>CM072550.1:17718962-18371927 GCA_036898215.1 Platycarya strobilacea
ATGGTAATAAAAGTAGGTGAAAAGTAATAATAAAATAATGAACAATAATAAAAAAGTGTTTGAAACATTCTACTCGACACGTTCCAAACTTGTCGAGTTAAGGTTGTGTTTAGAGAGTGAAATACTTAAATATTTTATAAATAATAAAAAAAAGATAATAAAAAAATAAATAATAATAAATAGTAATAAATAAATAAATATAATAATAAAACAATCAATAATAAGTGAAATATTTTAAAAATATTTTAGTTCTCTTAATGAGCAATATATATCCAAAAATATATTGAATTTTCTAAACAAAATACATTTAACAAAAACTACGAAATACGGTTTAAGATAACATATATGGTGATCAGTAGTTTTAATCATGTGATTTAAATGTAACTTTCTTCATCTTAAATAAAAGAGAATATGTAGAGATTGGTCCGTCCGATCTTCTTGAAAAATGGACGTCGACGGCGGTGGGCGATACTGTCCATATCATCGTGATTGCCGACTTCTGCCGACCACACTCCTGCGACGGCGACCCTTGACAACCTCTAGTGTGCTCCACGCAATCTTAAACCCGTTTCGGACTGTCTCCATCTGGGTTGAGGCTGGATCCTGTTTTAAATTTATCTTCATTTTATTTTTTTATTATATTTATTATTTATTATTTTCTTATTATGTTTTTTATTGTGATTATTTTATTTTATTTTATTTTATTTTATATTTTATATTGTATTTATTGTATTATTTATATTTTTTATTATATTTTTTAAATTTTTAATATTTTAATAGTAGATTATTTTTGGCTCGGGCAGCCTGTCCGCCCCAAGCAACTCCCTAAATAAAATATACTCTCCTAACTTGAATCAGATTTTTACTTTTTTGTTAGTTTATGAAAACTGAGGTAGCTATCGGAATTACCAATTGTAGAAATTCATTATTTTATTAAGAATATAATATAAATAATTAAATTTATTTTAAAATAAATAATAATTATATGTAATATCAAAATAGAGATCCTAATTATGAATGTAACTGATTTGATTTAGTTCGATTTCGAAAAAATTTGAAATCGAATTAATATACTCTGATTTTATATTTTCAAGAACCGATTTTGAACCGGTTATCTTCCTACTATATCAGTACTTTTGATTTTTTAATTTAAGTCTAGTTTGATTCAATTTTTTGATTTTAATAAAATGTAAATTTATTGAAATTAATATGTTGAGAATTTAATAGATCAAGAAATGTAATTAATATATTATATATGTTTTATATAATCAAGTAAATTTACACGTTTAAGATTAAAACAATATATTATAGATTATAATATAACATTATTTTATATGTAATTATAATTTATAATATATAATTATATATGATAAAGAAATATTATATATAATATACAAAATTTATTAAAATATATATAATTATGCAAATCAGTCCAAAACCAGTCTGGTTTGGTCTCAAAAAGTATATAATCGATTCAGAACTAAATTTGACTGGTTAAAAAAAAAAAAAAAAATCGAATTCGGAATCAAATGGATTCGAAATTGAACCGACTGTCCGAACCAGCCGAAATAGTTTTATAATTTACCAATTTATTTTTACGGTCCTAATCCTAATCCAATCCCCCACTCTAAATTTTAGCCCCGTTAGATTTTAGTCACTCATTTTTTGAAAATAAATCAGATCTAAATTGACTTTTATTTTTTTATGAGAACGTGAATACTATTAATAATGTGTAAAAAAATGATTTTTACACCGAATTCTTTCCAAAGGTACGGCCATAGCCTCATAGTCAGAATTAGACGAAGACAGAGTGTACTCCTTTGGTCAGAATTATACTGTTACGTATAATCCAACTAGAATTATACTGTCATGTAGGCGTAGGAAAAGTCGCTTTTTGGGTGATGGGAGTTTGGGTCCTTGGGATTGGATGGAGAATGGAAAGAGGGAGAAGGCATGGGCGATGAGTGGTGGAGATGCTTTAAGATGCTGTTCTGGAGTTGACATCTGTCCACGGCATTCATCTCTCTCACTCACGCAGCACTCACTCTCTCTATCGCCTTTTGCTTGCTTTTCCTACAAAGTATGCAATTTTCTAACATTATATTCTCTTTCTTTGCCACTCCCTTTCTTGCTCTTTCCATGTTTCATCACCGAAAAAGAATATAAAGAAAACGAAGTCTTCCGTTGATAAGTATGGTTAGTTTTCTATGGCGAGCAACCGACCTTTTCTTTTAAATCCTTGATTTTTTTTTTTTACTTCTCTTTGATTCAGTACTGGGCTTCCAGAAAGTCTCTCTAGAGCAGAGAAATAAGTGAGAAAGCAACCGAGAGAGAGAGGGGGACTGGGTAAAGTACAAGAGGCTGAGATGGGTTGCCTCAGATCCAGGGAAGTAGGAAACCCAAGTAGTTTGTGAGAAAGAAGAAAAAAAAAGGTGCCATCTTTTTAGGGTTTTCCTGTGATTCTTGGGACTCTGCCTTTATTTGCTTCTTTCTCATGACCCGCTTTTCTCTGTTTCTTTCTTGTGTTTGGGATAATGGGTTGGTTTCAAATTTAATTTAATTCTGTTGTCCCCCTCCCCCCTCCCCCCTCTCTCTCTTCTTTTTCTTTAGTTTTTGGTTTTGGTTTTTGTGTGTGTCCATTTAAAAATCTTTTTCTGGTTGTTTCTCTCTCATTGTAGTTCGTGGGGTTAGATAAAGAAGAATCCAGAGAAGAAGAAAGTTGATAAGGCTTGAACAGTTCTATGCTATTCAGTTTTAAGTTGGCACTCCCATATATGGAAGTTGGGATCCGTTGTAATTGACTAGATCTGACCACCCATTTGACTTTTTACCTCCATTTGGCTCCAAGATACAGCTGAACTTCCTTCCTCAATTGGTCTGAATTCATTTTCGTAGGCATGGGAAATGTTCCGTTAAAACCCAGCATTCACATTCCTGGATCATTCTTAACTAGAAAAGAAGTTAGTGGATTAGTTGAAAAATGACAGGTAACTTTTTGTGCTGCCTAGATAGGGATATTGATGGAGGAGATGTCTCCGGCGGTCGCGGTTCCATTTAGAGTAGGTAACTCGGTCTGTGATAACCCACCCATCTCTACCCACTTAGACATCACTAGACTTAAGCTAATGGCGGACAGAAAAGGGGGTTTGCTATCTGATTCTGTCACTAAGGATGAGACAGTTAGTGTTGATGGGGATGGGGATTTCAATTTTGGTGATTTGGGAAATGATAGTGTTGCAGGTGCTATGGCGTCGAAAGAGGATTCCTTGTTGGATATCGTAACTGAAAAGGGAAGTATTTGGGTTGCTGCTAGCGATGATGTTACTGCCACAGAAAGTGTGGAAGATGATTCCTTATCATTGGAGGGTGATCAGTTTCTAGATATCTCTTGTTCTTTTTCGGTGGGGAGTGAGAGCAGTAGTTTGTGTGGAGATGAAATCATGAGTCTCGAGGCTTCTGATATGATAACGCTGAGCTCCATAAACAGTGAGAAGAGCTTATACGGATGCGGCGTTGATGTTGTTAGCAAGGCTGCAGATTCAGAGGAGCCAACTGATGGGATAGACATAGTGAGTGATCCTGTTGCTGTTATTATTGATGGGTCGGATCCCAATCCGAATCCGAATCCATCTGGAGTTGTTCTTCAGCTGGAAAGAAGGGCGAGTGGAACATCCGGCCGCAGTGTTTTTGAGGTGGATTATGTGCCTCTTTGGGGAGTTATATCTATGTGTGGAAGAAGACCTGAGATGGAAGATGCAGTCGCTGCTATACCTCGTTTTATGAAGATTCCTGTTCAAATGTTAATTGGCGACAGGATGATTGATGGCATGACTAATTGCTTACCTCACCAGACTCTTCATTTCTTTGGAGTCTATGATGGCCATGGAGGCTCTCAGGTACCCTTTATTTTATGTTCTTCATTTACTCGGTGTCTCTCTTCTACTGTTTTTGCTCCTGTCGGATCCTGATATAATGTCTTCGGACTTGTAATTTAGTCGCATGAGGTGCTTGCTTTTTTCAGGTTGCAAATTATTGTCGTGATCGTATCCATGTGACTTTGGCCGAGGAGATAGATTTTTTTAAGGAAGGGTTAATTCATGGAACTATGAAGGCAAACTGCCAAGACCATTGGAAGAAAGCATTCATGGATTGTTTTCTTAAGGTTGATGATGAAGTTGGAGGAAAAGCTAGTCTTGAGCCTGTTGCTCCAGAAACTGTGGGTTCTACTGCTGTGGTTGCAGTTATTTGTTCATCACATATCATTGTAGCAAACTGCGGAGACTCAAGAGCGGTTTTATGTCGTGGGAAAGAACCAGTGGCATTGTCAGTTGATCACAAAGTAAGAGGCTGTCTTTCTGTTGTAATTATCAATATAGGAAACTGATATCCATTTAATAACTTTATTGTCGATGTTATCTCAGCCAAATAGAGAGGATGAATATGCAAGAATTGAGGCAGCTGGAGGCAAGGTCATACAGTGGAATGGGCATCGTGTTTTTGGAGTTCTTGCGATGTCAAGGTCAATTGGTGCGTGCTTCTTCACCATGAACTTTCGCCATTACATTTGCACTTTTTGAATTTTGACTTTACCAAATGTCGCCCCCTTGAAAGGGGTTGCTTTTGTGAGCACATTGCTATAGTCAAGTTTGTATTACTAAAGCTACAAGCATATTTGAACTGCATGGACTTTTGGTATAGGACTCCATGCTGTCCACTAATTTTCATTTTCATGTAGATGATCAACCCCATCACAATATGATAGAGTTACATTGAAATAATTTTGGGTGTCATTCCAATTCTGTGGCACTCGCAATTTGGATGCCAACCTGGAGTGTTTATGAATGCATTACATTTGCTTTGTATTTGAGCTGTTGCCTGATATTACTTGATAGTTTAAGGTGGTAAAATATGGGTAGGTCTGTGAGTTGTTAATGACTTCTGGAAATATAAAGTACTCAAACAATTTATGTTAATTTTTTGTTTAAATAAGTATGGTAAAGGTACGCCCAATTTTATGCTTAAAGAGAAAGAGTAATGGCAATGTTGTGACGAAGGTTACCCCCCCCCCGGGGGGGTGCTATTTTCTCTGGTTGTCATTACTTTTGTGGGAAGGGGATACTTTTGGTGGTGTAAGGCGTGACAGATGCCCCTGAGCTTCAGTGGTTTCTTGTGAGGTGTAAGCTTCAGACTGATGCTGAAATAGTATACTGATTGGAAGAGGCTGAATTCAACGTATATTTATTTGTATGAGAAGAGGAGTGATGGGAAATGTAAAGGACCAAATTTGAGCAGTTTATGTATGGAAGCAACTTTTAAGTTCTCATTATTAGTTTCTGGTTCTTGCGCTCCTGAGGGTGCCTACTCTCACATACCTTGTCAAAGAATTAAAAAGTGAATGGAATCTCTGTTCTATCGCATAGAACTCTTTTGTGGGTTGCTTTTGATATGTATGGAAAGTGTTCTAAATCCGCTAGGCTTCAGTAAATAGAATAGAACATCCCAGGAAACACTCTTTTAGATCATTTAGATGAAGAACTTAAAATCTTCTTAAAATTTAGAAATGATGTAGTTAAAGCTGATGAGAATGTTTTTCGTTAACTACTGGTAAAGAAAAATAATTTTTTTTAGTTAACTTAACAAGAAGGGTTTATGAGACTATCAGCTATGTTATTGAAATTTCCATTGTTTGAAGGAATATTTTCAAAATCATAAATTAGGCTATTTGACAAAGATGATGGTGTTGGTGATGACAATGATTGGGTAATAGTAGTATGATGGTGTTGGTTATAGGCGGTGGCCGTTGGCATTGACTATGAAGGTGGAAATGTAAAAAGTATTGGTATTGGTATGATGATAATTATGTTGATCAGATTTGTAAAATGACACCTTCCACCATGTGATTAGTATTTGAGATTTGGATGCTTGAAAATCTCAAGTTCACTCTGTTGCACGTAATGTTGTGATTATGGAGAGAAGAACAATCGGAATTTTGTGAGCTGTGAAAAGGAAGTGACAGAAGTCAAGGATCCTTTCATCAGAACATTATACAAATGGATGACTATTTGGTGTTCTCTATTTTATGAAAAGGTTTCTGAAATTTCTTTTTGATTTAAACTCAAATATATTTCTTTTAATGGGTAATCAAGAAGTTTTATTCATTATTTATTTTCTGGGAAACGTTTTTTCTGAACTGGCTTGTTGGTTTCAGGTGACAGATATTTGAAACCATGGATAATTCCGGAACCGGAAGTGATGTTTCTTCCACGGGCAAAAGATGATGAATGCCTTATTTTAGCTAGTGATGGGCTGTGGGATGTCATGACAAACGAAGAGGTGTGCGAACTGGCTCGGAAAAGAATACTTATGTGGCACAAGAAGAATGGGATTACACTTCCAACTATAAGGGGTGAAGGGATTGATCCCGCAGCTCAAGCGGCAGCAGAATTGCTCTCGAGCCGTGCTATTCAAAAGGGAAGCAAGGACAACATCACTGTGATCGTCGTAGATTTGAAAGCTCAAAGGAAGTTCAAAAGCAAAACATGATGGTAACATCTTCAACCTCCTATTAACCGTCTGCTCCATATTTGTACAATCTGAAATATGATCCATTATAGTTCTGCCCTTATTGTTTTTCACCTGGGCTTTTATTGCTTATTGAGAATAGCAGTCTGTATTTTCCATAGAACATCCAAGATTGAAGAACTCTTCACTGTCTCAAAGAGTCTTGGTTCTGGCTATGTAAATCTTAGCAGCCTGTTGTAGGACAGTCAATGGTGACAATTCCATGTTTTCAACGTTGTGGCCAAAGTGTATTCATTATGCCTCCGAGTTAAAAAGGCTCTGTGAGGTATTTACTGATTATTTCAACTGCATGATACTTTATAACGAAATTAGCAGATTCAGGGAAATAGATTGAGTTTTGGTCTCCTTAGAGATTTTCCTTGCCGGAACTTTCTGCTTATTTTGTGAGCTGGTGATGGTCTCCTTAGAGAGTTTTCTTGATTTCTTTGTTTACTTGTCAAAAAAAAAATCAGTGAAGGTGGCCATTCTGCTGTTGATGGCAGAAATTTTCTCAACTTCATATCACTTTAAAATGAGTTAAGAATCCAATATTAATGTGCATTTGGCGGAGAGAAACTATAGAAGCTTTGAAGATACAACAATGGATGACTCTAAAGTTTTCTTTTAAGACTTTGTAATAGTCTAAGGCTTTTTTCACTTTCTTAAATATTTTCAATTTTTTATACAAAATAAAATAAACAATTCAATTTTTGTAAATCATAAAACAACTTTTTTTAATTTTTAAATTAAATTAATATTAAAAAATATATTATAATAATATATTATTTAATTTTCAACTTTTATCTCATCTTCAACTTTAAATTGTAAACTCTAATTGGGTTATTCTCATGTATATTCCATGTGTACTTAATTTTGCATACTTTAGAAATAGAATTTTTGATTACCTATCAAAAAAATATTAATGCAATTTTCTTAAATTTTTTAAAAATTAAATAAAATTATGTATTATCACAGATTTACAGCTTAAAATATTTCTTAAAAAAGTTGGATGAGTTGGGTTGGCAACTTTGCTGCTGGATAAAGGTACTTGCTGAGATGTAGTAGAGGTGAAGTTTCTGCATATGCTGCTAAAAAAGGCAAAGCTACTCTACTCAAATGTACAATCATTAATTAAGTAATATTAGTAGAATGGATAAATGTTGTGTAAATATTTGAAAAAATAAAAGAATTCACTATACTTTTCATCTGGGTCTCATGTCTTACTTCTTTCGAAGTGATTATGCAATACTTGCATATTTTATGGCCGTAAATATTATTTTTTATCATTAATTACACCAATTGACATAGGGAGGAGCATCCTTTCATCCATGCAAGAAACAGACAGGAAGGAAAATAAAAAGGCAAAAGCCATTATTGGAAACAAACCCGACCCATCATTAATATACTAATGTTTGCTGATGTTATGAGAGTGGTGAAATTTGATCGGCTTGCCTTGTTGAGAACGAAGGCCAAGCATACGTCTCCTACTACTTTTTCTACCTCTGCACCAGTTCTATCACAACATCAGCCAGATTTTCCTCATTCTGAACACTATCCACCCAATTTGCATTAATCTGAACTCTCTCAATGCTCTGCTTCAAGGTTCTAGCAATTGACGGCTTATTACGGCTTTCAAAAAAATCCTCTATTTCTATGGCCTTCTCAAATGAAGCAAATTGGGAAAGTGGGATAACCAAACAATATTTAAAAGGAAAAAAACAATGAAGAGACTAAAATGTCAAGCATAAACCAGCAGAGAAATATTTTAGTCACAAAGGAGTTATACAAAAGTAATCTTATAAATTGATGTGATTTCATGTGATTTGTTAGATTGTAAAATTACTTTTATTGTAAAGTAGATCTAATAGATAATATGAAATATTGTCAATTTGTGAGATTTGCTTTTGTGTAATTAGTTATATAGCAGTCCTCTCAAAAATATCCTTAACTGTAGTTGAATTTAATTTCTGCACATCATTTGTGAGAAAAAAGAAGGGGGTAGAGTCTAACTGGTGAGACAATAGCACCGACAAAATGAGTTTGTAGAAATCCGGAACCCCAGGTTTCTGAAATATGCTCCCACTTATCCTGTATTCACATCATATTTAAAATGGAAAACAGAATGTGTAAACAAAGTGGCATATTGCCCATCAATCAAAAATACTCTAACAAGGGCTCAGCCATGAAGAATCAGAACAAGTTTCCTTTTCCTTCATGTTAAACATAAAGATTGCAGCAATAATAAGGTTAAAAGTTGGGCTCCTTGGTTGGCTTCCTTGTCAATTCATCTGGCACTAAAAGAGATTGAGTTATTAAGATTGCCGTAAAGGTAATGGTATATACAAAGCCTTTTTTTTTTTTTAAATGGAGGGTGATTATGTAGAATAAATCAAATCAGATAAGAAACTCAAAAGGGTTAGAATTTCTGATGAATACACTTTGACTGGATATAAAATAGGTTGTAACAATAGTTGTCCATACCAATATTCTTAATTTAAACTGCAACTGTGAACCTATCTATTCAGATATAGATTTGCATTACCTTGATATTGCTGATCAAAATTGAGATATATAACAAAACCTAAAACTCCTGACGGATATTTTGCTCCGTCTACCTCAAGCAAGCAAGACTTAAAAGTCACCTGCTACTTCCACAGATGACTTTTATCTTCTCTGGAACCAACTTTTCTATTATTTTGATCAATCGTATGGGATTGGATTCATGAGTACTCAAGTCTTAAATCCCAAAACTGTGAATGACACTGTTCTTAAAGGTCCATAAAATCTCTTCAAAAAACCTACTTTGGAGCCAAGGAAAAGGTCTGAGGCCTACAAGTTGCCTTTCTGGTTTTTTTTTTTTTTTTTTTTTTTTTAAATTTTAAATTTTAATTTTTCTGAACGAGGGGAGGAGGAAGGGATGGGGGGGGGGGGGGGGGGGGGCTTTGAAGCAAATTCCGAATTTTCTTAGCAGGGCATTAAATCACACTATCACCTCATTTCTCTAACAGATTAATGCACAGTTCCAATCTCTCTCTCTCTCTCTCTCTCTCTCTCTCTATATATATATATATATGTAAGTAACAAGTGCACCAGATGCAACACAATGGAAATTGCTTTCAGGAAAGAAGGCGAGTACCCAGTTCACCATGTCTGCTTGAGTTACGTTTTCTTACTCAAATTGACATGCAAGATCTCAGAGACTCAGACCAGCATCCTAATTGTTTGAGGACAATTTGGATCAATGTATCAAGCAAATATAGTGCATGCACATGAACATTCTGCAATATGCTTTCTGCTATTTACATTACTGATAAGCATTACCTTCAGCCACTTCCAAGTTGTTTCACGTCCTTCCCTATTAACAGTGAGTCCAAAAACAGCATCTTGTCTACGAACCTATATCAAATGGAAAGTAAAGTCAGCCTTCGCAACCCAAGCTCCATTAGACCATAATTTGTCGACTTGTATGAAAAACTTTTGAACACCATAATTATACAAAACTCAGATACCTCATAAGACAACAAAAAGTTGAGAACTTCAAGAATTATGCTGGGATCTGGAGAAGATGCCAATGAACCTACAAACACAAAAAGGATACATGATTCCAATATACTAGACAGATTTAGATTTTCTGCATCATTTTAAATAATGATATGTTATCACTTAGAATCCGCATTTTCTCCTGGCTCAAATCAGTCTCCTGGTACACTCTGAGAAGAGATTCACAACCCAATCTGTTAGAGGTGCTGACTCTTTGCATAACAGCCACATATGCTGCCTGCAATCAAAGTCCGTGTAAACATCACTAGGAATTGCAAATGAAACAATACTAGTGATTGAAGGGTGCTTTACCAACCTTTCTTATGTCAGGAGGGAGGATTGGCGTACTTCTATCATCTAAGAATGACAGAAAACGCCTACTTGCTTCATTTAGTGTCAGATCATGCCCAAACATAGCAAGGGCAGTCAAAATCTCTCCTCTCAACATTGCATCTAGATGGCTCTCGCCTTGCTTAGGCTCCCAACCAAGCTTACTGCAAAAAATGACCAGCATAAAGGGAAAAATAAATAGTAGAATGAAATTAAGGGAAGTTATAAAATGCTCATTGATTCAGTCGATAATACAAACTGGGTTTCTATTGGCTTCATCATTTGCTTGTGAAGAATTTTCAAATAAGAAGAGAAAGAGCATACATGTACAAATTACCTGTTTCATAATGCTAGAAACATCTACATCTTAGATCTTGCAGTAAAACTATGTAAGCTACTCCCTACAAACTTGAAAGGGGGAATGAAACAATACCAGTATCTATTATTTTCCTTGGGGGAGAGGGTTTTTCTCAGTAGTCTTAAACAATAATAACATCTTAAGCATATTTTATTATTATAATTCATCATATAAGAGAAATTATTATCTTACGATCTGAATCTCTGGAATTGTAACTTTATATGCTCCAGTCCCTTAAATTACCTGATAGTTAACACCTCACAGAGATTTCCAATCAAATGGAAAATAATTGACTTCAAAGAGATCACAGGATGCTTGAGGAATGAGATAAGATGAGAATTTTGTAAATAGTAATAAGATGGTTTGTAAATAGTAGTGAGATACTTATAAAAAAAAATAGTATCGAGATAGTTTGAGTTAAGTATTTCTTGGGTTTTGGGAAAGAAGAAATAAAATTTCGAATAAAAAATATTAAGAAATTAAAATATTGTTATAATATAATTATATAATTTTTTAATATAATTTTTTTTTTGAGATTTGAAAAGGTTGGATTGTTTTTGTTTTAGATTTGAAAGTTTGAGAAAGTTGTAATGATTAGTTTGAAAGTGTTTGTGCTTAAATAATATTTAGAAATAAAATGAGACGAAATGGGTTGAAATGGAAAACTTTTCCAAACGTTCCAATGTCAAAAGAACAGTGGACAACCTGGTTGCTCAGAAACAAGGATCACATTGTAATTTTCAAATATTTATTTTTGATAACTTACTCTGAAGAATAGAGGAAAAGGCGAATAAAAAATTGATTAATGTAGTCCAGTAAGTCAGGGACTGCATCAGCCACAGTTCTTGCAACTTTATCACTTATCTGTGAATAGAGGGACCAGAATTAGAACTTAAAGCATGCTGAAACAAGCTTAGAAAATACAAGGATGTGAACATTATGCTAATCAAATTAGTCAGCATTGTATGATCAAGGTCCTCCCTGTAAGCACCCATCAAGGTAAGCAACGAGGTCAAAGACTGCTGGCGAGCCATACAAAGGGCAAATGAATCATCCAGAATGCCTGTTAAAGGAAAATGTTGTTTAGTGCAAATCTCTACTGTGGGATAAGCAAGTAGGAATGCAAATTTCTAAATTACCAAATCTGTCTGTTGCAGTCAAGTATTTGTTCTCTATTGCATATCTGAGCCTAGCTGCAAGGTTATCATCATATTTTACCCTATAGAAACCAGTCTGATCCACATTAAGTTTTATCCAAGCAGAGACTGCATCACTTTATCACTCAAGAATTCCTCTATATGAAGAGTTGCAGACTTAATTTGCAGTAGAAAACGATTGAGCACTTCGTATGAGCCACAGCACAATGTTATTGGGACAATCCATTGTCCATCCCCATAGGAGCCACTTGACAAAAATTGAGACTGCCATATTGCATTTATTTGTCAGAACTCTGTTAGTTCTCAAAGATATCATTAACTGGAATGGCACAAAATGATAACAGCTAACTATATGTCTGAGTTAAGAGTAATGAAACAACAAACCTGCTCAAACATCAATTTCTGATCTTTGACTCTGATAGAGAGAACTGGGTATCCTTTTTGCTATGTCCATGAATTCATTAATGTGTTAACAGGCTCACAGATCCCTCCTCAAGGGCAGCCCACAAATCTTCTGTGATTGCATTGAAGCATGCAAATCTTTCTATATATGATGCAAGCGACCTCTGAATGCATAAACAAATCAGAAAAACAGGGGAAAAGAAGAAGCAAAACAGTCAATTAAACAAGGAAAAGAATAAGAAGAAAATTACAGATGCAAGAAAAGTATATAATTAACTGAAGACAATTACATCAAAATATCCACAGATGAGCAAACCATATTGTGCTTCTTAGTTTCCAAAAACATAACCATTTGATCAACTACAATTACAATTGCTATCGGATGTCAAAAACCTTCTTTGCAGTGGCCTTATATCTCCTTACCAAGCCATCTGAAAGCAAAAAGAACAAGGAGATACTTTCCCGCTCTCCTAATCAGAACCGATTAATAGCTTCTTAGAAAGACATTGACATCATATTACATAATGAAATGGATATTCATTGATGCCATCTTATGATTCAAACTCAATCACCATCAGATGCAATTCAAGTAATCTTTAATCCAATAAATTGCAAAAAACGGTTGATCAATACAGATGGAACAGGAGTTTTTTTTTTTTTAATCAAGAGAAATGTCTTAACTTGCACAAGAAACATATTCAAGTAACAAACGTAAGGCCCAACCTGGAAGCATTCAGCGCCAAGATAGCTTTGCAGCATCCGAATAACAGATGCACCTTTTCTGTAACTTATTGCATTAGAGATTCCATCTATCTCATTAGCATGATTTATCTCCACCTAAAAGAATATGCTTAAATTGAGCTATGATCAAACAAGAAAAATACTAATTCCTTAAAGCAGTTCATGCGCAGGAACAAAAAAAAAAAAAAAAAAAAAAAACCCTTTTTCCCATGCAAAATTACCTCAATGAGATGGGATTCTGCAAAGCCATCAAGCCCAAGGCCTTCAGTCGATTCATCAAGAAACTGAGTCCATATTTTCCGTTCTGAGAACAAGCTATCAGTTGCTAAATAGCTAGCCTGAAAAATATGATAATTGGTATATAATTTTTTTATAAGTATAGTTGGTATATAATATATATATATATATATATATATATATATATGATCATGCCATTTAGTTAGGCATGGTAATGAGACATATGACCCATGAAACAGACCCATGTCACGAACCCCTCATTCAGCCACAAATGAGTCCACCATTCCACCATTCCATCGTTACAAGATTGCCAAACCACTGGTGTGCCAGTTCATAGGCTACAACAATTGTGACCCTTACAGTAGCAAAAGTAATGGTTAATTGTTCTGTAGGCTGTGATTAAAACAATAGCTTCAGATTAAATTGGCCAAAGTAAGTCCTAACAAAAAGAAAAGCATCAAGCATGAAATTACCCTCTGCTTATTGGCAGCTGCAGAATGCTGATCATCATAGAGCAAAGCTGTTTTCTCGGTATGTAACTAAACCATAATTCTCCATGGCCCCAGCAGCAAAGTCAGGGATTGCAACCATATCCAATTTAGGAAGAGAGTAAGGCACAGAATGTCAGAACTAACATAGTTAAACTGAATTCCAGACAATGCAGCATAAGTGCAGGTGGGTAATAATTGAAGGAATCACTAGCAGCCCAATCAAGTGTCCAAATATGTGTTGTTCAGCTAAAAAAGTTAGTAATGCCGTGACTAGTGATCATTGATTCAGTGGTGATTGATGGTAAAACTTACTCTTTTTATAATTCCAGTGTCCTGACAGCAACATTCAATGCAAATTTCCCTTGATTTGCCTTACCAACCTGACAGTATACTCGAACTATGACCCCTGTATAGAGATGCCAAGAGATGCCAGATTACATCATCAAGAACATAAATCGTTCTACCACAAGAAACAATCCACAGAGTCTTATTTTACCATCAGAATTATGATCTTCCACATAATCGAAAAAATCAACAACTGCTGCCACCAAATAGGTAGACATTAGTGGTGATTGTTGGAATGAAACTTTCTTCAGATGCCCATCCACTTTTTCTTCAATAATTGGCATGTTCGAAAGTGCTACTAGTTTAGATGGCACATCCAATGTGATTTTGAATGTAGCCTGTAAGTTGTAACAGCCAGTGCCAGAAAACAAGGATCAAAGAAGCTTTTTTACGCATCCTTAGAAACATAACGAGGCATATCAAAGAAGCTTTTGTAACATCCACTTTTTTTTTTGGACAGATGCACTATGAAGTGTTTTAGAAAACAAGATTTCATTTCAGCAACAGATGTAAATAAGTACAAGATCTTAATCAGCACAGAGAGAGAGAGAGAGAGAGAGAGAGAGAGAGAGAGAGAGAGAGAGAGAGAGAGAGAGAGAGAGAGAGAGAGAGAGAGAGAGAGATTGCAACACCTTGCAAGCAGGTTCATCCCAGCACGGAAAGCATCGCCTAGCATCAGCTGGTTCATGTTGATATGTGTTCTGTACTCATGAGTAGTGTCTTGATTTCCAGTGCTAATCTGCAACAGAAAAGATGGAGGGTTGGATTCCTCGACTCTTAGAACTCTCCGATGCCTTTGTTATATGGGCTGAAATATCGATCGGGCATACGTGTAATTATCTAGGACTATCGGGGAGCAAATTATTCCCCTCTACATTTTGGGTTTTCTAAGATCATTTATGGGTTTTGTTTCTTTTCAATAATATCTCTATTAATACGATTACCTCCGAGCAATCAACAGGTATTTTTGGATATTTATATCAAACCGCATTTAATGTGATATGTTATCCTGCCAGACATTAAATGTTTATAAGACTTCTAATCATCATACTGCCACTGTGTCAGGGATAACCATGACGAATTTATCAAATCTATCGCATTTATCTAGTAGGAACTAATATGGGAGCAATTCAGTTTGAGTAGGGAGGAATTAGAATCCAACTTAAGGAATTGTACATATTACAATTCCTTCTAAGTCTTCGAAAAAGGAATAATAGGCGCCACTACGACGGGCATCCATCACCTTATCCCTTATTGTAATTTTCCCCTCACAGTACCTCGCGAATCCTAATCGAAGACGATTTGATTGTGATTCATTTAACTCTTACCACCCAAACTCATGAAATTTTATCCGCGCAAAATTAAATTTGAATGGGCAGAATAGGGGCCTAATAGTCACGGATGAGTTCGCTGGCTCTCTAATCACGACAGTTTGGCTTCTGCTCATTGGGAATGGGAAAAGGGAGGCAGTTTTCTAATCATAATGACTCAAAATATCGTGCGCTGCATTTATGGATCATTTCCATCATGATACGTCTGGCTTTTCAGTTTCTCGAATAGTTGCTGTCAGTTATTCTTCATTAATTGAGGCGTGATATCCATGCGCTGAATTGCAGTTTCGCATCTGCTCTTCATTTATCAGTCATGCCGTTTCATTTTTCGAAGATTGTGCTAATCATATCGTTCACCTTCCCCATGGTGATAGTAATCTGTAATATAAATACCTGTTTTCCGTAAGGGTTTACTTTTTACTACCGTTTTGCTGCTTGAAATTTTGCCTCTTGCTTCACAACTTCATCTTCAACTTGACTTTTCTCAGCATTTTTTTTAAAACTTCAATGTGGGCTAGTTCTATCTATGCTGGACATCAATGGTATCATCTTACGCCCTTTCAGCCATCCAACATCTTCGTGATCTGGGTTACATTCCGGCTTCGGCGCGTTTTGAAGCTATTCGAGAGCGTCCTTGTGACGCAGAAGGACGAGCTCAACATGTGCTTCTGTATGAGACCATGTTCATGAATGGGCTGCGTCTTCTATTTATCAGACCTGTGTGCGAAGTTTTTCACTACCTGGGCTTGGCTCCGGCTCAGTTGTTATCTAACGCTTGGCGAATACTACTAGCTTCTTGCATAATATTTCGTTCGTCATTGCTAGAGGCAGGGGAGCTGTACCCTAACCTAACAGTTCGAGAGTTTCTCTCCCTTTACCGCTTAATTAGAAAATCTTTCCTAAGTTTGGTTGGTTTCCAGTCTCGGGATAGCGAGACAAAATTATGCACTGTTGAGAGTCGATACTCCAATGTCAAAGATTATCACAAAAAGATATTCTATGTAAAGGGCGATGGATGGCAATTCCCCGAGGACAAGACTAGAGTGGAATTCCCTATTTAGGTAAATTGGGGCGAGTTTCCTCCTACCTCCCTTCTAGACATTGACCAAACCAGAGGGAGTGTGCTCGGATGGAGATGGTTATAAGGTAGGCACAACGCCACTTTTATCGGTTGGAATCCGACCTCATTCTGACCGACCACAACATCAACACCTATTTTGTCGAGCCAAGGCGAGGTTATGCGGAGTTCCAAGATTTTTCCAACATACCAGTTGCTGAAACACCTGATCGCCCTGTTGCAGCCCCGCAAACGTGCTGCCCCTCCAAACCAAGAGAAGCGTGCAAAGTCTCGCCGTGAAGGAGGCGGGCGAGCTGCTGTGGAGACTCTTGAGCCTCCTGCTCTCACCTTTGCTCAGGAAAGGCGAATCAAGTCTCGCCATGATATAAGGATTACTCTCCCTTCACGTGAAGGTCGAGCTCAATCCTCTTCAGTACAACCTCCTCAATCTTCCCTAGTACTTGTGGCGCCTGCTAGTGAAGGAAGCAGCCAGCATACTAGGTCTAACCCATTGGAAGGGTAGGGGTCCAAAACGCAAGAGCCACTGGCTGTGTGCTTGCCTTCAGATCGCCAGACCCCTCCAAATGACAGGTCTTTGCCTTCGACCCTCAGGCAAGATGTAGATGAGGTCGAGCTGGCCTTTTTGGCTGCCTTATCAAATCCTCCCCCGTAGGGCTGCAAACGATCCGATCAAAGACGAGTTTGAGTCGAGTCGAGTCGAGCTGGATTCAAATAATTTGAATTCGAGTTTGAGTCGAGCTGAGAGTTTGCCGAGTCGAGTCGAATTCGAGCCGATTAAAGACGAGTTCGAGTCGAATTGAGTTATTTATCGATCTTTGTTTTTACTCTCTAACGAATGAGCCGAGTTTAGTCGATTAATTACTCGAGTTTCTTACTCTTTATAAATATTTGATTCAATAATTTTTTTATGAACTTAATACATTATTATTGTAAAGAAATAAAATGCTACTTCTACATAAAGTAATAAAATATATTACTTATACAAAATATCAAAAATAATATATATAACACAAAAAATATATATAATAAAAGAATATATGTAAGAATATATGCAAGATTATATATATATGTATATAGAAATATTACGAGTATTGTTATGAGCTCAAAACGAGTTAAATCGAGTTTATACGAATTTTGTTCACGAACATAAACCGAGTTTATACGAGTCGAAATTATATGAGTTTAGCTCGTCTAATATTCGAACCAATATTAGTGCTCATGAACAACTCATTTATTAAACGAATCGAATTTGAATCGAGTTTATACGAGTCGAGCTCAAATTGTTCACAAGCAGCTCTGTTCGTTTGCAGCCCTACTCCCTCGTATGCTGCAGAGACTCCCTACTTTCAGGCATCCGTACTATCATCTGCACAGGCTACTGCTCGGGAGGATGTTCCCCGATCAGCGCATCCCTCTTTGCTTAGAGAGGGTTGCCCTGAGATGGGCGGGAAAGAGGAACCTCCCACTCTGAGGTTTGGTGGGTGAGAGGTGGTTGTACTTGAGCACATGGAACCAGATCATCGTTCGGCATCGAGGCTCTCCATTCCAAATTCAACCAACGCTGAAACCAATGAGGACATTGGGCGGGGGTCTCTTCGGTCTCATGATGATGATGCCAGGTCAACGATTGAGTCGTCTCTTGATCGGGCCATACAACACTCTACCCATCCTTCACCTCCCACCACTTCCATTCCTGATTGTACAGAGCAGGAGGGAATGGTGGTCGACCTACTCCAGTCCCTTTTGGCGCAGGTACTTACTCAAAAATTTGTTTTAATCTTAACCTCTTTTTCTTTTTTCTTTTTACCGTTTGTTATTGTTCACGCTTCCGACCAAATTGTTGGGTCGGTCGGCTCTGAGGTGACGAGGCTATTAGACGAGAGTGCAAAATGGGCTTGGGAACAACTTCTAGAAGCCGAGGAGAAATACTGAGAGCTTGGTACTTCGGTTGGCTAGCTTACAGAAGATAGAGATCTTCTGAAAGCCACCGTTATGGAGTTAGAAGAGGAGCGAGATTACTACATGGAGACTTATGAAGCCATGCTAGAAGAAGTTGCGACATTAAAAGAGAAGAACTGGTTTTTAGAGGTGAGTAGGGATGACCTCCTTCGGGGTCAAGAGTCTATCGGGCAGACACTCGCAATCAAAGAGAACGAACTTTCCCTCGCCAATCAAGAAATGAAATACTTGAAGTTGAACCTAACTGTTCTCGAACATTTGTGCGCCACTCGAGAAGAGGAGTTGGAGACCCTTCGAGCCAAGGTTGACACGACTGAACTCGAATGTGATACACTCTCTCGGGAATTAGGCGAGGCGAATGCTGAGCTCAAAATTCGTAGGCGTCAAGCGACTCAACATCGTTCCCTCTGCATAGCTGCCTGAAGTCAAGGTTATGTGGAGGCTTTGAGGTGGCTAAAGGAAGAAGTTGTTTGGAACCCGTCCTTCGACGTGGCTAGTATGGATCCCCGCCAACTCGCTCCTGACCCTATAGCGAAGGCAGAGGTTGCCAAGATCGGTACACCAGAGTGCTGCATACGTTTGCCTCCTTGATAGTCAATGTATTATACAGATTTGTATAGATTTCAACTGTAAAGAGTATTAGTCAATATATCATTCTTTCCGCTATATGTTTACCTTTTTGTATTATGATTGGATCAACTCGCCATTTCTTAATAATGATTGATATAAATTTATATAAATGGACCGTATTCCAGATATCTATGAGCTATATTCTTGTAATCAGTTTGAACACTGTGATCTAAATTATTAAACAATTGAATATGATCGTTTGTTGGAGACTGTACTACCCTGCGAATCTTTATCAATATAGGTAAATGAGCTAGTGATAAAGATTTATAATAAAACACAAGTTTGTACTATTATCCGGACGCCAGGAAAATTAGGCGAGTAAGGTTTAAGCGGACATGTACCTTATTAACCTGTGGGTGTGATGATTCGTGGGCGAATCGCGGGGACCATCACCTTGCCTTGTCAATTGAAAGTTCTTGATCAGACGATTTGGCGAGTGGTGATGGAGTTGCCTTTTCTTTTGATACCGAATCGAGGGGTGAGGTGAAGGCGAAGGAGCAAGTTCCTTTCCTTCGGCGAGCGAATCAAGGGGCGAGACTTAGAGCCGAGGCGACCCCGCGATCCCTAGGATGGCGAAGGCAAAGGGACAGGTTCTTTCCCTTCGGCAAGCGAATCGAGGGCCGAGTCATAGAACCCAGGTGACCCCGCGATCCATAGGATGGTGAAGGCGAAAGAACAGGTTCCTTCCCTTTGGCAAGCGAACCGAAGGGCGAGGCGTAGAGTTCTGGCGACCCCGCAATCTATAAGATGGCGAAGGCGAAGGAATAGGTTCCTTCCCTTCGATGAGCGAACCGATGGGTGAGGTGTAGAGCCTAGGCGAACCCGCGATTCCTAGGACGGCGAAGGCGAAGGAATATGTTCCTTCCTTTTGGCGAGCGAACCGAGGGGTGAGGCGTAGAGCCCTGGCGACCCTGCGATCCATAGGATGGCGAAGGCAAAAGAACAGGTTCATTCCCTTTGGCGAACGAACTGAGGGGCGAGGCGTAGAGCCCAGGCGACCCCGCGATCCATATGATGGTGAAAGTGAAGAAACATGTTCCTTCCCTTTGGCGAGCGAACCGAGGGGCGAGGCGTAGAGCCCAGGCGACCCCGCAATCCCTAGGAGCCAGTGAAGCAAAATTGAACTATACATAATATTTTTTCAAATGCTCCGTATTCCATGGGTGAGAGAGAGCGTTGCCTTCACTGTCTGTAAGTTTGTATGATCCTGACCGAGTACGCCTGATGACAATGTAGGGTCCCTCCCACTTAGGTCTTAGCTTGCGTTCTTCAGCGGTGGTTACCCCTGTGCGCTTCAAAACTAGGTTCCCAGGTTTAAAAGAGCTCGGGTTGACTCGCCTGTTGAACCATTTTTCAGCCATGCATTTAGGGTATTCCATTCTTACAGCCGCCTCTGCTCGCCTTTCTTCTACAAGGTCCAATTGTTGTAACAGTTTTATTTCATTGTCTTCTAGATGAAAATGTTTTACTCTCGAAGTAGGGACTCCTATATCTGCCGGGATGACAGCTTTATTGCCATATGTAAGAGCGAAGGGGGTCTCTCCTGTGGGGGTTTGAACAGTAGTACGGTAGGATCATAATACTTCGGGGAGTTCGTCTGCCCATGCTCCTTTATTGCTTCCTAGCTTCTTTTTAAGGATATGTAGAATAGTCTTGTTAGTTGCCTCTGCTTGGCCATTTGCTTGTGGATGTCCGAGCGATGAATAACGTACTTCAATTTTCAACTCGGTGCACCACTGTCGATTGTGCGAAGAGTCGAACTGACCTCCATTGTCGGATATGAAACTTTGGGGTATGCCAAATCGACACACAATAAACTTCCAGAAGAATTTGGTAATGGCTTGGGTGGTTATAATAGACAAGGCTTCCGCCTCTACCCACTTTGTGAAATAATCAACTGCTACCATAATGAATTTAACTCCTCATTGTCCCACGAGGAGGGGACTTATGAGATCTAATCCCCACTGCGCAAAAGGCCATGCTGCCACTATAGATGACAAATTTGTGAGCGAGAGATGCAAGATATTGGCATGTATTTGGCATTGTGGACACTTTTGGGTAAACTCTTTCGAATCTCTGAGAAGGTTTGGCCAGTAATACTCCGCTCGACCTATCTTGTTTACCAGAACTCTTCCTCCAGAGTGATTTCTCCAAATACCTTCATAGATTTTTGCTAACACATACTGAGACTCCTCGGTCAATAAACATCTGAGTAATGGTTTTGAAAATCCCTTTCTGTATAATATTCCCTCCAACATAGCGAATCTGGCGGCCCCATTTTTGATCCTTTTGGCTTCATTTGCATTAGTGGGTAGCTTACCATGTTGCACAAATTCTATTATATTTTTAGTCCATCTGGGCTGATCTGTCTCTGCTTGAAACATTTCTTTTCCAATAGATGAGATATCTACTTGCCTTACTTCAGTATTTTTGGGAAAAAGGACATCCATTTGTCTGGAAGCAATTTTAGTTAGGTGGTCAGCTTGGCAATTATTGACTCTCGGGATTTGCTGAATGGAAGAATACTAAAAATAATCTCATGCTTCGCACACCAATTGAAAGTATTGCTTTAGTCGTTCTCCTTTAACAGCAAAGGTACCGGTTACCTGGTGAACTACCACTTGCGAGTTGGCATGCACCTTCACTTCTTTAGCTCCCAAAAGGCGAATAACATTCAAGCCGATTAAGAGTGCCTCATACTCTACCTCGTTGTTGGTAACCTTGAAAGTAATCTTAACGACGTACTTGTACTCTCTACCATCGTCAGAGATGACATGGATACCTGCTCCTCCTCCCACTTTACATGCCAATCCGTTCACATATATCATCCAAGGTTTGTTGGGGGTGTCTGGACAATCTCTTCTAGAAAGCCAATGAGCTCGACTACAAAATCAACGAGTACTTGCCCTTTGATCACCTTTCTAGGGGCGTACTGGATGTCGAATTCGATAAGTTCTATAGCCCACTTTGCTAATCTTCTCGAAGCCTCTGGTCGTTGTAAAACAGCTTTCAAGGACTGGTTTGTAAGTACTTGTATAGTGTGAGCTTGAAAGTACGGCCTGAGTCGCCTAGTAGCTACCACTAAGGCGAGAGCCATCATCTCCAGCTTAGGATATCTGGCCTCTACCCCCTGAAATGCTCGACTTATATAGTATACTGATTTCTACCCGATCGCCGTGTCTCTCAGTAGAACAGCAGAGGTTGCATTGGGCAAGATGGCTATATACACAGTCAATATTTCACCGGGTTCGATTTGGCTAAACAATGGCGGGTGAGTTAAATATTCTCTTAGCTCATCTAAGGTTTTGTCACAAGAAGAATTCCATTCCTGTGCTTTTTTCAACACTTGAAAGAAAGGTAAGCATTTGTCAGTGGATCGAGCTATGAAGTGATTCAAGGCAGCCATTCAGCCCGCCAATTGCTGTACCTCGTGATGATTCTAGAGTGCCACCATGTAATATATGGCTTTCACCTTTTCAGGATTGGTTTCGATTCCCCTTTTGGAGACCATGTAACCTAAGAATTTCCCCGACCCTACTCCAAAAGAACATTTACTCGGGTTAAGTTTCATCTTATATTGACGCAAGACTTCAAAAGATTCCCGCAAGTCCTCCACATGTTGCCCAGGAGTTTTACTCTTGACGTAAGACTTCATATACTTCCACATTCCTCCCAATCTGCTGTTTAAATATCCGGTTGACCAGGCGTTGATATGTAGCTCTTGCATTTTTCAATCCAAAGGGCATCACCTTGTAGCAATATAATTCTCGGCTTGTAATGAAAGCTGTTTTGTCCTCATCGTCTGGATTCATCCTCATCTGATTATACCCTGAGTACGCATCCATGAAGCTAAGTAATGGATGACCGGCCGTTGAGTCCACGATCAGATCGATGTGGGGGAGTGGGAAGCTATCTTTTGGACATGCCTTGTTAAGATCGATGAAATCCACACACATCCTCCATTTACTGCTCGTCTTTTTCACCAGCACTACATTAGATAGCCATTCTAGATATTGGGCTTCTCTGATAAACCTCGCTGCTAGGAGGTGGTCTACTTCTTTGGCTATAGCAGTATATTTCTCGGCGCAAAAGCTACGTCTTTTTTGTTTAACTTTCCGAGCTTCCTGATTTACACATAAATGATGCTCAATAACACTATTATCTATACCTAGCATATCTTGATGAGTCCAGGCGAATATGTCTTGATGTTCAACCAAGAGTTGTTTAAGTTCTTGCTTCAGGGTAAGCTCCAGATTGGAACCCATCCGAACCTTCCACTTGGGTTTCGCCTGGTCAAAGGCGATCAGCTCCAATGGCTCTCTGGGTTCGGCTTACTTGATGGTTTGTTCATCTCGAAAGTCTTCATCCCATCGTGTCAAAGGTGGTGGAGGTGGCAACTCAGCTGCCCCTTTGTGGTGTCTCAAGCCTTCCTTGGTGGTGCCGATCATCATTTGGATTAGAGGTTTTAGCTCGCGAGAGTAACATTCGCGGGCCAAGGACTGCTCACCTTTGACTTCCCCTATACCATTTTGAGTTGGGAACTTTATTTTCAGATGGTACGTTGAAGTCACAGCTTTTAGGCGATTTAAAGCAGGACGTCTCAGTATGACATTATACAAAGAAGGGCCTTTGACTACTAAAAAATCGACCATAACCATTGAAGTTTTAGGTGCCTCGCCGGCCATAATAGGCAGAATTATGACTCTTTCGGGTTGTATAATTTCGCCAGTGAATCCCCTAAGGGGTGTTGGGGCTCGCTGTAGCCTATCTCGCTCGATCCTTATTTTGTCAAATGCATCCCAATAGAGGATATCTGCCGAGCTCCCATTATCAATAAGGATTATTTTGGTTATAAAATTGATGACTAGCATGGTGACCACCAAAACATCGTTGTGAGGCTGCATCACTCTTTCATCCTGTTTTTCAAAGATGATTGGGACATCTTCAGAAGGCCGTTCGTTTTGAGTTAACTTTGACAGGGTGAATACTTCTGCATAGCGTGCTTCTCATGCATACGCCTTCCTTGAAACTGAAGTTTCCCCCTTTTCGGTACTCCTCCAGTAATAGTTCGTATTTTGCCTAAGGGTCCCCCCCTTTGAGACGAGTCTTTGACACTTCTTTCTTTACGAGGGCTTGGACTACGCTTACTATTAGGATACCCCCCTTTTTTTGTGACTCTTTCCTTTCCTCTTCATTTCTTCTCTTCAAGGTTCGACAATCTCGAGTATTGTGCCCAGCAGATTTGTGATACTCGCAGTACATACTGCCCGGTCGATGCTGGTTCTGATGGTGGTACTGCCTTTCCCTAGGTTCTCTATCTATCGTTAAGTTGTTGTGAGGACGCGGTCTATATTGTGGGCTCCCTTGAGACTGCGGGCCTCTTTGTGTGTTTCATCTCTTCGGGTCGGCGATACCTCTTCTCCTCATTGACAAGTTGGCTTCGGTTTGATTAGTACGCTCTATTTCTTCCCGCCTTGGTTCTATAAGCGCTTGTAGGGTGTCTTCAGCGTTTATATAGCCGTCCGCCCTATCCATGAATTTAGCCAAGGTGGCAGGAGTTCGTCTAGCAATCTCTGCTAAGAAAGAACTTCCAGGCCATATTCCACTTAGGAGAGCAGTCAGAGTGATCTTCTTATCCTGATCCCCTATCGTCATCTGCTCCTTGTTGAATCGAGAAAGATAATTTTTAAGGCTTTCCTGACTGTTCTGTTTAACCGTGAGGAGATAGGCAGCTGATCTTTTCCTCTTCCGACTTCCTAATAACTAGGTTATAAAAAGGCGAGTCAGACATTCAAAGCTGTCTATTGTGCCAGTGGGGACCGTTCCAAACCAGGTTCGAGCTACTCCTTTCAGGGTGACGGGAAACGCTCGGCACGCTACTTCATTAGGATAGCTATGCAAACTCATATGTGTCCTAAACGTCTATATATGTTCATAGGAGTTAGCACCCCCATCGTATAATTTCATCTGAGGTGCTCGAAATTTAGGAGGTAACGGTACTGCCATGACACTTACACTGTAAGGAGTGCTGAGGTGGTTGCATAATTGCCCAGTAATGGAAGGGGCTTCTATACACCTGGCTATATCTACATATTTGTCCTCCAGTTCTTTGAGTTTCAGCTGCATTTTACGCCTCTCTTCATCTACTTCCTCGTGACTAGGCTCATTGACTCGGTGAGATTCCACGCATTTACTAACGGAAGGTTCTTCACGAGTAGTCAATTCTTCATTATTCTTTTGCAGCTTCTCATTCTCTTTAGTGAGCTCCCTTATCGTTGCTTCCAAGGCGGCTAGTCGTTCTTCCATCGAGATGTACTTTGAGTTGCAGTTATTACCTAGTAATCACAACGTGACCGGTTTGCAGAGAACACCAAATGCGATCCCACAGACGGCGCCACTATTGATGTGTGTTCTGCACTCCTGAGTAGTGTCTTGATTTCCAGTCCTAATTTGCAACAGAAAAGATGGAGGGTTGAGTTCCTCGACTCTTAGAACTCTCCGATGCCTTTATTAGAGAATTTAGATAGAATAAAGATAACAATGAGAAGAAGCTTTTGATAGATGTTCGTACCTTTTTCAAGTGATGCATTCTTTCCTTTATATAGACTGAAATATCAATCGGGCACACGTGTAATTATCCAGGACTATGGGGGAGCAGATTATTCTTCTCTACATCCTGGGTTTTCTGAGATCATTTATGAGTTTTGTTTCTTCTCAATAATATCTCCATTAATATGATTACCTCCGAGCAATCAGTAGGTATTTTTGGATATTTATATCAAACCGCATTTAATGTGATATGTTATCCTGCCAGACATTAAATGTTTATAGAACTTTTGATCATCATACTGCCACTATGTCAAGGATAACCATGATGAATTTATCAAATCTATCGCATTTATTTAGTAGGAACTAACATGAGAGAAATTCAGTTTGAGTAGGGAGGAATTAGAATCCAACTAAGGAATTGTACATATTACAATTCATTCTAAGTTTTCGAAAGAGGAATAATAGACGGGCGCTACTATGACGGGCGTCCATCACCTTATCCCTTATTGTAATTGTCCTTTCACAGTTCAAACTGTGTAACAGCCATATTCTTCTTCTCGCCATTTTGCTCATATGTACTAGAAAGCAAAATAACAACTTAAATATAAGATATCTATGCCAATTTATGAATTTTCATTTTTTCCCTACAACTAAGTCACCCACTGGCTCTAGTTACCAAATGAAACTGTAACTTATAAATGATTCTAAATCAGCTTTAAATTAACGAGTCTGTGATAGCACAGGCATGATTAGCGGTTGCTCTGGGTCATCACAGCAAACACAAAAATAATTTTTGCATTAAAGCCTGGGTCCATATAAAAAGTTATCATCTTTATATATACTATTTCGATTAATCCTTCTCATCGACGAAATAAAATCGCTAAACACTACCTTCTATAGAACCCTTTTATTTTGTCGTTCAAAGTTCCTTCAAACATGATACTCAAAATCCTGATACCAATCGAGAGTGTCTCAGAAAACTCCAAAACCAAAATCTCGTCGTCTTCAACCAAATTAATTGCTGAAGGCTTCAACAACTGCCCATAATTTTATTTATTTAGCACAAATGATAGTGCGCTTGATTGTACGGCTTCAACAGCTGCCCAAAATATATTACTATTAAATCGACGGCCCGACACTCTCTTAGGGTAGTGCATTTCTTCACGTGCTGTTATACAATTGCTTAGTGTTGTTTTCGTTTTCTATTGTATTTTCGTTTTTTGTTGTTTGTACATTTCAATATGGCTATTTTTACGCACTACAAAAAAAATGCGTATAAATAACCGATCTGTTGTATCTAAAATGGCTATTTTTGCTGGAAATAACATTTTGTGATATTCTTTCTTACTTTTTACAACAACGTCTGGCGTCGCAAAATGTCTATTTTTTTGTAGTGACGTGTTATGTTTTATGTCTCAGTATTATTTTTTTTTTTTTAAATAGATGAAGGTCCCCTGTCCATGAGAGACCCGTCCCAAATTTATTCCAAATTTCGTCACTAATGGCTGAGGAATACTGTGGTAACAATCTCAAAGGCCACCTAAGAGTTTTAACAAACTTTGCCAAAAAAAAAAAAAAACCTATCACTAATCACCGTCTAATATAGGGCATGCCATATTTATCTAAACGAATTAATCCCCGAATATGCCCTTGAATGGAAGATGCGTCACAAAAATCAAACATCAAACCATGAGCTCCCTACTTTGCCAAATCCGCTACCATATTAGCTTCTCTATATATATGTCAAAATCGAACATTGAGCTCACGTATCATACTTTTCACTTCCTCCCAAAAATTCCAAAGAAACCAATATTTGCATACCTGGGAAGCTAACCAACCAATAATAACTGCATAATTCGATTCTACCAATATATCCCGTAAATTTAATTGACTATATAACCAGAGTCCATCATACAAGACTCTACATTCAACAAGGGTATTAGTAGCAAAACCATATGCATGTGCAAACCCCCCAAAAACGTCAACATTAGTATCCTGAAGAATGCCCCCTCCCCCAGCCTCACCCGGATTACTACAAGATGCTCCATCCACATTCAGTTTTATTCCTCCATGACCTCCTTATCCTCACTACCCATATGCTGGAATTTTTTAACTTTGCAAACAATATCTCTAATCCATACTTTACTAATCTTATAACATTTTTAGTAAAAAATTTAGTACCTTCCATTCTTGACGCACATCTTGCCCTCCATATCGCCCAAGAAATGACAATAGGGAGAGACCCCCGAAGCCATCCAACCTAAGAACACATAGAAGCTCTATGCCACCAACTCCACATCATCCCCTCCCAACTCCAGATCTGTGTAAATCGAACTCGGCATGCATCTGCAAAAAATCCCCAAACCATTTTAGCTCCTTCCCCTTCACATAATAAATGATTGAATGTTTCAACCTTTGGCTGAGCACAACATTCACATTTAGAAATAATTGGAATTCCTAAATTCTGAATAACATCGTCAACCGGAATAGCTCTCCTCTTAGTTCTCCAAACAAAGAAAGACAATTTCCTTGGTATCCAATCCTTCTAAAGCCATTTCTTCCATGTACATAATTCACCCCAAGGTTGAATTAATTGCCATGCTGATTTAGTGGAGAATTCCCCATTGATCAAACACTTCCAAACACACAGGTCACTGCCCCGTTGAAGTCTAACTCCCGCTGCAGCAATTTTCGTGACTATTTCTTCATTAATAAGATCACGTAGCTGACTCACAATGGGACTCATTTCATCTATAACCTCCTGTACTTTCAAATTAATACTCCTAGTAACAGGAACATAATCAATTAGTGGGTCATCTCCTAACCAATTATCCAACCAAGAATTCACATTACCTCCCCGAATTAACCACTTCGAGTTATTAAGAACTCTTGGCATTAGGGCCATAACCCCCCTCCAGAATCTTGATCCTTTGTTTCCTGCATAATTGAATAAATATGATTAGAGCCAACATATTTCAAAGCAAAAAAATCGGACCACATCGATCCCCCTTTAATTAATTTCCAAGCAAACTTCATAAGCAAATTTTGTTGGACCTCATGAAATGCCCGAATCCGGAGGCCCCCTTCTCCACCAGTAAACAGATTTGCTTCCAAGAAAGCCACTTTCTTTTCTTATTTTCTACCGAGGACCCCCACAGAAAATTCGAGAAAATCTTCTTAAACCCCGTGATAACTCCTTTTGGAATGTTCAAAACCGATAACATATGAATTGATATACTATTTAGCACATGTTTGATTAGCACAATTTTTCCCCCAAACGATAAGAGTTTACTCTTCCATCCCGCCACTTTCTTCTAGACTCTAGCCAAGAACGAATCAAACATGTTATTTCTCATGCGACCCACATATAATGGCACTCCCAAATATGTGCACAGCTAGCTGCCCTCTACAAACCCAGAAAAATTTCTCAACCCCATCTTTCTCTCAACCAAAATTGAAGAAAAAAAGAATATGGACGACTTACTTGAATTGATTAATTGACCCAACATCAATTCATACCTCTTCAGGACCGCCATCAAATTACGCATAGATGATCTCCCTCCATTAGCAAAAATCAACAAATCATCCGCATATAACAAATGAGAAATCAATGATCGTCCACTAGAGTGGAAAGGTTTAATCTGGCCCAGATTAAATTCTTTGTCGATCATTTTCGAGAGAATATCTTCAGTTAAAATAAATAAGTAAGGTGAAAATGGATCACCTTGTCGAAGACCACGTGAGGCCTTGAAGAAATCTTTTGAGCACCCATTTAGTATCACCGAATAGGGGATGAAGTGGCATTAAAAATAATACTACACTAATTTTTCGAAAAGCCCAACCGCCGAAGGACCTCTAAAAGAAAATTCTAATTAACATGGTCATAGGTTTTAGCCATATCAATTTTTAGCATCACATTTCCACCTCTCACTTTCTTGTTAATACCATGAACCAATTCCTAAGCAATCAACATATGATCAAAAATACTTCTTCCCCACATGAATGCGGCCTGCTTTTGGGATATGATTTTATCCAGAATCGGGGCCATTCGGAAAACCATAATCTTGGACATGATCTTATAAACTACCGAGCAGAGATTGATAGGCTGAAATTGGCTAAAATCCAAAAGTTCATCTACCTTCGGAATGAGTACTAAGTTTGTAGGCCCAAAAAAAGTGGAAAATGGTTGCCCTGCAAAAACATCAATAGCCATCTCTAACAAATCATTTTTAACAATATCCCAGGCTATCATGAAAAAACTGGTAGCAAATCCATCCAGACTTGAACTACTATCTGCTGGAATAGACCATAAAGCCTTCTTCACCTCCTCTAAGGAAGGCTCAGCACATAAACTCTCATTCTTGACCATGGAAACAATCGAATGGATCATTTTTAATTTAGCCGAAATCCTCTCCACATGTGACGCCGTAAGAAGTTCCTGGAAGAATAAAATAGCCCCTTCGTGTACTGCTTCCGTAGATTCTAGCAAAGTGCCGCAAGCCAACTTCATCTTCTCAACCCGCTTATTTTTTTTCTTTAACTGCATTGCAACCTAGAAGAACCTAGTATTGGAGTCACCTTCTGCAACCCATTTAATCCTCGATTTCTGGCATGCTAAGATCTCCTCCCGATGAACCCATTTAAGATGCTCATTCTTGCACTGCAGCAAATCGTTTTCAACTAATTTTGAATAGTCACTGGAAACCGCAATCTCCAATTCAATAATATGATCTTCTAACCTTTTTAGCTCATTCTCTACCCGACCAAAAGTGATTTTATTCTAGTTCCGTAAAACACCTTTGAGCAACTTTAATTTCGTACTAATTCCCACCATAGCACACCCATTATTATTAGAATTCCACACCTCCTGCACCAATGGGATAAACCCCTCATGCGAACCCCACATACGAAGAAATTTGAAAGGCCGAACTATGGCTTCCCGTTCTCTAATAATCTGAACAAACAGTGGTGCGTGGTCGGATGATGACCGAGGCAAATAAGACACTTGAATATCACCAAATAAATTCGAAAACTGCAGATTTACAAGCACATGATCAATCTTGCCCATATTCTTCTACCTCTTGACCTTCCACTGCACCACGATAATTTATTTCCATTACACGGAAGATCCACTAACGCACAATCATGAATACAGTTATTAAATTCTCTTTTAGGGCGAGAAGCCTGTAAAAGACCACCCACCTTTTCATTATCATTCCAAATAATATTGAAATCCACCCCAACAAACCAAGGGAGGCCACCAGAATTTTGCCCTCTCAAAAAGTCCCAGAGCTCCACTCGTTAGCCCAAAAATAGCTCGCATAAACAAAAGTGACAAGAATCCAATAACTACCATGAACAAACCATCCACTAATCACTTGATCCAACATAGCTAGAAGCTTAAACTCAAAATCATCAGCACAAAAAATCCAAAATTTACCCTTACCTCCGCATTATTAATAAACGACGACAACTTCATCCATCTCGCCCATCGAATGCATTTATTCAAATGTAAAAAAGGTTCTAAAATGGCCACCACGGAAGGGCGACTTTTATTCAAAATATGTCAAAGCCTACTTTCGACGAAAGAATCTCCCTAATATTCCAAATAAGAATATGCATCTTAATTAAATAATTTTTTTTGAGCGAGTACGCCACTCAAGCATCACAATAGATTTTTCTTTTCAGACTCTCTTCAATTTTTTCAAAGGCACATGCATGTCAAGATCCGATTCAAACACTTTGCCGCTAATTCATTCAACCCTTCCTCAGAATCTCCATCAGAGACTGCCCTACTCAAAACCTCCTCATTCTCCATGGCATCGCAACAAAAAAATCCCAATCTCCCAACTCACCTAACTCGAATTCCAATGCCTCATCCACCTAATGTAACGAGCTTCTTGGTTTTGGTAAAACAATCATTTCAGGATTTTCCTCCTTTGAATCTTGCTCTGTTAATTCAAACCAAGCCCCACCCTGGTCATGTTGCTGACTTTTCATGATCTCAATGCCCTCCTCTATTTTGCCACTCCTAATTTCACTCTCATTGTTCGGTTGAATCTCTCCACCTGTGCCGCACACCCCAAGGATGCTCTCTTCATCATGAACGGCCATGCACGTATCATATAGCTTGCCCCCCCATGACACGAAACAGACTTTCTGTGTATCCGCAACATTCAAATCTCGACGTACATGGATCAATTCGAGGATAATATCACGACAAGTTCCTAACGTCTCCCCCACCTCATTTTCATCCCCATAATTTTTGTTTCCATTGTTACCTACAACTTTCCACACGTTCTTCATAGGATTCTTCTTACCGTCATCAATAGGTACAACCTTTTTATCTTTTTTTATCACTCGCAGTTCGATCACATTGCCTCAAACATTTTGCCTCCATATGACCCCCTTTCCTACAAAATGCACAGAACAGCGGAAGATTTCATAATTTACCTCCTGGAACTGGCTCATTGCAAGACTCGGAGGACCCAACCATTTTTTTTTTGTATTGGTTGAGAAACATCCACTTCAACACATATGCGCGCAGCCTCCGGCCGAGTCACACACGCCGTAGCGTTGTCTCGCTTTAAGTACCAACCAAAACCATTTCCAATACTTCGTAAAATCAATTCTTGGAAAAAATCGGGAGGCAATCCTGGCAACGTAATCCAAACAGGAATCCAAGGGGAGTCTTCATCTTCCTTAAATTTCGGAGTCCACTGAGAAACTCGAAACGACACCTCATGAATTTCCGAATGACCTCTCTCCATCACACTAATAAAATCCTCTTCTTTAGCCATCCGAACCAACACGTTCCTTGAATTTTGCAATTGCACAATTATCGGAATAGATTGCAATTCTCATCGATTCTTGATAAAATCACGAATGTGATCCAGTGAAGGCCTACGACAAAGAAATTTTAATACCATTGGAAACCGAAACGGCTTAGCAGATTGTTGAATCTCAGCTTTCGAAAAAAGAAAAACATTGCTCCATCTTAAAAGCGAGGTTCACGTAGCGGAAGTTCCACCTCAAGAAGAATCTGTGGCTTTGCAGCCACTACATCCGCAAAACCAAGCGCAGGAGATACACCTACGTTGCGCGAAGACGTTCCTCCTTGCTTCACATGATGCAAAGGTCCCTCTCCACCTCCCTGCCTTGCCGGCAGCGGCAAGGATCAGGCGGTTGACAACATGTAGCCCTAGTCGCCCTACCAAAAGTTGAGAGAAAAAATCCCTCGTGCCACGTTAGCAAAAAAATTCTATTGTTTAAAATGAGATTTACCAAATGTTATAATATTCAATGTCTCAATATAATTTATTATGTAGTTTGTATTAGGTAATAATAAAAAGAAATTGTTTTATTCCTTGTTAATCTTGTTCCTTCTTTTGAATGATTTTGAATGATGAGTGTTTTGTCTATCTCTTTATTTCGAAGGATGGGGTATTTCGTCCATTTCTTCTTTTAGAAAATGGATATTGGTTATGTCTTTTTTTTTATAGAGTGATATATTCTAAGACAAATCAAGATTAAAATCTCATAAGGTTTTTATTTTTATTTTTTATATCATTGAAGAGGTTATAAAAGTTTAAATAATGTCTGTCACAAAATAATTTGTGTGCAGGAGGACTCTAAACATATGTGTAATTTGACTTATAATTAGAATTTTTTCCTGTATTTATTAATTACAGTTGTAACTTCGTTTTTTTGGAATGAAATAAAATTTTTTCCTATAAAAAAATACTAATAATCTAATAGATTAATATAGACTAATATTAAAATCGGACCAAACCAGACCAAAATCGATAAAATTAAAAGTACTAATTTAGGGAGATAATCAATATATAAATGGTTTTTTAAAATGTAAAATTGATATGGTTCAACCTTAAATTTTATCTAAAACTGAATCGGTTACCTCCTTAACAATTTTGTGATGTGCGAGATGATGGGTAATAAAGCTCTATTGTTATTTTCTCTAAATATGAATAATGGTAATAGGTACGAACTTTTTTTGCATCAATAAATCTACACTAATACTCGCGTGGCTATCCCTAGGTCACATCGCTAACACAGACATAAATATATCGTTTGTATCATTTACAAATAAATTAGAAATAAAAGAATAGTGAATATAAGGAGAGGAATACTTAGCAACATCAAGACATGTAATGACACTTGGAAATGATAATTACAACCTTAGTGTGTGTAGTTTTTATACAATTATTTTTTAGAAAAATGGATAAATCTGAAAATCACATAAAAAAATTATTTTTTAATAGTAATTCCAAATTTTCAAAAATAAATATGTGAACGCCACACAGTCTAAGACTATATACAATATTATTCATTAAAAAAACTTAAGTCAATGTCTTTTAAACCAAACCTTAATTAGTGAATGCAATGATATAAAGTCTGATCTCATTCATTTTCATAAGACTTCTTATCTCATCTCATTATTATAATTTTTATATAAAATAAAATAAATAATTTAATATTTTTAAATCTCAAAACAAAATTAATATTAAAAAAATTAAATTTTAATAATATTTTATACAATTTTATTTATCTCAACTCATCCCATTTATAAAAACAAAACCTAATAGATGATTACAACTTGATAACGCCAATTAGGTAAATTTGTCTTTTCCATGCGTACGAGGGTTTCACTCCTGCCAGGAAGTAAATCAGCAAAATTTTGAGGAATCGGTTTACTATGAGAAAAAAGAAAAGGTAACAAAAATAGTGGTTTTAACTTTTAAACATCCGGATGTAAGAATAAAGTGGATGCAAGGAATATATAAAGGTTTTGGATGGAAATCATCATGAAATCGTCATGCTTTGCATCTATTCTTTTGTAATAATATTAATTATAAGCCTTAAATGTACAAACACTTTATAAAAGAAAAATAATTTATACAAATCTTAAATAAACAAGTCTCAAACAAATTTTTATTAAAAAAAAAAATATTTTAATATTTTTTCATACTGGAGTTCACTCTTTTATAAGTAAAATGATCATACGACTCTAAATATATCCGTAAAATGAGCTCACTTATATTTGTTTATATTTGTTTAATAATTAAAGAAGTGATTATTAGTAAATTTTATATATTTTTTTAGTTTTTCTTAATAATTAAGAATGTTTAAAAATTGCTTAAAAAAAGAAAAGAAAAACAAAAAGACTAATTTGCACTAGTGCGCATATTTGAGATTCACCCTAACATTGTTTTTTTTTTATAAAATACCTGTACAAGATTTGTGCATCTATACTTGTTAAATATTATATTATTATTTAAAAAAAAAAACTCTACATGCTGTCAATTTTGTATATTTTTTTACGCACTTTATTAATATGATTAGCGGCATTATTTTTTTAATATAAAATAATTTGATTGACTAACTATATCAGTAAAATGTATAAAAAAAAACACATAAAAATAATTATATGTAAAGAACTCTTTCTCCTTTGCATCCATTCTTTCTAGTGCGCACAAAAAGAAAAACAAACAAACTTGATTCTTCGTATCAAAATCAAAACCATTGCTTTTATAGGATTCCTTGAGCCCATATCGTCCGTTTAATTCAACTTTATGAATGGGGAAACTGAAGACTAGAGGCGATGACATCATTCCTTAGAATTATAAGTTCATACTTCTAATAATAATTATTGTGAGATATATTTTATATGTCTATCTCGTTTATCCTAAATTCTAAAATCTGAGCTTAGATTATAAGGAATCCAAATTCTACAAAGAGTTAACTTTGATACAGTCATCAAATAGTGATTGTTCATACAAGCTCTTATAGTTATGTTTAAATTTTTTTTAAAATTATAATAATATTATTTTCAAATGATGAATTTATTCTTTTATTTTCATTTATCAATAAGATTGTATATGCAGTTCTCTACTCAAGACTGTAAATATATATATTTTTTTACAAAGAGTATATTCATGCTAACAATATAATAATTAACTTTATATTCAAAAGAAATCTTGAGAGCCTCTTGAGTACTACCTTCTAAGAGAAGAGTCTCCTCTCCTCTCCTTACTATCTTGTGAGAGTTTTGTCTCCCTCCTAATTGATTGGCCATTGTTATTTTTTTTTTCTATCTCCCTAAAGAGTTGTCAACTCTTTTGCTTATAAATGCTATTGCTAGTGCCTGTACGTGCCAACTTCTGACCAACATCTCTACCAAAAGAAAAAGAATAATAAGATTATTATGCTGTCTCATTTGCCTTCTCGTTTTGATTGTTTATATATATTTTTTTATTTTTTTTTATAAAAAAATTACTTAAATGGTTAAGAAATTGACTATTAGTATATTAATTTTTTAAAAATGTTTAAACGTGTTTTGATGTTTTATGCACTAGAGGCACAATCAAGTACTGGGCAAATTGAGGAGACACATTAATACTACTAAAAAAAATGATAAACACACGTCACTTTTCACAACACATTATACAACCATGTTTAAAAATGAATGATATTTTTCTTTCATAATCTTTTATTTATTGATCATCAATGTATAAGCTCTCTACCATCATTATTATAAGTAAACTTACAACATTAATTAGTAAGAAGTGCTACAAATACAAAATTATTACATAAAAGTGAACTCATGAGTGGCATATTTTTATGTAAGCAATCAAATTTACTTTACGATTAAGTAATTTTACAATCTAATGTATCACATTAGATACATTAATTATGTTATTTTATAGATTTATTTTTGTATAATGGCTAAACTATTTCTCCTCATAAATTAATTTGTAAGGTGATATTTTTTTTTTTAAAAATTCTTATCATGAACTAAGCATTTTATTTATATATTTATTTGATATATTGTGTCACAAGTCATTTTAATTTATAATTTGTTTTAATATTCTTATAAACCTAGTATTTTTTTTTTCTCTGAATGCAAACAATTTATTAATAATGAAAAATTCTATTTGTAGTCCTAAATGGGCTACAACCCTATTAATAAATGAGGATAAAATGAGATAAAACATTATTTTTAAAAAATATTAATATAATTTTAATTTTTTTTTAAACTAGACTCGCTTTGTAGTCCTTATTTGAGAACTGTATGTAGTATTGTTCATTAATAATAAATAGGTTCAATCATAAATACATTTGCAGATAAAAATACTGAAACAAAAAAAAATTGTGCTATACTGTAGTTTACATGTCTACTAGAGGATCCTTTCCATTATGGAGTCTCAACAAGAATGAAAGGATAGAAATGGACATATATTTTGGTAGAAGTTGTTGATTACATAATTAAATATGCACACTGATTAAAATTACGATATATTTTTTTTAACTTCCAACTTTCAAAGGATTGAAGGAAGAAATGTATATCTTGACAATCGGTTGGATTGACCAGTCCATTATATTTTCAAGGTCCTCAACTGCATCCAGAGTGATTTGGGAGTCCCATCTATAAACCTAGCATTTCTTATGATTTTATACTAAGTTCTTAATATTATGTTGCTTTTAAAAGTAAAACAAAAATAAAAATAAAACGTTACAAAAAAATAAAATTTTTATATATAATTATTTTTGTATATATTTTTGTATATATACTTTATTAATATGATTGGCTTCACACTCTCCTAATAATTGTATTAATCAATCATATTAATGAAATGTGCATAGGATACACAAAAATGAATGTATATAACCTAACTAAAAACAAAAACAAAAACAAAAACAAAATAAAACAAAACAGAACAAAAACTACTTTCGCAACCGTAAAATCAGGAACCGCAGGCGAACCGGACATCAAATATACAATTGTTGGCGCCATCACTCACTCTCACTCAGTCGCTGAAGCGAAGAGGAAGCAGAGAACCGAAACGCAGAGCCCCAAACCAAAGCGACAACATCGTTTGTCACCAATGGCGCAGGCACTACCTCCCGTAGTCATGGACATCGACGACGACGACGACCATAGCAACCACACTCTTAAGCACAATTACAAAAACGATAAGGGCAAAAACGTCGTCGTCGTCCCACCGGAATCCAAAGCCGTCCCCTGGGTCGAGAAGTATCGCCCTCAGTCTCTCGCCGACGTTGCTGCTCACCGTGACATCGTAGATACCAGTTGAGTACCTGACTATTAACTCTCCCTTTCCCTTCTCGGTCCTAGGGTTTTCTGTTCTTTACTTTTGTCCCCCTTTGATTCCCGAGAGAAGGAAGTATGGATATAAAGGAGTCGGATAGTTGAAATTCAAGTGAAGCCTTTAAGAATGTGGATCTCCATTTCGCCAATTGCTTTGGGTCCAAGAAACCTATGGAAAGAAAATGACTAGAGAAAATTTTTAAGTTTTGATATTGTAGTCAAACCTAATTGGACAGTCTCAACAATTCTTTGGTTTCTGAGACAATGTCGCAAAAGAAAGAAAAACGTTATAGTGATTAATTTTAAGATTATTTTATTGGTTATGTAGGAGATAAGAAAGCAATGAATTCCCCCCTGCCTAGTACAAGTGTAGGGTGTGCCAGAGTTGTGATATCACAAGTTTGAGAGACTCATCGTAAATTATGAGGCTCATCATATCATCCATCTTAATTTCCTAGCGTTTCTCAGTAAAGCAAACTGGACGCTGGAGTTTCTGCATGTTTCCTATTGGTTACCAGCAAACGATGTAGAACTAAAAGAATGTAGCTTGAATTTGAGTCGCATGCCTGACCTTGTTTTAATTCCTACTTGCTATTCTTGGGTTTATAACAGTTGATAGGCTGACAAGCGAGAACAGATTGCCCCATCTCCTGTTGTATGGCCCGCCTGGAACAGGCAAAACATCGACTTTCCTGGCTGTGGCACGCAAGCTTTACGGAGTACAATACCACAATATGATTTTGGAGCTGAATGCATCAGATGATAGGGGAATTGATGTTGTGCGACAACAGATCCAAGATTTTGCTAGTACTCAGAGTTTCTCTTTTGGGTATCCTTCATTCTGTACATGCTACTTTCTAACCTGTAGTTTCTTGGTTTGCCACTTTTTTCTGTGCGGAATTCGGAAATTCCGAATTTATAGGAAGCATATTGATTTTGAGATGCAAATGCTCTTAGATGTTTTCAGTGAATTAACTCCAAGGGGTTGGCCAAAGTGGTGAAGGCCTTGGTCTTGGAGTATCACTCCCTTCAAGGTCCAAGGTTCAACACCTCATGGGTGCAATCCTTTGTGGCCACACCCCCTGGTGAAAAGCCAACAATTTAACTAGTTCCGTATAGGGAAACTTCTGAGGGTGCAATGCACGGGACCATGATTTACTCTGCAAGGGTGGGTTCGAAGGGCATTGCCTTGGAGAGGTTCCCCGACATAAAAAAAAATGTTCAGTGAATAACTTTTGAAGAAAGATTTTTTGGTTGAAATTGTAATAGACACATATTGCTTCCTTTGCCCTAAATGATTCTCTAAATGAAACAGTGAAAGATGGTGTTTGGTTGGTTGTGCTTGTCTTGTGGTGGTTGTTGGCTCCATATATATGGGTCTGAGAGGTATGAGTTTATCAACTCAAATAGAGCTATGAACAAATAAAAAGAAGAATGTAGGATTTCATCTTCTCTCAGCGGGTGCGCACGAATAACCATTTAGCACTCTTCCCCTTTAAAATGCAGTAACATGTAAGACTTCCTAATCAGATTATCATAGATTTTCTTCACATTTTTGGATTGTTCAAATATTTTGTTGCCAGATTTTTCATGTCCGTTAGAGTATGTTGCATGTGCTTCAGTACAAATGTTGTGTCCCACGCGTGTTAATTCTTCTCAAATTTTTAATAGCCATGATATATTGCTTTCTTGCTTAAGAAGTCACTGGGAAATGCACTTCATTCTCGTAGTTGATGGCTGAAGGGTTTTACTTCTTCCTTTCTTCTTAGCAGTGCAAAGTCATCTGTAAAGTTGATCTTATTGGATGAGGCTGATGCTATGACAAAAGATGCACAATTTGCCTTGCGTAGAGGTAGAAGTTGTTACATGTTTCCTGTATTTCTATATTTTTGTTTTCTAGATGTCATTGTATTGATACACCTATTTTATTGTGCTTTACAGTGATCGAGAAATACACAAGAAACACTAGGTTCACACTTATTTGTAATCATGTCAACAAGATTATTCCGGCCCTACAATCAAGATGTACTCGATTTCGTTTTGCTCCTCTTGATTCTTTTCATGTCACTGAGCGACTCAAACATGTTATAGAAGCTGAAAAGTAAGTGTATTGCATATTAATTACATGTATGGAATCACTCATATCAATTTTTCTGCAAGAAGAAAATTAAGGAATTTGTGGGTTGGTTCAATTAGAAGTTTCTCCAAGAAGGTATGAAGACATGTTCTAAAGTTTTGATGGGCTGTGTGGGGGATTTTGCCATCAATTTAGATGGTGAAAATATCTCTCTATTGAAATTCTTACTTATATCTCAGACTTTTCAGATGATTGATTTCATTCTCCTTCTAGAAGGGGGGAGATTTCATATACACAAGATTGTTAGTCTATAACTGCTGGCTATTCAGGCTCAGTTCATCAAAGATAAAAGCTTCTTTTGAAGAGGCAAATTGGGTTATCTTTTTTGGGATTCAACTCAAATATGTTAGAGAACTTTATTTATAAAGGGATTGGGAATCATTTAAGCTCATAAATGGATGAATGCTTTCGGCGCTTTAGTTAATATTGAAAACCTTATAAATAAATGATGCTATATCACTTGTCTTATGGCTATGTTGAACCATTTTGTGACTGGAATAGGCTTGACGTACCTGAAACTGGGTTAGCGGCACTAGTACGACTTAGCAATGGTGATATGAGAAAGGCTTTGAATATTTTACAGGTTCTATAATTTTTCCCCTCTAGTTTGTCTTCTTCTGCTGCTTCTGTTATTATTGACCCCCCCCCCCCCCCTCTTCCTTCTCCCCGGTTATTGTAGGTTGAAGGTAATTATGAGAGTAGTATATCCAATTTATTGCTTGTATTGTATTTGATGTGCAAATTATCCTTCTTATAGGTCATTAACATGGTCAAACTAACTTCTTACTTATCCCCCCCCCCCCCCAACAAAAAAATAAAAACAAAAACCATGGCCAGCAGAGCTGAAATTTAGCTTTATTATTGTGGGCTCAGTTGGGTAATCATGATTATCAAATTACCAATCATAGTAGTCCTTATATTCTTGTCCTTTTCCATTGGCTAAACAATTATGAAGATTTCCAGAGTTAGATTCCTCCATTCTCAAATCTTTGTATGAGTGGATAAACAGCCACAAAAAACCCACTCTTCCGTTATGGATTTTCTGAATTCTTGTTCTCCTTTCTCGTCTTAGGTAGGTGTTTTCCTTTGTATACGTGTTACTTGGGTGCAACCCTAGCTTCTTTTTATTTTTTTTTAAACAAAACTTTTGGTTATCTTTACTTTTTTACATTAGAATTCAAGGTTATTTTTTCCTCACTCTTCTTTTCTTCCCCCCCCCCCCCCCCCCCCCTCTCTCTCTTTTTTGTATGGTGGTCTTAATTAATTTCTCTTTGTGAATGGATCCTTGGTGATGTAGTTGATCTCGTTGGTTTTTTATTTGGATGTATACAGTCTACGCATATGGCTTCTCAGCAGATAACAGAAGAAGCTGTATACCTGTGCACTGGGAATCCATTACCCAAAGACATAGAGCAGATATCATACTGGCTTTTGAATGAATCATTTTCAGAGAGTTTCAAACGTATATGAAATGTTTTTTAATTATAATGCCATTGTTGCAGCTAGTCAGTTCTGTTGAAGTTTCTTCTTCCCAAATTTATATTTTATATTTTTATGCTCAACTCATCTAGGAATATCTGAAATGAAGACGAGAAAAGGACTGGCTTTGGTAGATATTGTGAGAGAGGTGACAATGTAAGTGCTGTGCATTTGCTAGTTATCCACTTGGCATTTTATTCTATTGATCTCATTTTACTTGTGCATTGTTCTAACAGGTTTGTTTTCAAGATCAAGATGCCATCAGATGTTCGAGTCCAGTTGATTAATGACTTGGCTGACATAGAGTACATCTGCAATTTGCTCTTTTTACACGCTATATTTTGTTCTTCTGAATGCAAATAGATGAACCCTGTCATTTTTTCGCTTTAAGATTGTTAAGTGTCTTCCAACTTTAAGCTCAATGGTGGAGAGGTCCAATAAGTACATACTCAGAACCAATTACATATCCAAACAATGCAAGAATCCTTAATGCCACCTTCCAGTTAGGGTAAAAAGAAACCAAACTAAGAGAAACTGCTTTGGCTCCTTACCTTGATTTTTCTTGGCGTCAGGCTTGGCTTCTTCTTGGGGGATCGCCCTGATTATCCAATTGAGACCATGACAAACAGGCCTGACAAAGAGTAAACAATACCCATAATCTAATCGAGAAGGCTTAAGCTAGCAGGTGGAGATGAAGCCCGAGAAATAAATATAACTTTAAATAACCATACACGAAATCCATGCAGGATTCCTTAACAAAGATATGCCTAACAATGGTGTAATCTCAATGTTACAACCAATTAAGAGGTGCACATCTTATGATTTTCTGAGATTTTGTGTGCGTGTGCATTATCCTTAAAAAGGTATGAGGACAAGCATACTCAAGTTGTGTTGCATTTGTGCTATATCATGCTGTCTGTATTTATCTAGACTTTTAGCCATACAACGGTAGTTTAAGAAGAAAAGGGGGGGGGGGGGGGGGTTTGATTCAAATTTTGTAGTATTTTGAGGGGGTTTGTGTATATTCATTCTCCAAGGATATTTCTGCACAATGCAAGCATTGAAGGTGGTATTTAACTGGGATACATGATATATATTGTCTATTAAGTGGAACACATTAGGTGCTCATTTCTCTTATTTTTGTTTGAGGATTTTGCTGGTATCTTAGTTTAGACAACTATGGAATTGGAATTGATAGTTTCTGAGGTTTCAGTTGCATTTATTCCTTTTATTCATGTTAGTATTTCAATCTGCAGGTACAGGTTGAGTCTTGCGTGCAACGATAAGTTGCAACTCGGATCCCTGGTCGCTTCTTTTACACGAGCGCGCTCGGATTTGGTTGCTGCTGCAAAGTAACTGTGTTTATCTCTACGTGGGCTGTTGCTTTCCCTTGGAATCTACTTAATGAGCCATATGGTTGAATTCATCTCTCCATGGGAACACCAAGTAGATAGAATTCCGAGATGTTCGGTTTGATTTTGGCTTCAGAATTGGATGTTAGCTTATGTAGTCTGCAAGCCACTTGACTTGAAGAATGTAAAGGTGTAAGTTTGCAATTGTGCCTGCGGTCAAGATTTTTATTTCCCCAACTCAAGCAAAGGGGTCTCAAATTGTACTGTTTGGTGGATGTCCATTTGACCAACTTACATATCTGCTCTCTTCTGCCTGTCTTGTGTTTGGCCGTTGGCGTCCTCACTTAGAAGGTACAGTCGTGATTCCTACACGGGATTGTCATTGGGGAGAAGAGAAAAGGGGGTGAACGGTGTTTTAGTGTCCAAAAACTCTTCATATAACGAATATATAAAATAATTAGAAAGAGCGAAAAAAAAAACATTTTGAAATAAATACCTGTTTACGGATAAGAAGAAAATCAAACCAACAACTAAGAAGTTCCATGAGTAGGAGAGAATATTTTAGACGTAAAGAGATTATATGAAAGTAAATTTATAAATTGATGTGGTATAATAACATATGTTATATTATAAAATTATTTATATTATAAAGTAGATTTAACAGATGTTATGAAATTACATCAATTATGAATTTATTTTGTCTCAGTTTTTTTTTACGTATATGGTGGTGTTATCAAGTATGATCCCCAAATACACATTCTTCATAAATAAGAAACACATGCAACCATTTGTCTTGAACGTATCCACACCATGCAACATTAGTCCATTAAAAAATGATTATTTAATTAATTATTATTATTTTGTATTTTGTTTAATTTTGATAGATGTAATCTTTTTAAGTAATGATAATATTTTATTATATAGTTGTGTAATAATTATCACTCTCATTTCCCTTTTAGTACAAAAACATTTGATATTCCCATGCATATCCCATAAATTACAATTAATTAAAAATTCGATACACTGATCACCATTTTATTTTTATTCTATTATATAAAATACGATAGATTTATTATCATTAAATAATTTTTTTTTATCATTTAATAGTAATAAATATATTAAATCTTATATAGTGAGATGAAAGTGAGAATATATTATATAACACTACTCTACAACTAATTATTTAAAATTTCCCCTCAGCAAATATCATTTATTTTTCCACCTTCCAAATAATTATAGAAGAATTGTATGTTTAATGTTTGTTAATTTATATTATTCGTATATAATTATTTTCTAAAAATAAATATTTAGTATATTTAAAAATGGTGCCCATCTCAGCAATTATAATATGTCATCAAGTACATCAACCCATCCAAACGAGCATAGATGGTTGTTTCCTTCATTCCTTGGGTAGCATTATTGTACCATGTATGCATTTCTTTGTTATCATAATATTTAATATTAAATTCCTTCTTAAATATTTTTAAATGTATTTAATAATGAGACAAGATTATTAAAGTCCCTACTCCATCTACCAATGTCGTCACCCTCGTACGGACTAGAAAGACCGGTCCCGCATCAAAACGGCTTCTGCATGAATGTGAATATATCTGGTAACGACATCTGACTACTACTCTGAAATTGAGACCCGCACCCGCCGTCGAAAGTGCCGTCCATGATACTATATGGGAACTCCAGTGCTGCCTTTTCCCAGTACTTTGGCTCGCTCTGAACCTCGCACGTGAGTTCCGGCGACACCACCTGCTCCGAGCAGCTCGAGTCCGTGTGCAGCCGCGGCACCGAATCTGACGTGTCGTAGTACATATAATTGTTCGACTTCGCAGTCACCAAAGGAGCAAGATGTGCCGCCGACGCGGTCATAGCGCCGGTCAAAATCTCCGGTTTCGTGTCCTCCATCGCCGTGCTGTTCATCTTCTGCGATTGTTGCTTCTCGATACTGCCCTTCTTGTTGTAAATGCGGCATAGAACCCAATCGTCCAGCTGTCAAAATCAAGACCGTCAAAAAATAATCAGCGTAAGAAACTTCTCACAAAACGAGCGGTAGAGATTGTCTTATGATTTAAGAAGGGCCCATATCCACCGTCCACTTTGAACATTAAATGTCCGCCTAATCTGAACAGTGACAGACGAGACCAAGCTTGCATTGAAAACAAGACGGTCATTTCAACGATCTCCCATTTTCCGGTACATCGGAATGTCTATTTTACGGTTTTACCCCTATCTCTATATTACCCACCCTTAAGCTTTGCTTCTTGCGAGCCGAGCGATCCACGTCCAGCCGATACTCGTGCATGATCCAATTCGTTTTCTCTCCTCTGGGAGCCTTTCCGGAGTAGAACACCAGAGCCTTCTTGATACCGACTGCCTTCGGATTCCCGATTGGCTTATCGGCTCCGGTCGCCTTCCAGTAACCGGTCCCTGCCGCTCGGTTCGGCCTTGAACCGTTCGGGTACTTCCGGTCTCTCGGGGAAAAGAAGTACCACTCTTTCTCTCCGTAGGACGCCATGCCTGTAAGATTTCCGCCGAGGACCAAAAATCAATAAATTAAAGAAAATTAAGGAGATTCAGACTCAGTTGAATCGAATAGAAAAGAATATTACTCGGCAGTTCCCAAGGATCGTGTTTGTAGAGGTCGATTTCAGTTATAATCGGCACAGCGATCGGCTGCGACGCACATTTCCGGCAGAGGTAGTGCATGACGAGCTCCTCGTCCGTCGGATGGAATCTGAAGCCCGGAGGTAACAGCAACTCGGATGTCATTCTCGACTTTTCACACACTGTCTGTCCTGGGTGCAGTTTAGAGGCGGCGCCTTTGAAACTTGGAACGAGAGCGGCGAAAGCTGAATATAAAGGATGGGGGATGGACACGGGTCGGTAGGTATGTGTGGGTTACAGAAAACACGTGGACGACAACATATTAATATATATATTATTATTTCGTCCCTGATCACAGCACGTGGGCGAACGCTCAGGTCAAGTGCGCGCGTGACAATTGCCCACTTGGAGGTGATTCTGTCACTGCTTACGTTTCTGTTTTGGACGGGTTAAAGCTAAGTCGGTAACGGGGTGAGAACCGATTCTTTCACGGGACTGATAACTACTATACACGATAGAATCAGCCGAAACCGGCCGATAAAGAGAGATGCGCAGCAGCAGACGGCATAGAAGAGATATGAAGCTGCAGAGAAAGGAAGATGTAAAGAGGGATTTAAACCTAAATTGAGACGAATCGTTTAGTGTATTAAACCAAACGCTATTGTTTTATTCTGATTTTTTTGAAGTCATACGCATGTTGTTTCATTCAAGTGATTTTATCTAAAATGTATAATAAAGGGTGGTAGCTCCATCATATGATGCGGGATGGTTTTTTTCCCGCACCCTGTCCTGCAACAGGTGCTGGGATTTTCACCCCCATCTCTTGTCCCGATGATGCGTAGGCGGGATATGTCATATTTTTGTAGTATTTTTTTAGGTAATGTTACGTACAGTTGTGGATTGTAAACGGCACGTAATCATTTTAGAAAAAAAATTAATTTTTTTACGTAGGTCCTATATTTATTCATTTTTTTTCAAAGCAATTACACGCCGCTTGCAACCTCATGACTGCATCTATCATTTCTCTATTTAAAAATGTTATTTATCCCGTTCTCAAATGTTCCGATCTCATTCCGTTTTTAAATTTATTTTTAAAAAAAAAAATTTATATGAGTTTTAAATAAATATTTTTAAATAATATTGTGATTTTTTATATTTTTAAAAAATATTTTAAAATGTTAAAAAAAAATATTTTTTTACATGATTTTTTTAATATCTTAAAATATTTTTTAAAAATATAAAAAAATCATAATATTATTTAAAAATATTTATTTAAAACTCATGTAAAAAAAAAACTGTAAAAGAAAAAACATAAAATTAAAAACGAGATGAAATTGGGACGTTTGAAATCGGAATAACTAGCACCGCCCATATAAATATATAAGTGGGATAGTACAGGATAGCGGAGTAGGGATCCCGTTGCTCGCTCCTATAATATAATACAAAAATTATTGACTATATAGAGACTGCAGCACACAATTCCTGTATGGCATATAAAGATTGCAGTCCAACATTTTTTAATATAATATATATATATTAATATGCTGATTTAATAATTTGAATTGGGTTCAAATCGAAATCGAACTAGCTACCATCGATTTCAACTTATTTTTTCTGCCGGCCGACTCATTCTTTGCTAGTATTGTTTTGTACTCCGATGGTCGGTTTGCATCGGACCCAGTCGATTTGATTGGTTTTTGTACACTGATTCAGTATTGAGTCATTGATCCCAAGTGGTCATCTTGGGATCTGTCCGTCTGGCATAATCGACAAGTTGTTTCGTTTTCCCGCTGGTTGAGCCGACAGTGCAATAGCGAATCATCGTTACACATCAACCATATTATATACGTGGTTCCAGGAATAATACTACTATACCCCTCTATTTTGCTCTCCCATTTAGATCGCTCATGTATGTATTTTTATTTTTTAAAATTTTTTATTTTATTTTATTTATTAATTAAGAAAACGACTATTTGTATATTGATAAGAGTAAGATAAATAGATATCATTTATCATTTTTCTAACCATTCACTCTTTTTAATATTTATAGAAGATTAAATAAAATTAATATTAGGTGTAAGTATTAAACAGATAAATTTTAAATAGATAAGTTTCATGCAGATCCTCTCTTAAAAAAAAAATAGATTGTGCTAAAAAGATTAGATTTTTTTTTTTAAAAATCTTTTGAGGTGATGATATCTACTTTTTTTTTTTACAAAGAAACTAAGCGTGATTTGTCTGTTTAGAATTTATGTAAATAATCTCTCATTAAATAATTGGTAAGTAAGTGAAATATAATAAATTATTTTAAATTATTTAATTTTTTTAAAGATGATAAAAAAAGTAGAAAAATATTACAATCACAAAAAGATTCGATAAAATTAAACTCACAAACTGTCATAAATTCATATGATTTATTATATTTATTTTACAATAAAAGTATATTTATATTTTAATATATCTTGTTAAGTTACTTGAATTTGTTGATTTATTTTTGTAAAATCTTATTGTGGTTAAAACATTTCTAAAAAATGATTTTGAGCAATATTACTCTATTCCAATTTTTAAGTAAAAAAACTTTTGAACCCAATATAAATATTTTAAACCCTCAAAATAATTTTTGATCGCTAAAACAACTAATTTATTCCTAACATTGATTTACCCCAAAACTCAAAAGTAAAAAAACAACCCTATCAAAATGAAAAATTCTATTCCTGACATCTTGAATGTAATATATGTAAAGAAAATTTTTACTTATTATCTCTTAAATCACACACAAACGTATGATTATTAGTTGTGCTCTTATATTTAAATATATATTTAAATGAATGTGTATTTAAATAAAAGAACAAAAATTTGTCTGTTTGTTTTCAAAATTAAGTTTTATTATTCATAATCCATTTCGTACTTTCAACTTATGTCAACCACTTATTTTAAATTTTAATTCATCTCAATTACTTATTTTATTACTATTCATAACTAAGTAGTATATGACGCAAAAATGATAAATAGCATTTCAATATCGAGTACATGGTTAATTGGCAGTCAAGGCTATGTTTTTTTTTTTTATATAGCTAATATGTGGGGGCAAATGTGACATTAATGATCGGGGAACTCTTTGGAACGAAATCATCTATTATATGGTGTTTAACAGAAGCCAATATAATTGGGACACATAAGTGTGATTCATTTACTCATTTTACACCGCACCACACTAGAATAAAAACCAATTAACCAGAAACATTTCTATGTTCTGACCTTTTCAATTAACTAAAGTAAACGAATTATCCCTTAGCACAAGCAACCCTTCCTTACTCTGATTCTTCCATTCTAATTTTTTAATTTTTCTTTTACTAATCCATGGAATCTTAACAAAAGTCTAATGAAATATGAGTTGGAAAATTTATTTCAAGATGCTTTGGAGCTTTGGAATGAAGAATCTGAGTATGGATGTAAACTAGCTAGCAAGCTTCACTACGGCGATGTTGAGGATAACAAAGCGTAATACATAAGATTGCATAAAGTTGCTAAGTTCTTTTCTAGCATTTTCTTTTCTTGGCATCCAAACAGAATCATTAGACTTTTTTAGGAGTCCGACTAGAAACTTTCGAGATCAACCACTTTGTTGTAAGACTTCTGACACCTCCTCGTATAGCTCTAGACTAGATTAGTTGGCGCAAGTTTCCTAACAATATTTTTTCAGAGGAATCGACTACACCTAAATCCACCCTTCCATCTAGCAAGATCTCTTAAGGAAAGAAAACAAAAAAATAAAAAACTTCCCAATGTTTCTACCAATATCAAAGAAATAGAACGAAAGAAGATTTATATTTTCATAAGATGTGAAGAGTTGCTAGAAGGAGGGAGATAGCAAGGAGAGAAGAAGAGAGAGTGAGCAGGAGAATCGGGGGGAAGGGGGGCACAGAAATGTGTGTGAGAGAGAGAAAATGTGGAGTGAACGGGAATCCCCTGCAAAGCTGATGGTCACCGAAATTCTAATTGCCACTGGAGATGTCAGCGGTAATCTCTGAATACTAATTTCTCCCTAATCTCCTCTTCCATTTTCATAGCCTCGTTACCTCTTTTTACCCTTCCCACTTATTGCCTTTGCTCGAATTCAAAGACATTTAATTTGATATTCTTTTACAAGGCACCCCATTTCACAAAACATGTATTTCCTACCTGTCTTTCACCTATTGGTTTTTGTTATTCTGCACACAACGGATTCATCAGGTCTGAAGTTATTCTCTTAATGATATTACAGCTTGCCAACTATTTCATGAATAGCATGAGTTGAACTACACATTTTTTCCCCTTAGCTATTTATATTGAATGAACAATCTAAAAACAGATTATTTTGAAGTTTATTGTGTTCAATTAAACTCTAATGATTCTTTAATATTTGTTTTTCTTGCCCTCTCGAAAAAAAGGATCTTTTCGGATTCTAATATTTATCTTCATGTACAATTCCAATCACGGGGATATTTTTTTTTTTAAATAAGCAAGTTAAGTTTATTAAATAAAACTAACAAATTACAAAATATAGTTTAAAAGAGATGAAAATTTTCTAAAATCTTCTAAAAAATTTAACACATAATACACCATAAAAAAAAAAGAAAGCCAAATGAATTACTCGTATAAAGAGGGACAAATTCAAATCAAATAAATGACTCTTGTCCAATTTTTAATATATTAAGCATTTATTCCTAAGAAATAATGGAGGATTTCATTCACCATATTCTCATGCAAAATTCGTCAATATTTGAGCTATGAATTTTTCATACAATATTATTTGACAAAAACTTATGAATTGATGTGATCATTTAATTTAGAAAAACTTTATTTGCAATCTCCATTTGAAAACTGTTTATGCAAGCCTTACTTAAACAAAACCAACCATTTTATTTGAGTGAAAAATAAATTTACTTGTCTTGATTATTTTGTTCTGAGGTGTTTTAAAAATATTTTTTATTTAATGATTAAAGATTTTTTTTTCTGAGAATGTTGTGACTTTTTTTTAATAAAAAGTTTACAAATATTAAAAAATGAATTTAAAAAAAAAAGAGAGGATTTGCCTTTCGATTTTCAGTTTTGATTTTGGACTGACTTGGTTTTGGAAACATGTAGAATTTAGTCAATTCAAGGATATAAATCATTAGAGTAATTTATTCAATTCAATAAAACTACCAACAAAGAAATTGTACTGATGCATTCAATGCATGTCTTTTTTTTTTTTTTTTTGGAGAAATGATCTACTTTATTCAACCCATCAAACATAAAATTTATAATATGACTTATATGAATTGAGTTCGCTCAGTTTATAAGTTAACTAAAATCTGATGAACGCAAATAAATTTTACATTTTTGCGATCAAGAGCAGGGAGATTAATCATTGTTTTAAATAAGACATTTATTAAATTATACTTCGACAGATATAAAGTTTGAGAGACTGTTTCTTGAATATTAAATTTTTTTATATACATTAATTGCAAAACCAAACTAATCAGTCCAAAAATATAAATAAATAAATACAAAAAGATTGTATGTGATGTCACGTGGACAACGCACCACACTAGAAGACTAGTATAGGACAAGCTATGAGTCTATGGACGTCCCCACTAACTTTGGAATCATTTTAGTTTAGATTTTGACATGTCATAATAATAAATATATTAAAAATATGCAAAACAAACAAACAAGATGTAAAAAGTTATCATTCAATAAGGATTAAAGAAAAATGTAATAGATATGCACCTAAATTTTCTTGCGGGTGCCTTTTAGAGTTCGGATAAAGTTTGGTTAACATGTCATTTTTTGGCTTTTCGCTACCCACTCAAACTTTAAATCCCACATCGGAATAGTCACTAATCTCATTCTATATAATAATAAAATATTATTATTATTATTTTATATCTACTTTTAATGAATAAATCTTCATTTTTAAACTCAAAGTATCAAAATAGGTACTAATTCAACTACATGTAATTACATGCTTATATCTAACAACGTATAATCAAATTATGTAACAACTATGTCCACCACAATGTACAAAAACCATCTATGTGAACAAACAAAAGAAAATAAAATAAAAATAAAAATGTTGTCTAAAGCTAAACGAGGGTCTTACATATATGTACGTAATAATACTGTAGATAAAGTCTATCTTCACTATTATTTGCCTAGTACTCCAATACATGTGCTAGATGAGATCATGGCTATATCAATGCCAATGCATGCTCCAGGTGCCTTGAGGGAGGACACCAATATTTCTCCCGTTTTGTCAATTTCATTATAAGATGCTGTTCAATTTTAAAGCTTTCTATCTTATTTGTACTATTGTTCATGTCATCATTATAAGATGCTCGTCAATTCTCGACCACACATTATCAAGTCTATTCAAGTTGGAGGATGTTTCTCTCAATCTCAAAAGTTAATTAACAGATTAAGAGATTAGATTTTTTTTTTTTAATTTATAAACTGACCACCAATTTAATCCTTCCACAACGGAGGTATGTAAGACAAGTTTAATAATTTATGTGTTAAGTTGTCCATCGTCATTATCTAGCACTTCCCTAACCCTATATATCTACTTCATTTCCCTCCCACTCTTTCAATCCCTCAACTTTCAGCTTGTACCGATCAACTTTCTTCCCCTCCTCCCTACCTCCCTTATTTTCATTCCTTTTCTTTTGTTGAATAGATAAGGTGAAATTCACTTGACAAGATTACTGAATCATTTGATTTATATGCCAATATCTTGTCATTTTTCAATCAAACTTGACAATATTAGGATTGATATCCACCCTTAATGAACAAATAGTGCCCTCGCCCATCCCTAGACCCCACCTGGGAGGGATTGGTAGTTTCTGGCCCCATTCCCACCTTCACCTCCTTCAAGACCCATTTGCTCAACTACTTGTAGCACATCCATGTTCTCAATCTACAGATCACAAATAGACAGAGGAGGATGAGGATGAGGATGAGGATAGCATCTAGGACTTGGAAATGAGGAGAAAGTGAGTTAGGATGTACAAAGAATATTAGCTACAGCCTTTATATGTTATAGTCCAGCGGCACACATGGACATTAGTTCCTAATTTTTTTTTGGAAAAATATTGAGTGAATCTACACTTAGCACACTCACCCTCACAGTGCACTGTTCACATGAACAGTGCACTGTGAGGGTGAGTGTGCTGAGTGTGGATTCACTCTAGCATCACTCTTTTTTTTTAAAAAAATTGTGAGTATGTGCCGTTAGGCTGTAGCACATAAGGGCTGCAGCCCAATATTCCTCTATATGTGTATTCAATCAATTGAATAGTGTACAGGCAGGTTAATATCCTGACTTGTCCTGACCATTTGTATTTACTTTTTGAAAAAATCGGTCGGCTCGCCTGAAATAATGAACGATTTCTCGCCCATTACTCTTACAAGGTAGGTAGATTAATTCTGCAATCCTAATTAATAGGTAGTTTTTATATACAAATTGTTTAAATAATCGTAATTAAAAATATACTACATAACAAAGGGCGATTCATGAAATTATAAATTTTGGAACCCACGATTTAATTTCTCATTCATAATTAATAGAGTGCATATACATGAACTAGTGGTGACTAATTAATATGGGTCTGTTTGAACATATGCATGAAATGCATATGAATTGTTATCATATATAAATAAGAGAAATGAATCGGGTGAAATAGCATTTCTCTCGAATGTGATTTTTTGATTTATTAAATGATTAAAAAATAATTTTTAATAATGATTTATATATTTTTATTTTTAAAAATATTTAAAACTATAAAAAAAATAAATTATAATAATAAAATAAATTCGACATCCCCTAGAGAGTGCTACGGGAATGTAGCACCGCTTTATAAATAATTCTCATGTGATCAGTAGCCTATCTATTGGCTCGGCAGAAGTATGCTGTCCGACGTCAAACTCACCCTGTAAAGTATATATCAATCACACTTGTACCTGAGACGTCGTCCATTCTTAATTCTTATCCTCTAGCTTAGCCATTACCATAATATATATATATATATATATATATATCAATTCCTTGAAAGACGTCCACATCTTTTGGCACTAATAATTTTATCTACTAATTTATTTACTTTTGAGAGTATCATTTCATAATAGTCTCAAGAATGCTGAAATAAATTAATATGATCACTACATGCTTTGCCACATCAGCAAAAATAATTCCTACCAAAAAGTAACTAATTGAGTGACATTTTATGAATCCCATTCATGTACTGAATTTCTATAAGAAATATTATATAAAATTTAAGTATTTATAACAAATTATTTATGATAATAATAATCATTTGTAATAAAAATAAATTCATTTTAATAAAAAATAATCAATTTAACAAAACTAACTAATAAAAAAAAATAGTTTTGTTATAATGAAACAATGAAATTTTAAATTGTCAGAAAAGTGAGTTAAAAATGAAAGTTTTGACAAAAAGTTAAAAAAAAAAAAAGGAACGAATTGGTTTTTACATGCATGCATGATAGGCCAATTCCAAACTTAAAAAAAAAAAAATAATGTTCTAGAACTTGTACCTTTTTGCAATAAATAATGTTAGATATAAAATTCGGGTGTGTAAATCCTGCATGCTTCATATGGAACTCAACTATAAAAACTAAATATTTTTATGTAAATATTAATTTTATTCACTTTTTAAAAAAAATAAAAAAATTATGTACAGTTATTTTTATGTATTTTTTGTGTAATTCACTTATATGATGAATTACATCATTTTTTTAATATAAAATAATTATTTTGGCCAATAATATTAGTGAACTTCGTAAAGATTAATATATAAAAATAACTATATATAATATAACTCAAAATAAAATGCACTAGACTTGTGTATCTTAAAATTAAGACTATAAAAATAATTTCTCTATCTTTGCATGAATATGCAAATTAGTTTGCCAAAGAGAGAGCATCTGCATTAAAATATTAGTAGCTACTGGATTAACAGTTTGATATTAATGATCAATTCAAAAGGGACCATTAACAGTAGCAACTAGCAAGTCTTTTGTTTATGGGTGTGTGAATTCAGAGGAATGTGGGCCAGTAAACATGCATGGAAAGCCTCTAGAACGTCCCTGTCCACAAAAGGACATTAATTAGGGTTTGGCATGCATTACTTTTTGTTCTGAAACTTTAAAATGATTAACCGAAATATTGTCTAAATGAATCGAACATTTACAAAATTTTCTGCTGTCGACATTAATTGTTGACTGTGATCTTCAGGGCATATATGCAGCACTACTGAGGTCTTTATTAGCCGCCAATTTATCTCAAACATCTGTCCAAATTCTCTTGGCTCTGTTTGAGTTTGGAGATAAATTCAATTCATTATTAAAATTGTATTAAATTTTTATATAAAAATAATAAATAATTTAATTTTTTAAAATTTTAATTCAACTTTTTTTGAGTTTTTAAATATTAATAATATTAAAAAAAAATATTTTAATAATATTTTATTTAACTTTTAAAATTTATTTTTTTTTATCTCTAAATTAAATGAGACATTGATCATGTTGATAATAATGGTGGGACAAACTAGTTAAGTCATGGTTTTCTCCATGGTTTTCTCTAGTGAGATGGATTTTTCCAATGCTATTCATCAATCTATTAATTTTAGCCGTTCAATTTTTTTATGGCGCCATTGTGACACTGTAGCATTACCCATATATCAACTATTATAATATCGGTTCTTATTTCTTTAATTAAGTAACAAATTCAATGCTAGCTAGATAATATTCAGTTTTACATCATAATAATGAAATATTTTTATGAGTCGTGAAATTTTATATATAGAGGTGGGTAAAATTAATATGATCGTCGGCTGTGATTAGCGCCCATGATACAATCATTCTCAATTGTTCTTTCTAAATAAAGAATCCCAGATATAAAATTATAACTGAAGTTGGCATATGATAGAATTAAATATGATATAATTCATCTCATGTGTTATCCATTTATCTTCGAATAATGAATATATTCGAGATAGAATATAATTATAGAGAACTTTGATTCTCAACCTTGAGAATTGTTGAGAAAGACCATAATCAAAATGTGATGCATTGGATGGGTCCTTAAGGTTACCAATTCATGATACAATGCCACCAAGGTGTTTGTTCATTTTTTCATGTCTTTCTTCCCCTCCCCCATACCTCCCTTATTTTCATTCCTTTTCGTTTGTTCAATAGATAAGTTGAAAATTACTTGACAAAATCACGAGTCATTTGACTTATATGCCAATATCTTGTCATTTTTCAATCAAATTTGACAATATTAGGATTGATATCCACCCTTAATGAATAAATAGTGCCCTTGCCCTTCCCTAGACCCCGCCTAGGAGGGGTGGTAGTTTCTGGCCCCATCCCCATCTCTCCGCCTTTTCATCCTTCAAGACCCATTCGCATAACTATTTGTAGCACATCCATATCCTCGATCTACAGATCACATGCAACTAGAGGAGGAGGAGGATAGCATCTAGGACTTGAGTAGGAGGAGAAAGTGAGTTCCAATTTTTAAGCTTTTTTAATATATATACATATATATATATATGTATGTATATATATATATATGTGTGTATGTAATCAAGTAGATAATGTACAAGCAGGTTAATATCTCGACTTGCCCTACCTATTTGTATTTACTTTTTGAAAAAATCCATCGTCTCGCCTAGAATAATGGATGATTTTTTTTCCATTACCCCTACAAGCTAGATAGATTGGTTAGGTAAGTCAGATTCCACATGCTCGCCTTCCAACGTCCCTAATTAATAAGGTGGTTTTTATGTATAAACTGCTTGCGATATCCCATATAAAATGAATGGTAGGTGGTGTATGTGATCACACATTATTTGGGAATGAGAAGTTTTTGTTCTTTATAATGTTCCAATGGGACTCCAATTGTATCATTAACTAGTCCTTTTAGAGTATAGACCATGTGGTTTGGGCTTGCCATTGAAGCGTTACAAATGATATCAAAGTCTATCCCAATTAGAAATGTGGGACTTGAGCCGTACCACCTATGAGAAACAGACCCGATGAGGATGTCAAACATTTAAATGGGATAGATTGTGATACCTCATATGAAAATAAATAGTATGTGGTGTATGAAATCTCACATTGTTTGGGAAGGGGAAATTCTTACTTTTTATAAGGTTCTAATGGAACTCCAATTATATCATTGATTAATCTTTTTAAAGTATAGGCAATGTAATTTAGACTTGTCATTGAGACGTTACAAGCTACTTAAATCGTCGTAATTAAAAATATACTACATAGCAAAGAGCGATTCATGAAATTATAAATTTTGGAACCCACGATTTAATTTCTCATTCATAATTAAAAAAGTGCAATATATATATAAACTAGTGGTGGCTATTTAATAAGGTTCTGTTTGAACATGCGCATGAAATGCATATGAATTGTCATCATGTATAAATAATTCCCATGTGATCAGTAGCCTATCTATTGGCTCAGCAGAAGTATGCTGTCCGACGTCAAACTAACCTTTGTGAAGTATATATCAATCACACTTGTACTTGAGACGTTGTCCATTCTTATCATCTAGCTTAGCCATTACCATAATATATATATATATATATATATATATATATATATATCAATTCCTTGAAAGACGTCCACATCTCTTGGCACTAATAATTTTATCTGCTAATTTATTTAGTATTTTTGAGAGGATCCTTTCATCATAATGGTCTCAGAATGTTGAAATAAATTAATATGATCACTACGTGCTTTGCCACATCAGCAAAAATAATTCCAACCAAAAAGTAACTAATTGGGTGACCTTTTATAAATCCCATTCATGTACTGAATTTATATGAGAAAGATTATAGAAAAATCAAGTATTTATAACTAATTATTTATAATAACAATAATTATTCCCAATAAAAGCAAATTCATTTTAATAAAAAATAATTAATTTGATGAGAAATAACCGATAAAAAATAATTAATTTTCCTTTCAATAAAAAAAATAAACAATTTTATTATAGTAAAACAATGAAACTTTAAATTGTCAGAAAAGTGAGTTTTTTTTTTTTGTGATAATCAGGAAAGTGAGTTAAAAATAAATTGGTTACAATATGCATGCATGATACCCAACTCCAAATTTTTAAAAAATAGATTATGTTCTAGAACTCGTACCTTTTTGCAATAAATAATGTTAGATATAACATTCTGGTGTGTAAATCCTGCATGCTTCATATGGAACTTACCTATAAAAAGAATTTTTTTTTAATGTAAATATCAATTTTATCTAAATCTTAAAAATATATTATTACAAAAAAAGGAGTATTTATGATTAATTATCGATGACTAAAATAATTATTTGTGATGAAACAGTCTCAATTTGATAAGAAATAATTGTTTTGACAAGAAATAACTGACCATAAATACGTAATTTTCTAATAGTATTTTATGTGTAGTTATTTTTATATATTCTTTGTGTAATCTACTTATATGATGGGTTACGTCACTTTTTTTTAATATAAAATAATTGTTTTAGCCAATATCATTAGTGAAATTCGGAAGAAATATATAAAAATAATTATATATAACAGAATTCTAAATAAAATATGCGAGACTTTTGTATCTTAAAATTAAGACCATAAAAATAATTTCTCTTTGCAATATGCAAAGTTTGCCGCAGAGAGAGCATCTGCATTACAATATTAGTAGCCACTGGATTAACGGTTTGATATTAATCAATTCAAAAGGGACCATCAACAGTAGCAAGTAAACATTGAAATCCTCTAGACCGTCCCTGTCCAGAAAAAGACATTAATTAGGGTTTGGCATGCATAACTTTTTGTTTAGAAACTTTGAAATGATCAGCCGAAATCTGTCTAAGTGAATCCAATATTTGTAAATTTTTTCTGCTGTCGACGTTAAGGATAGGCCTAAATTTGGATGTTGAGAAGTGTTGATTATGAATAGTAATAAAAAATAGATAAAAAATAATAATAAAATATTAAATATTAGTAAAAAAATAATGAATAATCATAAAAGTAAGTAAAAAATAATAATAAATAATTATAAAATATTTTAAAAATACTTTAGAGTATTTTTAGTTGTCAAACGCAACCTAATTGTTGACTATAATCTTCAGGGCATATATGCAGCACTACTGAGGTTCTTAATTAGCCGCCAATTTGTTATCATAAACGAATTGGTTATTATATGCATGCATGATACCCAATTCCAAACTTTAAAAAAATAAATTATGTTCTAGAACTTGTACCTTTTGCAATAAATAATGTTAGATATACATTCTGGTGTGTAAATCCTGCATGCTTCACATGGAACTTACCTATAAAAAGTAATTTTTTTAATGTAAATATCGATTTTATCTCCATCTTGTATAAGAAAATATTATTACAAGAAAAATGAATATTTATAATCGATTATTTATGATCAAGATGATTATTTACGATAAAAATAGACTCATTTTGATAAGAAATAATTATTTTGATAAAAAATAGTTTATCACAAATAAATAATTTTTTTATAATATTTTATGTGTAGTTATTTTTATATATTTTTTGTGTAATTCACTTATATGATGGGTTACGTCACATTTTTTTTAAATATAAAATAACTACTTTAGCCAATAACATTAGTAAAATTCGAAAGAAATATGCAAAAATAATTATATATAACAGAATCCAAAAATGAGACTTGTATATCTTAAAATTAAGACTACCAAAATAATTCTCTTTGCAATATGCAAAGTTTGCCGCAGAGAGAGCATCTGCATTAAAATATTAGTAGCCACTGGATTAACAGTTTGATATTAATCAATTCAAAAGGGACCATTAACAGTAGCAAGTAAACATAGAAATCCTCTAGACCGTCCCTGTCCAGAAAAGGACATTAATTAGGGTTTGGCATGCATAACTTTTTGTTTAGAAACTTTGAAATGATTAGCCGAAATCTGTCTAAGTGAATCCAATATTTGCAAATTGTTTCTGCTGTCGACATTAAGGATAGATTTCAACTTTGAGAAGTGTTGAAAAAAATTATAAATAATAATAAAAAATAGATGAAAAGTAATAATAGAATATTAAATATTAATAAAAAAAAATAATGAATAGTCATTAAAAATAGGTAAAAAATAATAATAAAATAATAAATAATTATAAAATATTTTAAAAATATTTGAAATATTCTTAGTTATGAAAGACAACCTAATTGTTGACTATAATCAGGGCATAAATGCAGCACTACTGAGGTTCTTAATTAGCCGCCAATTTGTCTCAAAACATCCGTCCAAAGTCTCTTAATCATGTTGATATTGGTGGGACCAACTAGTTAATTGGTTTTCTCCAGTGAGATAGATATTTCCAATGCTATTCATCAATCTATTAATTTTAGCCATTCAATTTTTTATGGCATTGTGACAATGTAGCAAATATTACCTATATATCAACTTAATTTATATCGGTTTTTATTTCTTTAATTAAGACTTAACAAATTCATTACTAGATAATATTCAGTTTTACATTATCATAATGAAATTTTTATAAGTCGTGAAGTTATATAGAGGTGGGTAAAACTCTTTTTGAGTGGTGAAAATTAATACTTAAGTTTTAAATTTGGAGATCAGATATTTTATGAGAATTCTTGGATCTATATGCTTTTTAATGTGTTGTTTTGATGAGGCTAGTGTATAGGGTTTAATATAATTGAGGTTCCATTATTGTCGCTACTTCAAAGAAAAGAAAAGCTAGCCACCAGTTATCCGATCGAGTAGTCCTTTAGAGCGCCTGTTAAGAATTGAGGTGAGAAGTCTTATAACTTTAGAGTTTGTAGTTTATAATTTAAATAATAAATTTTATATTTTAAAAGTTATTTATGGTTTGATAAACATATATTTAAAATATTTTTTAAATTAGTTATAATAATATTTTTTAAATATATAGTCATCCACAAATTTTATTTTATAAAAGTTTCAATTTGATACTTTTTTAAATTTTTTTTGAAAAATGTGACTTTGAATATTTTTAATTGATTAAAGTATTTTTTATGAATTCATCAAACATATCATTTTTTCTTTAAAAATACTTTTAACTACTTAAAAATATTTTTTAAGATTCAAACGTAATCCCAAATACACTCTTACTCTTTAGCCTAAGAGCATTTGTCCAATCTCCGACACGTGAGTAACTAAAAGCATTCTAGGTGATCGAGGCCCCCTTCCTACATTTCTATCGCTTGTCTCGATTCTTCTTTAGAAAACTACTTTAATCATAAAAAAATTTCATAAAAATAAATTTATAAATTGATGTGACTTAATATAATGTGTATATTAAATTGTAAAACTAATATTATTATAAAATAAGTAGAATAATTCTACTCATAAGTAGTGGCGGAGTCACGTTGGAGCAGGGCCCCCCTCTCCACGGGCCCCACTCTTATTCTAAAATAAATTTGAAAAAAAATATAATATATGTTTTTTTCAAAAAGAAATTGAAAAATTAAAAAAATATTTTTAATTTTTTATGATTTTGTTAGATAATATTAATTTTATTTTGTGTTGGCCTCCTCTCTAAAAATTATTTTAGTTTCCCTCTACAAAATTAATCTAATTTAAAAATAAAATACATCTCATATAAAATAAAATAATATAATAACATGATGACATATTTTTATTATAGATAAACAAAAAAAAGTTAGATAATTTCTAATGTATTTTTAATATATTTTTATTATGATAATATATTCTTATCATATTATATACTTTTTTTAATACATAAGTTGTATTAAACATATTTTATTTTTATAGTAGATATTACTATTAAATTATTTTATACTGCATAAAAAATTATATACAAATATAATAAAAAAATATTTTATATATTTTATTTTAATTTTTTATTATAATTTTACCTAATCCTCTTAACGTAAATTTCTAACTCTGCTACTGCTCATAAGCTGTTTTGTCTCCTACTCCACGCAGGGTAGATAATGTGGCATTTTTTTTTCCTACAAAGTGAAACACCCGTTTTATCCATCCCAAACCCGGATCTCAACAAATTAAAATGAATGGACAGATTTCATCGTACGTTTCAGATTTCAAGTGCAAAAAAACTTCATTTCGAAAATGAAAATTAAAGAAGAAACAAAGATAGATCATAATCAAATTTGTCTGGTTTGTCTTTCAAAGATACAGCTGGGGAACATAACGTGATGGAACCGAAAAATGGATTGAGGGGTTGAGAAAGATGAAGGAGAAATTGGGGAAGAGCAAGATGAAGGAGACTCGAAACAAAAAATGGTCTCCTGGACTCACTCTCTCTCACCTACTACCAATCAGAAACATCAAGATATCATCGATCCCCAAAGAAAATGGCAATTATTCGTTTCCATTAAACGATTTTTAAGATTTTTTAAAAAAAAAAAAAAAAAATCTTATTGTAGTGACCACATTTTTGTAATGTGTGGCATCGCCTGACCGATTTGTAGGCTACCAGAGAAAGAGCTTTGTGAGAGCTTGTACATAGAAGAAGTTGCTGAAGCAACCCATAGAGAGGGAGAGATTGAAGGTGAGTTAAGGAATAACACGGGATAGGAGAAAACATACTATTTACTACTTTATTTTGTAAATAAAAAAATGAAAAAAGAAAAGCCATCTCATATATAGTGTGTAGAGTGGGAGAAATGACAACTTATGAGAAGAATTATTCAAATAAGTGTAATGTATTATACCAAGGTATGTTATTTTATAAATTTATTTTTATAAAATTTTTACACTTTTCTTTTTCTTAAGTTCCCATTAGTGAACAAGAGTGTCTCGTAATTAAGGAATCATGTCGACAGGTTGTCCAATGTAATCTCAGCCAGTTTATAGGTCAACTCCTACTACCACTCTATAGGACACAAACTCATCTACCTAAACCGCTATAAAGACCCTTTGCTTCAGTGTTTGCCGGACTTTTGTCTATATGCCTACCCCTCATCCATGACGGGCCGAGGGTTTCGCATCTTCCTCTGACCTGAATCGAGAACCACAATGGTACCACTTGTAGCAATCAACTCCTCGAGATTTTCAAAAGACCTTTGGTCTAGTCAACGTAATCGGGCCTTGCTCCCTTTTTACAAAAATTGTATTGGGCTGTATGCTCGGCCCAAACGAGTAAGGATGGGTTTTTTTTGGGCTTGAAATCAATCTTAAGTTCATATATATATATATATATATATATATATATTTTAATATAAATAATAGTTACAGTTGTAAATGTATAAGTATTGTACAATATTTATTTCAAAAAATGAATAAATATGAAATCCACATAAAAAAAATTAATTGACATAGTTCTTTTTCAAACCGACTAGTATAAAATTTTTATACACTCCACAATTGTACGTAGCATTACTCTAAAATAGAACTAAGACATGAAAACATCATGCCAAGCCAAAGCTATGAGATCAGCTATCCCGTTTGAAGACTTCGAACTTCAATCTTTGAGCGAGATGAACACGGTAGCAAGTCATTCAATGCAAAGAACTAAAACTCGACATTTTTTTTTTTTTTTTAATCATATCTAGTTTGGATTGGCTTCATCCTACATACTGTTCTACAATTCCAAATGAAGTGTCCAATGCCATGAATATATAAAGCATTCAGAAGAAAAATGTTAGATATTATACTTTCCTATCACCTTATGATGCAGATATCTCTTATATTGATTTGAACTTCCAAATGTTCTCCATCCTTAATTTTCACAAACTACTCCTATGATAAGCCCCTCTCCTATATTTTCTCCCCTTGTGTGCAAACTTTGATGTCTTGGTCACCTTAATGTCATGGATGGCACTACCATGTTTCCATTGCTTGATAGCATTTCTTCTACCACCATGAATTGAATCCCCAATAGCTACTTGTATACGATGATTCCTTGGCCGCAAAGATTTCCTCAGATAAGCACCTCTGTAACTCCTCCATCGGCGAGATGGTGACAGCTTATTCACATCCATGGCTCTAGAATTATGATAAGAAAAACTTTCATCATCATATTCTTCTTCTCTTGTATTGAATTCTTCTTCGAGGTGTGTTCTGTTGACCCTTTTTTGCCTATGAAGCTTTACACACAAGAAAATGCAACAGTACTCCCAAGCATGAAAACAGGAAGAAAGGCATGCCCATACTATCTTGCAAAGGCTGTGAATGATACATTGGCAAAGGCCTACTTTCTCTAACAGATATAAGAATAAGAGAACTGCAAACACCAAATAAAAAGAAAAAAACATCCAATTTCAGATATGGCTCTCCAATTTTGTGAATTGATCCTAGACTTAAGGTCTCATTTGTTTTCATAACCTGTTTCAACTCATCTAAACTAATTATTACAATTTTTTTAATCTCATATAAAATAAAATAAATAATTCAACATTTTCAAATCCTAAAACAAAAATAATATTAAAAAAATATATTCTAAATATATTTTATTCAAATTTTATTTTAATATCAATTTATCTTATCTGCGAAAACAAGCAGTACAATCTTTAGGAGACAAACTCACCTATGTAAACTAGAACCAGTACCATGGCCATCTTTAGCAGATTGGCAATACAAAAGTTTTCAATGTAACATATGAAATCCCATGATGATACGCACTCTGAACTGTAAAACAATACAGATGCCATGACGATTATTCAGCCAAAAAACCAGATATAGATTAAAAAAATGATAATAGAATACATTGTTTCGCAAACTGTTAGCAGTATATATCATAATCAAGATCAAGAAATGAAAATGTCAGAAAAAGATTGCTTTCAAATTACAGTGGTTTAAAGCGTATGAAAAAATTTAACCAAGAGCTATAGATTAAGGATCTTGTACTAAGCATCTAATGAGTCATCGCGGTATAAAATGAAAGTGAAAACTGTGTTTACCTGCATGATTTTCCAGCAAGGAAATCAAGGGGAGAGTTGAAAAGGTCGCCAAAGACTTTACCAAACCCCGAAAAGAATGAACTAATTATGTTACCCATCAAGTTAAGTGACAGATTTGAGCAGAGATATTCAGAGAAAGTCAGGGCCTTGTATTTCACTCCTGTAAGAGTAAAAGAAGACTGGTTAGTGTCCCTTGCCAAACTTACCTTGATTTGCAAGAGAAATTAGTATGTATTTTTAGTTCTTGGATATTATGAGATCATAATTAACTTCCGAGTAAAATGCAGATTTCAAATTCATGGGAAAAATAATATAAGACCCACAACTTGAAAAAACGAAAAAACAACAGTATTCAGATTATCAGAGAATGAGGAGAGAGACATGGCCAAAACAGATGATGTTACTATAATCAATAATGATTGTGCACTCACAGGTGTAAGTGTCAAGTAGAGAGAGAGAGAGAGAAGAGAGTTACAATTTCATCATTTCAATTCATGCGGAGTGTTAATTTGTAGTAAGAAACATCTCCGGCATTGTTCGCTGCCAATAAATGGAAGGAGTGCGGAGAGAAACGGAGATGAGGGAGTGAAGAGAGACAAAATGAGAAAACAAGAGTTGGAATGAGAGCGAGGTTAGACGTCCACAACATATTCATAACCGCCGTTCTATATCCCACTCCGTCCATATTTGCGGCCTGCGTCACCGCAACGCGTCGTTTTCAAATATTTAAATTTCAGTGCTAAAAAAGGCTAAAATTTGGTTGAAAAAAAGGGGGAAATATTTCTTTATCGAGAATATTTTGTCTATAAAAATATGTATAAATAATTATTTTATGGATTGTGCACCGTTAGTTTATTATTATTTTACATCATTTTTTTCAACAATCTTAAACATTTTTTTAAAAAAGAATAAAAAAATTATAATATTATTAAATAATATTTTCTTAATCATTAGGTTTTAAACAATAAATATAATTTTGTAGTGATTTAAAATGATTACTTAAAATAATTTTGTTTATTATAATTAAATATAATTTAAGAAAGATACGAATAGATAATAATTAGAATTTTCTAAGTAAAAGTGCCTAACATGTTTATGTTTGCGGCCTAACGGATTCGGGCAATCCCCCTACTTTTATTTGTTATTTCCTTTTTCCTGTTTGGCAGGAAAATGACCAACTTTCAAAACCTGACAACCAAACCAAACGATGAATGGTAAGATAAGCGTAGGGAAGTGCAACTATATAGAGAGTTTATAAAAATAAATTCACAAACTTATATAATCTCTTATAATTCGTTAGATATAATTTAAAAAAACATTGACTTATCACTAATTTATGAATTTACTTTTGTAAAATTCTGTTGAATCAGAAATGAAATGAGCTGCATGGTTAACACTACTGTTGGTAGCAATATATGATACTACTAAACTTAGCAGCAGATAGATATCAGATACTGAAAACATTAGAGATTCCATCGAAAAAAGGAATGTGCTTCCCCTAAAACATTCAAAAAAAATGTAACCTAGTTTTGTAAATCAGAACACTTCTGAATTCCCGAAAACATTTAATCAATTACAAGTACTATGGAGAGGAGAGGAGAGGCGAGGAGAGGAGAGTACATCCAATTTTGAGCACCCCATAACAAGGGCAATCAACTGCAAGCTACATAAAATATGAAACAAAGTAAAGAAAAGGTGGAAATGGCAATTTGGACTTGTTTTCGGACGTGCAACAGTGGGTCAATCCATCCTTCCCTTCAAGATCCTCTCCTTTACCTCAGTTGGTGTTCTGTTACAGAGTGAAAATACACATCAAATTAAAATTTCCATATATATATATATATTATTAATCTGAATATTTTGTAATGTTCATCGGATTCTAGAAGAATACAATCGACAAGATGAGACTGCAACAGCACTTAGATGAACAGATAAGCAAGCCTAAGAAAAAACAAAGAAAGGTCCAAGATGGCAACACTCTAACCAAGGGAAAACAACATTAGCGCTAGTTTTTGTTATTGAAATATAATAGTAGAAATATTACTTAAAAACTCTAACAACACAATTTTTAGTTGGATTGCTGCAGTAAAATAATTTATTTCCCCTTTCATGTAGCTTATCAGGGGTTAGCTAAAGCGTAAGCAAATAGGAAACACCTCTTTGTTTCTCGTTTTCACATGATCGCAATATATGCTGGGCATTCCAGCTTCATTTACAGCATTAATCCACTACTTCAATAGAAAGCTTCTCACTTTGATAGACGTCATAAGCATTCTCATTCATTTCATGAACATATTTGTTTTTCCAGCTTCATATTCCATTGAAACGGGAAAATTTATGCCACGTTTGTTGAAAGAAAAGAATAAGAAAAAAAAAAATCTTTTGAAAGCTGAGGGTGATAATTTTCTCCTCATTCTCTAGATCAATAAAAAAAAAAAAAAAATACTTGCATACCAAGAATATTCTACTGTGATCAGCAGGTTATAGGACAGTATTAAATGCAATATCAGAACCTAACATAGTTCTCATTATGGTTTCATTTAATTGTTGGTAGCATCACAATTAAAAAAGAAAGCATTTCCAGGAAGCCAGAGTTAATAAGGAAAGGCATAAAGGGCTTACATGACATAAACATGTCCTCCCCATCCACTCAAACAGTCTCGATCAACTGATGATAGCAGGGCTTGAGAGATGGTCTCAAACAACTCCTCTGCTTCCTGAGGAGATAAAGCAAAAAGTGGTAGCTCAAATTAGTATGACAAACAAGAAAATAGAAGATTATAATATTCAGCAATTAGAGCAGCATGTTCTAGCCCAATAAATTCTAGCTGAGAAGCAATTGGTTATTCTGACCGTGAAGTCAGCCCAACAATCGCATCTGTGCTTCCTACTGATTCATATATCTATTATAATGCATCATGCACATACAGACAGTTCTCAACATGGCAGAAGAGTATTGCATATTTCATTCTTTTTTATAACTAACAAAAGTTCCTTCAAACTTGCGAAAGGCAGAAGAGTAGTATTTGTATGTTCCAAATTCCATAATCATAACAAATGGAGTACTCTTTATCTCTCTCTTGTATATATCCTTTACATGGTATCCCTAGATGGTAGCACATATTACGTCCATAGCATGTATAAAACCTCTAGAAAGTAGCAACTCATACACTATATATCTGAGGGTTATCTATTGCTCAGACAATGTTGACTGACATGGTAGTAACTTCTGGGGGTCTTGTGGAAGGGGGTTCTGTCCTGCTGCAACAGCTTTTGAATTCTGAGGGGAGTAGACAGTGGGAGTTGGAAGCCAATATTCTTGTTGATTCTTGTGATGAGTTGTCTGATTTGGAAGAGCAGGAGAGATTAGTTGCAGTAGATTCTGAGGATGAAATGGGTAGTCCATCACCTTTACAGTTGGTTCCCCCACAAATTGAGCCTAGAGATTGTCCAAATTGGGTCTTTAAAAAAGTGGAGGAGGTTCTAGGGTGTGTGGGCTTATCGTGTGTCAGGTATGAGGAGCAATTTATGGCTCTCCTTCTAGCCTTGAAAGCTGGTCATTCTACAGCCATGAAGTCAGCAGCCAGAAAGAAGCGTGAATTGAAACAATTACAGTGCTCTATCAACTATGACCATGCGGGTACTTCGGAAAGGGGCAGATCTAAGGGGAGGGATGTAATTGTTGTTAATAAAGCCTAAAATCCTATCGTGGAACGTAAGGGGGATCAATAATGTTAACAAACGGCTTTGTATTAGATCTCTCATCCATAGTTGGAAGGTTGACGTAGTTTGTTTACAAGAAACTAAATTGGAAAGAATTGATAGAAGTGTTATCCACAGCTTGTGGAGAGGAGCTTTCGTAGGTTGGACTTACTTAGCCTCTCGGGTGCTTTGGGTGGAGTGTTGGTAATGTGGGATAGTAAAGTTTATGAGCTGGAACAAGACTGTATTGGTTATTTCTCAGTGGCATGTATTTTAAGAAACATGGAAGATGGGTGGACATGGGCATTAGCAAGTGTTTATGGACCCAATAGGGATCAGGAGAGGAATTTGTTATGGGATGAAGTGGCTGGTATTTATTCCTTGTAAGATATGCCTTGGTGCATCTGCGGGATTTCACGTGGTCTAATTCTAGAGGCGGGTCAAGATTAGATAGATTCTTAGTTTCTACAACATGGGAGGCTCACTTCCCAAATCTATGCCAAAAAAGACTACCAAGGGTACGTTCGGACCACTTTCCTATCCTCCTCAATTGTGGGGGCATTCATGAGGGTAAACAGTACTTTAAATTTGAGAATATGTGGCTAGAAGTGGAGGGATTCATTGACGAAGTAAGAAGTTGGTGGCTTTCGTATAAGTTTGAGGGGACTCCTAGTTATGGAAAAAGAAGGTCTTTGGGAATGTAGTGCAGCAGAATAAAGCACTTTGGGATGAGCTTCAAACCTTGGAGGCTAAAGGGGATGGCGAGGCCATTTTGTCAAAGAAGAAAGAAGTGATAACTGAAATTGTGAGGGTTCTTTTGAGGGAAGAAATTTCTTGGAGGCAAAAGTCGAGGGTATTATGGCTTAAAGAGGGGGACAAGTGTACTAGTTTCTTCCACAAAATGGCATACTCTCATAGACGCAATAATGCCATTGAAATGTTGAAATCTGGTAATGACATACTCTCTACACCCACCGAGATTCAAGAGCACGTGGTGCAATTCCTTAGCTCTCTCCTTAGTGAGACGGAAGTTTGAAGACCCAAACTTGATGGTTTAGATTTCGCAGCTATAGACGACTGTTCAAAAAGCTGGTTAGAGAGGCCGTTTGAGGAGAATGAGGTGCATCGGGTGGTTGTGGAATGAGAAGAGATAAAGCTCCGAAACCAGATGGGTTTACTATGGCTTTTTTCCAAGATTATTGGGAGATTGTGAGGGAGGAGGTGATGAAGGTTTTCCAGGAACTTTATGAGTACCAAAAGTTTGAGAAGTCGTTGAATGCTACTTTTCTTGCCTTGATACCTAAGAGGGTGGGTGCTTCTGAGTTGAAGAATTTCCGGCCTATAAGTTTGGGTAGGAAGCATTTATAAGATCATTTCAAAAGTCTTAACCAACCGAATGTGCAAAGTGATGGAGAAGATCATATCTAGACCTCAAAATGCTTTCAGTAGAGGCCATCAAATAACTGATTCTGTGCTGATTGCCAATGATATTTTAGACAGTTGCTTGCGTGAAGGATCTCGGGGGTCCTTTACAAATTGGATATGGAAAAAGCGTACGACCATGTTAATTGGAATTTTCTCCTATACATGCTTAGTAGATGTGGTTTTGGTGACAAATGGTGTGGCTGGATCAGATATTATATTTCTTTCTCCCAGGTTTTCTGTTTTAGTAAATGGGCAGCCTTGTGGGTACTTTCAGAGTTCAAGAGGTTTGCAGCAAGGGGACCCTTTATCTCCTATTCTTTTTGTTCTTGTTATGGAGGCTTTGAGTCGTATGTTGGAGGCTGTTGTGGGAGGAGGTTTTATCTCAGGTTTCTTGGTAGGTTCTAATTCTAATGGCTTCACTTCAATTTCAACTTGCTTTTTGCCGACGACACCCTTATTTTCTGTGATGCTGTTGGGGAGCAAATCCAAGCTTTGAGGGCTGTCCTGCTTTGTTTTGAAGCCATTTCCAGATTGAAAGTAAACTTGGGAAAATCGGAGATGGTCCCGGTGGAAAATGTTCACAATATCCGTCATTTGGCAGATTTTTTGGGGTGTCAAGTTGCCAATCTGCCATTGAAATACTTGGGACTTCCGTTAGGGGCATCTTTCAAGGCTAAGCACATTTGGGATGGGGTGGTTGAGAGGATTGAAAAGAAGTTGGTGGCATGGAAAATAATTTATTTATCTAAAGGGGGTAGACTTACACTTATAAAGAGCACGCTCTCTAATATTCCAACTTATTTCCTGTCTTTATACCCTCTACCTTCTAGTGTGGCTAATTGTATTGAAAAATTGTATAGAGACTTTTTGTGGGGTGGCTTGGGAGAGGAGTCAAAGACCCCTTTAGTGAGCTGGAAAAATGTGTGCTGCCCAGTTGTCGATGGAGGACTGGGCGTTCATAGCCTAACCAATTTTAACAAGGCTATGTTGGGGAAGTGGTTTTGGAGATTCCATGGGGAAGATGATGCATTGTGGAGGGGGGTGATTGTTCGAAAGTATGGAAGTGATTGGGGAGGTTGGTGCTCCAAGGAATGCCGGGGTTCATATGGGGTGAGTTTATAGAAGAATATTAAGAAGGGTTGGGGTTGTTTCTTGAAACATGTCAAGGTTGGTGATGGGGCCAAGATCAGATTCTGATCTGATGTTTGGTGTGGAGATATTGCTCTGTCTCGAGCATACCCAGGTGTCTTCAGATTGGCCATCAATGAACAAGGTTCAGTTTCAGAATTTATGGGCAATTCTAATGGAATGGTGCAGTGGGACGTGAGCTTTTCTAGATATGTCCAAAACTGGGAAGTAGAGGAGGTGACTGATTTTTTCAGATTCCTGTTCTCAGTGGGGACTAGAGGCCAGAGCAGGGATCAACTATGTTGGAGTCCTACTGCTTCTAAAAAGTTTACCATTCGATCCTATTACAAGGTGTGTTTTAACCATCAACATATTTGTTTCCCTTAGAAGCATATATGGAAGGCACGGGTTCCGTCTAAGGTGGCGTTCCTTGCATGGACAGCAGCATTAGGGAATATTCAAACCATAGATAATTTGAGAAAGCGTGGAATGATCGTCATGGACTGGTGTTTTATGTGCAGGAAAGAAGCAGAATCCATCTTCTCCTACATTGTGAGGCGGCAAAAGGACTGTGGAATGGAGTGCCTGGTCATATTGGTCTGAGTTGGGTCATGCCAAAAGAAGTGGTTGATTTATTAGCAACCTGGCCCAACCTTTCTAGTTGTCCCCAAGTGGCTGCTGCATGGAAGATGTTTCCATTTGGTATTTTGTGGTGTATTTGGTTGGAAAGAAATGAGAGATGTTTTAATGATAGGGAACGTAATGTAGATGAAATCTGGAAGTATTTTACCGGTACTTTGCTTAGCTGGTTTGCTGCTATTGTGCTTAATGGTGGGTAGTCAATGAATTCTTGTCTTCATTTTCTTAGCTTTGGCTTGTAAATAGGTGTTTCTTTTGTATACTCCCTGTGTACATGGGCTACGCCTATTTCTTTATGATGAATAAATTTTAACTTATCAAAAAAAGATCTATTGCTCAACTGAATTTAACTTCCTACCATACTAGTAAGTCAAGAGTTCAATATTGTCACAAACCATGTCAGGCTTGAACATTGCCTCACAAGCACCATAGAGAGACTCTGAGGCAGTGCCAGCAACAACAAAATCTTTTGCTAGCTCCCTGCATATAAGTATCACATGGAAGAAATGCAGCATTATGTTCAAAACCCTCATATCAATCTAAATTAACAAAAACTTAAGCAAAGAAAAGTCATATTACTTGGCTCCAATTGAATCCATAGTGCAAATGAATGGCTTGTCTTCTTCTCCTAATCCTGCAATTACAGGTTGACAGAAGTATGGGCCAAACCTGACAATCAAAAAGAGAGGTCACATCCAAGTTTAGCTCATATGCATTTCATAAGATCATTCAAACAAAAGTAAAAATGATCATAAAAAGGCTAAATTTGATAGCAAATGATCCAAAGAAAATAAACTTTTTTTGTAAGTATTAAAAGTGCTTTATTACATAGGGGTAATAAAAAATAAAGTAAAAAATTATATAAAGATCTAATAACCACCATGTTTGAAATTCATTAGTAAACAAGTATATTTGAATGCTATTTTAATAAAAAATTTAATACAAAAAACATAGTAAGGAGCAAAAGGAGTTTATTTATGCACTCGTTATAACAAGATATAATCAAGCCATCACAGATTGGGTAGTGCAACCTACACAAGCACACTTACACTTGTAAAATTATCTTTGGCTGCCACAAATGATACAAAATGCAACAAAGACTACTGGAATTCGAAACTGTTGCAACTTTATTCTCTTAATATTTGAGAATTTGAACTGTTAAAAGGGAAAAGGAAGGGGACCAAAAATATAGCAATTGGTATGTTGTACAGCGGCAGATTATAAATACAGGCCCTGCATTGTTATACAAGTATTCATTGAAAGTGTAACCAAAGAATAATCAATAAACTGTCGCCTTTGTAATATTTATGGGATGAACAAGCATAACAGCACATCTAAGCTACGGCTACCTTAAGGCTTAAGCACCAAAAGGGTCTGACTTTGTATAGGCACACCAACTACTTTGATTGGGAGTGAACTGGAAAACAAAAAACTTGCTCCGTCCTCCATTCATTTTTCTTTAATGTCTTAAGCACCTTTTGCATGTACAACATGCTTGTTTCAGCTATGTACTTGTTCAAAAAGGAGCTACAGAGCACAGTGACTTGTATTTCAGGAGGAGCCAGTCTGCAACACACTAGTTGTGCAGGGACGCTTATTTGACACCAACTGGACTAAACATTACAGCTGTGATCATATCAAAGTGCTAATAGCTTCTTTATACTCAAATGCATAGCTCTCTTCTTTATACTCAAGTGCTAATATCAACAGATTGGTGAAGGAAAAGGGGATAGCATACATATATTCTTGCGCACTAGAACTTTTAGAGAATCTTATCATTCACAAGATGTAAGTCATTTTCATAACACTACATCGAGTCATATGTGGTAATTCACAATCCTATGGTAACATAACAAAAACTAATTAACAAATAATTCCAATGGTGACTCCACACACAAACATATTCATATATAAGAGATTAAAAACACTAACTTTACCTTTTCTCATACAGAACAGCAGAGACTAGGCTTGCAAAAGTTTCAGGTTTCATGTCTCTCTCTTCACGAAGCTGATACAGCTTGTGGCGGAACACAAGCCGTTGATACCTATTAATCAAACCCCACTCAAAACGATTATATAATTAAATAAAACTGAAGCGGCGGAGGAAGAGAAATCAAAAGGAGTCCGATGGAGTCTTACAGAGTCTGAGCGTCGGTGGCGAGTCCGGAAAGACCAAGGAATAGGCGATCGTGAATCTTATAGATCCTTTGAAAGTCGGTGGCGATGGTTTGGAGCTGAACTCCGAGCCTACGATCACTGGCGATGGCGAAGCAGTTCTTTCCCACCATGGCAACCAGAGCAGATCCATTGTACTCGAAAATCTGAAACAACAAAAGGAATAAAAAGTGAGCCTTAACTGTAATACATGAATAAGAATACGAAGACATGATTACACCCAATTGCATTTACAAAGTGATTAGGGTTTGAGACGGTATACGAGTCGCAATTAACGAGGATAGAGAGGGACTTACCGACATGATTAGGGTTTTGGAATTGAAAAAAGTGAGAGTGAGTGAGAGACAGGAAAATGAGGTTTTGGGGCAGACTTGGTGAAGAAGAAGAAGAAGAAGAAGATGAAGAAGAAGAAGACTGGCTTGGGGCTTACTCTAACGATCTCCGAGCTTTTTACTCATCGTTCTTTCCTGTTGCCATTTGGGTGGGCCAGAAATATACGGGCTTAGAACGATCCCTTCTTCGGAATCTAATTTATTTGGGCTTTTTGTACTGGGCCAGAACGAGCTCGATCCAATTTGGAGAGACAGGATTTCCACCTAAGATTTTGCACATTTCAATTTTCAACGACTTCGCTTCATTTTTTTTTTTTTGAAACGGAAAGGCCTCGATCAGGCCATTTCATTGATTATAAAGAATGGCTTCAGCCAGTACAGTAGGTCCGATAAAACTAGCAACATAATCAACATCTATGTGTTCCTGCAAAAGGGACACAGCTTCCCTTGCAAAAAATATGGGTTACGTACCCTATTGCAGCGCCTGTGTACATGCTGTATCTTCCAGGAGTAACTGCCAATTAAGAACATTGCGTATAATGACAGTCACAAGGTTCATTAGAGGCCCATCTGTAACATTGCGTTTGCTGTATAGCTTGAACCACGCCAAGGGAATCCCTCTCAAATATTACATTCTGGAGATGGAGATCTCGGCATTGCAAGCTGGTGCATGGCCTCCAGCAGACCGCGAGCTTCTGCAAACAAAGGTACCACACTGAATTTGAGGGGCTTCATTAAACTGATCAGTAAGACAGCGCCTTCATCATTATCCCTCAAATTTATTCCAATTCCAACCCTTTGATGCTCGGCTTGAATAACGAAATGTCCCAGTACTTGACCTTTATCCAAGTTGGTGGGGGTGCTATACATCTTAAGGGTGGCGAGCATGCGGTATATATTTGCAGTTGGGGCAGCATGTTTGAGAGCTTCCTTTGGCATCAAGACCTCTTCCTTAATAGTGACACACAAGGCTGCTGGAGTTTGGAATGAGCCCTAAAAAAATCATCTTATTTCACCTGGTCCATATATATATATATATATATATATATATATATAGCTCTCGCAGTGACAGCAAATTGGATCCAGCCTTAATTCCGAGCTAAGCCTTGACATCAGTTGAAGAAGGATATCCTCCTAATTAATCTCCATCAACTGTTGTGGTGGCCTTTTTGGAAATTAACATTTGCTGCCCAAGGACCAAACGTCCTTCGCCGAAGGGCACACCCATATAATTAATGCATGACCCACAGTTTCATCATCTCGAAGACAATTAGGCACATGGGATCCGATACAACCTGCTTCTTAAACAGCCTGAGCTTGGTGGGTAACGCATTAACACAAGCACACCACATGATGAAGATTTTAATTAACAGCATTTGCGACCGGCATAGACCATAAAATCTTCCAGAACGGTGCAAAGCAATTCTCTGCTGAGATGGTTCTCCTCTGCTGCATTGAGATAATTGAAGATAGAGGATGGTATGCACTCTTAACAGTAAAAGTGCCGTCCCCAGTTCCCTTCCAGACCAACCTAACTGCAACTTCGAATCCCACCACTGGAATTTGTACAATCTGACTCTGAGCAAGGTCCGTCTGAGTAAAACATCTTTGTAGCAGACTAGCAGTTCAAAGTTCCACCATCCAGTTGCTGAGTCAATAAGCTCTGAAACCCTAGCATTTTCGGACAGAATGCAGCTTACAGGGGATTGAATAATAGCATATTGCTAAAAAACAGAAGTACTAGATATTTGAGTAGATACTGGTAATTTGTAAGTTTTTGATATTTTTTCTTAAAAAAAGTGAGGTTTTAAAATAAAAAATATATGCGGGAGTATTTGCATTTCATAAAATTGAAAACATTATTATTATTATTATTATTATTATTAGAAATGGTTAGAAACTACACCCTTGTTAACATCATTATCTAACTGGCACACGGAACAGTGTTTCGATATTTTAACGAATCTAAAAATTATTAGGTTGGAGAGGAGATGAGAGGGTTTTATATGAAAGTAATTGAAAGTTGGATAAATATATTATTATAATGTTATTTTTTAATATTATTATTATTTTAGAATTTGAAAAAATTGAATTATTTATTATATTTTTTGTGAAATTAATAAAAATTATAATAATGAGATAAAATGTTCAGATGAATTGACATTATAATGTCATATAATCAAACTAATAACATAATAGTAGAGGTATAGTTTTTGATTGAATGATTCGATTTGGATAGATCAATACCACGCCGCTTGTTCATTCACATTAATCCAACAACTTTATACAAATAATATTAAGTACTTATATATTAAAAATGTTAGGCCTAACACAAATCTTATAAAATGAGATTTATATGCTAACGTGATGTTAATATGTTAGCGTGTAAACTTTTTTATTTTGCGCAACAATATGTACACTCATATAATATGATTGGATGAATTAGTCTATAAATCAAAAGCAGCCAATAGACATGTATTGGTGTGCAGATTATTGCATAAATTTATTTATATATAGCATTACTCCAAATATATTTCCCTTTACACATTTGTATATTATGTAGAATTAGTAACCACTATTGTCTCACCATTATCTAACTCATTTATGTAATAGTACTGTCAATAAATTTAGATCAATCATTTTTAAAGAATTGAAATGTAATTTTAACTTTTAATAACTTTCCCGCGAGCAACATGATTAAAAAAAAAAAAAAATTGCTACAGAGGAGCCGCCATTTGGTAACATCTATTATGCATATATGGTGGTCTTTCGGATATTATCATGATCCCACGTGTTCATGACTTGCATGCGTGTATATATATCTTTAAAATAATGTTAGATACAACTTATAAGTCCTAATTAATATATAAGTTTTGTACAAGTTGTTTGTAAAAAGTGGATTCCACTTACAAAAAAAAAGTAATAATTTTTTTTTTAGGTGATTCCCTTTTTTACATAAGTTTGCGTGATATTTGTAGATCTATTTGGAATTTGAACAAGTCATTTCCCATATATTTAATGATACGATTTGAGTCGTAGTACTTAAAATTTAAAATTTATTTTTTAAACAAACTATATTATATAAATATTTTACTAAATATGTTTATACACTAAATTGAGAATATATATATATTTTTTATATATATATCATATGTAAGGCTGTACTCCGACCCGATCCAAAACCATATCGGCCATTTCCGACCCAACCCGAATCTAGCACATTTCCGATAGTCCATTAACCAATCACCCGATTACCCGATAATATATATAGTTTTGGTGAAAACGATCAGCGATTCGGCAGAATCCAAGAACACAAACGGCAAACCCTAACAAATACCAAACCCTAATAACTAGATCCAAGAACACCAAACCTTAATAACCATAATCCAAGAAAAGTAACAGATTATATACCAGCTATCTCCAATGAGGAAAACATAGTTGAAATATGCGTTCTCCTTGATCCAACGGGACTCGTTTGAATCACCTTGAACCAAGTATTGCAGCCAAAGGAGCGTGGAATAGCCATCATCAATGGCTGTCGGGGGATGGTGCTCAAGCGCAAGAGTAGGAAAACCGAGACACAAATAATTCGAGATGTGCCAATCAGGCTGACTAATGCTCTGCCACCATGGAAGTGGATTAGGATGGGAAACTTTTTGGTTTCTCCAAGTTTTTTCTCCGGGAGATAAATCTGAGCCTTGAGATTAGACTTTTCGCACATGAAGATGTCGCGTGTGGAGCTCAGTGGTCTGGTCCATGTTCGGTCGACTGATCCATTCTCATTGCTACTATGAGAGAGAGATTGAACGACGAAACGTGAATCAAAAGATGTTTAAATCGGTAACGGGTAATACTCGTTTCCGATGAAACTCCTATCAAGTCGGCCTTTTCGGGTCGGCATGAATAGGTAAAACGGGTCGGATCGGGTTTCGAGTTATTTATACAGCCCTAATCATATGTAGTATGTACATTAATTTGAGATAAAGTACAATACATATACATCCAAGTTCAAGTAGTTTACCATTTGATTATAATCTAATTTGATTCGTATATAGTAAGTTGAAGTTCAGATCACTTGATGTGATCATGATCGTGTTCATCATCTTGATGATCGTGATCATGGCTAATTATGAACACGCAGCATCTACTTTTTTGTTTTTTGTTATTAATTTAATAATGAGAAAAGATTTATGTAATTGTAGATTGGGTGATCATCACATAATCATTTTAAAAAAATTGAATGAAATATGAAATTCACATAAAAAAATTAATTTTTTAACAATAATTAATTGTACTCTTTTTCAAATTAGTTATGCAGTATTTATGCATCTCACAATTATACGTAGAACTACTCTTTAATAATTAACACGTACGGGCATGATAAAAAATAATTGTGAAAACTTTATCTAACAAATAAAAAAGGTTGTCCGCAAAAGAAGGCCATGAGGAAAGAAATTAATAGTTGTTTGGATTCTTAATTTTCGACCGTACGTAATTTGATTAGGACTCTATTAGTGATCTATTTATTATTATTTTTTTTCTTTATAAAAATAGACTTCATTTTATTCTAGAAAGTAAAATTACAATTGTAACAAATTTACTGGGGATACCCAGAATACAAATTAACTAATAATGATTGGGGCACTATTAGTATACAAATAACTTTATGACTAGTTTTATCTAAACTTCTACAATTCTCTCAGACAACTCGTTTGAGAGACTATTCTTTGTCAAAGAAAGAGATTACAAGTCTCTTCTTTTCAAGGAGAAGATAACTATAACTCTACGAACATATATCCGAAAGACTATTTCTATTTTTGTTAATAATATCTAAACAAAATAAATAACGAAAGCCCTGGTTTCGCCTGTAGCGTCAAAGAACCTCCAGATAGTAGAGATGTGTGGGTCACACGAGCTTAAAGAATCCGTGCATAATATGCACGCGCTGCCATTTTTAACAAAACCTCTTGATGTCAAAATGATTGGCAGATTGGGAGATCAATGATAAGACGCATGATGGTCTATGGACTCCAGAAAATACCAAACTGAAAAAAACCTAATTGAAGAAACAAAAATCCTAAAATCACCGTTCAAAACTGTATACCAGAGGTGGAGGAGAGGAAGGGGAGATGGACAGAAGGAAGAGGGAGAAAGGAGTAGAGGGAGGGTGGAGCCGAAGCTCCACCACCCTCACAGTGGAAGAAACGACAAGAAGGATCTGGATTTTTTTTTCGCCTGGGAGCCGAGAGCAGGCGAGAAGTTTTATGAAAAGCTATTAATTATTATTATTTACCACATGATCTAGGCTCCTTTTTTTGTTTTTTCTTTGAAAACTTGATCTAGGCTACTTGAGTCGTGGTCTGTTAGTACTTCGACTTAATTATTATTCAATTTCATCTCTTTTCCTTTTCTTGTATATATATATATATATATATATATATCGATGATGTGAATTATCTAAAACCACCTCAAATTAATGCTCGAATATATTTTACTTAAAAAAATCCATTAAGTTGACCAAATATTTATTTTTGTGAGAAGCGCGCTACAAGCACAATCTCATAATATTAAATCTACAAATTGCTATACTTTCATATGATATACTAAATATATTTTATAATAAAAATGATTTCACAATCTAATGTATTAATTACCCACGTGATTTTGTGAATTTAGAGATATTTTTTTTGTCTAAAACATTTCTCTTATTCTTTATATTTGATTTTATAATATTCAATACCATTAATCACGTCGATTGACACATGATTTAAACAATTATATATTTAGGTTAAGATTAAAAGTTATTATAATTGATTTTATAATCAATATCATTAATCACGTCGATTGACACATTTAAACAATTATATATGGAGGTTAAGATTAAAAGTTATTAAAATATATGTCATTAACAAATAATTTAGATTATTTTAAGATTAGGAAAAGTAGCGGATCTACTACTTTGTATGAGAAGAAATGCTATTTGTCCTGAATTTTTGTCTTGAAGATTTTTTCTAATGTTAAAGAAAATTATTTTTTTATATATTTTTTATTATTTAAAAATCAAACAAAAAATACTTTTATTTTATTCTTTCAATTTTTTTTATGATGAAAGTTTTTTGATGAATCCAATGTAGTAATTTTTTAAGTTTTTTATTTTTATTAAACTTATACTTGTAATCAAATTAATTTTTTTTTTGATGAAACCAATTATAATATTGCTCTTAGTGATTAAGAAAAATGTTTTTAAATGTTGTTGTAATTTTTTTAAAATTTATTTAAGACTACTAAAAAAATAAAATAGAACAAATAAAAAAACAAATCTTGCCGTGCGGGACAAAAATTCGTGCTGCACGACTCTAACTATGAATCCACTTTGTTCCCGAATCCCACCACCTTTGGCCGTCTAGAATTGGCATGAATACGTGTAGAGGATTTTGCAGTACTGTCGATATTCCTAGTTCTCTCTAACCGGAACTCATTAATTTTATACAGTTGTATAATAATAACACGTAAGTGTCCCGTAATTATTTTATAAAAGAATAAAAGTTATTATTAAATAATTAATTTTTTTTATGTGAATTTTATATTTTATTTAATTTTTTTAAAATAATTATGCGATACTGAATTAAAATATCAATTTTTTTTAATTAACAGTCCTATATTAAGAGTGATAAAGTAAAGAAATAGCAGATACCGTCATATATATAGATATACGTCTAGTTTGTATCAAGTACTTTATCTAGTGATTAAACCATAGATAAACTCTACGTCTCTGGAGCCTGTGTTTGTTGTTTACAGGGGTGAGTCTACGTGTGTGTATATATATATATATATATACACACACACACACATGTGTGGGAACTCTGGCTATATCATCAGAAAGAATAGAAGAGAGTTGAAGTCATAATGTTGATGAAGATATCGTGGCTATTCCACAGCATGTTGGTGTTGATCAGCTTGTCTCTGGCTTTAATAGGCGTCGTTAATGGCGGCAACGTAACGTATGATGGCAGATCTTTGATCATCAATGGCGAACACAAGCTTCTCTTCTCCGGCTCAATTCACTATACTCGTAGCACTCCAGATGTACGTACTTCGACCTCGTTCCACTTTTTCTTTTTCCTTCGTAAAAATTCCTGTTGTTTTTAGAGTTTGGAGGAACGAGAATGGAGAAAAACGAAAACATCCAGTTCTTGTTTTGGCCGTTAGGTAAGACAATATTGAGCAATGAGCATGAAGACGAAATGAAGGAAAACATTATTCACAGAATGAATAATCCAAAACGTCATGCAATCATTTATACAGAAGTAGTAATTGCATGTTTTTAAGATATAGGGAGACAGAAAATAAACCAAATATATCAAACACGTCCAAGAAAAATATATATATATATATGTCGTTACGTCTGAGGTTTAATTTCTTTCCCAGTACTCTTTGTATATGTTTTGGATTTTAACTAAAACATTCTGCAGTAATTTGTTTGTCTCACTTGTACAAAGACAGAAAAACTTGATCCCAGCTAGCCCTTGCCCTTCTCATGATCTTCTATGGTTTGAATTATCATTTTTTGCTTGTTCTTGGATCATGCTTGGATAGACTATAAAAGAGAAATATTTTAGTCATAAATAATTAAATAAAAATAACTCGAGAAACTTATGGATTTCATGTGATTAGTGCTTACTTTTCTATTAGGCTACTTAGGCAATTGTTTAAGACTCTCTACTAGGAGAAGGTTCCTATTAGACTCTCTAATAGGATCAGAAGGTTCCTAAAAATAGTTTAAAGTAGATTTTTTTTTTTATAAAAAAAATCCAATTAAAAATATTATTAACTTATTAAGAGTAGTTGAAAAGTTAGTACTATAAAATCTTAAGTAGTAATTTATTTGAAAAAAGATAGGAATTATTTATTAAATAAAATTAATGTAAAAATAAAAAAAAAATTTATTTAATTTCACTTTTTAAAAAAGGCCTTAATAAAAAAATTTAGCCTTCACCCCTCTAACCTCTTGAACGGTGAACCAGCTCTACATGTGATTTTTCATATTATAAAATTACTTTCATTATAAAGTAAATTTAATGAAGCACATAAAATTACTTCACTTTATAGAATTATTTTTATATAATCTCTTTATAACTATAATAATACTCATTGTAAAAACGATTACAGTAAATTGACCTTAATTTTGTGAATTCTATCGCAGATGTGGCCATATTTAATAGCCAGAGCCAAAATGGGAGGAATAGATGTAATCCAAACCTATGTGTTTTGGAACCTTCATGAGCCACGGCAAGGTCATGTAAGACCCTGCCTTACCCTCTCTCTCTCTCTCTCTTACACATTTGCTAATGTCTATAGCTATATATATGATTTTGGTGGTTTTAACGTATGTAATTTGCAGTTTGATTTTAGTGGAGGACGGGATTTAGTTATGTTCATTAAGGAAATCCAAAAACAGGGTCTTTATGCATGCCTTCGAGTGGGACCCTTCATCGAGGGTGAATGGTCTTATGGGTACGTAACGGTAAAGCAACTCTCCTAGCATTACATACTCTTCTATGTGCAATATACAAACTCAAAAGGACACGTACATCTATTTGTGTGTAGACTTTGCGCATGTTTGTGTTTTTGCATGTATATATTCTTTCTAGACAGTGTTGAAGAAACATATTGTATGTCCCTAACACAGTGATTTTAATTGAGTACAGTTAATCTATTTTGTAATAAAAATAATTTTATAATTTGATATACCATATTAAGTTGAGACACGTTAATTTATGAGATTAATTTTGTATAATTTCTTTATGGTTAAAATATTTTCTGTTCGAGTATGATTGACAGTTGTGGTTGTGCAGGGGTCTACCATTTTGGTTGCATGATGTTTCGGGCATTGTGTTCCGAACTGATAATGAACCATTCAAGGTATTTACTTTTATATGATGATCTCTAAACTCCCTCTATATCATAATTTAACCCATATATTACTAAAAATTAATGTTGTCTGTTCTCTGTATTGTCAATGCATGGAAGTTTCACATGCAAAGGTTTGCAAAGAAGATAGTCGACATGATGAAATCAGAGGGACTGTATGCTTCCCAAGGAGGGCCGATTATACTATCACAGGTTAATTATTAATTATAAGTTCGTAAACATCTGAGATTTGTTTAAACAGCACCATTTTCATGATTTATAAAGTGTACGTACTTATGGATGCATGATTAATGCAGATTGAGAATGAGTACAAGTTGGTGGAAGCAGCTTTTCGTGAGAGTGGGCCAGCTTACGTTCGTTGGGCTGCAAAAATGGCTGTAGAGCTTGAAACGGGTGTGCCCTGGGTTATGTGTAAGCAAGATGATGCCCCTGATCCGGTGGTTAGTTTGCTTTCTTCTTTTAGACAAATGATATATATATATATATATATATATTTATATATATGCAAGTCTTGAATGTACAAATCTCATGCAAGTCTTGAATGTACATTATGGGATGATGGAAGGATAATACTAAAAAGTAGATGAATAAATTTGTTGTATTATAAAAGACTTGAACAAGACTTGTATATTTGAAACTTGTACTTAATATTATTATGACTCGGTGTTTTAAAGTTGTTTTTTTAAATTTTTAATTTTGTTCTATCAAATGATTCTTAGCTTTTCATGATATTTTTTGATGAATTTATGCACAGATAAATACATGCAATGGGATGCGATGTGGAGAAACATTTGCAGGACCCAACTCACCCAATAAACCAGCATTATGGACCGAAAACTGGACAAGTTTGTATGTTTTCTCATTATATTGATCTATATCTGTAATCATTTTTGGGCAAAGTTGACACTAACAACAAATTAGAAAAACAGAAATTTAATGCCGAACTAATGCCTTGAACTTTCTATGAAGTTTTCAAACATATGGTGAAAAACCCTACCTGAGATCTGAGAAAGATATTGCATTCCATGCTGCATTGTTCATTGCAAAGAAAAGAGGAAGCTACATAAACTATTACATGGTGTGATTCTCTCTCTCTCTCTCTCTCTCTCTCTATATATATATATATATATATATTAATATATACATATATTCAGCTCAAAACCAACATTTTCCCCCTAACAACATAGTTTCCTCACAGTATCATGGAGGTACCAATTTTGGAAGAACAGGCTCTGAATATGTAACCACAAGTTATTATGATAATGCTCCTCTGGATGAGTACGGTACGTTTTATTTGCAAGTCTTGCTTTACCCATAATTATTTGAGTTTATAACTGACTTGTTTACTTAATGAGTTCAGGTCTACTTAGTCAACCAAAGTGGGGTCATCTCAAGGAATTACATGCTGCTATAAAATTATGTTCGGAGCCTTTACTTTCAGGAACACAATCAACAGTTTCTTTGGGTCAGCAACAAGAAGTAAGAACATAAAATAGTAAATCCTGTGCATTCTTTCCTAGTATTTATGCTCTAAACCATATATATATATATATAGAATAATATTCCATTCAGTCGTGTGGAGTGTACAAACACGCTGTATAGTTATTTTGAAAAAGAGTGAAGTCTATTATTAAAAAAATATTATTTTTTTTCAAGTAGGTCTCATATTTATTCACTTTTTTTAAAGTGATTGTGCGGCGCTTGCATACTTACTACTGCAACTATCATTTCTCATATATATATATATAAATTGTCCTTTTTGATATTTTCCTCCTTTTTTTTATCATTCTTTTGGACTGTACAGGCTTATGTCTTCAAAATGGACTCTGGAAAATGTGCTGCCTTTCTGGTGAACAATGACAAGAGACATGTCAATGCTCTCTATAATAATTTGACATATGATTTGCCTTCAAATTCAGTCAGTATCCTACCAGATTGCAAGACTACAGTCTTCAACACTGCAAAGGTAAGACTCAAATGCATACAATTCATTTCTTGTATTAACAATTCCATATGCTTGATGTCTCTGAATTCCAGTTCCACATAATAGAATCAGAAAACATAAGAGATCTTGACAATAAGTGCTTAATCAAAATAAACAACAACAAACCATAAACTATTTCAAAATCAGTTTCACATTTTTAACTTGCTCCTGCAACAGGTAAGCACACAATATAATAAAAGATCAGTGATCTCAAGCCAAACTTTCAAACAATGGAGCGAGTACAAAGAAGTCATCCCCAATTTCCAGGACACTTCATTAAGATCAAACACATTGTTAGAGCAAATGAATACAACAAAAGCTGCATCTGATTATCTTTGGTACACTTTCAGGTAAAGCTAATTTAAAGTCACTAGATTGACTTGAGGTGAAAGTTGGCTGAATAGGACTAAGTCTTATGATATACTAAAATGAATGTTATTGATGATATATATGCAGGTCTCAGAATGATAACTCAAGTGCTCAATCTGTACTGAGTGTTGGATCCCGCAGCCACATTCTCCATGCATTTGTAAATGGAGAGTTTGTAGGCAAGTGTTATGTTTCCTTGATTTCTTTTCAAGTAATTGGTGGATCCCAAATATGAATGTGTGAATCTACATATGCTAACAAATTTGTAGAAGTGGTGGCTTGCATTTTCTTACTCATTATATGATTCACAGCTTAAAGTGTGCAAGGAAGACTGCTCTTGGCTTTCAACACAGTGCCTTGTTGTTTTGCCTTTTTCAATGAAAATTAATACGCTTCAACATGTCTATTTTCATCCTGGCTACTGTCTACTAGAACCTGTTAACAAGTACTTTCTTTGATATATCACAATTTCACAAGCAAATTCAACTTTACTCTGTTATACTTTAGGATCTGCACATGGTAGTCACAACAGCAGGAGCAGAGCTTTCTCCCTGGAGAATAACATAACATTAAGAAATGGGACAAACTACATCTCCTTACTCAGTGTCATGGTTGGCTTGCCGGTAATTTCATCTCGTTTCTCTCATTCTCCCCACTAGTTTTTACTTTTTATGTATCGTGAATTAAGGAAACGAGACAACAATGACCTAATATAGCCTCTCCTATCAATTCAGTAACATGGGCAAGTAAAATATTTCATTTTGATGAAACGCAAGATTAGAACCTTCAGAAAGAAAATTAACTTATTTCAGGAAATTGTCAACAACAGCCAGGAGTGTCAGTGAAACAAGCAAGCAGTACTGACTCTTTCATGTAACAATATAAAACGGACATAATTACACACAAATGCTTTATTTCTCATGAGTGTCAAATTTATTTCCATATGAAGGATTGGGGACCATATCTGGAGCATAGAGTTGCAGGCTTACGCAGAGTACAAGTTCAAGGCAGAGATTTCACTAACTCTCAATGGGGATATCAGGTAATTCACTGATAGTTGTAAAATGCTGCCTGTTTCATTACATAGAACATTCATAAGTAATATCTTGTAACATGCTTTCTCATTTGTAATTTTGAGCCTTTTTGTTTATAAGAAGTTATTTGCAAATACATGAAGTTTTCAAGAGATTTCAACATGCCAATTTGAGATGAATTAAAGGAATATTCAACAATGCCACATCATTATTTAAGCATATCTTCTCATTATAGAAATTCAATTTTTTTTATTGGCACTGGGTGTCCAAGAACAAAGTCCCAACTAATCTCACGGTTGTACAGGGTAGAAAATTCAATTTTATTATGGGTAACTTCTCCTTGTTTTTGCATAAATCTCAGTATAATACCATATTAATCTCAGATTATGTTTTGGGTGTCTGACCCACCATTCCAAAGTCATATGACTTATCATCACTTATTAAACATTTTGTTTTGGCATCAATTTGATGTGTCATATCTTATGTGACCATTCTACTGCTCAGGCTAATTCCAATGGGTGGCTTTTCTGCAGGTTGGGTTGTTAGGAGAGAAACTACAAATTTATACAAATTTTGGATCAAGTAAAATTCAATGGAGTGGTGTTGGAACGTCTACTCAACAACGACTTACATGGTATAAGGTACGAATACTGAAGCTCATTTTTACCCTAATAATATTTTTTCTCTCCTTTTTACGCTGATATAAAGATTTATAGTTTTCTCTCCTTTTTTAATCCTTTTTGTTTGCATATCTTTCTATCAGAATCAATAACATAACTGATTTTAATAACCATTATATATCTTAAATGCGTGAATTAACCTAATATTTTCTATTATGGTTGAATACAAGACTCTATTTGATGCACCTGCTGGAAATGAACCTCTTGCATTGAACCTTGGTTCCATGGGAAAGGGAGAAGTTTGGATCAATGGCCAGAGCATTGGCCGATATTGGGTATCATACCACACCTCAGATGGAAATCCTTCACAAACATGGTAACCAGTGGAATTTTTTGTTGTTTTTCCTTGATATTATTGTGTAAATATTCTTACTGTATCCTCTCCAGAGAACAACAGTTTCTATTGTGAAAACTGTTACCCTTCTGCTAAATAATTGTTCTATAAAGTAAAATTTATTGATGTCTTAAAACACTTTACTTATGTTAGGACTTCTGTTTTAGGTACAATGTCCCTCGATCCTTTCTCAAGCCTAAGGACAACCTATTAGTTCTACTAGAAGAAGAAAATGGGAACCCCTGTGGGATTTCCCTCGACACAATTTCAAGAACAAAACTATGTGGCTTTGTGTCTGATTCCAACTTGCCCCCAGCTAATTCCTGGATGAGAGACAACTCAAGCGGAATAATCTATCAAAAGAAACCTCACAGAAGACCTGTACTTAGTCTCCAGTGTCCTCCAAATAGTGCCATATCAAAGATCATATTTGCAAGCTTTGGAAGACCTTTAGGGGATTGTGAGAATCATGCTATTGGAAGCTGTCACTCATCTAATTCCCAAACCATTATAGAAAATGTAAGCTTCTATTTCTGTAACTTTTTTTCCAAGTAATATGCTTTTCATTTATGTTGCAGTTCATGAAATCAATGTGGAGTAATTGACTTATAATTCTCTTTTTAATTTTAATGTAACTTCTCAGGCCTGTCTGAGGAAGAATAGATGTTCCATAATTGTATCAACTCATACTTTTGGAGGTGATCCATGCCCTGGCAAGCCTAAAGCTCTATTGGTTGATGCACAATGCGCGCGACGTCGGATAAGTTTGTACCATTTCCATGGGGGAAGAAAGATTAGTACTATCAACTCCTAATTTTTAACTGTAGATATGTAAAAAAGGTAAAAAATTGCATATTATCCTTGAATTATGATTTTTTTTTTAATCTATGAATGAAAGGAACAATTTTTAGTTTAGTAAATATATGCTTTTAGAACTTCAAAATGAATGTTCAATACAAGTACACAAACAGTTCAAGAAATACAGCTCTCCAGAAAAGGAAAAAGATAGAAATCTTGAAGACTAGGTACAGATGGATCACTTCCAAAGGTGAAGGGCTTCAGGAAAAAAGCTCTAAGCTCCAACATTAACTTCCCAAAATCCTCAAAACTCCTGTCATTTCTCTCTTCATATACTTCACATTAGGCAAGATAGAACCATCTTCTTGGCCAGGTCATTCGGTCAAATTTGTTTGTTGAATAGGGGTTAACTCCAGTATGAATTACAGAACATCGATGTAGACAATCAAATACTGAGAGATTTTTTGTTGTGATACGTTAATTAAATACTAACAATTTTGACTAAAAGACGCTAAAACTGAGTCAACAGACACACAATGTACTATCAATGACAGTACAATTAGCCAGCTTAAGAACCATTTTTTTTTTTAATCATTAAAGGAGATTTTATCAATGAAAATTGGCAGTACTGGTTTATCTGTAATCCTCAGAAACCATTGCCAACCTTTCCCAATTCGGAAACTGGTTGAACTCAAAGCGTTCCACGGTCCCCATATAATTCCACATAGACAAAACACGGCAGGAGGAGGAACCTAAAAGAACTATTACTCCTGTTATAGAAGGAGATGAACAAAATAAGGAACAAAATTTGGGTTTCATGGAACTGGAAGTTGCTCGACCAGTCTGAGAACATCAACATGCAGAAGGAAAAAGCAAGACAAAACTGCTAACTTGGAAAAAAAGGGCAAGGGCTGCTAAGGGTATATCCTTAACAGAACCTGAGTCTCAAAATAATTGTAGTATCAAATGAGAAGTTCCAAATTTGCAGAGCCATTTGTATCAAAGTGGCAAGAGGCAGAAAAGTGAGAGGGAGCAAGACCTATGAAGTGAAGACACTAGGTTCGTGGAGGCTGCTTTGCAGCTCCACCAAAAGCAATGATGGGCTTTAGTTGGAACTGTAGAGGGCTTGGTAACCCTCATACGGTCCAAGAAATTCACCTTTGGGTGAAATCTAAGTGGCCGAAAGTGGTTTTTCAAATGGAAACCAAAAGTTGAAGAAGAAAAGTTGAAGCAGTCAGAAATTGTTTGGGCTATGATTTTAGTATTGTTGTTAAAAGCAAAGGTTTAAGTGGAGGTTTAGCTTGCTTATGGAACAGTAAAGGTGATATTTCACTAGAAACTTACTCCCAAAGCCATATATCATTAACTTACTGCAAGGAAGGACTTACAAAACCTTTACTGCTCACTGGTTCTATGGATATCCTGTAACATCACAAAGAGAGAGCACTTGGCAAATTTTGCAGCTCTTAAAACCTAACACTGAAAGGCCTTGGATATGTTTTGGAGATTTTAATGAGGTTCTTCACCAACATGAGAAACAAGGGCCTGCTGTGAAACCTTACCTACAAATGGAAAGATCCAGAGAAACAGTGGAAGTTTGTGGTTTAAGTGACCTTGGATATGAGGGGCCAAAATTCACTTGGAACAATGGAAGAGAGGACAATTAGTTTACTAAAAAAAGGTTGGACCGTGTCTTTGGCAACTTAGCTTGGATAAGGAACTTTTCTGAGAATAAAATCCTCGCTTGCTACTCAATCTTCAGGTCATTGTCCAAAAGCTTTTACTATGGGCAATGGTATTAATAGAAGCTGGTCTGAATGTCAGGGCAGGAGGAAAGTATTTCGATATGAGGCAAGTTGGGACTTGCTAGATCAGTGCAGTGACATAATTAATACATCCTGGAATCAAGTTCCTAATCAGCAGTCCATTCTCACCAAACTTAAAAAATGTAAGGAATCTTTACTACATTGGAAAAAGAACACTCTTGATAAAAACAGAAGGCTGGTGCAGACAAAGATGGCTCAGTTAACACAGTTGCAAGAAGAAAATACTGGAGAACTGTTAGCTGAAGCGAAACAAGTGAAAAAAGACATTGAAACTTTGTTAGAAACAGACCATTTAAGACGCAAACAGAGAGCTAAGCAGATTTGGCTAAAAAATGCAGACAGAAATACCATATTTTTTCAGAGCAGCTAACCAAAGAAGGAAAACAAATGCCGTTCTGGCAGATGGTACTGAGGCTAACAGTAAAGAAGACATAGCAGAGTCCTTTAGATCCTTTATCAGAACTTGTTCAGAACATCTCATCCAGATCAGATACCTGAATGCCTTCAACATGTTGAGAGAAAGGTGTATGATGGTATAAATAGATTCCTATCTCGGACGTTCACTGCCTCAGAAGTCAAGGCTGCTCTGTTTTAGATGAATCACTTAGTTTCCCCTGGCCCTAATGGATTCTCAGCAGTGTTTTATCAAAAACATTGGAGTATAGTAGGTGAGGATGTTACCCTTGATATTCTAAACCATGCTACAGACATGACTTCTATTAATCTGACATACATAGTGCAGATCCCTAAGGTGAAAAAGGCTCAATTGATAACTGATTTTAGACCAATCTCATTGTACAATGTTATATACTCATTGTACAATGTTATATACAAATAGTCTCTAAAGCTATGGCCAATAGACTCAAGATAATTTTGCCTCAAATCATATCTCCTACCCAAAGTGCCTTTGTTTTAGATAGATTAATTCTTGATAATGCGATGGTGGCTTCTGAGGCTATGCATTCTATGAGTATTACAGGAAAAAGACAACATGGTCATAAGTCTTTGAAGCTTGACATGAGTAAGGCATAAAATAAGGTGGAGTGGAAGTTTTTGAAAGCTGCCATAGAAAAACTAGGCTTCAATTCGAGGTGGATTAATTTGATTATGCAATCTGTCTCCACAGTGTCCTATTCTTTGCTCATAAATGGTGGTTCTCTAACATGGATCCATCCTTCAAGGGGCTTACGACAGGATGACCCCTTGTCACCCTATTTTTTTCATTATAACAGCTGAAGTCCTAAGTGCCATGGTGAACAATTCTGAGAAGACCAAACAAACTCATGGTTTCCAATATGGTAGAAGTAAGGTAAGGGTCAATCACTTATTTTTGTGTTGATGATAGTGTATTATTCTTTGCCAATGCTATAGAGTGGGCTAAGATCCTTCAAATCTCGAGCTATATGAAAGAGGTTCAGGACAATAGCTCAGTAGGGAGAAAACGTCTATTTTATTTAGTCCCAATACCAAAATTTTAACCAGAAACTATCTCCTTTGCATGGCTGGATTAAGAGCCACTCAAATCTTTGAAAAATATCTTGGCTTACTTGCATTAATAGGTAAGTCTAGATATCAAGCTTTTAATCAAATTTTGGATAGGGTAAGGAGCAGGATAAGCCATTGGAAAAATAAACTTCTCACACAGGCTGGTAAAGACAATGTTCAACAGAATTCTGAAAATCTCCCAAATCATTGTCCTCAACATCAATCTCTTGTCTTTCTACTTCATTCAAACTAATTTTAGCCAACGCCTCTTGAAGATTCTCCGTACTAATTCCTGTTGGAAATGTCAACACCAACCAAATCAACCAAGATATGTTGGTTGTGTACGCAGGAAGTCAGCAAAAATTGCTGGACTTGAATGCAGGTACCAACTGAAGAATTTAGCAATCTAAACTCAACAAGATGGAGGCTGCATACTCCTTTTGTCAAGAATAGAGGCTGCATATGGCTCAACGTTCTCCTATAAAAGGAGATGAAGTCTTGAGTGAAAAAGATATGCAAAGGGTGAAAAAGCTCTAAACATAAAGAGTTATGAAAAAGAAAGTGAAAGCCTGTGTGAGATCTGAGAGAAGAGAGAGTTGAGTGTTAGCCTCATCTGTAATATTCTCTGTGTTCTACTATTTAATAGTAAAATTCTTTCTTTGTGGAAGTAGGTATTTGCCGAACCACATTAAACCCTTGTTTTCATTTGGAGTGCTTGTGTCGATTGTTACTTGATCCCAATAAGTGGTATCAGAGCATTTTGTTGGGAAAAATTTTTTTCCTGAAAAATTGATTCTGGTAGGTTGTTCGGTTCTGTGATTTGAGTATACCAAAGTGTTCATCTCAACTACAGAAGACCAACGGTGTAAACCAGAAGCCCAAAAGCTACTGCATGCACCCCCACTCTCACCACGCGCTCCAGAGGTTGAAGACGCGTGAAGTGCACGCGCCTGGTCGGTCTAGTCCGATACTCAACCCAAGTTGACCTGATTGTTGACCCGGATTGCCGACAATTGTTCCGGTGGAAATATTCCAACGACGGCAAGGAATATTCCGGTAGAATATGGCAAAGAATATTTGATACAATTTTGATCTTTTGGAACGAGACTAGAGTCGTTTCCAAGATTTTCTACCATTCCAGACGCAACGGTGGGCTTCGTTTGTTGAGATTCAACTCCGAACGTTGAGAAAAAGCCATTCAAGGCAAAAGTCAAGGTCGAATCAATGGAGGATTTTGGAACAGGTGTAATGATCAAATTAATAGCTACAAACTATGCACTATGTAGACCTCGAATGAAAGATCTCTTGAATTGTAAAGATCTATTCGATCCAATTGAAGAAAAAGGCATAAAACCAGTCGATGTGACGGAAAAAGATTGGCAAAAGATGAACAAGAAAATTATTGGTCAAATTCGGCAATGGATTGACTATAGTGTTTTTCATCATATTACACAGGAAATGGATGGTTGCCAACTGTGAAAAAAGTTGGAAAACATGTACCAATCGAAAACCGCTCGGAACAAGACACTATTGATGAGACGCCTTATCAACTTAAAGCTTAAAAGCGGCATCTCAGTGGCCGAACATACAAACGAGTTCCAAAATCTCGTAAATTAGCTTGCAACTGTTGATCTCAAGATTGGAGACGAAGAACAAGCTGTACGACTTCTCAGTTCCTTGCTAAATAGCTGAAAAACACTAATGGTCACACTTAGCAATTCGGTTCCAGATGGAAAACTCACCACGTCAATGGTGATAGATGCCTTGTTTAATGAAGATAATAGAAGAAAAGAGGCAGGGGGAGATCAGTCAAATGCCGTTGTAACTGAAGGAAGGCAACAAAGACATAATAGAGGAAGAAACCGAGAAATGAACTGGAGTAAAAGCAAATGTAGATCCCAGAGTCGTGGTGATCAGCGAAAGAAGATGGGAAAGTGCTTTCATTTTTCATTTTGGTATAGAGCGTCACTTCAGAAAAGAGTGCCGAAAGCTGCAACGGGAGCAGAACCATTCCAGCGGTCAAGCAAAGCAGGAAGAAGGTGAAATCTCAATGACACTTCGTGGAGATTGTGCATTTCTTTCCTCCAATAAAGAATCTTGCTTGCATGCTGCAAGTCAAGAAACAGAGTGGGTAATAGATACTGCAGCTTCTTACCATGCCACTTCTTGTAAAGATTTCTTCAGTACTTACAAAACAAGAGACTTGGGTACAAAAATTCAAGTTTCTCAAATATTATGGGTATAGGAGATGTCAGAATAAAGACTAACATTGATTGTACGTTGATGTTAAAGGACGTCCGACACGTACTAAATCTTTGACTAAACTTGATATCCAAGAGAGCCTTGGATCAACAGGGCTATAAAAGTATCTTCAACAACAGTTCTTAGAAACTGAAGAAAGGAGCAATGGTGTTTGCTCATGGACATATTTGTGGCATTTTGTACAAAACCAATGCAAAGATATGTGCTAATAGCCTCAATATTGTTGACGACGAGGCATCATCAAATTTGTGACACCAAAGACTCGGCCATATGGGGGAGAAAGGGTTATTCACGCTGGCAAAGAAAGCGTTTATTGCAATAAACAAAAATATTGCACTCAACCCTTATGAATTCTGTTTGTTTGGGAAACAACACAAAGTTTCGTTCTAGACATCTGCTGGAAAGAGATCAGAGTTGTTGAGTTTAGTATACTCTGATGTTTGCGATCCTTTTGAAGTCGAATCGCTGGGAGGTAACCAATATTTTGTTACTTTTATTGATGATTCTTCACGGAAGGTGTGAGTATTTCTCATGAAGAGGAATGATCAAGTTTTTGATCATTTCAAAAACTTCCATGCCATGGTAGAAAGAGAAACAGGCAAGAATCTAAAATGCCTAAGAACAGACAATAGAGAAGAATACACTTTTCGAGAGTTCAAAGAATATTGCTCCAATCATGGCATCAGACATGAGAAAACTGTCTCATATACCCCACAACACAATGGTGTAGCCAAACGAATGAACCGGACCATTGTGGAAAGAACCAGATGCATGCTGAGTATGACAAAGTTGCCTAAGTCTTTCTGGGGTGAAGCAGTTAAAGCAACCTGATAGGATACCAGTTCCGCTATAATTTGAAGTTCCAAAGATGGTGTGGTCAAACCGCAAGATATCATACTCTCATCTAAGAGTATTTGGGTGCAAAGCATTTGCACATGTATCGAAGGAGAAAAGACAGAAATTTGATGAAAAGTCTACTCCGTGTATCTTCATAGGCTATGGAGATGAGGAATTTGGATATAGATTATGGGATCCTAAAGCAAAGAAGGTCATCAGAAGTAGGGATGTTGGGTTCCATGAAAATCAGTTGCATGACAACGTTATAGGATCAGAGGAAACAACTACAAGTGCTCAAGAACCAACCTTTAGTTCACCACCACTTTAGTCTGCCTCAAACACTGAAGACGAGCAAGAAGGTTTCCCAGAAGAAGAAGAGGAAGCTAACAATGGAGGAACAAGTATTGAGCAGGGGGAGCAGTTTCTTTCTCCATCTGAACCTGCACAATTGGCAGGTGATCCTTTAATAAATGAGCTTCAATCGGATAGATCATCTAGAGGACGATTGTTGATTCCGTCTCGAAGATATCCGGAATCAGATTATGTTCTTCTTATAGATGAGGGGGAGCTAGAGAACTTCCAAGAGGCAATTTCTCATCCAAATAGTGACAAATGGATGCAGGTTATGTAGGATGAGATGAATTCATTACAGAAGAATCATATTTATGAATTGGTAAAACTTATGAAGGATAAGAGAGCACTGAGAAACAAATGGGTGTTCAAGCTGAAAAATGATGGCAAGCAGGTGAAGTACAAAACTCGCTTGGTCGTCAAAGGATTCCAGCAGAAGAAATGAATTGACTTTAATGAAGTGTTCTCTCCTGTTGTGAAAATGACTTCAATTCGAGTGGTACTCAGATTTGAGTCTTGATTTGGAATTTGAACAGATGGATGTGAAGACAGCATTTCTTCACGACAACCTTGATAAAGAGATTACATAGAGCAACCAGAAGGCTTTCGAGTTCCTGGAAAAGAACATTTGGTTTACAAGTTGGAAAAGAGCCTTTACGGTTTGAAGCAAACACCTAGACAGTGGTACAAGTGAGTCATGACTATAAGAGAACCTTTGCAGATCAGTGTGTTTACATCCGGAGACTTTCAGAAGGTGACTTCGTGATGTTACTGCTCTATGTTGACGACATGCTGATTATTGGAAAAGATCCATCCATCATCAGGAAGCTAAAGGTGGATCTCTCCAAAGTCTTTGATATGAAAGACTTAGGAGCTACCCAGCAGATTTTGGGCATGAGGATCACTCGTGACAGAAAGAAAAAGAAACTATGACTATCATAAGAAAAGTATGTTGAATAGATACTGAAAAAGTTCGACATGGATAAAACAAAGCCAGTCAGTACTCCACTGGCTAGTCACTTCAAACTTAGCAAGAGTTTGTGTCCTTCAACAGTAGAAGAGGCTCAAGAAATGGATGCAGTACCCTACTCTTCAGCAGTAGGAAGTCTTATGAATGCTATGGTGAGTACGAGACCCAACATCGCTCACGCTGTTGAGATGTGAGCTGTTTTCTTTCCAATCCAAGGAAAGAATATTGGAAAGCAATAAAATGGATTCTCAGGTACCTCAAAGGTACGTCAAAACTGTGTCTTTGCTATGGGGGAGCTAACCGAGTCTTAAATAGCTATACAGATGCTGATATGGTAGGTGATCTTGATGAAAGAAAATCTACATCAGGATACATTTGTACATTTGCAAGTAGAGCTGTATCATGAAAGTCCAGATTGCAGAAATGTGTGGTTTTATCCATAACGGAAGCAGAGTACATTGCTATAGTGGAAGCAGGCAAGGAAATGTTATGGCTAAAACGGTTTATTCAATAAATGGGAATCAATAAAAAAGAGTACAAAGTCTACTGTGATAGTCAGAGTGCTTTTGACCTGAGCAAAAATTCAATGTATCACTCCCGCACAAAACACATTGATATTCGCTATCATTGGATACGCGAGGTAATGGAGGAGCAACTGTTGAAGATTGTAAAGATCCATACGAAAGAGAATCCATCAGACATGCTAACGAAGGTAGTCACACACGAAAAACTTAAGCTATATAGAGACATAGCTAGGTTATGTACCTTGAACTAGAAGGTGTCAGGATATTCTCTGTTTGGTGTTGAGGGGGAGATTGTTGGAAATGTCAACACCAACCAAATCAACCAAGATATGTTGGTTGTGTACATAGGAAGTCAGCAAAAATTGCTGGACTTAAATGCAGGCACCGACTGAAGAATTTGGCAATCTGAATTCATCAAGATGGAGGCTGCATACTCCTTTTGTCAAAAATGGAGGCTGCATATAGCTCAATGTTCTTTTATAAAAAGAAATTAAGTCTTGAGTGAAAAAGATATGCAAATGAAGCTCTAAACATAAAGAGCTGTGAAAGAGAAAGTGAGAGCTTGTGTGAGCTCTGAGAAAAGAGAAAGTTGAGTTGAGTTGAGTTGAGTGTTATCCTCCTCTATAATATTCTCTGTATTCTACCATTTGTAAAGTTTTTTCTCTGTGGATATAGGCATTTGTCAAACCACGTTAAACCCTTGTTTTTATTTGGAGTGTGTGTATCGATTGTTACTTGATCCCAACAATTCGCACAATGCGTAGAGATTGAATACCTCCTTACCCAAAGGAATAAGGAAAGAGAGCCTTCACCTTGCACATGAGAGAAGAAAAAATCGTAGAAAATTGTTTTTAACTATCTCCGAAATCCCTAGAGTAGAGCAATATCTCGAAAGTCGTAGAGATTTGACTTTTATAATTTATTCATCTAATAAATATTAGAAAATAATAAAAAACAAATTTGATGGATTAATAATAAGCCTTCATTTTTGAAAGATGAAATAAACTTACTGTAATTCAAAACTTCTCATAATTTTATTTGATGAATCTAATAAAAATATATTTTAAATAAATACATCAAATTTTACATTTGTATTGATTTTGTATGAAACGAAAGCTAATATCTAAAGGCCTTTGGTAAGCACATGAAAGCCTATGTTTCCATCAAACAGCAAGCCTTTGTGTTATACTATATATGCTTGCTTAAAAGAGAGTAGCGACTTCAGTTTTTCCCTTTAAACAACCTCTATGCTTATTTTAATAACCTTCATGATATTTTATTTATACGATATACATTTTTTACTTTTAAATAGTTAGTCTTATTTTGTTCCTTAAAAAAGTGCGATCTATGCAAAAAGAAAGTCTGTTACAAACGTAGCAATCACCCTAATAAAATAATGTAGTATAAAAATAACATGTTACCCGGTCACAATATTAAAAACTAAAAAAAATAACTTCGAAACACCATCATATGATTGACGCTTTAAAAGATAACGACGATTGAACAGAGATTAATTCAAACAGGTTAAATGAGTTATGTCCATAATTATTAAATAGGTTGAGCAAGTCGTTTCGTATCACTCAAGGTATTAAATTATGACCCATTTGATTAAATGAATATTATTATATATTGTCTAATGAATAAATCTTATAATCGGTGCGTCCGTCCTCCACTAGAAATCAGCCTTCCAATAAATTAGTACCATGTAAGCTTTTCATTTGAAATACAATGTGACCATATCCCAAGAAACCATGCTCCCCCTCTCACACTCAGATCTCTTCGTTCCCCATTGGCCGCTCGCTCCACCTCTCTCACTTACAGCCCCATGCAGCCCCTCACACAGTCAAATCTCCAAAGCCCCTAGCCCATCTCTCGCCCACCTCTCGGACTTAAAACCACCCCCTCGCCCACCTCTCGCACCCATATATGGGTATGAATCAATTAGCTTGAATCTGAGAATTAGCCCAGGTTTGAATCTGAGAAATTTGGATGTCCAATATCCCTCAAGAAATTCCAAAGTTTTTCGTACGGTTAGAGAAACTCAGCTCCCAAACACATTTTAAAGTATTTAAACATATATTAATCTATTTCCCGCTTTTCCTCTTATTTAAAATAAATAAAAAAAATTTCAAATCATATTTTATTATTTTTTTTTATGCTACAATGGTCTTCAACAAAAGCGTTGGTGACCTCAAGATTTAACCTACCGTCGGCCACCAATGACGATACCGCCTACATCACCGGCAAACCACTCTAGACGATTCCACCGGTGGCCACTACTGTCGTTACCTCTTACGCGTGACCCACTGTCGAAAATGAGTTTCGGCATTTATGGGTTTCTTTGACCTACCGCCGGCCACTAATGACGACACCACTGACATCACCGGACTCCACTCACGCCGGCGACCAACCCCCTAAGATCTCGTTGCTGGAAAGGCTGGATCTACTACCCACGCTACACGACTTTAGCTACAGTGACTTCTAATGGGATTCGTCCTTTTTTTTTTTAAATTTGGAATAAAATATTAATATTTTAAAATATCATCTATTAATAGGATTTACGGTTTTTATAACATTATCTATTTCAAAATACTTTCAAAATATTTTATACATCCAAACAATTTAAAATATTTTTAATAGGATCCACAAAACCCTTTAACTCTTTACGCATATTATTCGTAGATATTCTCAAACATTCTTAAAACTTCTTGAGATCCAAACAACTTCTTGAGATCCAAACGTAGCTTTTCATTTGAAATACAATGTGACCACACCCCAAGAAACCATGCTCCCCCTGTCACACTCAGATCTCTTTGTTCCCCACGCATCCCCTCACACACTCAAATCTCCAAAGCCCCTAGCCCATCTCTCGCCCACCTCTCGGACCTAAAACCACCCCCTCGCCCACCTCTCGCACCTATATATGGGTATGAATCAATTAGCTTGAATCTGAGAATTAGCCCAGGTTTGAATCTGAGAATTAGCCCAAGTTTGGATGTCCAATATTCCTCAAGAATTCCTAAAGTTTTTCGTACGGTTAGAGAAACTCAGCTCCCAAACATTTTAAAGTATTTAAACATATATTAATCTATTTCCCTCTTTTCCTCTTATTTAAAATAAATAAAAAAAATTCAAATAATATTTTATTATTTTTTGCCTGCTACAATGGTCTTCAACAGAAGCGTTGATGACTTCAAGATTTGACCTACCGCCGGCCACCAATGACGATACCGCCGGCATCACCGACATCCTCTCACGCCGGCGAACCACTCTAGACGATCTCACAGCTGGCCACCACTGTCGTTATCTCTCACGCGTGACCCAATGTCGAAAATGAGTTTCGGCGTTTATGGGTTTCTTTGACCTACCGCTGGCCACTAATGATGATACCGCTGACATCACCAGACTCCACTCACGCCGGCGACCAACCCCCTAAAATCTCACCACTGAAAAGGCTGGCTCCACCGCTCACGCTGCACGGCTTTGGCTACAGTGACTTCTAATGGGATTCGTCCTATTTTTTTTTTTGAAAAAAATTTGGAATAAAATATTAATATTTTAAAATATCATCTATTAATACGACCCACGGTTTTTACAATATTATCTATTTAAAAATACTTTCAAAATATTTTACATATCCAAACAATTTAAAATATTTTTATTAGGATCCACAAAACTCTTTCACTCTTTACATATATTATTCATAGATATTCTCAAACATTCTTAAAACTTCTTGAGATCCAAACGTAGCGTTAGTTTGCAAAACACGAAGCATCAAACCCGCTCTGCAATTTCTTGTACTTTCGGACTAAATCAAAGACGGCCACGTTCTTCCCTTGATCATTAGCTTTGAGGATATTTTTCTCACACGACGGGCACATTCTAAAGAGTCACAGCCTTTTGGAGTTGAATATACAAAGATTATTCTTCCTTCAATCGTCTATTCTCACCGTCGAGACTTTCACAGCATTTCTTCAAGAATTCACAATCTACTTCTGTTTGCTTCAACTTGATTCTAGTGCATTGATTTCTTCCCTTAAATTTGTTAAGGCTGAGAATTGAGAATGCAAATCTTTTCAAGGAGTCACCCTCCAATGTCTTGATGAAAAACTTTCAATGTCTTGATGAATTTTACTGCAAATATGGATAATATTTTCTAGACATGCTTTATTGTTATGCAAATGAATAAAAAATTTATTCAATTTATATACATGTTATTATTGTTAAACATGTATAAATTATTTATTTTGGGTCTTATTATCATGCCATGTATATTCAATGGGACAAATGATTTATATCAAAATTAAGAAAAGATTGATTGCCTAAAAGTACAAGATTTTCTTCATTTTAGTGACAATCATTAAACTCATAGTAAAGTAGATATGATGGAGGGAACACCTTATGTGTCAAGATCTACTCTCAAATGAAGGTTTTGATGACACCTGTAGTTCATCCATCAAAAGTAAAGTTGGAGGAAACACTTTGTGTATCAAGACTTACTCTCAAAGGAGGGTTAAGATGACACTATTAATTCATCTATCAAAAGTAAGGTTTGAGGGAATACTTTGTGGGTCGAGACCTACTCCCAAATGAGGATTTTCTTGACACTACTAGTTCATCCATCAAAAGTTAGGTTAGAGAGAATGTTTTGTATGTCAGAGTTTACTTTCAAAGAAGAATTCTGATGATACAGTTAGTTCATTCACATAATTTAATACCGAAGAGAATATGTTGTATGTCCAAATCTACTTCCAAAGGAAAGTCTTGATGACACTACTAGTTCATCCGTAATTATTTAAATTCTGATTACAGTTTATACATGTCTAACTCAAAGGATTATGTGACAAATATTATTACTATATTATGAATCCTAGAAATGAAAGTAGATGAGTCCTTCATTATTCAGTTTATTCCGAACTCATTGCCACCTTAGTATGGTCCACTCCAAATGCATTATAATACCATGAAAGATATGCAATGTGAATGAATTTGAAAGTAAGTTAGTTTAGGAAAGGCAAAACTGAAACAAAAAGGACGTTACTCTATTAATTTTGTGAATAAAAAAACTAGAAAGAAAATGCATCATTATGATAAAAAGAAACAAACTAGACTACTAAAAGCAAAGAAACCTGTGAAAGTTAATCAGATTCAGTATAATAGCAGCAAATGCTAAATTTGTGGGAATTATGGACACATGAAAGCTGAGTGTCTGCATTGTAAGGATTGGTTTGAGAAGAAAGGTAAACCACTTACCTTTTTTGTTGTAGCTAGATTCAGGTATTAATGTTCATGTTTCCACAGCTATGAGGGATACCTTACAAACCAAACACTAAATTTCAGTGAGCGATTTATTTTTATAGAAAACAAAAATATAGCTAAAGTTTTAGCCATTGAGACTTTTTGTTTAGTTTTGAATACCGATCATTGTTTATATTTTCATAACAAAATAGAGAAATACTTAAGCCACAAAGAGATTCTACAAAATAAATCACAAACTGACGTGGTTTCATGTGGTTCATCAAATTATGAAGTTACTGCATTATAAAGTAGATCTAACAGATCATATAAAATCACGTCAATTTATATGATTGATTTTGTGGGATTTTTTTGTGGCTATAGCAGTCCGTAACAAATATATGTGCATTTTTTATGAGGTATAATTTGATTTCTCCATCTAGACTAAAAATTGATTGGTTTTCTTTTCATTCCATAATTATAGTTTCAAAGTATTTAAAATAAATTTTTTTATAGGTTTTGGGTTTCTTTTTTTATAGCCTTTATCAATATTATCTTGATAGTACGTTTATTAAAGATACATAAACCCAGCATCATGAAACATGCGTTAGAACTAAAAGAAACATGATGACTTACAGAATAAAAGATCGAGGCACATCTCCAAAGAAAGGTTATAGATGTGAGTAAAAAAAACGGACTCTTATGCATCTTGACTTTACTAATCTTAAAGTATATGTGGATGCATAAAAAGGAAGCAAATCAAGCATACCAAGAAATGTGTCACAAGAAGTAAAGAATTTTTTGAAATAATTCGCATAGATATATGTGGATTATTCTCCACAGAATGTGAAGAAAAATATTTTATCACATTTATAGATGATTTTTCATATTTTGGATATATCTATCTATTACATGAGAAATCTCAAGTTGTATCGATACTTGAGATATTTTTCATGGAGGTGGAAAGACAATTAGATAAAAATGTGAAAATTATCAGGTCGGATCAAGGTGGAGAGTACTAAGGAAAGTATGACGAATCGGGCCTTAATCCGGGTCCATTCGCCAAACTTCTTAAATAGCGTGTCATTGTTGAACAGTACATGATGTCCAAAATGCCACAATATAACAAAGTTACTGAAATGCATAATCGAACCTTATTGGATATGATCGAAAGTATGGTAAGTAATTCTACCTTATGCAAATTATTGTGGGGGTGATGCTATTAAGACGACAATGTATATCTTAAACCGAGTTCCAGGTAATGCAATTCCAAAAACTCATTTCGAGCTATGAATTGGTAAAACACCAAGTTTGAGACATATGTATGTTTGAGATTGTCTAGCCGAAGAGAGACTTTACAACCCACATGAAAAGAAATTAGATCCTAGAACAATAAGTGGGTATTTCATTGGTTCCCAAGAGATCCAAAGGGTAAAGGTTCTACTATCTTAACTATAGTTCGAGAATTGTGGAAATAAGAAATGCCAAATTCATTGAACTTGGCGAGATCGGTGAGAGAATTAAACCCAGAGATGTGATCACTGGTGAAGTACGGGTAAAATCCCCATACCTACATCCTCATAAAGGATAATAGTTCCTCTAATTGATCATTACGATGATACCTTAGAACAAATAAATGATCACTCATCTCAAAATAATAATACCATTGATGAACCAAGTTTGGAGGCACAAGAACAGATTATCTTGCATAGATCTCAAAGAGATCGGAGATCTTCCATTTCGACAGATTATGTTGTGTATTTCCAGGAATCTGAATTTAATATTGGGACAAGTAAAGATCCACCAACATATTATAAGTTATAGAAGAAAGTGATTCTAGTAAGTGGATTGATGCCATAAAAGAAGTGTTGAAATCCATATATCAAAATCAAGTCTAAAATCTCGTTGAGTTACTTGAAAGGAGTAAAAGAGTCGGGTGTAAATAGATCTTTAAGACCAAACGTGACTCAGAATGCAACATCGAACGACATAATGTCAGACTTGTTGTTAAGAGTTTCACTCAGAAAGAGGCATTGATTACAAAAAGTCTGTTTCTCCAATATCTAAAATGGATTCTTTTAGAATCATCATGACATTGATGACTCATTATGATTTAGAGTTACATCAGATGGATGTGAAAACAATATTTTTATCTAGAAGTTTGGATAAAGTGGTCTACATAGAAGCTAGAGGATTTCTCAGAAGGGGGCAAAGAAACCCTAGTATGTAGGCTTAAGAAATCAATATACAGGCTTAAGCAAGCTTCACAACAATGATACTTAAAATTCAATGATATCATTACTTCCTTTAGTTCTAAAGAGAATATCGTTGATCGGTATATATACCTAAAGGTCAGTAAGAGTAAGTTCATAATTTTGATTCTGTATGTTGATGATATCTTATTGGCTAGTAATGACCATGACTTACTTTATGAAATCAAGGATTTTCTCTTTAAGAATTTTGAAATGAAATATATAGGTGAGACATCCTTTGTGATCAGAATCGAAATTCTTTGAGATTGAAAACAATGACTGTTGGGATTGTCTCATAAAAATTACATAAAAAGAGTTATTGAAAAATTAGGCATTACAATACTTGCAAGGAACTAAGGATTATCAACTTACTTTCAGAAGAACTGATAGTTTGTAGATAACTAGATACTCAGACTCTGATTTTACTGGTTGCTCTGAGTGTATGGCTTACTTTAAGGCCACAATGTATGGTTTATGGCTGAATAAATTTATTTTATGATTTGAAATTGTCGACTTATAGCTAAGCTGCTAAGAATATACGTCTTTAGAGTATTTTTCTCTGAATGATAAGTATTTAATAAAATTTTACATGCCTAAGTGTTAAGGAGAAATTACAGAAACAAATATGTCCATAACAATCGTGTGTTAATGATTACACTTTAACGGACATGTTGAAAAGATGGGTTATATGCTTATACCCATGATGTGAACACGATGAAATGATCATTGATAGACTAGCATTTTATTACTGGACATTAAAAGATATCTATTATGGTTATTTTTGTTTTCTTATCTTTCCACTTTATATGTATTTTGAAAGACGTGAATAAATGATGACAATATAATGTCTATAATAGATATGAATAGGAACCCAAAAGTCATTATAGCATTAGCCTTAATTATCCCAATTAAAAATCGTGTTATATTATATTACTAATGTTGTGGTATATGGAAAAAAATTTGTTGATTATATAACAAATGATCACTATAACTCACATTAGTAGCTAATTTGACTTCAATATTATGGAGCTTATAAAATGTATATTGAGCTATGAAAAGTTTCAAGAAATGTATTTGCGCAGTATGGTCAATTTTCTGTGATAAGGTCATGAATGAAAAATATTACTTTATGGGAGTATGGGTAAAGTATGAGAATATAAGAGTTTTATTTAAATTCTGTGTCTCGCACACTCATCCTAATAGAGTTTGAAATAGTTCAAACCTTATTGATTAATATTTGACTTGTAATGGATAAGAATACTCCTAAGAAATAAGATTAAAACTCTTAATCTCTAATTATAGTCAGACACAAACTATTTAGATTTCTTGATGGTCAGAAGTTTATAAATAGTACTTGAAGGTTCAAGAGTTATCACCTACAACATTAGAGTGCTTTAGCCATCGGGAGACACTTGTGAAGCAAACTTGTTAAGAGTGATCCTTATCTCATAGTTAATTTAATTTTTTATCAATAAGATAGACAAAGATATATTTCTCTTTATCATTGTTTTATTATTGTCGATCATAGAAAATCAAATATCTGTTTATTAATGTCATGTTAAAATATTTAACATTATATAATAATATTATATAATGTAATATCATATATATCATCATATTATATAATGTTATACTATATATACAAATAAATTTCTTCGAAACCTAAGGCCCCATATCCATTAGCATTGCGGTATCTTCCTCCATTTTAGAAACTCTAATCCCTTACTCTTCAAGCCTCCTTTTCCAGAGCTCAATCTCGCTTTAAGCCTTCACTTTTGCACTCCACTGTGTTAAGTAGTAGGGAGAGGAGAATTTGAGTTTACAATTTTCCCTCAGTTTTAAAGCATGGTATTTTAAGGTTTTATTTCAGTGGGTAATCTTTTTTAGTCGGGCGTGTTTCTGATTATAGAAAATTTTTGTTTCTTTTAAGGGTCCTTTTGCTCACTTTTAATTAGTTCAAAAATTGTTTAATAAATAATTTTAAAATATTTGAATTACAATTCTAATATTTATTAACTTACAATATTTTTGAAATTCTATTATTTGATTACAGAAAATTTCTAAAAGATTTTAAATAATGTTATTGGTTAATGACTCATTATTATTTTAATCTCTAAATTAAAAGCCTAAGGGATTTTTTTTTTTTTTTTTGTATATTTATTACAAGTGGGTTTTGAAGTTGGCCTTGGGCTTTGTTTTTAGGATGGGCTTGGTCTTTAATTGAAGTTGAGTTTTCAAAGCATTTATATTCAGGGGATACTAATGGTTTTGGGAAGCGATTACATTTTGGAGTAATGATAAATTTAAGTTTTTGAGGAATTAAAATAAGTTATTTTATTGTTTTAGGCTTTAATTATTGAAATACACATCGATTGAAAATCTAAGTGTTCATGTTATACGTGATGAGTAATTTGGTTTAACATTGTGGTGGAAAAGTTATGAAAAATTATGAAGTTCAGATTAGTGGGATTCATATACTAGCTTTGCATTAAAAAGAAATAAAATAAGGTTGACTTTAAAATATGCCTATTTATTTTTGAAAAGAAAGTTGAAAATGAGCATAGATGTTTATTTTGCATGTAAATAAAATGTTGTATAAAGGAAATACTTTCTAACATGACTAGTGTAGATATGAGTTTATTTTGTACATTTTATTTCCGAACTAAAAAAGAGCGAATAAGAGTCTTTTGAAATATGTGGTTTTGATGAAATGACAATTATTCTAATTTATGAGTGGTAAAAGCTTTGCTGTGAATAAAAGAAGACATTTTGATTCTGTTATTTTGAATATGTGAAATTATTTGAAAATGTCTGTACTTGTTTATAAGAGATGTGACATTTTGATGTTCTGTTTTATTTTTTATATGAGCCTATCACAGATAATAATACTGGATATGGCCCAATCACGAGTAAGAATTGTGAATATGGCCCTATCATGAATAAGAATGGTAGATACGGCCCAACCACAGGTGATAATTATGGATACGGCCTAATTAGGAATAATAATAGTGGATACAACCCAAACACGGGTAAGAATAATAGATACGACTCAACCACGAGTAATAATAGTAGAAACGGCTCAATCACGGATAAGAATAATAGATACAGTCTGACCACAAATTATACATGTAGCACAACCCTACTACGAGGGTTAAATATGGTAATATATATGACCTAATCACGGGTTATAAATATGGCACAACCCTACAATGAGGATTAAACATTGTATAATGTACAGCCTGACCATAAGTTGTACATGTGGAACAACCCTACCATGGGAATTAAACATGGTATTATGTTCAAATATGATGTTTTATATTGGATATGCCAAAAGACTTTGTTTTTGGGAAAAGTTTACTTTTTAAAAAGTTTCGTTCTGATGTTACATTACAAGCTTTGTTTATGCATTCTTAAAGCAAATATATTGTTTCTGAATTCAGAAAGAAAATGTTTTTTTATGCATGATAAAGTGATAAATGCTCATGTTTACATACAAGCATATGTACTTTGCTTATTGAATTGTTAATAACTCATCCATTATCTTCATAACATTTTTCAGATGAGTTTGATGGTTTAGTCGAGGGATCAGATTATGAAGCTATGGATGAGATGTTCGAAGAATGGTGGATTATGCATAAAGAGTTTTATATGAGTACTGGTGAAGTTTATCAAGGAGTGTTATTGTATTTTTATTACTTAGCATTTTAGAAAATTGATGATATTGAAGAAATTGACTTTGAAATCAAGTTTTATAAAATATTTGGGAATTTGGAATCTTTATTTATACTGTGGGTTGTGTAATAGGGAGTAACTCTCCAACCCCTACATGTAAAGACCTGGTCCTGTAGGTCCAGGGGTTAACTTCTTTTTCTCTAATTCATCTCCAATAACATATTTACAAAATCTAAAATTCTCCATAAAACGTTAACTCATTTCTTCAACACAAAAATTCATGTCCCTCCACAGAAAAGCTAAACAAGAATCTCAATAAAATTAAATGATATATCATTTCCAAAAGTATTTGAATTATCCATAACTCAATGTATCAAAAATAACTGCCAAAGATAAAATCAACTAAATATGATCCTTCAAAAATACTTATTATGCCTTAAGTACTCATTCATTTAGGATCATCAAACATTTCCAAAACTTCCAATTTTTGTTCTCCAACTGAACCATCTAAGATATCTGAAAAATGTTATAGAAATAAGAAATGAGTTATCAACAATTTTAATAAGCAAAAAATATGTACTAATATGTTAACATGAGGATTTACAGAATATAGAATGTAGAACAAAATATTCTTATTTTCTGAATGCATAATCAAAACATGTTATCAAAAATATCAGAGCGAAAATTCAGAAATAGCCAAAATCAAAATCAACTTGGAATATCATAATTGAACCATCTTATTAGAACAGAAATACCATATTTTACCCTCGTAATAGGGTTGTGCAAATCCTATTAGCTAACCAAATAGAAACAAAATGTGAATCTTCCCCTTATTATTCTTGGAGTCTTGAGTGTGCACAGATGAAAGACGACACAAAAAACCACTTTGCATCCAAAGTGGGTGCACTAAAAATAAAATAAAACAAAGTGGGTGAACAAAACAAAACATAAACATAAACAAAAACAAAATGTTATGCCAGAGGTTTTTAGAAATCAAATCATATCATATCAGAATACAAAATATTTTCCAAACAAAACAAAATCAGACCAAAAAAATAAATCTTATGCAGAAAACTTCATGTTCGCTCATTTTCTACACCAGTCCATGCCAAAAATACTTTATTCTTATACAAAATTTTATGCATATGCAAAACAAATATTTGTTTCAAATTTATTTTCATATAAAAATATGCACATTTCTCACAAATGACCTCAGTTCATAATCGTCATAAATAGAACTCAAGATATAAAATCCAATAAATTTTCTTACCATCTAAATCCACAAAACCCTAAATATCAACTTTTCCCAAAATGTTTTTTATTTATCAAATTCCTCCATAACCCTAAAATATTACAACTTCTCTAATACCTTGACTTTCACTTAATACTCAATTTAATTTCCAACCCAAACCACGTCTCTTTCAGAAATCAAAACTCAACCCACTTAAATACTAAAAAGTCATAATACAAATATTATTCGGCCCAAAATAATTGAGAACCCGAAGCAATTCAAAAAATGTAACTTAAAAAATAACTTAATAGAACATACTCAAAAAGGAACTCAAAGGAAAAAGAAGCACATGCGACCCAAAACAAAAATAACAACACATTGAACTATACTTTTACAAAATCATGTTTTAAAGATTGAGGGTGAAAATGAAGCTAATTTTCTACACATCACGTAAAGAGCAAAAACACAACACGTAAATAGTAAAAAAGTCATTGCAGAGAAACATAATCAAACCTAGGGAAACGTGCGGCAAAGGCTCATGGGATGGTGGCTAACAACTTGATGCTGTGTTTCGAGACGTGCTTCTCAGTAGTTTAATGTGATGCAACTATTTGTGGCAGCTTATGGAAGTGCAAAGGATCATGGGATGGTGGCTGATAGCTTGATGCCGTGTGCTTGGGTGGTGGAGGTGCAGATGGTTGGGCTTGGGAAGGGCTACGCCACTTCGACTTGCATGGGACGAGAACCCTCCTCTTGGTAATGGCAGAGATCATTCGAGAGGAGCATGGCCGAGATGCGTGGGTTTTTGTGTCTGAGGCGGCAACCCTAAAGATGAAGAAAGTAAAACTTCAAACTGCAAAAAGGTAGTGCAGTTGGAACTAGGACTATACATCCAGGTTTTGGATTGAAATTCCAAGTATACCTAGCTCGAGAGGAGCATGGCCGAGATGCGTGGGTTTGTGTGTCTGAGGCGGCAACCCTAAAGATGAAGAAAGTAAAACTTCAAACTGCAAAAAGGCAGTGCAGTTGGAACTAGGACTATACATCAATGTTTTGAATACCGTACCGGTGAGCGTACCGGCCAAGACACTGGAACGAAATATTTCGGTACCGGTACCGTTTCGTGTACCGTTTCGAAATAGTCTATACATAAAAAAAAATTAAATATATAAAAATATATATAAATTATATTTCAAAAAAATAGTCTTAATTATATATATTAATATATATGTAAATAATCTAGTCTAAATTAGGATAAAAAAATAGAAAGAAATGAAAAAAAAAAAAAAAAATTCTCAAATCCGGTACCGGCCGGTACAGGCCGGTACACATGGCCGGTACGGCCGAAATACCGGCCGGTACGGCCGGTACAGGCCGGTACGGCCGAAATCTGGGCCGGTACGAAACAGACCCCATTTCTGTACCGGCCACTGCTCCGGTACGGTATGTACCGGCCGTACCGGCCGGTACGGTACGAAATTAAAAACATTGCTATACATCCAGGTTTTGGATTGAAATTCCAAGTATACCTAGCTCGAAGACTGGGCCCTAAATTCGGTTAAGGTTTCAACCCAGATATATTCGGATTGGAACACAAGCAGAACCCAGATTAATCTGGGTTTTCAAAAACTGGATTTTTGGCTTCTAGATTTGAACCATAATTTTTTTAGTAAAAAATCTATATTTTATTAATGCTTTCTTTAAAAAATAATTTGTTTAAAAGCATAATTTGTTTAGGTAAAACGTATATCTATTTAAAAAATTTCAAACTTTTTATTATACAAAAGCGTTTGTTTTGCTAAAAAAAAATTCTCTATCATCAAGTTAGAAAGCATAATATTTGTGTTCTAATAATACTAAATGCATGTAAAAAAAAATCCAATATTCATCTATGCATGCATCACAGTCCAATCCATTACGTAATACATTATTTGTTTTCTATACATTACACGGTTTTTTGCGGCGACCAAAAAGCCTTATACTCGCAGCAAATAACCATCTTTGGCGTATTTCGTCGCGCTATGGTCTGTCCCGGCCAAACAAGCTGTGCGCCGATGTTCTTAGACTTTTTGCGACACATTTTGGTCGCAGCAAAAAAGCAATACATCGCAGCAAATAACTTACTAATCCTGGTTAGACTTCCAGGATAAGATCATTTGCCGCGAGTTTCCACCCTTTTTTCGGCGAATTTAACTCGCCGCAAATAACATTTACAAAAATAAAAATATATACATAAAAATACTAATGAACCACTTTCATCTGTCTCACTACTATTTTGTTGAAATACATTATCATAAATCAAATGAATAAGAAAAAAGAGGGTGGAAACAATAGAATAATGTTTTATAATGTTTTATTAACATTATTCAAGAGGCTAACTTCATTATTCATTATTTCATAATATGAATTTACATTCAGGCCAAATAAATAAAATAGAATAATGTACATTGTTTTAAATGGCAACTGCAGAATATATAGATACATTAAGTACACAGTTTCATGTACTAGAATAAGTATACATTAAGTTAAATAACAGGGCAACATAAAATACCTGACCAATATCATCTGAGAACACAAAATAAAGTAATGCAACTCTGAAACAAGCATGTTACTAGTTAAAATAGCTGACCAACATTAGCAGTGAAGCAAACATCACAGCCATAGTTCTCCCCACAAAGGAAAATTAAGAAATCTTGTGATAGTCATGTCACTGTGGCTACCAATATTTAAGAGCAGATAATTAAGTGTGAAAAACATATACAAACTTTGGAAAAAAAATGAAAATGCTTTCACCTTCAGAACATGGTAAATATGTAAGGTTGTTTCCCCATCAATGACAATGCTTTTAAGAAATTGAACCATGACATCAACCATAGGCAAGTATATGTGTTCGGATGCGGGTGAGAACTGCCAAGTGAAACAAACAATTTTAAGATTTAAAAACAAAGCAGAAAATGAAATTACCAATCACAAGTCAAACTTGTAATGTGAACACTACTCCAACCATGCCACTATGGCTACCAATATTTAAGAGCAAATAATTAAGTGTGAACAAAATATACAAGCTTTGGATAACAAATCAACATGCCCACATTGTTAAGATTTATTACTTTAATTCATTTATATATATATATATCCTCAAGCATGATCAATCATATGTATAGGCATCTATATTTCAAAACCATTATAAAACATCTATGCAATGTGAACTAGCCACTGCAGTATGACAAACACGACATGAGAACTGCAGTATGACAATTTGATAAACTAGTAGGAAACTTTCCGCTCATTGACAGCATTGCCAATATGAAATTGAAGGGGAAATCTACAAGATATGGATGCAATAATTTAATAAATTTTACACAGACGGTAGAGAAGAACTAAGAAACTAAGTGAAAAATTTGCATGAACATAATTTTCTTGTATCTATTTCTTCCTCTTTTTAACTAGGCATTTTCCTTGTACACAGCCTGTGTACTTGGACATAATTTAACTCGCCGCAAATAAAGTTTTACAAAAAAAAAAAAAGAAAGAAATATTAGTGAACTAATTGATATAGTGAAATATTTATATATATTTTCAGAAAGCTGAACTAATTGATACTTTCAAGGATTCTCACCTCTATGTTGCAAAATAAACAGGAAGTGCAACAGCAACACCCTGTGAAAAAGAAAGGGCAAAATGAAAAATGGTTCTTTATCAAATAGAAGAGTACTTGAGTTTGTAAAGTTAGGGATCTAGTCATGGAATGCTGCCCTGTAACATTTTTTAGAAAGCAACTAAGGCAGCTTGGCCATCTTTAAAACAATTGGAAACAAAGTATAAAAAGCTAAAGTTATTCAAAATAAAAAGCGAGGAGGCAGACTAACCTCTTTGCAGACTTCAGCCAACTCCAAACAGGTCCTGAAACATACAAGATGATGACATGCAGGAAAAACAGGTCCTGGACAATAAGCCTTCACAGCATACTCTAGAACTCCATTTATTATGAACATTGGTGATGGAAATCTCATACTGAGGAAAACAATTGCTATATAATTTACAAAAATAAAACTATATGGTAATGATACAACAATATTGGGTATCGGAACTTTGGAATAAAATCTACACTAACAATGAAGCATTCAAGAGTATTATGTATTTCTATTCTACCAGGAAGCATTCTAAAAATCTTAACATGTAGTTTTAGTAAGAAGATATTGCGTTTATTATTATATCTTCTTTTCATCCAGGACAGTAAGCCTTCAATGTTTCTTTGCTTCAATTTGCATTTATTATTATATCTTCTTGAATCTTTTTTTCGGAGTTAGAAGATATTGCATTACATGCAACAAAAATATTTTCTGATATCAAGGCATCATGTGTTCAATACTAATTTAGTCCACATGCTTTCCATAACCCATTTCTTCAAAAGCAAACAAATAAATGAACCTTGCATAATTATTGGACAAAAAAAACAGTAAGCATTTATGCAACAAACCTTTTGGCATTTGAGAGATTCCATTAGTCCCATTTGAAGGGCTAACTTTTGGGAGCACATGTTTTGGGGTGCATCTTTCTGTTGATTTTGGAACCAACTATGTACTTAAGACATTATCAAAACAGAGAGGTGGTACCCAAAAAACAAAACAAAAAGAAAACGGGCCTTGATGGCAGCAATCAAGTAGTAATATTTTTTAACTAAGTAGCAAAACAAAGTCATTACAGTACAAATCAAACTTGAAATCTGTAAATTTCATCAAAAACCTTTATCATAGGATCACTTATTAAAAGAAAAAGAAAAGCAGGAATAACATTATCTTCTATATCAAAAAACAGAAAGCTATAACAAATTATATGATACTAATCTAGAACATAGAAAGTTAATGCAGTTAGGCCAGTTAACAATTCCAGATCAATAGATAAATAAAACCAGATAGTCAGTGCATTAAGAAGAACCTAAAATAGTCAAGTAAGTTATTCATAATCTATGATAAGAACTTACAAAAGAGAGGACATCAAGAGAAAACAAAAACCAAAATTATAATGTTATACTTTTCTTTTTGGACCACCAAACATATCAATTCAACATGAGGGTGTGACTGGCAAGTAATTAGTTTAATTGGTACTGGAAAGAAAACAAAAAATCATTTAACTCGGAATAAAACTCCAGAACAGTTCAAGCAATATCTCATCTCACTAATCCAGTCTAAACAAGAAGATTAAAGCATGCCCTTCAGTCTTTAAATATACGAACAAATCTCTTATGGTTTTATCATCAAAATATATTAGTTTAACTACAAGAAATGTTCAATAGGTCAAGGGAGATTGAAATTCCCAACACTTTTTTTTTATAAAGTTGCTATTGGTTCAGCAATGAGGATATACTAAATTTTACTTATTAAAAAAATTATTTCAACATGTTTTACCATATCTAAAGATTTATTAACATCACAACAATATAAAAAAGCATGAAAAGCCGTCCCATTATATCATAGATAAGTTTCATATTCTTACAAAAATTAGGGAAATTGAAGTGTGTGATCCGAAGGAATGAAGGAAGACTCTCGGCTGGAATCAAACAAAATTTTTAGAGCAACCCTAGGTTTCCATTTCGTGTAGAATCAAAAACCCCAAAAATCAAAATCAAAATTTGGATGTTTACCTATGTTTATCTCGATCTCCTTGAGAAGATTTAGGCTAAGATTCCACCCCTTGGAAATGAAGAGACACGCTGGAGAGGAGGCCAAGAGAGTGACGCTCGAAGGTTCCATAGATTTCTCCTAATCTTCCCAACAGCTAATGAATCATGCATTCAACCACAAGACCAAAACTACAGAGAGAGAGAGAGAGAGGCGAACAGAGAGACGAACGAAACGAGAGAGATAATGAGAGACACACTTGCTAGGAGAGGTGGCGACGACGGAGCGATGACGACGACGGAGCGGTGACGACTACGTCGCGATATGACCGCGGCGTGGGCTCCCGTGAGGTAATCTGCTGTGTGAGAGAGACAGAGAGAGAGATGGGGATGGGGATGGGGATGGGGATTGGGGATCGAGAACCATCCGGAGGGGGGTAGGTAATTATGTTTTTAATTTCTACGGTGCCGCTATAAAAATTAAGTGCCGCTACAAGTTAACTTTTCCGTCTATTTTTATTACGGCAGTAGGAAAAATACCGCTACAACCTCTTTTTCTTGTAGTGACATTACATTACAAAATATAAAATTTAAAAAATATGATTTACAAAAATAATAGCAACATCAATGATTTAATCTCTACACCAAATAGCAACTTTAAGTGATTAGGCTGAAAGAGATCCTCCAGAAAACCAAAATAGAATGAAAATGACATAAATGCTTACAACTTGCTTTTCCAGGACAGGAAATTTATGATTGAGTCATAATATTATCATTATTTTGTATTTGAATTTGATGTCAATTACATTTTTTTGACTAGTAATTGAGTGAATTAAGCTTTGATAAATCATGTTTCCTCAATTGATAAAAACTTAATTTTTTCTGATTTATTACATGCAATTGAAGAGGTCTACCCTCTATGATCCGCTTGCAGGTTGAGCCATTGCACCTAAAAGTACCTCACGGCATTTACTCAAAATATGGGAAGCCGGGACACTACATGGACAACCCTGCATTTCAACATACGCCAAGCTTCATTTTCGTAAATCAAGTGCACCGGATGGAATGCACCTCAACTCAAAGCACTTAGCCTCATGCAATACTCTCAAGAGGCAAGCCAATGCAAGAAGAAGACCCTTGCACCCAATTAATTTAACCACAACAAGCCTCACCGCTTCACTCAATGCACAAATCAACAACTCACGTGTCTTCAGCTCTATTGCTTGCACAGCTGCACCGACTCACTCCAGGCCATGCACAATTCCAAGTGATCAAAACGCAGCACCTCAGCTCACAAAACGCATCACTTCAATGCTCAGTCATGTTAAAACGTTGCAGCTAAGCTACCTATTTCGGACAAGCAATTCTGCAGGGAAGAAAAGAGGAAATGCAGAAGACATGAAAATGGTATGGTCTTGGGATGCGACAAACAGGAGATAAAGGAAGATAGACCAATTCACTCGGTGGTTTTTCTTGGAGATTTTATAGATCACTCTTGTCCGAGCTCCAAAGAGTTGCCCCGTTTTTCTTGCTTCAGTTTTCAGAGTAGTTTTAGTTGAATCCATAGACCCTTTGGGGCTGATTTCCAATTCTTGTTTTGATACTTCAATGGTTCACTAGTTTGTGGCAGTTTTTTATTTTGTTGCTACAGTAGTTTACATTTCGGTAGCTTGTAGTGTTTTAATTCCAGCAGATTCATTCCAGTAGCTCATTCACGACACATTTATTTAGTTTGGTAGCTGTAGTTTCATTCAGTTGGTGGATACGAGCATTTGAAGGGCTGTGCAGAAAACCTGCAAGGCCGATTTGCCCTAACATTTCAACCCGACCCGAACGACAAATGCGCTTTTGCGGATTGAGCCCGTCAGATGTCAGTTTTGACCCGATCAACCCACCTAATAATGTAATGTTCTATACTTCTAAGTATGGCTGCAAATAAACAGAGCTACTCGTGAATAATTTGAACTCAACTCATATAAACTCAATTCGAAATCGGTTCATTTAATAAATGAGTTGTTCGTGATCACTAATATTTATTCAAATATTAATCGAGCTAAACTCGTATAATCTCAACTTGATTCGATTTAAGTTCGTGAACAAAATTCGTATAAACTTGACTCCGCTCGTTTTGAGCTCATAACAATACTCGTAATATTTCTATATACATATATACACTTTACATATACTCTCTTACATATACATTTTTATTGTCTATATTTTATGTGTTATATATATTATTTTTAATATTTTGTATAAGCAATATATTTTGTTAATTTGTGTAGAAATAACATATGTTATTTCTTTACAATAATAATGTATTGAGTTCACAAAAGAATTATTGAGTCAAATATTTATGAAGAGTAAGCAACTCAAGTAATTACTCGATTGAGTTCGGCTCGGTTCGGACGGATTGTTAGAGAGTAAAAACAAAGATTGATAAATAACTCGATTTGACTTGAGCTCGTTTTTTATCGGCTCGACTCGGCAAACTCTCAGCTCGACTCGAACTTGAAATCGAGTTATTTAAGTCCAGCTCGACTCGATTCGACTCAAACTCATCTTTGATCGGATCGTTTGTAGCCCTATTTCTAAACTTAGATTACAGATAAAACCCTAGCCAACTAGCCCTCCCCATTCTGAGTATTCTCAAATCTCTTCCTCATTTTCATCACCTTTGTTCATCGATCACCTTTGTTCCTCGACGTAGTCGTTGCCTTCGAGTTCGTTCCCTCTGTTCATCATTGCATTAATCCTTCTCAGATTGCATTCGCCATTCCATAGCAGAGTAGAAGGAGTAGCACCAAAAGGACTACTCTGTTTCCCATTTTTGCCTTCATCTTTCATACAATAGCAGAATAGTTTCTCTATAGAGTTTCTATTGCTAGGCCTAGAGGGTTTTAAGAAGAGAGGCGGGAGAGAATGGAGGAGATGGATGCCGTGCTTGTAGACTTTGACTCGGACCAAGAATGGAGGAGAACGCGTGTCGTGCATGAGAATGGAGGAGAATGCTTGTCCATCTTTCATTTCCAAAATTTGTTTCATTGACTCAGACCAAGAAAATTTTAGAGACTGATTTCTGTAACACCCGACTCCGATGTCAAGATATTGCTTTTCAAAAAGAAAAAATATTTGCTACAGACCGCAACTGCAGCCTCTCACATAAACAGTGGAATCACTGTTCACAGCTCGGCTGTAGCCAATCATTCCTCTTATTGAAGCTTTTCAAATAATTTTTATTTTTATTTTATTTTCATTCATTCTTAAGTTATTGATCTATTGATTTATTTATTTTACGAGAATTAAGCTTATCATTTGTTTTAAATATTTGTTATCAATTTCAAAGCGACCTGACTTGTTTTCCTGTCCACCAACATCCTGAAACTCAAACCTTTTTATAATTATGCAGTTGATTGTGGGGAAGCTCTAATTAGTTTCCGTTACCCTTCATCACGTTATCCACACCTTTTACGTTCTTGAATCCACGACCTTTACGTGCATTAGTAGCCTTCTATATTTACATATTTTCGTTTCATAGTTCCGATACCATGCACGTTACCAATCGCTCGGCACCTCTTCTCCTGATTTTCCTCCCCATGTGAGTTTTAACTCCCCACTATTTTTGCCGTTCACCCTTCCGTTTCTCACACAAAGTTTTTCTCTCATTTAGATATTCAAGCGTTCCCTTTCATTTTTCCCTCTAGGGTTTTCCATTTTCACCATCTATTTATATATAGACGTACATGAATACATTCTGCGCAAATAGTAAATACCATCGCTAGCCGTCTCAAGCCAAACCATAGCATCTCCACGAACCACAAACTGTCGTGATCCAAACCTCTCCCATTACATCACCATGCTGCAGATCAAGAGAAAACAAGTCACCACTCCCCCTCGTTTATCCATCATGCAACACACTTGCCCAGCTCAATCACCATCTCCACCTCACATGGAACCATGCTGTCCATCATAAAAATGAGAGGTCTCTATTTCATTGCTCTGAAAACAGAGCATTAGGACTCAAATAACCACTGCTCTTAAGCCACTGCCCACGCTAGTTTCTGTAGCCTCAAACAATGTTGCGGATAGCAGAAAAAGCCGCCTGAGAATTCACCGTCAGCCCAAACCCACCGCACGTTCTCCTTGTAAATTTCCCCATGCAAACTCCATCCCGCTCTCAACTTTGCAGTGTTTTCACTCTCTCTCATCACTCGCTCTCGATTGCACAGTCGCCAACTAGCCGAAGAACGCATCTCAGCCATCTATCCTGTCGCGGCTATCCCATCTCACGAAAAGCTACCTAGCCGTAACCCAATTTTTCCCACCCCCAAGCCCACGACAATCATCCAAACTCATCAGTGCAACCTCGCCACCCCAAAGCCAAGCCAAATGCCCCTATTTTACTACACTTAAAACAGAGTACCTAGCAACAAGCACAATGGACAACAATCCTTCATGGCAAAACCCCCACGTTTTTCCCCCTCAGCCATAAAAGACGCCATCTTCGCCTGCCTAGAAAACGCCGATCGTGCTCCATGTCCGTCGGCTTCCTCATGGTAAACCACCTTTTCATTTCCCCTCTCTTGGATTCTCTATCATCACTCTGTCTCTCTCTCAGTGTTATTTCGTACTGCTGAACACCTCCAACCACCACTCACCTCTCTACTTTGTGCACCGTCTCCTTCTCTTGATGAGTCTCCGTCGTTTGAACTTTGGGTCTTGCGTGTTTTATCTCTGCAAGTCAAAAGTTTTGTTTTATTTTATGTTATGTTTTACGTAAGTCTCATTAATAGATAACGGGATGCATTGCAAAATTTACTACTTTTGCCTTCTGTTTTCAAGTAAGATATTTATAATATGTTTTTCAGTGAGTTAATCTTACTTTCGGCTTCATGGGCTTGTATTTCTCTTGGGTCCCTTTTCATTTTCAATTGTGTTTTGTTAACTCATTTGGTATTCAAATTTATTGGGTTCGGTTGGGTTCAAAACTATCGTGGATTCGTGTTTTTAAATTATTTCGGATACGAGTCTTAAATTATTGAGACTATGTTTAGTTGTTTTGAAGTTATAATATTTTGAGTTGGGTTCGTTTCTAAATTATTTTGGACTCATGTTTTTAATGAATTTCGAATGGATAAGTGGCGTTACTTTTTATTAAATGGATTGAGTTTCAATTTTCCTAAGAGACTTGGTTTGAGCTGGAATTTGGGTTAAGTATTTTTAAGCGAAAATTGAGGTATTGGAGAATTTTAAGATTTTGTAAGATTTTGGTGAATTCAAATTATTAAGAGTTGATATTCAATATTCGAGGATGTTTTAATGTTAAGATAAGATATTATATTTATATCTTAGGTTTCATTTTCGAGATTTGTGATCAATTGAGAAATTTACGAAAGTGTGTGTTTATTTTATAGGTGACGATTGATGTTGTTCGATACTGTGCAAAGAAAATTTCTAAAAAACCAAAAAGTTCAGGTAAACGGGGTTTCTATGCTAGATTTGCACAAAAAGAAAAATGATTTGAGGTTGGTTTTATAAAATATGCATGATATGTTTTTAATAGAAAATTGTGAAAGCAACCTCAGTATATGTATTTCTGCATCCACTCATGAAAGTTCATATGAAAGAGGAAAAAAATACTTTTTGGCATGAAATGTGTAGACATGAGCAATATTTGACATGTTTCTAAAATATGCATAAGAGCGAATATGAATAATGATATTTCTTGTTTTTTATTTGTTTTTGTATATCTTAAAATGATAAGAAAGTGGAAAGCACGTGGTTTGATATGATATGAATATGGAAAACTTTTGGCATACTTATCTGTTGGATTTTGATTCTAAATATAATTCTGATATGATGATATGGATTCACGTGATATAGTTGGTACCACTCTGATATGATATAATATGATAGGAGTGCAATTACTTTGGAACAAAGTGGTCCTTTATGTGTATCTTTCATGTGTGCACATTCGGGACTCCGAAAATGAGTAAGGGAAAATCTCACAATATGATAGTATTTAGTTTGGCTATCGGGGATAGCACAACTCTATCGTGGGGGTTAAACATGATACATGTTCTGATATTATAATAATATGAGATTTTACAGTTACTTGTGCCAAAACGTCTTTGTTTTTGAAAAGTTGGTTTCTGTATTTATAACGAAAAACATATGTTCGCTCAGTTTTTCACTTGATAAAATGTTTTGGAGATGTTAGCTCTGAAAAAGGGTTTCCGTTTCATGCATACGAAGTTTTATTGAAAATGCTCATGTATTACACACTAGTATAGATGATTTGCTCATTGAGTTGTGGTTAAATTCACCCACTTATCTATAATAATTTTTCAAATGATGTAGATGTCTCAGCAGAGGATCAGGATTAGAGACTTTGAGCATGACTAAGCTGTTAAAGTATTTGTAGATGGAAAGACTGTTAATATTTTCTTGATGTTATGTTTCTAGTTTATTGGACTCGGAGTAGTGTTCGTTCATTATGTTAAAATTATTGGGAGATTGTGGACCCTTTTGTTTATAACTAAATTTCCTTTTTAGTTATGACTTTGCGGATATTTTTATGTTTGGATCTGAAAATGAGAATTATTTATTTATTTTAAGAAAATCTTTGGAGACATTATTTGTGTTCAAAGACAGGTTATATTGGACAGGTAGTGGTTCTCCGACCCCTCGAAGTACGGAGCATTACAATTTCCCATTGAGAAGTGCTACAGGGAAGAGCCTACATTGCACGAATAGTGCCAAGGTGGATAAGTATATGAAGAACAAAATAAATAAAATAAAATGTTAAAACTGCAAGCTTCTTAATTTTTGCTTTTCTCCCTCATTTGTCATCCTCCCGCCCAGCTTCTCTTCTTTGGCACAGCAACTATTCATCCATCCTCTAGCCCAGCTTCTCTTCTCCCTCTTAGCATTTATCTTCTCTGATGAATTTAATGGTCATGTTGAGCTGGAAGAATATATCTTTATCTCTTTCTCATCTCTGCAAGTATATGTTATTTGATTTGGGTGACTAGAGCATTTGACGTTCTATCAAATTTTTTATTTATGTTTAGTTAAAACGCCTAGTGGGTTTTATTCTTTTCTTTCTGTTCCCCTTTTTTTGGTCCCGAGTTCCATATTGAAGTGAAATCAATGGTTTTGGATACATATTTGTGGAGTTGAGGAGTGCATACAAGTTTAAAATGCGCATGAATTTCTAATGCAGTATATCGATTTGTTGGAGACATAATCGGAGTAGAGCACATGCAATTCCAATTATAAGTCTATTGCCCTGTGGATTGTTTCGAACCATTTGCCTTTAATTTCCTTTGTCCATATATTAAATTGGTTGGACGATCGAAGATCTTTTTGTAATTTATATTTGCTGATCATCAAAATGGGAATCACATGTAAGTATTCACATGCGCGTATGTACGCACCCAAATAGGGCTCTTGAGCCTATAGTACATCTCCAGCAAAGACATCATAAAGTTCTTTGTCTTGATTGTTTTCAAGAGTTGAGTGTGTGCATGGCCTCTGTTGGATACATAAAGAATGGTAATATATTTGTGCCATATGGCACTATTGAAACTTGAAACTAGCATAGTTTTCTTTTGGTCCGGGACTAAATGTGGCCGTGAGGAGCAGCTAAAGTGGGATGAGAGATGAAGAGGACTTACCGAAGAGAGAGATTCGGGATGGAGAGATAATAAACCAGGAGAGAGAGGAAAACCAAAGGCTGACATGGAGTTTCATGCTTTTCATACTATCTTCGTTCGTGCTTTATAGCATTTTTCTTAATTAAATTATCTCAACTTCCACTTTCCACGAACTTGCCTTCTTTTAAACTTCCAACCGACCAAGTACACTACGGCCTCGCTTCAAAAGCAAGCCAACCTTTTCTCTTTTTCCAGTAAACTACGTTAAAGCTTACGATTAGGTCAGAGACCGTATAAATACTATACACCGCACCTTCCCTATATTCAGATTGAGAAAATCTTCCAAACGAAAAGAGTTGTATAGGCTAAATAACACCCTCCAGTAATGTCTTAACACATAGGCCACCCATGAGAATAATTGTAGAAATGCGGAACACAAACAACCTCCCTCTCTCCCTCTCATTTCTAAAATCCCTCTCTTTCTGCAAATTCCTCTCGATGTCTACCCTAGCACCACCCTCCCTTCCAGTGCCACCCAACGACAGCAAAACTATCCCAGTGACCCCCAATCTATGGAAGACTCATGAGTGCATCATACAGTAGTAATATGAAAAGAAGAAATAAAGTGTCTTTTTCTTCTAAACACAAAAAGAGAGAAATCACAAAATGGGAAAAAAAATAGGTGTAAAATACACCTACCAATTGCAGGAAGAAAGCTCTACAATTACACCTACCAACCAATGATTAGTATGATGAATGTGTAAGAAAAATACAACGGAAAAATATCTTAAGCTCAGTTTATAAAATTGCTTCACAATTTTTTCCAAGCTGACAAATCTCAACCATTTCCTCTCAGTGGCAAAGTGTACTACATAGTATAAAATTATAGTAACACTTAACAAATTCACAGCCTAAATATTTTATCAAGAGAGAATAAAAAGAAATAGCTTTTGTATATTTCAGATAGTTCCAAAATCAAACTGAAGGGCACTATTTATAGTTTACCTACACATGACTGGCCTTGAAGGCCAATTATTACACTGCAATCAATTTGTAGCCATTACAAGCTGCAATTAATTGCAGCATGTAACTTGTGGCATTAAACCATTCGTTACAAGCCATGGGCGCCCTTCCTGCTAACATCTCTCACTTGTACACAGTGGACATGACTCTAGGTCTGTATCTCTCTAATGTTCTTAATTTTGTTCATACAAGTAAATAGGCCGTGGAACTACCAAGCACATATGTAGAAAGGTGAAAATACACACATCAAATCTGGGACTAACATAATAACATCCCTAAAGTGTCTAGTCATATCCTAGACTAATTCAATTGAAGCAAGATCAAGGATTTTTTTAATCCTCTTGAGTTAAAAAACTCAGGATAATGCTTGATTATCTCCAAATTATTTCAATGTGTTTACAACTGAGCGTTACTAACGGACTCCACGGGAACAATTTTAGACTAGAAAAAATTTATTCTCAGCCCAAAAATAGCTTCAAAACACAGCAACAAGGCTCTCAAGGTTCTAATATGATCTTGATTAGCATCGCTGAAAATTAAAGTATCTTTAGCAAAAAGCAAGTGAGAAATAGAAATGCAACCCCTAGAAGCATCTCCAACCTTAAAACCCCCCATAATGCCACCAATAACAGTCGCATCAATCATACGGCTCAAAGCATCCATGACAATGACAAAAAAGCATGGGGATAAAGGGTCTCATTGCCTTAAATCACGTAAACTGTTGAAAAAACTAGCTGGAGAACCATTTACCAAAATAGAAAATTTAGCTGTTGAAATACAATGCCTTATTCAAGGGCACCACTTCTCACCAAAACCCATTTGCCTAAGTAGATAGAGAAGGAATTCTTAATTGACATGATCAAAAGCCTTTCCTATGTCCAATTGCACTAAAATTCCAGATTGACCTGACCTCAATTACTATCTAAGCACTTATATGCTATAAGAATAGAATCCAAAATTTGTCTACCCTTAACAAAGACATTTTGAGATTTCCAAATAAGCTTATCCATAACCATACTAAGGTGGCTAGCAAGCACCTTAGATATGATCTTATACATCTCATTTACTAAGTTAATTGGGTGAAAATCCCTTATTTAAACAGCACCAGTTTTTTTTAGGAATTAGAGCTATGAATGTTGTGTTAAAGCTCTTTTCAAACTTCATAAAGGAGTGAAATTGATCAAAGACTTTCATGATATCGTGCTTCAATATATCCCAACAAGTTTAAAAAAAGCCATGGAGAAACCATCCAGACCCGGAGCCTTGTCTTTGGACATACTCCTAACAACATAAATAACTTCCTCTTCTTCAAATGGTCTTTCTAACCATCTTGCTAAAGAATGGTCAATGGAATCAAAATGCAACTCATTTAACTTAGGCCTCCAAGAAAAGCCTTCTCGAAAAAGTTTCTCATAATAATTCACAATATGATCTCCAATCTCTCCCTTCTTGTTAATCACATTATCGCCTACTTTGAGGACTTCAATAGCATTATTTCTACAATGCGAATTTGCCATCTTGTGAAAGAATCTCGTACATTTGTCTACTTCTTTCAGCCAAAAAAATCTGGATTTTTTATGCCAAGAAATTTCTTCCATAAGAGATAACTTTTTAATTTCAGCCATTACAACTTTCTTCTTATTCAAGTACTCCAAAGATAAAGGGCCCGATAATTCTAAAATCTCCAACTTATTCAGCTAATCTATGAGTAACTTCTTGTTATTTTGCACATTCCCAAAAGTCTCCATGTTCCAAATCTTCAAGTCCTTTTTGAACTCTCTAAATCTTCTAGCTAAGATAAAGTTGGGAGTGCAAAAAAATTGATAGGAATTCCACCAACATTTAAGCTTGTTGACAAAACTTTCATCCTTTAACCACATATTTTCAAATTTGAAGTATATTTTCCTGCTAAGAACACCCCCACAATCCAACAAAATTGGATAATAGTCAGAGACAATACGTTGTAGCCTTTTCACGCTTAAATCTAGAAAGAGAGCTTCCCAAGAGATAGAAACCAAAAATCTATCAATATGAGACCAAGATCTCCCATTAGACCACATGAAATTGCCAACCCACCAGTGGAAAATCAATAAGCTGTAGATTAGAAATAAGCTTAGAAAAATCAGACATGGCTTTAGTGATAGATGTAGCCCCTTCTCTTTCACCGAGAAAGCGAGAAGTATTAAAATTTCCTCCAAAACACATCAAAATGTCCCACCAACTACAAATACCGACCATTTCATCCCATATAAGGCACCTACTAGTATCGGAGTTTGGTTTATAAACACCAGTCAAAATCCATTCTACTTTATCATCAACATTCTTAAAAAGACATGCCACCAAAAAGTCACCCACAAAATGATCAACGATATCAACCACCCTATTATCCCACATCACAATAACACCACCCGAAGCACCATCAGAGACTAAATCAATCCAGCCCGCATATTTACAATTCCAAAGATTGTGTTTTAAAGAAGAGTTAACAACCTTTAATTTTGTCTCTTGAAAACAAATAATATCAGCCTTCTATTGCCTTAACATATGTTTTACACGAAGGCGTTTTCTAAAATCATTCAACCCCTAACATTCCAGGAAATGATCTTGGGCTTTATGGGAAATCGTTAAAAGCCCTCTCTTTACCTTTGCCATGAAAGGCACTCTCATTCTTGGAATCATAATTGATAGAACATTGCAATCTTTTTAATTCCCTCTCTTATTTAGCTGTTGATCGAGCAAAGGTTGGATTATAATCTTCAATGGCTATGAGCAAAGCTTTGAATTTCTCTTTAAAACCTTTATAAGAAACACCGATAATATTCCTAATAAACTTCTCCTTCCTCAACACCCAATCAGAGTGTTGGACAGACCAGTCGATTTCTGGATTAATAGAACAGAGGGGAGTCGAATCCGAATCTTGCTCTGAGAGCATTCGCATTGAATCCATCAAAATTTTTCTTTAAAAAGTACAAATTTGTACACATATAAAAAAAATTGGTCATATTTGATCAATAGTGGGGAGAAGAAAGTGAGAAAAGGGAATAAAAGTACTTTTATTTTCAAAAATAAATAGTAAATTCAAAGTCCTTCAAATTATTCCTTTTTCCTACTTTCTTTTCCATATTATTGATTAAATATAACTAGATTTTTTTTATATGTGTGCAAATTTATACTTTTTAAAGAAAAATTTTGATAAATCCAATGCTAATGCTCTGAAGCCAAAATCTCACCAGATTCACAAGAAAGCCAAAATCTCACCCAACACCAATTGCATTTCAAAGTAAAAAGACTGGTTGATACTGGTTAGACCCACCAAATTCCTCACTTTCAACAGAATTTAAGTCTTTTGATTCCATCGAATATGGAACAGCCCACCAATTGTCAGATCCGATGCTAGAGAAACACCCTTGCTCGACGCTGCAATCTGACATGACTGAATGATAGCCTCAACACTAAAAATATTTTTCAACGTAGCAATCTGGGTCGGTCCATCCTCCACACTATTGTTAAGATTTAAATGTTTTATTTCATATTTATTAATATTTATTGAAAGCTCTAGTCGTTAGTATGTTTGTCTTAGTGTTTAGGTATTTGGTTATTTGATTTCGTGGCTGAGAAAGTGTCTTATGTGTGATCCTATTTTATAGGAAGTTGTTAAGAGTGCTAGGTTGAAGTGTTCTGATGTAAAGCCTATTTATAGGCCCTTCTTCCTTATAAAAAAAAACTAACAGAGCTTTACCATTCCAAGACGTCTCTTTTGTTTTTTTTTTCTTTGTAACAGTGGTATCAGCGTAAAAAAGTGTGAGAAAAAGCAAAAGAGAGAACAAATTCCCAACAAGTGAGAGTCCCAAAACAATTCAAAATAGCAACAACTATTTTCTCATTGACTTATTTTTTAGGAATCAATGGCTTCAGATTCAAATTTTGTGCAAGCGGCAATCCCTCGTTTTGATGGTCATTATGACCATTGGAGTATGCTAATGGAGAATTTTCTACAGTTAAAAGAGTATTGGCCGATTGTTGAATCTGGAATTGAAGAACTAGCACCGAATACAGTCTTGAGGGATGCCCAGAAAACAGAGATGGAAGGCAAAAAACTAAAAGATTTAAAGGCAAAAAATTACCTTTTTCAGGCAATTAATCGTCTCATCTTGAAAACAATTCTTAGCAAAGAAGCTTCCAAAGATATTTGTGATTCTATGAAGAAAAAATATCAAGGCTCTACTAGAGTGAAGCACGCACAGCTTCAAGCCTTGAAAAGAGATTTTGAGACTCTACAAATGAAGGATGGGGAATCTGTCACTAGCTATTGTGCCAGGACTATGGAGATAAGCAGCAAAATGCGATTTCATGGTGAAAAGATGGAAGATGTCACCATTTTGGAGAAAATATTACCTTCCCTGACACCAAAGTTTGATTATGTTGTGTGTTCAATTGAAGAATCGAAAGACATAGATGCATCTTCTCTTGATGAATTGTAGAGCTCCTTGCTGGTCCATGAACAAAAGATGAACCAAAGTTCAACTTCAGAGGAGAAAGCTTTGAAGGCTCCTACCTCTACTCATTCCTCAAACTCTAGAGGAAGGGGTAGAGGTAGAGGTAGATGAAGGGGAGATCGAGGCAATAGAGATGGCAACAGGCATTTCAAAGCCAATGATGATCAATCTCAGGCAAAGGCAGAGGACGAGATCAACATTTTGACAAATCCAAGGTAGAGTGCTTTAGATGTCATAAATTTGGACATTATCATTCTGAATGCTATACTAGGATACCTAATGACAAAGCAAAGGAAGAGCAATCAAATTTTTCCAAAAGCAAGGAAGTGGAAACTTTGTTGATGGCTGTTTAAGCTGATTAGCCACCTAAGTCTGATGTTTGGTACATCGATACAGGCTGTAGCAACCACATGTGTGGAAGTAAGCCTTCTTTTTCTTATTTAAATGAAGGCTTTCATTCTACAGTAAGTTTTGGTGATTGTTCCACTGTGAGTGTGAGATCCCAGATTTACGTGTATTTTTACACGTAATTTTATTCTTGGTATTAATTATTTTAATTTATTTTAATAATATTATTAGTCATATTTTATTTATATAAGATATTTATTTGATCTATTGATTAGTTAATATTAATTTTATGTTGTTCTTATAATTAAATATTAAATTATGTTGTTTTTCTTATTAATTTTAATGTGAAGTAATTATTTTAATAATTGGAATTAAATTTCTTTATTTTATTATGTGATTTTATTTGATGTGCTTTCTTAATAATAATTAGTATTCTATAATTAAATTGTTCTTTAAATTAAAATAATTTATTGTTGGATTTTAAATATTTTATTTTATTTATATTAAATTGTAATATTATCAGTCGGCTTTTATTTAATTTATTTTGTTTTTCTAGTTGGACTCATTTTTTCTTTCTTTTTCCTTTTTCTCTTTTTTCTTTCCTTTTTCTCCTTTCTTCCCCTGCATTCTGCCCCAGCCCCGTGCGATTCCCCACCCCCCCTCTGTTTGGTCGTTCGGCCTTAGATAGCCCAGCCATCCACCGCCCACGCCGCCGACACCCATACGTTCCGGCGACCTCCCCTGCTCCGGTAGTGCACCTCCAGCAACCCCTAGCCGACGCGTGAAGTTTAAACCCGAAATGGGTATTTTCACTTCTCTTGCATTTTTCGGTCACCACCGACCACCTCTTGGCACTGGCAACCTACCAACAGTCTCCCCTCACTCCGGCAAGCATAACCCAACCTCCAGCACCACCCACGGCAGCCCAAATGCCCTAACCCGAAATGGGTATTTCAAATACCCATACACGAGTTTGCCACCCTAGCGCCGTCGTCCAACCACTGTAGGCCTCACCACCACCACCAAAAGACTCCCCTTGCCTAGCCGATCATTCCCCTAGCTCAGTTTCCCCATACACGGCCCCACCTTCCCGGTACAACCCCAGACCCAAAAATGAGTTTTCACCCATTTTAAGCCCGATCCGCCACCTTCCGGTAGTTGTGCCACCACACCACCACCTCCATAAGATTTCCCACCTTCCACAAAATATCTCCCTAAATTTTGGTATCAAACCGAGCATTTTAGCCAAATGTACAAGCGACCGTTACGAGCGCTGCGGAATGACGTCTACTCAAGGATTTACGCTTTTAACCGCTGTGAGTATTTTGTAAATAAACTTTAATATTTAAATATATTTTTGGCATCAACAAATATTGTATTTGGTTATTGTTGGAATTTTATTAGTTATTGGCTATTTGATGCATAGTCGTTTGCATTGTGTATTTACGCGCATATTCATATGTTGGAAATGAAAACTGGGTTTTCATGTGGTTATGGTTTTTGGGTGCGTGTGTATTACAACCCCAAGCCGAGATGGAGCTTTATCTTGGTGGAGCTCCTCTGGTCACTCAGGAGCAGGATATACTAAGTGACGTCCCCTGGGTCGTTGACGGGCGACGACGGGATCAGACTAGATGGTAACGCTCTCGTGCCGACTCCGTGGCTCCTCTGCTGGCGGGAGTTAGGGGATGCCTGGTCATGGTACGTGCTAGGCATGGTTAGTTAGACATCGCCCGTTCCGAAGTCACATACGTGGTTGTTACTTTCGGTATGATGATGAAAGTCAGGGTGTGCGAATGGTCCCTAAGGAAGATCATGGTGCATACGGTTAATAAAACGGATGATTAGGCAATTTTCTGGAAAAATGGCGGGTTGTCTTTACTAGTTTTACGTGGACCATTTTCAAAGAAAATGGTTGTAGTTTTATGGATTTTTGGATATCATCTTCTAGAAAGATAATGGATGATTTTACTGGAATTTTATTTTGGGCCAATTGGAATTTTGACATGTGTGGTTATTGTATTTGTTTTGAAGAAGATGATTTTAAACTTATGCGTACGGTGTCCTGTTCATGCATAGTGTTGTTACATGAATGTATTTATTATTTTGAGTTTGTTTGGGTTGTACTTACCTACTATGCTATTTTTTACTTCATAGTTTTTGGATGCAGATTTAAAGAGGCTGAGCATGAGGAGACGGCTCCGCCGTTAATGTACTATTATTATAAATTGTTATCTCAGGAAATTTATTTTTTCCCTTTTTATAAATATATATTTTTATGATTTATCTTTCAGATGACTGTATTAAATCTCTTGTTAGAGAATATATGTTAAAATGATTTGTAAAATATTTCTAAAAATTTTAGTACTTAGTTATTGACCTCATATATCCGCTACTTTTATTTATGCATGTCACGTGTGCACACACGTTTAGCACTTGTCGTTTGGATGTATGACCCGTGTTGTCAGCATCCGGACGCCTCGATTTCCATATTTATTTTAAGGAAAATTTTGGGACGTCACAGTGAGGGTAATGGGAAAAGGTGATATTGAGATAAGAACCAAGAATTTTTTTGTAGAAACAATTTCTAATGTCCTTTACGTTCTCAATTTAAAAAGCAATTTGTTAAGTGCTGGTCAATTGCAAGAAAAGGGTTATGTAATAACTATTCAACAGGGTACTTGTGAGACTTATGATCCTACTAGAGGAGCTATAATTGTTGTGCAAATGAGTTCAAACATTTTGTTTCCATTGAAGGTTGAAAGTTTGCAATCTTGTTTGCTAACTGAAGCGAAAGATCCTTCTTGGTTGTGGCATTTTCATTATGGCCACTTGAGTTTTGGTGGATTGAAGACCATCCAACAGAAAAAATATGGTGACATGTCTTCCTCAGATTAGTATTCCTTCTCAAGTTTGTGAAGAATGTGTTGTTGGCAAACAACATCATTCTCAATTTCTCTAAGGTAAGTCATGGCGAGCAAAAGATGTTTTGGAGCTAATTCATTCCGATATTTGTGGCCCGATAACACCAATTTCTAATGTAGGTAAAAGATACTTAATTACCTTCATTGATGATTATACTCGAAAAACTTGGGTTTATTTTTTACAAGAAAATGAAAAGTTTTTTGTGCATTTAAAGGCTTCAAGGCTCGTGTGGAAAATGAAACAGGAAAGACCATTAAGACCCTTTGAACAGATTGTGATGGAGAATATTGCTCAACAGAATTTGAAGGTTTTTGTGAAGTTCTTGGCATTCGAAGAGAGCTAACAGCTGCTTATACACCACAACAAAATAGTGTATCAGAGAGGAAAAATAGAATCATCCTCAATATGATGAGAAGCTTGTTGGCAAGAGTGAGAATTCCAAAACCTTTCTGGCCTGAAGCAGTAAATTGGAGTATTCACATCTTGAACAGAAGTCCTATATTTGCTGTTCTAAATATGACACTAGATGAGGCTTGGAGTGGAAGGAGACCAGCTGTAGATTATTTTAAAACTTTTGGCTGCATCGCTTATGCACATAGTCCAAATGAGAAAAGGAAGAAACTTGATGATAAAGGGGAAAAATGTGTTTTTCTTGGTGTTAGTGAAACATCCAAAGAATATAAATTGTTTAATCCACTAACCAAGAAGATTGTGACCAGTCGAGATGTTGTCTTTGATGAGGAACACACTTGGGATTGGAATAGGCAGCAACCTACTCAAGTTCTTTTTGACAATGATTCTAAAAGGGAGTCAACTCCAGTAGCCTTTATGCCTGAAAATACATCAGAAGCAACTCCAACACCTGCTGAAATTTTGCCAACAACAGCAAAAACTTCTGATGCAGCAGCTCAATCTCTTCGTCGTATTAGAAAAAGGCCTGCATGGATGGAAGACTATGAGGTAATTGAAATTGAAGATCCAATCACTCACTTTGCTGTATTTTCAAATTGTGATCCTATAAGTTTTTAAAGTGTTCTCAAAGAAGCAAAATGGCGAAAGGCGATGGATGATGAAATTGACACCATTGAAAAAAATGATACTTGGGAGCTGACTGATCTTCTAAAAATTCACAAAACCATTGGTGTAAAGTGGGTCTTCAAAACAAAACTAAAGAAAAATGGTGAAGTTGATAAGCATAAGGCGCATTTGGTAGCTAAGGGATATACACAGGAATATGGGATCAACTATACAGAAGTTTTTGCTCCCTTTGCAAGACATGATACAATCAGATTGGTGATTGCATTGGCAGCATAGAACTTGCAGCCTATTTTTCAACTGGATGTCAAATCGGCATTCTTGTATGGAAACTTGGAAGAATAGGTATTTGTAAAACAACCTCTTGGTTATATTAAGATCGGAAATGAGCATAAAGTGTATAGATTAAAGAAAACTCTTTATAGTTTAAAACAAGCTCTACGAGTTTGGTACAGTCGCATTGAGGCTTATTTTTTAGAAGAATGCTTTCACAAATGTCCATATGAGCACACACTTTTTGTTAAAATTGGAGATAAGGGGAAACTACTCATTGTTTGCTTATATGTAAACGATCTGATATTTACTGGAAATGATAATGTCAACTTTAAAGAATTCAAGAAATTTATGATGGTTGAATTTGAAATATCTGACCTTGGTATGATGCATTACTTTCTTGACATAGAAGTAGTGCAATCAGCTAATGGGATTTTTATTTCTCAAAAGAAGTATATGCAAGATATTTTGGACAGGTTTTAGATGAAGGATTGTAATCCTGAAAGTATGGGTGTTCATCCGGGTTCCGAATTCCCAAATCTGGAACCCGAATTTAAAATTTTCTTCAATTTTTTTGAAAAAAAAATTAAAATATTAAGAAATATATTAAAATTTCAAACCGAGGTGGGTACAACCCGGTCCGGATGAACAGGTCTGCCTGTAAGCACTCCAACTGAGTTTGGATTGAAGCTAAACAAAGATCATGAAGGGAAGAAGGTGGACAACACACTCTACAAGCAAATTGTTGGCAATATGATGTATTTAACTGCAATAAGACCAGACGTAATGTATTCTGTGAGTTTAATAAGTAGATATATGGAGAAATCAACAAAAATGCATTTGTTAGCTGCCAAGAAAATCTTTCGTTACTTGCAAGGAACTGGAGATTTTGGGCTGTTCTACAAAAAGATGAAAAGTTAGAGTTGTTCGGATATACTGACAGTGATTATGCAGGAGATCAAGATAATAGAAGGAGCCCTTCGAGCTATGTTTTTATGTTGGGCAAAGGGGTCATTTCGTAGTCTTCGAAGAAGCAATCAATTGTCACCTTGTCAACTGTAGAAGCTGAATTTATTGATGCAACTACTTGTGTTTGTCAAGCTATATGGTTTAGAAGAATTCTTGAAGAACTACCATTCAAGCAAGTTGAAGCTATTACAGTTGTTTGTGGTAACAACTCAACGATCAAACTCTCCAAGAATCTTGTGCTACAAGGAAGAAGTTGTTTGTGGTAACAACTCAACGATCAAACTCTCCAAGAATCTTGTGCTACAAGAAAGAAGCAAACATATCGATGTGAAATATTATTTTTTAAGAGATCTCAGCAACAATAGAACAATCAACCTAATTTATTGTCGAAGTGAAGATCAAGTTGTAGATATACAGACCAAACCTCTCAAATTGGCTACATTTGTGAGACTGCGTGACCTACTTGGAATTTGTTCGCGTGCTGTTGTAAAGGAGGGTTGATTTTCTTTTAAACTGATTTCTGCATATTTCAATTTAAGGAAGGGTGTTAAGATTTAAATGTTTTATTTCATATTTATTAATATTTATTGAAAGCTCTGATCGTTAGTATGTTTGTCCTAATCTTTAGGTATTTGGTTATTTGATTTCGTGGTTGAGAAAGTGTCGTATGGGTTGTTCTGCGAAGGAATCTCCCACATCGGAACACTCTCCATCGATTTGGCAGCTACACATGACGTCGGTGATGAAGGAATAGCATTCAGATTGGACATCGGAGCTACACTTGGCATCGGAATACCTCCGGGAGGATCGAAGGTCGGAGTCGACCATTTCTGTGCAATCGGGTCAAGAATAGGATCTGAGATGGGCATGGGAGTTAAAGATAACGTATTCGGGTTGCCAGTGTCGGATTGAAGAATGGACTTCGGAGCAACACTTGACGTTGGAGCAACACTTGACGTCGGAACACCACCAGGTGGATCTCAGGTCGGAGACGACCTACTCTGTGCATCTAGGTCAAGAAAAAGGATCCGAGATGAGCATGGGTTTTTTAGAGAACCCATTCGGTTTGCCAGCGTCAGATTTCTTACGGTAAACCAATTTGGACTTTAGGCCTTTCACATTCCCAGGCCCAACCGAGATAAAAGTATTCTCAAAAGGCTTTTCTCCAGAAGTATAACCCGAATGACCCAAGCCCATAACGATGCCCAGCCCATGTTCAATCATCTTCCTCATTGAATCGAGTATGTCATTCCAGCCTAATAATTATGAGCGCAAACCAGTTAATAGCACTTTTTGCCCACGTTTTCGGAGCTTTTCAGAACACAGACCAGCATCAACAGCAGTAGAAGGCAAGAGTTGAGATTCAGACTTAGAGACGTCTCCCACATTACTCTTAGTTTTCAATATCGCATCTTTAAAACTGACTTCCTTACCCAGTCACTTTCGTGCTTTCCTTCATGAATGACAATGGTTGTCAAATCCCTACCATTACCCAACTCCATAAACTTCAGAAAACTGCCAAAAGAATTTCGACAGGCTTGGATTAAAAAAACCCTATTGCCATCCCTTTTAGACTGGTAAGGAACTCTATTAGTCGAGGATATCAGACCGACTTCAATCTACTTAGAGCATTTTCATTGAATCTGAGTTATTTTTAAAGGGTATAAATTTATATATTTATTAAAAAAAATTAATCATATTTAATCAAGAGCGAGCGAGGAGATAAAATTTGAAAATATATATATATATATATATAATTTTTTTAAAAATAGTAAAATTAAAACTTTTTCTAACAAAACCACAACCTCAATAAACTCTTACTTTTCTCAACGAAGCAGAAATTATTCCTTTCAAGTTTTCTGATAACAAAGAGTTTGGATTCAATCCGAAACGTACTATCCCGCGACATCCTTCACCAGCAGAGAAAGAAAGGAGAAGAGGAGACGAGGAAGAGAAACAGATGAGAAGAATCAGGGAATCATCCTGATGAAAAGCATCAGGAGAGGGAGAGGGAGATGAAAGGATTCAGACCCAGTCGGTCAAAATTCCATCATTATTGTGTTTTTATCATTCATTACGTTTTTTATCTAGTATCTCTGCCTATATAACAGGTGAGGTTTACCCAATTTGCTACATGTTATCAAATGTCGTACAGACGTGTAAACTTGAAGGAAAGAATTTTCTCTCTAATATTGCATAAAACCAGGTGTTTAATTCATGATTTTGCGAAAATAATCCCTTTTTGTTGATATTTATACAAGGTTGATGCTAGGATGCCCACCAAAAATGGCCCCCCAAAAGTGTCTCCTAGTGTATTTTAATTATTTTATTGTTAAAAAAACAAACACAAAAATACTAGTGGTAACTCTTTTAAACATTAAAAAACAAAAAAATACACCAAGTGCACTTTTGGGGGCACATTTGGAGGGCACCTAAGCATTTTCATCTATATAAAATGGTCTATGACAGTATGACTTGTCCCATGTCCATAAATCAGATTGTTATATGCAGGGTGTTGTGTAATGTTTTAGCCCCATTATGGTTCTCTACTTGCACGTAGAGAACTTATTCTCTAGTACTTCCACGCAGAAAACTTATTCTCTGAAAGCAAATCTTTTGTAGTGGTTAGTTGGAAAGTGATTTTGCTGGAAAGTAATGCTTGGTATTATGCTGAATAAAAATTTAGAAGTAATTATTTGATAGATGGTATGTTTGGTTAGAGAGTGAGAGCACTGTAGTCCGTATTATACTCTACGATTTGTTTATGAGCTTCAGGTTGAAGGTACCCCCATGTGAGGCTAGGCATGCATCAATCCAAAGTCTTGAGGCTTAAGAAATGAGTGAAATTTTGAATAACTCTGCCTACTTGAAGTTGTTAAATGGTCAATTTTTTTTTTCAAAGCCTTTGATAGTGGGGAATATGCTGTGAATAAGATGTCAGCTTGATGTGGAGCAACTATCTTCTGATGCTCTTGCAAACCCAGTTACAGATGAATGCTGATATGAATTATCATCTTCTTATCCACTTATTTGATCCAACTTTAATAGATGGTTTACATTTAATGTGACAAATTGATTCACAACATACGCTGAGTGCTTCCAAGAGGGGAGGTTTGTTACTGGACATTCCAGCATTGATTTTATAACCCAGATGGGAAAAATTGGAACGATAAGGAAACCTTACTTCTACTTGAGGCAATAGAGATCTACAACGAGAATTGGAATGAAATTGCTGAACATGTTGGTACCAAGTCAAAAGCACAATGCATTCTTCACTTTCTTTGTCTACCCATTGAGAATGGCCTACTGGAAAACCTTGAAGTTCCCAGCATGTCATCCAATTTGTTAAATGGAGATGATTGTGGAAGATCAAATTCAAATTATAATTTGGATTCAGCAGGTAGTCATATTGACCTAAAGCATCCACATCAAGTAATGATATTTTATATGTAACATATTATGTTTTATTTTCTTCTTTCAGGATCCATCCAATTTGTTAAATGGAGATGATTGTGAAAGATCAAATTCAAATTATAATGTGGATTCAGCAGATAGTCATAGTGACCTAAAGCATCCACATCAGGTAATGATATTTTATATGTAACATATTATGTTTTATTTTCTTCTTTCAGGATCCTGCCATCAAGATACTGGTTCTGAAAGCACGATCCATTTTGCAAATTCTGGGAATCCAATTATGGCCTTGGTAGGTGACTCTAAACCCTATATTTGCCGACAATACCTTGGAAATTAGATTACTGAACTTTCCTGCATGGGTTTTGCCTACGCAGTTTTTGGCTCTGTGAAGTTTAAAATCATTATTCTTCATGAATGTATTTAGATATCGCATTTGGATTTGAGGAATTAAAACCAAGTGGTTTGAAAAAAAAATGCTATTATTAAATTATTGAGATTTATTACAAAACACAATTCATTTTGGTTTTAGGTTTTTGTTTGAATGAAAACATTTATGAATTTGAAACATCTTAAATCTATCATGTTCTCGTACACTTCTTGTTGAATTTGGAATGCATATTTTGTACTTTTAGTGAAATTCATATTATTTATCAAAAAAAGAAATTATCAGCAAATTTAACAATGTTCTGGTATGGTTCTTGTTAATTTTTACACCTCTCCTACTTTGCACTTTTCATCAGATGTTTCCATCAAAGTTAATCAATGAAGAATCACATTTCATTGTTTGAATTTTCTTGCATTCATCGATTGTGAAGTCCAACTAGGTGATTCTGTACTCCCGGTGTATTTGGGCTTTGCCAATTTCTATGAATAAAACTTGTTGATTACCTATATATATATAAAATAAAATAAAATATTTGCTCTCATGATCCAATTGTTTCTACATCTTGAACAATTTTTTCAAAGATCTACTGTTTTGAAGCAATTTCCTTTTCAGGGAAGCTAAAATCCTTTCCTATGTGAAAATTGACATCATTTTGTTTACATGCAAATGATTTAAGAGGAATTTTTTTAGAAGGAAAAAAAACACTGCATAAGCCCCCCCCCCCCCCCCCCCCGGGCAAAAAAAGGTAAAAAGAAAAGGAGAAGCATTCTACATTCCTGTGCTTGTGTTCTTACGGATATAAATAGTGGAAAAAAAAATTAAAAAAATTAGGTTGCATTTTTGGCCTCTGCTATTGGACCAAGAGTTGCTGCAGCATGTTTTCACGCACTTAGAACTTCTTCACATGTTCTATGCGGCCTTAGGAGGATTTGTCCCCACAAAGCTCCTATTACGCCTTCTAAATGACTCAAGATAAGAGAGAACAAATTTAGAGTGAGAAAGTAAAGAGAGAAACTCTAGAGAACTTTGTTTACTCTTATTACTTGGTGCCTTACACAAATGAGGATTTTATCTATATATAGGGACCTCTTGGTACAAAAAATAGTTAGGATTGTGACACTTGTCACAATTTAATGATAAAGAATATTCTAGATCACTATTCTAAAACTATCTATAAGGTTCTCCTTACAGGGAGTTCGATACTATTCTAGAGTACTTCATACAACTCTACAACATTCTACAAGATTCTAGAATAATTTACAAAAGACTAAGAGACTCTCGAGGGACGTGAAATTCTCTAGAAAAATTTGAGTGGTGACAATGTGCCCATGCACCCTTGGCAGCTGGAAGGACCTGGTCACAGTAATAGTTAGTGCATTTCCTTCTGATACATTACAAGACAACATTGATATTATCATTTACTTTAATATCACTGGTAAAAATCCTAATATTATTTCTTAAGAAAGGTTCTTCAACTGATATTTTGTTGCACATTATGGATTCTATTAGGATAATTTATTGAGGAAGGGTTCTTTGTTATGAATTTCTAGAAGCCCTCTTTTTTTTTTTTTTTGATAAGAAGTTATATTAATCCACAAAAATAGGCAATGCCCCAGCATACTGGAAGTGCAAATGTTAGCTTATGCATTCTACACACGGAATAAAAAGCTTGTTTTACACCTATGAAGGAGGAATTCAAAATGTATACATAGCAGAGAAGGTACTCGTCATGGAGAAATTGCAAATTCATTCCAACAGAAAGGTCAGCATAGTCTATTTTCCCTTTCTTCACTTGTACCTTTTTTTTTCTCTGATTTAATTTTATTAACTCAAGTCTGTACCAAAATTTCATGCCGAATAAACTTCAGAAGAGAACTCTAGAGTAAATGGTTCATGGAATCATAATGAGGGACAGGTTCCATTTTCTACAGAGAAAGCTAAAGCTGCTGCTAAAGCTGGCCTTGCTGCTGTAGCAACAAAAGTAAAACTGTTTGTTGATCATGAAGAAAGGGAAATTCAAAGGCTATCTGCAAATATTATAAACCATCAGGTACAAACATTGGCTAGTATTATTGGCTTTTTAAATGTCAGGCTTGCCACTCTTCTGTGTCTTCTCCACTTCCTTTCCAAGTTTTATCCGTTTCTATTAATAAATTCATTGGCAGTAATTGATTGGTATCTGTTAAATGTTCCTTTAGTAGTTGGAGTTGATCTCTTGGGGAATCTTGAAGTTTCGAGGGGCAGGACTTATAACCTATTTGGCTTGTGTTGGCTGCTTGCTGTTGTCCCAAAACTTTAGAATCTTATTTTAGTTAGTGTTCGCTCCTTGCTAAATCTTGTTATTGTTCAAGATTGAATCTGGTGAAATGCTAATTTGGGGGCTTATGAGATGCCAAGTTGCATTAATGGGGAAAAAGATTCCCTCAAGGTCTTGCCCGAACTTGAGGGCCTCAAGTGGAAGAGAAGAGAGATAGACTCATGTGGGCCCTACAACATTTCTTCATTCCAGTATAAATGTTTAGGGCTGTATTAAATAAGCAATAAATGGCGTAAGGCTCACTTGATATGTTTATCTCTGTCCCTCTTGAGGCCCTCAAGCTTGGGGAAGAACTCAAGGTCTTTGATCCCCATTAATGGTATAATGGGCAACAATCATGCCCTAGAAAAGTTGGATTAGTTACCAAAGGTTTTTTGGTCACCAAAATTTACACAAATTCAACTGTACAAATTGTACCAAGTATGAACCCCTCCTTGAAAGGAAATTAAAATGTCCTGTTGCCATTTTCTGCTACAAAATGTATTTGACAGTTGAAAAGATTAGAGCTGAAGCTGAAGCAATTTGTTGAAGTGGAAATGTTTTTTATGAAAGAATGTGAACAAGTGGAGAGGACAAGGCAGAGATTTGCTACTGAGTGTACTTATCAACCCGATTTGTACCTGCTGGTATTACTTCATCCGCAAGTTTCCAGATGTTACTCCTATGGGTACCAATAACACTAGTAATAATAAGCAACAGATTATGCCAGCTTCACCTTCTCAGCCTAGCATTCCAGTATTTGGTAACAACCAATCAGTTCATCCCCACATGCTGTTTATACCGACCAGCAAATGTTTGGGTTGGGGCCAAGGCTACCTGTAGAAAGGATGAAACAGTACTCATCTACTTCGAATGTCATGTTCAATACTTCAGGTAATGCACAGCCTGCTCCCAATCATCAAATGCTTTGGCCTGTATATGGCACTACCTCTGGTTTAGGTTGAAAAAGATAACTTAATATGAGTCATGAATTTTATGATTGAATTCCTTCACTATAAACTCACAACTGAACACTATATATATATATATATATGTATGTATGTATATTGTAAATTTACTTGTCAATAACTAATGGGAGAAAGAAGTTAGACCTTGTGGAAAACTTCATACATATTTACATACTTCTTATAAGTTTTAAAAACACTTTTTACAGAAAATAGTTATACCATATAAGTTTTAAAATGAATTCATTTGCAATCTTCTTCCAATAATTCTTTTTATTTTGAATATTGTTACATGTATTTATAGCTTTAAACTTACATTTTTATTAACAAGAATTATTTGGTTAATTTTCTTTTAAATTTTAAATTTTAAATTTTAAATTTCATAATTTTCAGCATATCAATGATTGACATGTGAAGAAAGTTTTTTATAAATTTTTCTTAAGTACATTTAATATTTTTCTTTTAGTTTGTATGAGTTTTTTTTTTTTCCTTTAATGTTGACCAACAACCTAGCAATGCAGAATATAATTCATGAATTTTATGATTAAGTTATGTAACACTAATTAACATTGATACAAGAGATAGAGCTTCACAATAAACTCACAACTGAACACTATATATATATATATATATATAGAGGGCCTGGCCAAAGTTCTATTTTCTTCTCCCTGTAGGAATAAAGCTTTAGAAGAACTCGAAGAAGCTTCAAATAATGCCGAGGAAGCCCTATATAGCTCCTTCAGAAAGTCATTAACATAAAAGTCTGGAGCTCCCCAGGTTATACGAAGGTGAAGCATTTGATCTTGAAACCCTCCCTCTACTCCGGAAACGGGATATCAGCCAAATCCTCTCTGTAAGGGATTTGATCTACTTGTCCTGGCCGATCAGCACTGCCTTGCCCGTGTTCCATATTGTTTTGGGCTGTTGGTTCATTTTTTGTGGGGTCTATGAATGTTACAACAACATCTTTTCGGAAGGTTAGGTAGATCACTGCAAGGATGTAGACGGCCATTAGGGGAAACACCATGATCCCCACGAACACGTTTGCAACCATGGGTAAACTGTTGTGAATTAGCCAATCCACGAAGCTCGTGCTCAAGAAGTATATATTGATGCCAATTATGCCCAAGCCCAGGATCCATGAGATCACAATAATCTGCACACATATACATACATACATACATATAGGCATAATTATTTATTTAGATTCGTAGTTGGAAGGAAGTTTGTTTCACTCTCCCTCGTGGATTTTCTAAATTGTCTTTTGTTTTATGTTTATGATTCATTGACTTGTTCAATTCATGGCATCAACATGCAGATGGACTTGCATATAGAATTATAAAATTTAGTGTTAGGGAGGCCAAAAGGTGAGCCATGACTGAGACATGTTGAAGGTAGAGACAATGATATATATATATATATATGCATGCATACATGCATGTATGTATGTATGTACATACATACGTTACATGTGAGAAGTACTAGGATTACTAAGAGAGTTACAAAAAGGATGAAGTCCTTTTGATATTAATACAAAAGTGCTAGGTGTTTTCTCTTATACAGTGTACTTGGTTACGCCAGTGTACTTGGTTATGCCAGTGTACTTGGTTACGCTTATTGATACTAATACCGGCATTCTTAAAAATTAGAATTACAAAAAGGAAGCCAACAAAATGAGATGCTTGGATAATGGATACAATACATTAGAAAATAATTTTTCAATCTAACGTATCACATTTAGTCTCGGTAAAACAGGCTTTATTTACTGTATTTTGTGGACAGCATGTGTCACACTCATATAAATACACACTTGGGCTAGGAAAATGATCAGTTTTATTGTTATTTTTGTAAGTTTGCATTGGCTTTGATGCATTATCCCAATATGAAAGATGAGATGGAGCAACCCAAGTGAAGACCTATTGGACTGATTCACCTCAATATAAGTGGCAATTGATGAAAGAAGAAAACCAGAGAAAGAAAACAACTCACATAGATTGAATTCTTGTGTGGTCCCATCTTGGTGGTACTGCTACTGAATTTAAGGAGAGGGATTAGAGCAAATGGAAGCTCAAATGAGAGTATCATCTGCATAACAAATTAAAGCACTTAATGTGTATAATTGTTTGGAATGCCCCCTTTAATATTACTTCCCACTTATAAAAATATATATATATATATATATATGCATATATATATATAATTGTTTGGTATATATGAATACAAAAAGTATATATAGTTTCCAAGAGTTACAAACCGATGCGATGATGATGAGTCTGCCTGCACCTGAAGATCCACTAATAATGGAAACAATAAGACTTGGTGTAATGGCAATGCACCTAGTCATCAAGTTCCTAGCCCACGGTTTCATCTTGAGATCCAAAAAACCCTAAAACCACACCATCCTCAAACCAATGAAAATCCAACTCCAACTGAATTTTATGTGTGAATGAGTTGTTCTTCATAATTCTTTTATTTTCTTCTATTTTGTCATGAAATTATTGAGAAATTATTCATTGTTTTTTCACTTATATGTCAACATTTCATGTCATATCTGAAGATGATGAAAGAATGATGAATAACATTTATTATGATTCATATCTTATGATAAAGACCTGCATGATGAATTGCCCTGCATAAGTGCCTGTGATTGTGGAGCTTTGTCCTGAAGCCAGTAATGCAATGGCATAAATGGTTGAGCTTGACCGACCCAACACATTCTACATAAATACAACAATAAAAAGAAATTGAATAATTAATATTTTCTGATTTCTGTTAGAACTTGTACTAAACTGGACTAAAACAATCAACTTCATATACATAAATATATATATATATATATATGAAAAATATTAGAGATCCTTATTTTGGGATTCCTATTTTGTTCCCGATTTTACTTCTTTTTTTTTGTTTTTACATGATTTTTATTATATTTTATTTACAACATTATAAAAAATATAACATCTTAATTTTTTAACATCTTAATTTTTTTAAAAAAAATATAAAAAATCACAACATTATTAAAAATACTTATATAAAAATCAGGTAAAAAAATTAAAAAATATAGTATAAAATTGAAAATAAAGTAGGGATTTCTAGCATTGCTATATATATATATATATATATATATATATATAATGATGAACTTGAACCTTGAGAAGGAAAGATGCAGAGTTAAGGTTAAGATCACTGCAACGATCTGCATCTTCATGGGAGAGGTTATTTTCTGAGCAAACAGCACCAGATACAGAAATAACTGCAACATTTATTAAAAATGCCACGAACAGTGCGAATCCACTCTCTATCAAGAAATATCGACATGCATCCTGCAATTTTGCATGATGAGGAAGACAAAGTATCCATTATTTAAGAAACTCATTGATGAATTGTTTTATTTTCAAAACCCTAAAATTATTAATTTTTTGGCAGTTTGAAAAGCTATTTAAGTTATTTTTTAAATAACCATATTAATACTTCATGCCATCGTGTGTCCTATTATAATATATTATGCTTTTTTCTTAAAAAAAAAATCAAGAAATATGAATTTAATATTCAGTCATGATTGTTCTAGGATTAGTGAAAAGTATATTGTTTTGAATAACAAGAGATATATTGAACATTTTATTTGTTTTTTCTTAGTGGAAATTGGCTTACATTGATTCCACGAACGGAAGTGGGTATTTTTCTGGACAAGACAAGTGCCGAGTGGAGGAAGAGATTGTGCCTGTTGGTCAGAACATATATAGAAATTAATTCATGCAGCTACGAACAATCGTCTACTTTATATATATGCAACAATATTGTCCTTGGATACAACATCTACTAACACAATCAACATTAAGTAGTTGACTTTGCTGACATGGAAGGACGACATGGCAATGCCACGTCTACGCAATCAACATATATACCAACAAGAGAGTGCCACGTGATATTGTCACGCCAGTCCCCTGTAACATTTTCCTTTTGGGTGGCTCTATAGTCACTGTTCCCAACTCTCGTTGGTAGTTATATATCATTAGTTATTATAATTCTTTTTTTTTAACATGTATTTTTAACACTTTAAATATATTTTTTAAAAATTAAAAAAATCACAATATTATTAAAAAACCACGTCCTTATTTATTAAATAAAAATATTAAAAAATTAAATACAAGATTTCAGTGATAACGTCGAGCGGTAAGAATGACTAGTAAGAGTAACGTTTTTTTTTTAACTTCTATATATTATAAGATATATTTAAGAGAGGGATAAAAAAATATCATACGGCATGACAAGGGCACCCAAGAGGGCGATGGCGTCGCCAGTGGCTCCTTGACCCGAGAGCTTCGGTAAAAACATTCCTTTTAGCACATCAGCTGCTGGAGGCTTCACGTAACTCAGTTCCCCAAAGAAACAAGCTGCCATCACGAACACCAGCACTGTTATAAGCAATTCCAGCTTCCTAACCTGCACCATGACTCATAATTAGTCATAAAAGTTTATTATTGATCTTGTTTTCAATTATATTTTAATTTTAAAAAGAAAGGTCGTAATTCGTATATAATGAGGAGCTTTGATAATGGCATCATGTGAAGAGGACACTAATTGATACTCTTATTCGACATAATAGAGTAATGATTTGTGCATACTCAAGAATGCAAGTGTTTGCACGTCTTTTGTAAAAAAATATTAAAATATATATATATATTTTTTTTTTTTTCTTGTGGCCGGCGGTTCTTTTACAAAAGGTCCGTGCAAGATTTGTACCATCTTAAAATTTATGTTTAGCATTATTCGATATATTAAGGCTTATTTGGATTGAAAAATTAAATGAATTGAGATGAGTTTAATTTATTTTTTAATAATATTATTATTATTTTAAATTTTTAAAAATATGAATTAAAATTTAAAAATATAACGCTAATGTTATTAGAATTAACTATCCATAGCAAAGATATATTCTTTTGGAATATACTTTTAACTAAAGTAATTAAACATAAGCATTATGATTCCGTCATATAAGTGACAAATGAGACAAAAGAAGTGAAGCATTTTCTATGGGAATATATTGAACAAGAAGGAACGCAATAGCTCACTAAGTGGTTTGAAGAGATAAGCAATACAAGGAATAAGTCAAATGACGAAACCAAGATGACCAAAATTTTGTCCTAAAATATTTATAATATTTTTTAAAATACACGTGAAAATTTATTTATTTGACCTTTATATTAGACTTAGACCCAGTTTAAATTAGAAGATGAGATGAGTTAAAATGAAGTTTGAAAACTGAATAAAATATTATTAAAATATTATTTTTTACTATTATTTTTATTTTAAAATTTGAAAAAATTAAATTGAGATTTAAAAAAATTAAATTATTTATTATATCTTGTATGAAAATTTAAAAAAATATAATAATGAATTTGATAAAATGAACAACTCATCTCCCAATGAAAACCAGGTCTTATTATACATTCAGAGTCATTATACATTCAGAGTCCCCACCCACATGAGGTACCCAATTACAAATGATCGTCATCATATGTGGAAAACATGACATGCATGCATATACAAACGAAAACGCATGAAATAATTTATGTAAATATTTTTTTAATAAATTAATAAAAAAATACTATCTATACTTACATTTATACATATAATATCTGTGCTGACGTGTCAAATGATGAAAATCTTGATATTTAGAATTCGAAATACAATTCAAAATAGAAAAAAAATGATAAAATGGGACATTACTCCAAACGATATAAAGAAATGATATTTACAATGTAGAGTATATAAATTTCGCTCACTCTCTTTGGAAAAAGTGTTGAAATATAAAATCTATATAAAAAATTAGTTTTTAATGATAAATCCTACATTTCTCAAAGAGAATGTACAAAACTTACGGAACTTAATTAAAATTTTATCTAGTAGTACTTGTATAATTTGTGCATAGATGATGCAGTACTAATCTAAATTAATTGTGAAGAGAAATAAATTAATTGTTGTTTACAAAATCAAGGTAGATATATATATATAAGAAAAAAAATATTTATTATATATTTTTTCATTATCTTCTCTTCATCTAATACAGCGTCGTCGTAATCTTCAGATAGAATAATAAAAATACTTGAGATGATAAATAACAGAGCACTTCTATACAACTTCCCAACTTCCATACACTATCATTTTTTATTTATTTCTTTTTTCTTTTAATTTTTTTAATATATATTTTTTTGAATTTGTTCTTTTTAAATTAAATTAATTTTTTTATTCATTATTTATATATTAAATATTTGGTTAAAAATAAAATAAAATAATATATGGTGTGTGAAGGTTGTGTAAATAGTAAGAGGTTGAGTAGATTTTTTCTAAATAACATTATTTGTTTATAAAACACAATCAGCGTACGTAATTGAGAATAAATGAAATATAATTATGGACGACTTAATTTAAAAAAAAAAAGGAATGATAAGAAAAAAATTACCCCATATTTTTGCAGGCCAAGGAGTAAGAGAGTGCTCAAACCTGTGAACAAAACTCCAGTCCATACCGGAATATGGAACAATATGTTTAGTGCAAAGGCTGTCCCGATGACTGCCATTTTTTAAAAAGGAAATTGCTCAGAGCTCAATAATGTTGCATCAACCATAATTAATGTTGTCATCTGTTTTGTTAATATCTTTTACTTATATATAATCTGCTTTCCATTTTTCAAACAAGGCACCATTTTTCAAGAAAAGTGTGCGAGACTTGCACCAGAGACTCTTGAAAGTTGAAAGTATTACTCTTATTTAATTCAAACGTAAAATATGGAACAAATTGATCAGAACTTAAATATCAAACCTTCGGGTATATCAGCGGCTATGACAGCAAGCTCAGCTAGCAACCATAAGCAATACTTCACGAATTTGGGGTACTCAACCTTGCATAACTCTGAAAGATGTTTGCCTGAGAGATACATAAATGACATTTATATATCTTAACTTAATTTATTTCTACCCAAAAAAAGGAAAGAAAATATTGCAGAAGAAACGATAATATTGGATATTGGGGTTTAATGAATTTATTTGCTTTGCAGCTTTACCAGTGCTGACTCCAAGATTCGCAGCCAAAGATTGGATTATGAGAGCAAAGATCAGTCCAATGAGTACAACCCACAATAGCTGCAAATTCCAATTAAATATCACAAACATGTTCATTAATTTCCCATTATTTCTTCTGAATAAAAGAACATTAAGATCGATTTTATACTTTTAAATTGTTATAATTTGAAGTCTTTTTCTTGCAGCAGCTGTTTGATTTACCTCATATCCGTGACTTGCTCCTGCTTGCAGATCGGTTTCCACTGTCAAGTGATACAATATATCAAAACAGAGAGAGAGAGAGAGAGACAGAGACAGACAGAGACAGAGAGAGACAGAGAGAGAGAGAGAGACTCACAATTGCCGGGGTCAAGATAAGCTAAAGAAACAAGGAATCCAGGGCCTACATATACTATGAACTTTCTCCATCCAGGTTTCTGAACATCAAAAAGAATCACAAAAGTTGAATCATCGTACTGATCATCTCGAGATGTTGATCCTCGAAAGTTCATTTATGAAGAAAACATGTACCAATCAGCAATAAACAAAGACAATATTCACGGTAGAAAAATTAAAAAAAAAAGTGAATAAATAATCAGAATGAAAAAAAAAAAGAAAAAAAAAAGAGGCATGGACGTGAATAAAGAAAGAGAGAAATGTGAGATCAGAAACCTGGTCATTAGGGTCTTCGTGATAATCATGATCGAGGTCGTGTTTGATATCTTGATCGACGGATGGAAGGACTACATTCTCTCCCTCCAAATCATGAGCGGCTGCGATATTGCGTTTAGTGCTCCCTCCAGTACCTGCTGGAACTAGTTCAGTACTCTCAGCTTGCTGCTGATGATCATGGCCGCCCATCTATGATCTCTAGATCTCTCTGCCCTTCTCTTTATCTTTCTGATCTCTGGAATGAAACTCATGTCAAAGCTGGGAATGGGAGCTCCATGTATTTATAATGCATGTATATATGGCAGTATCTTTAAATTTTATCATGTCCAAGTTGTCATTTCCTCAACTCTTCTAAAATTGATCTTATGCCGAATCCCTACAAATTAATAGCAATATCTGCAATTAATCATATTATTTAAATAAATGTAATATTATACTAATTAATCACCTAATTAATAATTACAAAAAAGAGCTGAAATGCACAATGGATTGAACAATATACCTACAAGAAAAATAAATTTTTGTGATCTTTTAATTACTACGAATAAATAATAGTTATTTGATTAGAATTAACTGATTATAAATAAATAATTTTCTTATAATAGTTATATATGAAATATTAGATGTATTTTATAATAATTTTTTTATATAATTTAATTACGTATTATATCAAATTATGTCAATTTATATATTTATTTTTATTAAATTTTTTTTATAGCTAACATAAACTTTTATCAGTGAAGTTTCCCCCACTGTTTGATATATTCAAATTTTGCATTAATTTCTAAAACAACCACGTGGATTGAGAGGCTCTTTATTTGTCATAGGGTGAATTAAGATGCTTTACTTTTTTGTTCTAGCAATGATATTCTGTACTTGTCTTTCTGTTGTTTGGTTAAAGGGAAATATAAAAGAAAAAGAAAAACTAGATAAAGACGATGATGGCTATATTTTGGAAACAGACAAGAAGGTGGGCTGGACGAATAAAAATATGCATGCCAGGAAGCGCAAGTTACCAGCCACCTTCATTTGCATTTTGAAAACAACATAAAGAGTAGTTTATTAAACTGCAAATAGAAATTAGAATCGTTGACTTCTATAATCAGTGTTAGTTTGAAGCCATGATTCGTATGGAACTTTGTGCTGATGATCAGATGGAACTTTCAGGCATCAGCTTTAAAGTTTTAATATTAACCTATCGTGTAATATTCTATATTATTTCAACCGGCCTGCTAGTGTAAACCGTATATATACATAAAATATATATATATATTTTAGGTACGAAAGAAATTTATAAAAGAAAATTTATAAGTTGACATATCTCACTTAAAAAAAAAAATTGTTTATTTATAGTAAATTAATTCTAACAAAATGACTATTTACAATATATAATTATGTTGGGAATCTGGGCTTCCAAATTCCCCCCACCAGGATCTACTTTTCACAGAATAACAAGAAAAATAGAGAAATAAACACAACACAAGAATTTACGTGGAAAACTCCAAAACAGGAGAAAAAATCACCAAACCCAGAGAAGAAAATACACTATGTGAAAAATTGTTACAATCACACAATTTTTCTCCTCACCCCAACGACACCCACAAAAACTTCTCCCACTAGTAAAACTCTAACTTTCACCTCTCTTCCTTTTACATACAAAAAGGACAATAGAGGAATTTTACTAAAGTCAAAAGTTACTAGATAAGTTTCTGATTGATGTATTTAAACCAAGGAGGCTATGCCTCTTTTTATAGGCCATGGGTCTTGCCCCCTCTCCCACTCCTTTCCCATGTGGGATTCAAGGAGCAAAGAAATCCAACAATCTCCACCTTGCGACTTTGACTGATCCCACAGCCATGCTCCACCGCAATGAGGATCTTCATAGCTTCCGCTATCATGCTCCACCATAAAAGCATAACCACTCAGAATAAACCAATTCCAAGCATTTCACTTCGGCCCATGACGAAAATAACCTTGCTGAAAAATTATGGTGCAACTCCCACGTTTGGCTTTCCTAGAAGTTCATCAGCCATCGACATGAATTTCCACCACACACCTTGCATCAATGCCAAACCAATGCCCGTGTGCAAACTTGTGGAACAACTAACATTAACACATCCTCTATCATGGCAACTTTGGGATTAGCAGCATGCCATAAGGATATACATGTCTCTTTTTCTATGGAGAGAGACACAATGTTAGCTTCATACCAGTATCTCCATTTACTGACTTGGAACCACTTGCCGAACCGGCTCCACTTCTTCTTGACAACTTTTCTTGACATGCCCAGGTTGTCCACACCTCCAGCAAATTGCTGACTTCATGGGTTGGTCTGCTCTTGTGTAATTGATGGAATCAAAATATCCGTGACTTGTACTTGCCACAAGTCAAAATTGATTCTCCCATCAACGTTCTCTACCTCCATTCTTGACATTGCTTCGATGAATTTTACCGTAGAAATGAATAGTATCCACTAAGTAAGTTCCCAGGAAAGACCGATCTTTCCTAGACAGAACTTCAAGGTTCCCAGGAAAGATTGGAGGGTCACAACGGACACACTTAAAATTTCCAATCTCCTAGATAGAACCTCCTTAGATCATACGTATTCACACTACCACACCAAAATTCCACCCTGCAAAAAGAACCTAGTGGCTCTGATACCACTGTTGGGAATCTGGGCTTCCAAATTCCCCCCACCAGGATCTACTTTTCACAGAATAACAAGAAAAATAGAGAAATAAACACAACACAAGAATTTACGTGGAAAACTCCAAAACAGGAGAAAAAACCACCAGACCCAGAGAAGAAAATACACTATGTGAAAAATTGTTACAATCATACAATTTTTCTCCTCACCCCAACGACACCCACAAAAACTTCTCCCACTAGTAAAACTCTAACTTTCACCTCTCTTCCTTTTACATACAAAAAGGACAATAGAGGAATTTTACTAAAGTCAAAAGTTACTAGATAAGTTTCTGACTGGTGTATTTAAACCAAGGAGGCTATGCCTCTTTTTATAGGCCATGGGTCTTGCCCCCTCTCCCACTCCTTTCCCATGTAGGATTCAAGGAGCAAAGAAATCCAACAAATTAAAATAAATAATAAATATTTTTTTTTATCGCAAATAATGTCAAGAACTCTTTCGATAGTGATAGGGCCTTTATAATATGTGTCAAGAACTTGATATCAAACTTGGTTTAGAACTTGAAGAATGTATATGGGAGAGAAACGGAAGAAAAATGTATGATGAATATTCGACTAAATTGTATTGAAGGATAGTATTACAACTAATGAAATGTATTTATATTAAGAGAACTAGCGTAACTGTAAAAACAGAAATAACGGACTCTAATTAATTTCGATTCTTTACATTAGACTTGGCTGCCTCAGACTTTAGTTCAGTATTCTCAATGTGAGATGCTATACTCCAAGAACATGATCAATCTGTTGGGACGTCACATGAGCTAGGCCACTTCAACAAATTCAAAACCTTTAATTAATTAATTAATTAATTAACTAACTAATGGCATAGTTTTGTCTTGAACTATCATATTATCAAACCATATATGTGTGCGTGGAAGCTTAATTGAATCCTAGCTTTTGCTAATAATATACAATTAATCTCGTGTATAATATATAATGTTATCAAAAAAGCTTTTCCAAAAGTAAGCTCAAAAGTTGTTGTAGTTTCATGTCATGATTTAATGTTAGATCTATTTTATAATTAAAATAATTTTGCAATATTCTAACATATTAATTATATTAAGTTACGTCAACTTGTAACGTTTACTTTTATAAAACTTCTAATTTATAGCTAAAGTGTTTATATATATGTATTATCACTTATAATTATATTTATATAAAACTATATAAATGTTGAATTAAGAAAATTATATAGAACAAAATAATTTTGTAATCCAATGTATTAGTTATATCAAGTCATGTCAACTTGTAAATTTACTTTTATAAAACTTCTAATTTATAGTTCAAGTATTTATATATATATATATATATATTATCACTTGAAATTATATTTATATAAAACTATATAAATATTGAATAATGAAAATTATATAGAACTATATGTTAATCATATATCATAGTTTGATAGAAAAAGTTACAGAAAATCTTGGTTAATTACCTACAAAAAGAAATTCATAAGTTTTTAGGAGACTTTCTCTCCTATTTTCCCATTCTCTTTATGTAATTTTTGACAATCAAAAAGTTTTCCTCCTTTTTAGATGGGAGTTGGTCAGAGCTTAGGTTTTAACTATTTTTGCCCTTTCCTTTCTCTCTTTCAATGAATATTTTTCTACTTTTTCATTCAGTTTGTGTATTTTGTATCTCCAGTAGGTTTATTTCAATGAGTTTGAGTGGGTTCCAGCCAATCTCTTGCATACCGACAATCCGAGATCAACACGCACCACCTTCTCAACCATTTTAGAAGCGAATCTTCAAGTTCGGGAGATGACTTCGCTTTTTCCATCAAGCACTTATGCCGCACGTGCAGCCTTGGTTGCGTGCATCACTCGCGTACAGTGGCGTTTTGGAGTCATTTTGGAGGTCACGCACTGCACCAGTGGTCTATGTGGTCTCATATATTTTAAATCTGGTTACTTGTGCTCTTTGACCAGTGGCGCGTGCACTTGCCATTGCCGCCACTGATTTCTCGCTAGCGATTCAGTCCAGTATCCGGCTTTTCTATATTATCGTTTTCCCTAATTAGTGTTCTCGTGAAAGGGATTTTAGATTTCTCCAATAAGTATTTCCAATTAACAAATGACCGTGTACCTTCCATTCATTTTGGTTAATTTGTGCAGCGAATCTACCATTTGTAGCAATGGTTCCATAATTTGCTTTTACGCGAATATTTTATTCCTATTTTCATGTAAGATGATATTTTTTGATAGGATATGGGCAGGGACTAAGTCGTACTACCCTTATTAATATATCTCCAAGAGCTTTTGTTGTGATGTTTAACTGACATAGATGAAAAATAACTCTATTCCATAATATGTTTCCAGATCTACTCCATTGTGTCTGAAGATATAAAAAATGATAAACTCATAATAATTTACACGATATATTACACAACATGTGTTATAAAATATTGATATTTGTATAAAGTTATGTTAATTTAATAGATAATTTATAGAAATACTGTTATTTTATAATTTATATTATGTAAATATTGTAAAATATATAATGTGTAACACTTCTCAAAAAAATATATGGCTTGAGATCAATACGTGGTTAGTTGCTCTAGCCAATCATTACCTCTGATTATCTCATTATCGGAGAAAAATAAAATCTGAAAAAAAAAAAAAAGCTTCCAGTCAACACAAAAAGAATACATCCTAGATAGGTTTTTTATAAATCTTTTATTTTATTTTATTTTATTATTATAATTTTTTTTAAATAAAATAAAATAAGTAATTTAATTTTTTTCAAATTTTAAAATTAAAATAATATTAAAATAATATTTTATTTTATTTTTAATTTTTATCTCAATTTATCTCATTTCATTACATTTACAAAAACAAACTAAGCCTAAATATTTCCACTCATATTTACAAATAAGTTTACTGAAAGTTCCAAAGATAAGTTCAAATACAGATAATTAGAATGTTTGTCTATAAAACTTGAGTATTGGATATGATTTCGACAGTGCATGCATTCATTAATCATATGTGGACTGATTCTCATTTGTTGTCCGAAACATTATTGCCATTAATTTGCACTAAAATTCACTGTCTGTGATCTCATACTTCTACTCATGTGTGCGCGTGTATATATATATCTAGAGGATCTTAAAATTAAAATGAGAAATGTGATCTATTTAATCAATATCTTACGTAAAGAATAGGAGAGGTTGAACCTATTTTATCGAAATATTAGTTGACTCATCATTTTAATTAAGGCTTAGTTTGCTGAGGGAGATAAAATACAAAACTCAAAATTCATATCAAGTTTATTATTATATTTTTTTAGTTTTTATATAAAATATAATAAAAAATTTAAAAATTTAAAAATTTAAAATATATATTTCAAATCTCAAAATAAAATTAATATTATAAATATATATTATAAAAATATTTTATTTATTTTTTAATTTTATCTTATTTTATTTCTAAAAATAAACTAGTCCTAAATTGTTGGACAGCTGTAAGTTTACTAGATAATTGTCATCATATTAAATTAAACCTGTCGATGTAGGCCGTACGTAAGTATGAAAATCGAGCGACTCAGGAAACAATAATATTATCTATCGTCTACATACATAAAAGTCGCTATCTAACAACAATTTTTATTTTAATAAAAATCTTTCTTCTTCATTAAAGTTAATATTTTCTATTAGTTTCTGTTAAAATTAATATTGCATCTAATGAAAATTACCGTTTTAAACATAATTTATTAAATTTATTCATTAAAATAATATTTTTGACATTAAAATTTCACATTTTCAACTTTTTACAATAGTAAACTTTCCATTTAAAACTTATTTAACATCTATTTAATATCACTTAATACTTTAAACACAATCCATTAAGCCCATAAATAATGTTAAAATTTTCTATTTTAGAATTCTTACTTAAGAAATATTTTTTAATTTTATTTTATGTAAAATAAATATAGAATAATAATAATAATAATATAGAATGACACAATAATAATATAGAATATATAAATATAACAATATATATAAAAATAAACTATTTATAACAATTTATACGTTAGAGAATTTAATTTTATTCAAGAAAATTTTATTCCTATTATATGATTAATAATTTAATTTTTTTAAAAATTATTTATAATTTTAAAATAAATGTATTATTTATTAAATCAACTATATATACGATATATATAGTTAATATACGATATATACAATTTATTATAATTATATTAAATTAGTAATAATAAGTAATAAATATAATTAATATTATATGTTTGATATTTAATTGAAATATATATGATTAAATAAATTTATATAAATTATAAATTATAATATAACATTCTTATATAAATTATCAACTATATAATATATTTTTTCAAAAAACTCATATTATTTTTTAAAAATATTCATATAACTAAAAAAATATAGATATTTTAATGTCCTCTGTTTTGAGGCCATATAAAATAATACAAATGTTAAATTATCATCTAGGAATTAAAAAAATATTATATCTTGAACTAACCTTTTATTAAAATTTTAATCAAAATTATCTCAAACAAGTTTGATAAAACTCTATGTTATGTTTATTTATGAGACTATTTTATTGTTTTTATTAATTTTTTTATAATATATAAAAATGTATAATTATTTATCATCTACTTAATTATGAATAATTATTAAAATTTTATTAAAAATTAAATTAAATAAATGTGCAAAGCACATTATTTTTATTTAATATATATATATATATATATATATATGAGTGTGTACTCTGATGTCACGTCTACTCTATATTGGAAAAATTAATTAAATTAATTATTTATTTTATCATTCTCTCAATATTTCTTTACGTAATATTATTGACTTGGAATTAATTAAACATAATAAATAATTTTTGATTATTATATATCCCATCAAAAGATGGTGAAAGAATGATAATAAAAGGAATGGACGCGCGTGGGCGGCGATATTACTCTATAACTAAATAAGATAATTTTGTTTTCAAAAACTAGATAAAATAGTTCTCTGTGTAATCCGATCATATTAGCATGGAACTAGTAAGTTTAATAACTTATAAAAGCAAGTCAATATTTATTTTATAACAAAATGGGATATATGACCAAATCCTGTAGATATGACGAATTGAAAAGCGCGATATATATATATATATATATATATTCTTAATATATTTGGGGGAAGAGAATTTTCGAACTTCTTGAAATTAGGCTAAGGGCTTTTGGCATGAATTAAAAACTAATTTTCTTATAGCAAAGATTATGATCTTTTTCCATCTAATCAAACCTAATCCACTTGCAAATTTACAATAAATAAAATGATATGGCTACAAATTAACTCCGTCATAGGATGGATCAAACTATAGCCAATGGCGTGACTCATCAAGTTGTTCTTCCTCTTGTATTAATTCATATTAATAAGAAATATGTGTTGAATGAAATTTTATTTTTTTTGAGAATGAAGAATCTTTCTTTCTTATAATAATTTTAATAAGACTTCGATTATATCATTGATCAATTTTTTTAAAGCAGATATCAATACGTGAATTTTTTTCTCTCTTAAAAGTTTAAAATATGAGCAATTTTAAGGGGAGTTAATTTTAGAGAGTCAAGGAGAGTCAGTTTTAGTTTAAATTTTTTTTTCTCATTTTCAATCTTATTTTTAATTCCTATACAAAAAAAAAATCAATATAATTTATTAGATCCATGGAAACAATGTTAAAAATGAGGAAAAAACTTTTAAACTAAAAATAAGGTTGAAAATGAAGATGATGAAAAAAATATTGAAAACAAGATTGAAAATGAAGAAAAAAAAAATTCCCTCATTTTCAACCTTATTTTTAATTCCTATACAAAAACAAACTAATAAAATTTATTAGATCCATGAAAATAAAGTTAAAAATGAAAAAATAAATAAATAAACTACAGTCGACTCCTTCTCAACTTCCTAAAACTGACTACTCCTAAAATTATTCTTAAAATATTACGATATGTATGTCATATATATAAAATATATATTTATGTATGTATGTATGTATATATATATATATGTATAAAAGACATGCAGTAGATTCATTAGAGTAGCTATATAATATACATTGTAGAGCACTAGTAATGATTTTAACTAAAATTTTCACTTAAAAACATACAAGTTTTCACACTTTTTAAAAAAATATCGTCATATTTTATTAATAATAGGGAGAAGAAATGGTAGAGAAGAGTAATTTTTTTCATTTATAAATAATAACTCCCCAAATTTTTTAAAAGAGTATGAGAACTTATATTTTTCTAAATTTTTTTTAGCTAAAATCATTATTAGTGCTGTTTTAAATAACTGTCATTAAAATAATTAACACGTGAAGAACATCCATATGCAGTACTCCCATGAATTGGCCCTCCAAACCCTCCGTATCAAAGGACATCTCGTTCGTACGTGCTGTTGATTATGAAGTGAGTGGTCCTGATTATTTGGGTTAGATAAATGTCTGATGCTCAGATTTTCCGATTACGGTCAAAACGTCCTTATTTTGGGTCCATTTTTCAGATTGGATCGTGTATGCAACAGACATCTTCATTTTACATGATATGGCCGGCGGCTAAACAGCCCCAATAATTTTTTATTTCAGATTTGTTTTTTCATGTATTTTTTTAACAGTTTTAAATAATTTTTTTAAATCAAAATATTATTAAAAAAATAAATCCTTCATCACTAAGTAAAAAAAAAATTAAAAAAATATATATATCCAATTAGAATTTATGTAGTGTGATTTTGAAAAATGACTTTAACATTTTTCTTTATATATATGTATGTATCTATATATATGTTGTCATCGAGGCATGGGGTATTATTCTTAGAGTGATGCTAGGGGATACGAAACAATTAGTGTATCTCCCTCACATAAACAGTTCTATGTACTGTTATGGTACTGTTTATGTGAGGAGAATGTACTTAATGTGTGTGTTTCCTTTCATTTCTCTTATTCTTATCAACAGGTAGGAATAATTAGGATAGTCAAATAAAAATAACATTAATCAGTAAATTTAAGGGCATGTAGTTGAATATTTTTTGATTATATTAACCAATCAACAAGTGGCTTGGAGACCTCAGCTTGTTACAATCTTCAAACCAATTGACTTACGGCCTACTTTGTCTCAATTTGATCTTTAATAATCCTTACATTTAGAAAGAACATGTTATCATAAAATAATACATATTTTTTTGTTAATGGGGGAGAAATTAATATATTTAGGTTTAGTTTGGATGTCAAACTCATTTGAATTGATCTGAGTTCTTTATGAATAGTAGTAATTTGAGATAGTTGAGTGAATTTTGTGAGATATATTTAAATATGTTTAAAATGTGTTTGAATGATAAGATGAATTTATAGTTTATAAAAAATTGTAAAATTGATGAGACCCTCAATCACTATTTAATTCACACCCACATGCACTTATCACCTGTACATATTTATTTCTAGAGCTTCTATATATAAGCTCACACAGTACATACCGCATTTTTTTTTAATTTTTTTTGAATTTATTCTTTTTAAATAATTGAATTCTATTACTCATTATTCATATATTAAATATTTTATAAAAGAATAAATTTTAAAAAAATATAGCATGTAGTTTGTGAACTTATCTTTAGAATTTCTATTATTTCCATTCAAATTTTTGTCAACCACCCACCACTTGTTGGCAAAAACCACGAGTTAGAGAGAGGTAAAAAAAAAAGTGGTAACCCAAAATAAAATAGGCTAGCAAGTTTTTGTCCTTTTCATCTAGTAGAAGTATAGTAATGCTATTCTACCAAGTTTGATCGAAATCTCTTAAATTGTATCAAATTTATGTATTTAGATAATAAAATAAATTTAAAATAAAGTGTACTAAGAGAAGTTTGGGAATCAAATAGGACCTTAAGCAAATTTAATCGAGCTTAAAAATAAAAAATATATAATTTTGTAGTGTAATGATAAATGAAAAATCACACATAAGATTATGGGTGGCAATATATGATATAAATCGTTAATCTAAAATAAACATAATATATAAAAGCGGATTAGAGTTTAATTTTAATAGGTTTCGGGTCAAAAAGATCAACTTGTTAATATATGACTTCTTAAATGATCATTAATGAGTTAATCCGTTATGATCTGCTATGACCCGTTAAGAAAGTTGAATTTACCTTAATACCCTTAACCTAAATTAAAAAAATCCTAATTTAAAATTAGTTTTATATCCTTCAGCATTTATCTATCCCATTGAAGCACTTCTTAAAGAATCATTAATGGGCTAATCTGTTATTATTTATTATGTTTAGGATATAATTTTAATATTTTATAATGTGTAGATGATATTTGTGTGTTTATCATATTTTATAATGTACTACTTATTGAATTGTAATTTTAGGATTATAACTTGTAATTAATTTTTATGTTTTAAAGCTATTATTTAAATTTTAATCTTTATATAAAATCAATTAGGTTAAATTTAAACATGTCATTAACGGGTTTGTAGATTAGAATAGGTCATGATGTATCGTGTATGGTATTATATAGTGTCAAAAAGTCTTAACGAGTCGTACCGTATTATCTGTTATCTTAATGATTCGTATTAGAATTAAAGTTTTTGACATAAAATTTTTAATGGATTGTATTCATGTTGATTTTTTAGGTGTAATATACATGTTCTAATATGATATGAACACCACCCATTAACATATTTTAACACCTCTACATAAGACATCTATTTAAGTAAAGGCCTCTATATTCTCTAATTGTCCATTTTCTTTTTGGTTCATGTAGAGAACAAATAATTGCCTTGTAACTTGCATTAAAAAAAAAAAAAATTGCCTTGTAAATTTTTATTGTTCATGCAGAGTAATACTCTGTATAACTCAAGGAAAGTAACAAGCAATAAGAACTATCCGACAGCAAAGAAACGCACCGTTTGCTAGTAATCCAAACGCTGCGTTCTATAACTCTACTGACCCACTAAAGTGAAACCCCCAGTCCTTGATACGCCGCGTTAGGCCAAGAGACTTGCACGCACCGTTTCATTAACTCACAATAGCACACACACAACACGGCACCGTTTCACTTCTCAGCACTTCCCTTCACGCACAAGTGACAAGTTCCTCTTTTCTTTTCTGTTCTAGGGTTCCCAAAGTTGCCGGCTTCATTAACAAACAGGTAATTCTAGGGTTACTCCGTACATTTTTGCTTTTCTGCGATTTCGACGCCTGTAAGCCCTCGTTCTTCTTCTCTGTTATGGTTTCACTCACACACTCAGATTCTCACCAGCGACGCGCACACACTTGATATGAAATATTTGCAATTGCTTTGGTGTTCTCTTGTATATAACCCATGTACAGGGGCTATGATTATTCCTATTGATAAAAGTTCTTGCCTACCTATCAATTGCTTTACTAGCTTATGATAATAATTTTTGATGAACTATTCTATGGCTGCAATTAGGGTTGATGCGGAGGGGCCAGAATGAATAGAGAACTACTTCGTCGTCGGCTTGAATCCTGCAAGTGTAAGTCTTCCTCGCTCGAAGAAGTTGTGGATCTTCTTCGTTCAACCTACCGAGACTACCAACGAATCAAGAAGCAACCTTTTACTACGTTTGTCCGCAAGATCTTGAAATCACTCTCTCAGGAATCGTCTTCTCCGCAGCAATTGAACAAAAGGAAGAAGCGGCAAGTAAAGCTCCCCTCTCCTGTGAATTTAGACCGGACCGAAGAGGAGTACGATGATGAAGGAGAGGAAGAAGTTGAAGGCAGTCGAACTAGTGCTTCTCGAACGAAGAAGCGGAGGATGCTGAGTGGGAACCACCATCAGACGTCTGATGATCCGTCGAAGGAGGAGTTGGAATCGAGTTCGGACGGGGGAGATGGGGCGGTGTCCACTTCGGAGGACGCGATTTATGGAGAGAAGATGCAACCCCCGCAGTTTGACGTGACGAAATCCAGTTTGCTAGCTGCCTATAAGGAATTAAGCGGCGCAGCGGTGAAGAGGCCAAAAAATACCGCGGTGGAGGAGAACGTGGAGCTGGAGGTTGACAGCAAAAGGGCCAGTAAAATCGAGTTGGTGCATGGGGGTGGAGGAGGGCAGGAGCGGGTGGGGACAGAGTTGCCCACGGGAAGGGATAGTGGCGTTGAGGTGGTGAAGGGGGAGGAGGGACCGAGGTTTAGGGATTTGGGAGGGATGGAGAGGGTACTGGAGGAGTTGAAGATGGAAGTGATCGTGCCCTTGTACCATCCGCAGTTGCCCCGTTGGCTTGGGGTACGGCCTATGGCCGGGATTTTGTTGCATGGCCCGCCCGGCTGCGGGAAGACCAAGCTAGCTCATGCCATCGCCAATGAGACTGGGGTTCCGTTTTACAAGATTTCGGCTACTGAGGTCGTCTCTGGTATCTCTGGTATCTCTCCCTTTTCGTCACAATTCCTTAATCATACACTTTGAGCTGATTACCAGTTATTATCATTGTTAATATGAGAAAATTATTAGAATTGCTCGGCTGTTTGAGATTTTTTTATAAGAGATATTTTACTCCCTTTAGCTAAATCCTTTAATGGTTTAGCTATTTATTTTCGTAAATTAGAAGTTCTATAACTCTCTCTCTCTCTATTTGATGAGTATTTAAGGTGCGTCGGAAGAGAATATTCGAGTCCTCTTCTCTAAAGCATACAGGACTGCACCATCAATTGTTTTTATTGATGAAATTGATGCAATTGCCTCTAAAAGAGAAAATCTACAACGAGAGATGGAGCGAAGAATAGTGACACAGTTGATGACTTGCATGGATGAATCTCATAGACTTGTACAGCCCTCAGATGCTAATTCAGACTCAGAAAGTTCTGATCAGAGACCTGGATATGTTCTTGTAATTGGTGCAACCAATAGGCCTGATGCTGTTGACTCTGCACTGAGGAGGCCTGGACGATTTGATCGTGAGATTGTCCTAGGTGTTCCAGATGAAAATGGAAGGGCTGGGATTCTTTCCGTGATTACACGCAATCTTAGATTGGAGGGTTCATTTGATCTTATGAAAATAGCCAGGTCTACACCTGGTTTTGTTGGGGCTGATTTAACAGCCCTTGCTAACAAGGCGGGTAACCTTGCCATGAAGAGAATTATTGATGAAAGAAAGTCTCTTCTATCAAAGGATTCTATAAATGAAGAAAATACAGAAGATTGGTGGAGGCAACCATGGTTGCCTGAAGAGATGGAAAAACTTACCATCACAATGGCTGATTTTGAGGTGCCCTCAACTTCTTTCTATCTCCATTTTTCTTTCACACATCCCCTGGTTAATTCATATTTGGCCCCGCCTTACTTTGCCCTTAATTTTCGTACTTATCCATCATCTGTTATGTCTCTTTACTCTTAAGGTTAAGTGCACAAGACAAACATGTGGATGTGAATATCGTTGTTATTATTGCTGTTTTTCCTTTCGTCATCTTCTCCCCTTTTTCATGTGATTTATGGACACTGTCATGATGTATTTCTACATTTTGGGCATTTGGAAATCAAGATTTGTATTCTTATAACCCACCTGTGGGTAGCCCAAGTGGAAAGGGTGGACTTGTGTGCATGAGCCCCATGCCATAGGTAAGTGGCAGGCCATGGCGGTGGGTTGCTGTTCTTGTCTCTCTGAGAGTTTAGGTTACATGGGTGAGTCCTAAGGGCTTTGCCGTGGGGTGGTTCCCCCGTCATAAAAAGAAAAATGAAAAAAGATTGGTAGTATTATGGTTTTTCTTATGCTGAAGCTCCTTGCATTCTATAAAATGTAAATAAAATTATGCAATTTTGTCATTTTTACTGATTTTCTTAAATGATGATTGCAATTGCTTCTATGTGGTCTTTTCCAGGAAGCAGCTAGAATGGTTCAACCCTCATCGAGAAGGGAAGGATTCTCTGCTATTCCTAATGTAAAGTGGGAAGATGTTGGCGGGCTTGATTTCTTAAGAAAGGAGTTTGACCGTTACATAGTTAGGCGTATAAAATTTCCAGAGGGTTATGAGGTATTTATAATTTATTTAATAAGTAAGACAATTTTATTCATCTAATGAAATGGGTGAAGCCCTTGTACACAGGATGTATACAAAAGAAAACACCAAAGTACATTCTATAAAGTAGAAAGCGAGAACAAAAAAATCATGAGCTGAAGCTCCATTAATCACTATAACTAAAAACAATTGCCTTAAAGAGTACACGAAGAAATTCTGAATTTCCTCCAAGGTCAGCTCCTTATCATTAAAACAAATCTCATTCCTTTCCCACCAAAATCCAAATGGACCACATAAGACATAAAAGAATCATCTTCCACCCAGCATCCACTTGAGGGAAACTATGTAGCCCATTCCAACACGCAATCAGATCCACAACTCTCAAAGGCAACACCCAAGCCAACCCAACTCTACTAGAAGCTCCATCCCACAAAGCCTTTGCCACCTCACAGTGCAGAAGCAGATGATCCTCACATTCCCCATGCTTCTTACCCATAAAACACCACTCCATAACTACAAAGCCACACTTCCTCAAGTTATCGATCATCAAAATGTTCCCAAGCGATGTTGTCCATAAAAAAAAAAAAAAGCAACTTTAGAAGGCACATGAGACCTCCAAATAAGCTTCCAAGGGAAAGGAGGACTATCCTAAACAGTCAACACCTTAAAATACGATCGAACTGAATACTTTTTACTTCCTGTAGGCTTCCACAACATTCTATCCCTCTCATTACCCCCAATACCCAGGGAATATAGAAAGCTGAAAAAATCTGGAACATCATCAAGTTCCCAATCCTTTACAGCTTTAATAAGTATGACTCTTCAAAAGGAGGAAGGTGATCATATCTATTTCTCTATGTATGTATGGATGTTTGTGTTGCAGACATATAGATGGATTTAGCTTTTAGTTAGCTTGTTCTATTACTGCCCACTGAATTATATTGGTTGAGTCATCTGGGAAAGATTTTGAGGTATTACATAGCTAGCTACCCAATAGCTCAAATGTAGACGAGCAACTCAACTCCATTGCAGGAATTTTGCCACTTGACAGGTCTGGAGAGTATCAAGAGAGTGATTCCATTACAAAAGCTATAAGTTCTGCGCTCGTTTCCTGAATTGGAATACTAAGAGTAGCGTTAGAAAGAGTGTTTATTATTTTAAGGATTACTGACTTGGCCAACTAGGGTTGTTTGTGATGAAGACCAGGTAGGTTGTTGAGGTGTCTTTCTTCCAGGTTAGGTCCACTTGCAGTCATGCCAAAGATACACTTTTCTCAATGGAAACTTAAATTTCCTTTAGATAGTGAGGCCATCTAGTCCCTTCAGGGACATCTGATAAATTTGGAACAATACAAATAAGATTAGCATGGCCCTTGCTGAAGGATGAGATGCACAAATCAAGAAATGGTCCAAATTTTACCGATATAAAAAAAAAAAAAATTGACACCACCTAGTTTCACATTGAAGCTCCACGACTTTTATCTTTAAGGTCCATGAAATTTGAATCCCTGCTGCAGTTTTTATTTTTTTTTAATGAAAGTCAGTGCATCCCTGCTGCAGTTTATGCAACTACTTCCTGAAGTTGCATTTTCCTCTTGAAGAGTTTTCCTTGAAGTCATTATAGGTTCACTCTAAATGGCTGATCATGTCCTGAAATTGTTTGCATCTTCAGGGATTTGGCGTGGACTTAGAGACAGGTTTTTTGCTCTATGGGCCTCCAGGTTGTGGTAAAACACTGATTGCCAAGGCTGTAGCTAATGAGGCAGGAGCCAACTTCATTCACATCAAGGTCAGCCTCTTTGATTTTCCATTTCCTTCCATCTGTGCATATATGGTTTTGAATTTTATTCTGACGATGATGTTTAGCACATTGCGCTTCATTAAAACAATAAATGCATTTCTACTTTTTTTTTTCTATGCTTATTTTTTGCATTCAAATCCTTATTAAGATGGCTTTTTTTCCCTCTTTTTTGTTGCAAATATGGTTAGGGCCCTGAACTTTTGAATAAATATGTTGGGGAAAGTGAGCTGGCGGTTCGGACATTATTCAGTCGTGCAAGGACATGTTCGCCATGCGTACTTTTCTTTGATGAGGTTTGCAGTTTTCTCTGCATTAAATGTTTATGGTTCCTGTCATGCTGATGCTTGCTATTTTAAAAATGTTGTATGATTTTCACCAAGTTTGGATGGCGAAGATGGAATGACTGGATTGTTCATACTTTTTCCCCAAAGCTTTCTCTCTCATCTGTTTGCCTCATATTCTCCTGCATTGCTACGTCTTTGACTCATATTCTCCCACATTGCTACCGCACTGCTAATGCTACCTCCTTATCCTAAGATGTCATTGGCCCATTACCCGTTGCTACTAGCTTTGTCTCTCAGCAGTTAGGATGGCATTATGCCACCTATTTTTGTCAATTTTAACGACTAGATCTTAACGAGAGAGTAATTGAAAGCTACCTTGTGATATAAACACCAAGCAACCAAAGTTGTCATTTTTTAAAATGCATCTATGAGAGTAAGTGTGGGATTAATATCTTATGAAGCAATTTTGTTGCATATTTGTTTGTTTGTGTGTGTGTGTGTGAGAGAGAGAGAGAGAGAGATTTTCGTGATTAGTGTTTGATTGCTTGACAGTCTGTCCATTGACTTTTTAATATCGTTTCAAATAGTTGTGTATTTGAAAAATTCTCGTCTAATGGAATTGAAGAGTTAAAATTTATTGACCTCGAAGTAGTTTCTTCAATCAGCGCTTTGTCTTCTTCAACTGTAAAGGCCTTAAGTTTCTCTAGAGGAGAAGGTTGAAGTAGATAGTTCCTGGGGCTCTTTCTATGGATATTGTAAAAACCAAGTCATGTTTTCAGCACTAGATGGCATCATATAAGCTTTGTAATGGTAACAAGACATTAAAACAGAAATCTCAGCATCACTCCTCTGCTCTACAGCTTCATAGAATGACATGTATCTCCCTGAATGTGTGAAGTTTACTTTGTTCTGTCATTTTTTTATTAGAAGTGCTACAGCCACAAAGAAATCCCATAAAAATAAATCAATAAATTGACATAATTTTATATGATATGTTAGATCTACTTTACAATAAAAATAATTTTACAATCTAATGTACCTCACCAAGCCATGCCAAGCTTGTGGGTTTACTTTTGTGGGATTTCGTTGTGGCCAAAGTATTTATCTTTTTTATTACTTGATACGATGTATGAATATTACTTAAATGTAGAATATGCTTGAAGCAAATGCCAGTTTATTGGGTTGTTCTGCACTCGGGCATTGGATGAGAAGCAATAGCCCCGTTTGTATTCCAAATACTTCTCAGCTCATCTCAACTCACCTCCATTTCATCATTACACTTTTTCAATTTCCTATACAAAACACAAATCTTTATACACATTTTTCAAATTCCAATTCAACTTTTTCAAATTTCAAAATAATATTAATATTAAAAAATAAACTAAACTCATCTCATCTCCGAATCCAAACGGGACCTAAACGGCTTCAGAGATGTATGCTGAGTGGTCGTTGAACATTTGGTTACATATCTGCATCATTTTGCTAGCTTTTCTTTCAATGTCATATCGATAAAATCCAATGGATCAAATCAGTTGTAAGGTTGTGTTGCAGAGAACATGGTTTTCAACATAGGTTTCTTGATTAGGACTTCTATTCATTGCATATTTTTCAATCATACATGTGGTAATTAAATTTGCGAATTTGATCCCCTTCCCCTCCAAAAAAATGATTTGTAGGTGGATGCTTTGACAACAAATCGTGGGAAAGAAGGTGGATGGGTTGTTGAGAGACTACTGAACCAGGTCTATTTATTTCCAGAGATAGCCTGAACAAAATCATGCTGCCGGACTTAACGGTTTCGTGTTTGGCAATTTCTATTCCAATATTGATAAAATGAATTAATTCTTTTAACTGCAGTTACTCATAGAGTTGGATGGTGCAGACCAGCGGAAGGGTGTTTTTGTCATCGGTGCAACAAATAGGTAAAACTTCTTGTTTGCAGTCTTCAATGTGTCCTTATAATTAATGCCTTACTAATTCCTTCTAGTTGGCATTTCTGTTGGCAGACCTGAGGTGATGGACCGTGCCCTCTTACGGCCTGGTAGGTTCGGTAAACTTCTTTATGTTCCTTTGCCGAGTGCAAATGAGCGCGGACTGATCTTAAAAGCTCTTGGGAGGAAGAAGCCTATTGATGCCAGTGTGGATTTGAGTGCTATCGGGCAAATGGAGGCTTGTGAGAATTTGAGTGGAGCTGATCTTGCTGCACTGGTTTGTACAATGCTGTATAGATTTTTTCTTAAATTGAAGTCAGAAACTGATATCTTCTCTCTCTCTCTCTCTTTAGTTGTATGTGTTTGCACATTTTTTTGGGTAGTGGGGCCCGTGTAGGTTTTCTGCCTATAAATTTTTACTGTTAACAGATGAATGAAGCTGCATTGGTTGCTCTTGAAGAGAAACTCTCAACTGAAAGCATTTCAGATGCAACTTCATGTACCATCAAGACACTGCATTTTGAACGGGCACTGGGTAGAATCTCTCCTTCTGTTTCAGACAAGGTACGATTGGGTCTGTTTAATCATGTCTAGTGCAAGGATGCTTGAATTCTAGAATAAACCGGTACATTTTTCCTACTCTTAACATCTCTTCCATTTGGGGAGCAGCAAAAACAATACTACAAGATTTTGTCCGAGAGCTTAAAAGCAGCATGAGAAGAATCATTGTCCAACGTTGTACAGTGACATGGCTGAGGATGCAACAGTCACGACTTAATCAGAGGAACATTCGTATACACAAAAGAAGTATGTTTCGAAAAGGATGAAACATTCATATACCCGGGGGGAAGAAATTTTGTGATGATGGAGGGAGGCTCCAGAAATTTGTTGAGACGATGAGTTATTTCTAATCTAAGTAACAAATGAAATCCCTTTGGTTTTTTTTTTTCCTGGAAATTGGGGTCTGCCGAGGCCCTGCATGGTGCATGTTAAGGAATCCTCTTCTTTACGGGGTCAGCCTGCATGTCAAGTAAAAAAGAAAGAAAAGGAGAAAAACAGAGTTGCGTGCCACCATCTGATTTATATTTCCAAAGCTCATCTATGGATATGATACTGCAAAGACTTTCTTTCTAGATAATGGCTGGCATCAGGAATGGGTGCATTTCCACCTTTTTACACCATTCAATCACAAAGTGTCATATAAGAATTTTTTCAGAAGTGAAATAGAATGGGTTGTAGTGAATCCGAAGTACTTCTTACCTCACCCGATACCTTTTCATCCCTTTCACACTCCCTCTCTCTCTCTCTCTTCAGTTTTCATCGATTCTCAGTCTCCCCTCTCACGTGCAGTTGTGCTGTTGCTCTCGTACTGGAAAAGAACCAAGTTTTGCAAGCTTTTATTCACATCCTCTTGGCATCTTGAACAAAATCAACGTAGACGGGGGAAAAAAAAATAATTTTACCGAGAAAGTCAAGAAAGAAAGGGACAGGGAGGGGTAAGGGTTCTGATGTCACCTGCATCTGTTTCATGACTTTGATCCCTTTGATGGATTCTTCAAAACAATAGGCGCCAACTGCAGCATGGGTTTGTATGTAGTAGGTAAAATTTTCTTGATTCTTGCATGGTTGCTGACAAAATGATGGAGCATAACAGGATTGAGGTTTTTAATTTCAAATAATTCAAACATGTATTCTGTTATCAAGAATAATTATGCGACAGCACGAGAGAGGGAAGGCGTTGAGGATGAAAACTGAGTTGCGATTTGACGGAGAGAAAGAGATTGAGAGAGAGAAAGAAAGAGGGAAGGGTGAAATGAGTGAAAAGTTGCTGCGGATTCACTACAGCGAGTTCTATTTTACTTTTGAAGAAATTATTACGTGTCATCTTATGATTGGATGGTGTAGATATGTCATCTTTTGGTGTCATCTTATGAATACTATATAAATATAAATAAATAAAAGCTCCAACATGTTTCCATAAAAAAAAAAAAAAAAAAAACAATTAAACTCGCACGCCTCTAAACACAGATCCCAAAAAAAACAATTACGTGTCAATCTCGCTGACTTGCCAAATAAAGCTCGAGGAACAGCTGCAACACACGCCAACATACATAAACTATTCTCATCAAACATCTTAGACCAATTCATAAGCTTTCGTAGGTATGTTATAATTCAAGGGATCGTTCATAAGTTTCTAGCTATAGACGTTTTCAGGAATCTGTACATGATTAATGTTTATGATGGTCTTCTGTTTCTAAAACAATATTAAAGTTTTTGTTTGTGATATATATATATATATATATATATATGAAACTGCAGCCACTAATTTTATTTTTATTTTTATTTTTCTATTCATATTGAAAAAATAAAGAACTTATGTTTTACATTATAATAAAAAGTTTACTTATGTTCTGGAAACATTTTATAAGAGAACATTCATGATATTTCAACAGAGTTCAACGTACACAAAATTCTGATCAATCCAACTTCTTCCTTTTATCATATGCATGCAGCGAAATCCTTTTATTTTCACATGTTTTATCAAAATATTCTAAAGTTTTCTAATGCTCTCAACTCTGGTTTCTTTTATGGTTTCTGGGTATGCCTAACATAAATTACATTTTGCAGGGGAAAGATTAGACTTTCCAGGGCAAGGTGAAGTGGATCCTGATCATGAGCTTGAGTCCGAAATTGAGAAAAAAAGGGGACAATACCGAAGTAATCTCCAGCCATGTTACAGAAAGTGTCTAAAGAACGAGTTTGGTGCTTTCCTACATCATCAATAATAGGAATAGCGTGGGAGAATTAAATTTTTAGTAGTAGACCTACTCTTTTTTAAAGTGATTATATGATATTTATATATTTTACGACTGTATGCAACATTATTGACATTATATATATATGTATATATATAGGATCTTAAAAAATGAAAACTGTGATCTCAGTTAATTTATCTTACACAAAGAATAGGTATTTTATTGAAATATTATTTGACTCATCATTTTGGTTAAATTGTTGCACAGCTAGCTGTAAGTTTACTAAATAATAGTCATCATATTAAATTAACAACAGTTAAGAAATTTAATAATGATAAATATGAACAAGTACTCTTTCAATAATGATAAGGGCTTTATAATATGATCAATCTGTTGGGAAGTCACACCTAGGCCACTTCAACAAATTTAAAACCTATAATTAATTAATTAATTAATTAATTAATGGCATAGTTTTGTCTTGAACTATCATACTATGGAACCATAATATATATATATATATATGGATGCTTAATTGAATCCTAATTTTTTCTAATAATATATAATTAATCTAGTATATATATGTAATGCTACAAAAAAGATTTTATAAAACTAAACTCACAAGTTGACGTGGTTTCATCATGTCATGATTTTTAAATCTAATTTATAATTTAAAAAGTTTTACAATCTAACTTACTATATCAAACCACTTTACTTTAAGCTTAGTTTTATGAAATTCCTTTATAGCTAAAACATCTCTCTCTCTCTCTCCCTCTCTCTCTCTCTCTATATATATATATATAATATATATATTATCACTTGGAATTACACCATTGGACAATGAAAATTATATAGAACTATATAGTGAATAATAATTCGGAATAAGTTGCAAAGAAATTTTGGTTACCATAAATGTGTAAAAGGATGCTCAGACTGGACAGAAATTAATGAATATATAAGAATCACACTTCATGATCAGTACTTCATGCTTATTATTAAAGAATCATGTTATGATGGTTACCTTTGGATGCATTATTAATATTTCCAAAAACTTTTGTTGTGATATGTTAAAGGAAAACGACCTTGTTCCATAATATATTTCCTCGACTTCAATGTGCCTGTCAGTGGTGTAACTTGTGAGGTTTAATTCGATTTTGGACAAAATTTAAGACCGAATTAGTAATACCAATTTTGCATTTTTTAAAACCGATTACGTACTTATTATCCTCCTAAACTAGTACTTCCGGTTTTATCCCATCTGTTCCGGTTTCTAGTTTTAATATATTAAGTATATTAATATTACTAATGTATTTATGGACATAAATATGTTGAAAACTTATTAAGCAATTAAATGTGTTTAATATATATTTAATATTTAAAATATATGATGTTTAAAATCAAAATGTCATGTTATAAATTGTAGTATATTATTTCATACATAATTAGATATATTATATATAAAAAATTATATATAATCTAAAAAAAATATATGATATATAATATTATAAATTAATAATATATATAATATGTGAACCGGTCCGGCCTAGTGTCTTAAGAGGTAAAATTGATTCCAAATTGAACCAATCGAAAATCGAACCAAATCAACTAATTCGGTCTGATCAGGACCCTTTTATTAATTTTTTGATTTAACATCCCCAAGTTCCTGAAGATATATGGCTCAAGATTACTTGGCTAGCTGCTCTAACCAATTATCATTTTGATCGCATCACTACAGGAAAAAAATAATGTTATCAGGGAAAAAGACACTATGCCTATGCTATAAGCTTAACTCCTTAATGGCTAATTTCTGGTGGGACTTCCAACAACAGACCTCCAAAGTGCACTGGAAGAATTGGAATGTTATGAACTTGAATAAAAATGAAGAAATGAGTTTTAGGGATTTAGTATTCTTCAATCATGCCCTCCTGGCTAAACAAGTGTGGAGAGTTCTCACACAACCCTCATCCCTGGCAGCAAGGATCATCAAGGCAACCTACTTCCCTAATTCATCTATATTTCAGGCTAAACTTGGATATTCCTGACCCTTTTATACTTGGAGGAGTCTGTTCTTTGTTGTGGATCTTGTTAAAGCAAGCAGCATATGGAGAGTAAAAAATGGTGAAACTATCAAGATAAGAACAGATAAACGGATCCCAAAACATGAAACTTGAATTGTGAGTAGTCAACCTGGAGTTAATATTCTGCCAGAGAATGCAACAGTAGCTGAATTAATTGATCAGGAATCATACTGGTGGAATAGGTAGCTGCTAACAAAGATATTATCAGAAAATATCTTTGTTAGTAGTGAAGGAAATTCTCAAGTTGCGGGTGTCCCAACTTCTTAGGAAAGATGAATTGGTATGAGAAGGTACATCATAGAGATTTTACTGTAAGAAGTGCATACCATCTGTTTAAATAGAAAAAAAAAAAAGTGTTAGGGGGTGAATCATCAAATGCTAATGTACATAAACAGTTATGTAAGACAATGTGGAAGATGGAAATAAAAAATTCAGCAAAAGTCTTCTTATGGAGAGCTATGACAGATGCATTATCTACAAAGCAGAATCTGTATAAGAGAAAAATAACCCCAGACGCATTATGTAATATCTGTTTCAAAGAAACTGAGTCAGTAGCTCACTCACTATGGTCATGCCCCTTAGCTTAAGATGTTTGGGGTATAGCTAGCAAGAAATGCAGAAAAGCTGCACAAACGAGGATGATTTTAGTTCTATTTTCATGCAAATGATAAAAAAGACTGATCAAGAAGAATTGATCTTGTTTGCACAAATAACACTAGAATTATGGAATAAAAGAAATAAATGGATATTTGAGGATTGCTTTATATCCCCAAACATACTCATCAATAGAGCCAAGCAACATTAGCAAGGGTACAAGTTGTTGGAATAGGTTGTAATATATACTTAAAAGTTGAAACATACTCATCAATACAGCCCAGCAATATCAGCAAGAGTACAAGCTGTTGGAATAGGTTGTAATATATACTTAAAAGTTGAATATATACTTAAAAGTTGAAACATACTCATCAATACAGCCCAACAACATCAGCAAGAGTACAAACTGTTGGATTAGGTTGTAATATATACTTAAAAGTTGAAAGAATAAAACTTGTGAATAACTATTTGAATAACTATTACTAAATGGTTTCTAGCTCGACTCTCGCTCGACGTTTAGCTCGAGCGCAAAACTATTTGAATGAATCTATGCAACGTCTAAAAGAAAAGACACGTTTCAACCGTAGTGATCTGTATTGTTACCGTTGGTCACTCGACCTCGCTTGACACATCGCTCAAGTAAGAGTCAGGCCGAAACTTCGTTCGATATTCGCTTGATGTGACGCTCAAGCGAAGGTTCAGGTAGTGACTTCGCTCGACCTTCGCTTGACACCTCGCTCAAACGAGAAACAATTAAATTACTAATAACGTAATTTTTTACCGATATCTCTTCAAGCTTTATAAATAGTGTAGTGACACACATGTTAAGTCACGAAAAAATCTTTCATTTTCTTTCATTTTCTTCTATTTTCTGTCTTTATTAATAGTGACTCTAGCAACTCTCCAAAATTGCTATTTGTAGAGTTCAAAGGCTTTGTTGTATTATGGAGACGATTTGCTGGAAACCATTTAGTAAACTCTTAGTGAGTATGGGTAAATATCGTCTTAAAAACAGTATTTTTATACGCCTCAAAACCTTGATTTATTTTCAGATTCTCTTTTTCATTTCCAAAATTTTCCAATAATTTTAAGAAGATATTTTTGCAATGGAATGAGAGTTTGAATCCACTGCTTTCAAAGTCATGAATCAATATTTTGTGAAACTAGATAGGTTCAATAGAATCAATTTTACTCATTGGCAAGATAAGATGAAGTTTTTTTTCATAGCACTGAAAATCTTTTATGTTCTGGATCCAAATTCGGAGCCAATTTTTACGCAACTCCTGAAGATTCTGAGACCATCAAGGCGTTGAGAAATAAATGCGAGGAGGATGAATTGGTCTGTAGAGGTCACATTCTTAATATTTTTTCTGATCGTTTATATGATTTGTTTACTGCTATAATATCTTCTTTGGAGATATGGAATGCCCTTGAAGTAAAGTATAAGACAGAAAAAGTGGGTACTGATAACTTTATAATTTTGAAATATTTTGAATTTAAAATGATTGAAAATCTGTCTGTGTTAGACCAATTGTATGAATTGCAAGTCTTGATTAATAAACTTTGTGATCTGTCTATCATCATTTCTGAGACATTCCAAGTGGGTGCAATTATTGCTAAACTCCCACTAAGTTGGAATAATTATAGGAATAAGTTTTTGCATATGGCAGAAGAACTCTTCTTAGAACAAATTGAAAAGCATCTACGAGTTGAAGATGAGAGTAGAATTCATGATGATGGTCATTTTGATTCTAAAGTTGAATGTGAACAGTGTTCAAAAGGGTGATGACAGGAAAATGAATTTTCTTAAGCCTAGAAGGGAAACACCTTCAAGAAGAATTTCTTCACCAATAAAGTTAAAAAAATAGATAATGCTTCAACTATGGAAAGAAAGGCCATTACATTCATGAATGTAGATTCTTAAAAAATAAGAAGAAAAAAGATGTCAGCAATTCAAATGTTACAAATGCAGTTGAAGAAATAATTGCAATGGTAGAAGAAATGCAGATTGACATGATAACTGAAGTGCATCTCGCTTCTACTGCAAATTCTTTCAACTGGTGATTTGATTCTGGCTCTACAGTGCATGTGTGCAATGATAAGGTGCAATTCAAGAACTATGTTGGGGCTACTGATAGTCAACAAGTTCTTGTGGGGAATCACAATGCAGTCCAAGTCCATGGAAGAGGAAATGTAGATATGCAACTTACTTATGGAAAGAAACTTGTACTGACTAATGTTCTTCATGTTCCAGAAATTAAGAAGAACTTTTTATCTGCCAATCTATTATGGAAAAAGGGCATTAGAGCTGTTCTTGAGTCTGATAAATTAATTTTGTTCAAAAATAGAGTGTTTGTAGGCAAAGGGTATTCCTATGATGAAATGTTCAAACTGAGTATTGTTATTAATAAAGATATTGCACATTCTGCATATTTGTTTGATTCTTTTACTTTATGGTATGGTTGGTTAGCACATTTAAATTTTAAGTATATGAAGCACATGTCAAAGCATGGTTTGATTTCTTATGATGATATTGTTGATTTTAAATGTGAAATTTGTATTCATGCAAAAACGACGAAGAAACTATTTCCTCCTGCTAATAGAAATTCACAAAATTTAGAACTTATACATTCTGATATTTGTGAGTTAAATGGCATTTTGACTAGAGGAGGAAGAAGATATTTTATTACATTTATAGATGACTTCTTTAGATATACTGTTGTGTATTTGTTGAAAAGTAAATATGAGGCCTATAACATGTTCATTTGGTATAAATCAGAAATAGAAAATCAAAAGGAAAATAAAATTAAAATTCTTAGAATTGATAAAGGTGGAGAATATTTCTCACAAAAATTTTTAGTTTCTGTGAAGAGCATGTGATTATACATCAAATGACCTCACCTTACACACCATAACAAAATGGCTTGGCAGAACGGAAAAATAGGACACTTGTAGACATGATAAATGTTATGATTTTAAGTGCAAAATTGCATTTCAATTTGTGGGGAGAGACATTACTTACAACATGTCATGTGCATAATATAATACCATCCAGAAAATTTCAAGTATCATCTTATGAACTTTAGAATGGAAAAAAATCAAATCTAGACTATCGTAAAGTGTGGGGGTGTCTAGCCTTTTACAAAGTTTCAAATCCAAAGAGAACTAATTTAGGACCAGGAGTAATAAAAAATGTGTTTGTTGCTTATGCTGAAAATTCCAAGGCATATAAATTATTGGACTTGAGTTCTAATGTCATAATGGAATCAAGAGATGTTGAATTTATTGAAAATAAATTTATCAATGATTCTGAATTTGTTTTAGAATCCAATCAAACACAAAGTTCTGACTTTGACTTGAATAACTCTCTTAATAAAAATAAAGAAAGCCTATAGATTTACCAGTAGTGCAAAGCAAAGAATTTTGGTCTTGATTTTGTATCAACTCTTGCTTTAATCTTTTTTGTGGAAGGAGACTTAAACACAGTCCTTAACAAAATACGCATTGTTCTAAACATGGATGATGATCCAAAAAGTTTTAAAGAAGCTTTGTCTTCTAGAGATGCAGCCTTTTGGAAGGAAGCAATAAATGATGAGATGAACTCAATATTATCTAATAATACTTGGGTACTAGTGGACTTACCTTCAAATTTAAAAGATATTGGCTGCAGATAGGTATTAAGAAGGAAATATATTACTGATGGTATAGTTCATACCTTTAAAGCAAGGTTAGTTGCAAAAGGTTTTAGTCAAAAACAAGATTTTGATATCTATGCTCCAGTGGCAAGGATCACATCGATTCATATATTTATTACTCTTGTATCAATATATGATTTACTTGTGCATCAAATGGATGTAAAAACTGCATTCTTAAATGTTGAACTTGACGATGAAGTTTACATGGAACAACCTGAGGGGTTTGTTCTACCAGGAAATAAAAAGAAAGTATGTAAATTAGTCAAGTCATTATCTAGACTAAAATAATCACCAAAACAATGGCATGAAAATTTTGATTCTGTTATTTTGGTTGATGGTTTCAAACACAATAGTGCTGACAAGTGCATTTATTCAAAATTTACTGAAAATTTTGGTGTTATTGTTTGTCTTTATATTGATGACATGCTAATTTTTGGTACTAATTTAGAATGCATTTGTGAAACCAAGAAGTATTTGACTTCAAAGTTCAAAATGAAAGATCTCAATGAAGCAAATACAATTCTGGGTATTAAAGTGAAAAAACATAGTGATGGTTATGCACTATGTCAATCTCATTATATTGAGAAAGTGCTTCTTAAACTCAAACATTTAGGAATAAAAGAAGCAAATACATCATTTGACTCTAGTGTCAAATTGGATTAGACCTGATATTGCTTTTGCTATGTACAAATTTTCAAGATACACTAGTTGTCCTAGTGTAGACCACTAGAAAGCAATTGGTAGAGTCTATGATTATTTAAAGAAAACAATTAATTTAGGACTTTTATTTGAAGTTTCTAACGGTACTTGAAGGATATTCATATGCTTGTTGGATCACTAGCATAAATGATAATAAATTCATAACATGTTCGATATTTACCCTTGGTAGGGGTGCTGTTTCTTGAGCATCAAAGAAACAGACATATATCTCTTATTTCACAATGAAATCAGAGTTTATAGCTTTAGCAGCAGCAGGAAAAGAAGCGGAATGACTTAGGAATATGTTATTGGATATAGAGTTGTGGCCACAATCTATGCCTGCTATTTCTCAGCACTGTGATAGTGAAGCTACTTTGTCTAGAGCGTACAATAAAGTGTACAATGAAAAGTCTAGACACATAAGTCTAAAACATGACTATGTTAGACAATTAGTAGTTGATGGAATCATAACGATCGTTTATGTGATGTCAAGTTGTAACTTGACAGATCCTTTTACCAAAAGTTTATTGCGAGAACCGGTAAGATTCACATCCATTAGAATGAGACTAAAATCTTTTTAAGAGAATCACTAGTAATGGTAATCCAACTCTTAAGCTTTATCTAAAAGAGTTTAATGGGTAAAAACAACTTACTGATTTGTAATTAGTAGAACACTACAATAACAAAATCTCATTCAGGATAGAAAGTGCTTGACTGTTACATTAAAAGAAAACGAGTTTTACTTTTAACAAAGTTCAGATTCAGAAGTGTTTTAGTAATGGGGACTAAAGAAACTTTGTCTATATGAACATAGAAGTGATGCCACTTCTAACAAGAGATTTAAGTTAATCTCTTATAAATGTTCATTAAACAAGAATGTAGCACAAGACCATAATAATACTAATTATTATGAAATTCTATTGAGAAAGAATATTATCGTGTGTATGTTGGTTCTGGTTTTGAACTAAAAAGTTTTGGTTTAAACCTAGGCCACCAATTACTTTTCAGAACTTTGAACTAATTATACTAAGAGAAGATTTAAATCGAAAGATACATTCTTTTATGTATGATAATGTTAATAGTGAAACAGAACTTTAAGTATATATCACAACCTAGTGGAGAATTATTGGAATAGGTTGTAATATATACTTAAAAGTTGAAGGAATAAAACTTGTGAATAAAATGGCTGAAAATTGTACATAGACCAAGATCTTGCTTAACTGTCGCTCAATATTTTGCTCGAGCGAAATCAAGGCCGAGATCTCGCTCGATTCTCGCTTGACGTTTAGCTCGAGCGAGAATCAGGCAATGATCTCACTAGATCTTCTCTCGACGTTTCGCTTGAGCGCAAAACTATTTCAATGAATCTATGCAACGTCTGAAGGAAAAGATACGTCTCAACTGAAGTGATCTGTGTTGTTACCATTGGTCGCTCGACCTTGCTTAACACATTGCTCGAGCGAGAGCCAGGCCGATACTTCGCTCGATATTCGCTTGATGTGATGCTCGAGTGAAGGTTCAGACAGTGACTTCGCTCTACATCTCGCTCGAGCGAAAAATAGTTAATTTCTAATAACGTGATTTTTCACAGATATCTCTTCAAACTTTATAAATAGTGTAGTGACACACCTATTAAGTCATGAAAAAAATCTTTCATTTTCTTCTATATTCTGTCTTTCTTAATAATAACTCTAGGAACTCTCCAAAATTGCTATTTGTAGAATTCAGAGGTTTTGTTGTATCTTGGAGACGATTTGCTAGAAACTCTTTAACAAACTCTTAGTGAATAAGGGCAAATATCGTCTTAAAGACAGTATTTTCATACGCCTCAAAACTTTGATTCATTTTCAGATTCTCTTTCTCGTTTCCAAAATTTCCCAACACAAGCAAGCTCAAAGTACTTTAGCAAGAGTTCTGTGTAGATCCTATCAGATAGACAATGAATAATGGAGAGCTCCACCTTTCCCTTGGCTGAAGTTTAACTGAGATGTAGTAGTCAATGAAAGAGATTACAAAATTGAGGTAGCAGTGGTGATAAGGGACTGTGAAGTAGAGGTGATTGCCACCCTTATGCAACCTCTCCAATTTTGTGTCCAACCGAAACTAGCAGAGTCTAGAGGACTTCTCACAGCTACAAAGTGGTGCAAGGAAATGGATATTCAAAATGCCATCTTTGAAGGGGAGTCATCTCAGGTAGTACATGCGATGCAATAATGCTCAACACAGAATAGCCAACTCAATTGCTTGATTGATGATACAAAGGAAATTCTCAATGATGTAAATTGGAAAATTAAGCATGTTAGACGAGAGGCAAACAAAGTAGCTCACCAGTTAGCCCAAACAGCAGTAACATTGGCACAAGAACAGTATGATATAGGATTGATAGATCCTTGTATATTATCTCTTGTAATGGCTGAAAGCCACAGTACTAATGCAAGTATAGTAAATATTTGTATAAATCCTCTTGTAATGATTGAAGGCCATAGTATTGGATAATGAGAAGATCAGTATTTCCTTTTTTTTTTTTAAAAAAAAAAAAAAACCATTTTCATTTCAACAGTATGATATAGACAGGAGTGAAATCAACTCATTTGATGCTTCTCATCTCATATTTATTATAATTTTCTCATATTCTAATATAAAATAAAATAAATAATTAGAAATTTTCAAATTTAAAATAAAAATAATTTTAAAAAATATTCTAATTATATTTTATTCAATTTTTAATTTTATTTTAACTCATCTCATCTCATTTGCAAAAATAAACTAAGTCTAAATATATTCACTAATATTTAGAAAGGTTACAGAAAGTTCGAAAGACACGTTCAAATATAGATCATCTTGTTTATCTATAGAACTTGATTATTATATATGATTTCGACGGTATGCATTCATTAATTATATGTGGACCGAGTCTCATTTGTTGTCAGAAGAATTATTGTCATTAATTTGCACTTAAATCACTGTCTGTGATCTCATACTTCTACTCCTGTGTGTGTGTATATACATACATACATACATATATAGATATATAGATATATAGGATCTTAAAAAATGAGAACTGTGATCTCAGTTAACCTATCTTACATAAAGAATAGGATAGGGACTTGAATGATCTATTTTATCGAAATAGTTTTTGACTCATCAGCAAGTTTACTAAATTATAGCCATCATATTAAATTAACAACGGTAAGAAATCTAATATTATACCTGTCGCTGTAGGTACGTACATACAAAAATCTCGAGGTTGACTTAGAAACAATCTTATCTCTTCATGTCTTAAAAATAACCATTTCATTAAATTAGGAAAACGTGCCTTACATATTACTCCTCTCTAATATATATATATATATGTAAGCATGGAACCGACGGCAAAACGTTGGAATCAGAGAAAACACCCAAATGTGAAAATCGTGGATGAAACTTATGAAACTTCCAACATCTTGCACCCAGTCTCAAACAAGCTTGTCTGCACAAGCACAACAGGTGGTTTTATTCAATAAAAGCCCGAAGAAGCCACAATTAAATCAGATAAACATATAGATGTAGACACACATTGCATCCATGCACCTGTGTATGCACGTTTGTGTATGGGTTTTGATGCATGTTAAGACAAACAAAGCCTTTTGAAACTTAATCATAACTTACCCCAGATACACTAATCAGATCCTTTGAAAAAATGGATGATCCAAATAACAGTGCAGCTGACTGAAATATGCCAAGACAGATTAGAAGCTTAAGTCATTATCTACCTATTAAGCTCCAACTCAGTGTCCATGGAATGGTTAGTAGAAAAGAAAACATAAATGGATGAAGAGGGGCTAAATTTAAAAGCAAGACTAGAATAAACAATTGAGAAATGCTCTTCTTCATCCTAATCCGTCATCCCCAATCACACTTGGTGACATGCACATTTCAAATGGGTGTAATTTAAGTGATTGATAGAAAGAAACCCCTTGAAATGGGACACACAACATATGTGGTTGTGAATGACAAGATTTAAGATGAAGAGAAACATTGCTCAACATCAAGAAATTGTACAATTATACTGTATAGACATCCAACAGCCCCTAATCACAAGACAAAGGTTTGTGTCTCCAAGCTCCAATGTCAGAGCTACTTTTATTTGATCATTGAAAATTCTACTCAAAAGAGCCCATGATATCTCACAAAAGAATATCTAGTACTCTGTTTATAATTGCTATTTAAAGGCCCAAGACCCACAGAAAACAAAGCCACATGAGAATTTAAGATTTGATACTCCAGATTAATAACAGTATTTTGACTGGACGACCTACTATGTAATCCTCTGTACAATTTCAATCATGACCATAGACCAATGAAATTGAAAATTTATATTGAAAGTTCCTAATAGTCAACCCATCATCAGCAATCAAATAATTTTTTTCTAATTTTATCAAGGATTTGCCAAAATGAATGTATGTTGACCATTGAAGAAAATACTAACTACATTGAAAAGACAAAGGTTATTTGTGGCGCCTGTATATCTGGCACTGCCAGGAAATTTTTTTTTGAAAACCAATATTTTAAGCTGAGGGTTTCAGAAATTCATTGAAGGATTATCCACTCACGGGGTGGGGGAGCTTCATTGGAGGGAGCATCAACAAAATGTATGGACCAAACCAGTTTGGCAAGAATAGATTATTTACGAAGCAGAGATGACATCCGATTTAAAAAAGGATGCTCTTCTGCATGAGCACGAAATGAAATTACAATATTCACATACTTTTTATCGGTGATAATATTTACATACTTGAACACACAACAGGAAAAATACAAACCAGTTCTCACCTGTAAGTACGTAGTAGCCCGACAAAGATCACCTTGTGTAATAGAACTCAAGGTTGAAAGAGCCTAGAATTATGCATCATATTAGTTAAGTTAGAAAACCTAACACCAAAACAACGAAGAAACCTACTCTGAAATCTATTTCAAAGGACAAACTCTGAGATACTATGGCTACACCTTGGCATCCAGATTGAGGCATTCTTCTTCGCAAATATGCAATATTCGACTGCTCATGATTGCTTCTGAAAGTGGTTTGAACCTGAACTTTGCATACCTTGAAGCAAGTGGTTCGATGATCCTACAGAAAAAAACAATCTTCTTCATCATAAAGTACAAGGGTCTCCATTCAGTCATCCGCATATCAGTGTGATACAAAAAGGTAAAGATTCACCATGAAATTGAACAAAAGAAACATTGAAAAACATGAGAACTTTGTAAGTCTTACAACCTCTTGCAGCTCCCTCCGTTTGGCTAAAGTCAGCAATAAAATTATGAATCTTTCCAAGGAGCAGAACTATCAACATTTAAGATTATACTCCTTAAGCCTTAACAAAGTACTTTACACATGAACTGAACTGGTTCACAAGTAAAAGTTAGGTTAGGTAATTCAATGATGCACATAAGAGAACTGTGATTATACATGCTTGTTATTTTAATAAACTGCAAGTAGTTATGATCAGTCTATAAATCAGCTTGCCTGGATCATTTACTCTTGGATATCAACAAAAGCTTCATGTCAATTTCTAATATACTTTGCAATTGTAACTCTGGAGTAAGTTTCCATAGTTTTGCCTCAGGGCATTCTGTAAAGTACAATATAAGTGGAGTGTATATTTCATCAAACAGAACCAAGGAAATGCCGGGTAACAAACATGCCTGAGCATCTTCGGTCATTAAATCTGCCTCATCTAGAAAGATGATCTTGAATGGTGGAAATGGATAACCTCTGAAATACCATGCAGAAAAGGGAAAAACATTGTTAAAAATGCATAGAAGAAAGTGTAGAACAAAATAGGAATACCAATAGTTACATGGTACGAGTATATACCCTTGACGCTGACCAGAACCAACATCTACGGCAGCAAAATCTTTGATCTTTGTTCTAACAACATTGATGCCATGGTCATCACTCGCATTCAGTTCCAGCACTTGTAGAGCTCAGGCCTGCAAAACATCACTGTTTTATTTTGAAGGGAAGAGTGGCAAATTGAGTCTATCAACTCCACCAACTAGGATGATGGTCTATAGTTGTCAGGATGATGCCAACTAAAATCCAGGTGAAAGACAGGTTTTATATATGCTATGTCTAGTCCAAAAGTGCTTTTTCTACACTATGGGGTCAATAATCTGAATAGGCATATCATGGTAGAGTAAAGAGAAAAAAAAAAAACTCGCAACAGAGGGTAACTGCTTTATTACAATAGAAGTCTATATGTTATGATGCCCTTTTCAAAATGACAAGCACATTCCAAATTGTTTTCTGCCATTGAGTTCCTGGACTTATATTCACCATTTTGCCCAACCCACAAAGCTCCATGGGTATCTCTTCATTTAGCTTCAGGAGGGCATAGAAAAAAATGATAATAGAAATGTGTTTGCATCAATGCATAGAAGAAACAGATCCATGATGTACTTTGACCAAAAATGGTGCTTTATACAGGCAGTTGGAAGCAATTAAACTCCCAAATAGACACACTTGTCCGCCCAAAGCAATTAAGCTCCCTCAGAGCACGTTGTAATAATGCCCACAGCAAAACCAATACTTCAATTAAAATAACTTTAATATTTAAAAGAAATAGGTGCAGTTGTAACCCAAAGAGTTGGTGGGCGATGGCAAGCGCAGTTGTGGTCTTGCCTGTGCCCGGCGGGCCATAGAAGAGCATGTGTGGGCACTACAAAACAAGTAAAAACAAAAGGGAAAAAGAATATTAAGAAAGGGGTTTCCTCAAATTGAATCATTTTTGCAGAGTGTAAGAGCCGGTACATTGCTGCTTTAGAGGGTGTTTGTGAGGACCCAGACCACCTCCTCCTGGTGTGTTACATCTTTCACTTGTTTTGGCCGACTGAACAATTTTCACACAAGGGCACACATAAACACTCCAAATTTATAATGATGGGGACAATAAAACCAATCAAAATAAAGAAAATTTGAAATGCAGCTGACAGGTTTCATACTATTTTTCAACCCATTGTTGAGTGCTTTGCAATACCTGTGCCATTTTCTTTTCCTGCTGTAATTTTTTCCCTGCCTTCTATATAGGGCTTTCTTTTCCCGGCTTTGGCTGAGTCAAGAGAGAACAACTAGGCTCTCAGTAAAAGCTGCAAAAGTGGCGTCAATGCCAAAGAGAAAATCAGAGGGAGGAAGGCTTTTGGGCAACCAAGGGGAAAAAGAAGTTTGGGCAATGCTTAATACAGTCCATAAAAGTAGGTCTTCAACCCGACAGCAAAAGTCGGGGCTGGGCCCGAGCCGCCTCGGTTGACTTGCTGCAGCGCAGAACCCGACAGTACTGTGCGGTCAGGTCAAACTTTTTTTTTTTTTTAATTAATTTGGTAAAGTGTGAGTCAAGATTTAGCAAGATTTAATTATTTATATCATAACTTTTCCCAGTTGTGTATAAAATGTGCATGGAAAATATACTTGAAAAAAGAAAGAACAGGAACTTCAACTGCATTAAAAAACTTGAAAAGAAGGGGGAAGGAGTGAAATTCTCCAGAAATTGAAATGGGATTTTATGAATCAGAAGTCAGAGCACAAGTTAAAACAGATGTAAGTCCAAGTGTAGCAACAAAAATAAAACAAGTTAAGTAAGAGGCCAATCATAAAACAAAGCTCAAGCAAGTTGGTGCTTATAGGGTGTCATCATATTTAACATTCAGAAGGTTAACTACTACACAACGGAATACAAAGAAACATATATACATCATGAACAAAGACAAACTATTGTCAAAAGTATGGAACTCCAGCTCTATCAAGTGCAAAAATTGCCAATACATGTTTGGGAAGTTGAGACAGGGAAGAGAATGATATATCATTTCCTGCTGTACCATAATCTGCAGACTTCCCAAATATCAACAGATATAAACAGAACTGACATAAAATAAAATCCACAAAGCCATTCAGTTCAGCAGCTCCAACAAAAATGATTGAACAATGCATATGCCTAATATCATAAAATCCAAAATACAATATTGAAAAGAAGCTAATACATAATTATTATCACATTAAATAGATAAGATATACTTATTAGATATATTATTAAAAATAAGCTAATGCATAATTATTGTTTGATAGGAATCCAAATATACATGATCCAGAGCCACAAAGCCTACAATAAAAGGCACAGTGATGCATGACTAAACCAGAAATCAGATTCACAACGCAATTGACTTGTGAAACAAGTAAACTGCTTTACCTCAGACATTTATACCTAAGGATTAGAGTCATGAATGAACCATCATGCTTATAAAGTACACTCTCAAAAGTTTCCAACAGTAAGAATATTACATCAATATTCTTCTACAAAAAAAAGAACGGGACATTTTTTTTAGTTATTCGAGGAGCAGTAGTATGAAGTTCTGCAGATGGAGAAGGCAATGGTTGTGACAGAACCCCCCCCCCCCCCCCTTCGAAAAAAAAAAAGTACAATCATAGAGAGCTTTATTAATGATAAAAGTAGGCATAGCCCACTGACTGATTCCACTGATTTAGGTCTGGTGCAAAAAAACTTGCTTTGCTAAGAGTTCGTCCTTGCTGGTTGGAACATCTTTCACGAACAAAAAGTTTAGTCAATTCACAGTCAAATCGAACTTCAATGGACCCAGAAAAACATATAGCTCTCTTTAGGTAGTTCAATCACTTTATTCACATGTAAGTTGAATTTTAGCTATCTTCATCAATAACTTTTCACCCTCCCCCACAAAAGTTGACAGGCTCTAGCATTTAGGCTAAGTAGAATCTTCATCCCAATTTAATTAGCATACTAATATCCGGAGATATGTTAACTAGAATTGCTGCAATTCTTGTGTGTTGATCAGTATTTTAGCTGCTTCTTTTAAAAAATAAAAAAATTATGTCCTCTAGGTATCAGACCTCTCAAGCAGTACTCAAAAAATTAAAAACATGGCACATGCACAGAGTCTGTCCTCGACCAACATAAATACTTTGCATCATCTCTCAACCTCAAACAGAGATCAAGCCTCCTCCAATCTCTTAACAGAGCAAGTAAAGTTAACGTTGATAAAGCTCTCTAATCCCCTAATTTACACCGAAATCCTTCCAACAAGAAAGAAAAAACTCACACAAAAACCCAATGGAGATAAAAGAGAAAAAAAAAACTATAAAACCAGAAAATCTCGCAAAGATTGATTCCATCAACCACAAACGATTGTCAAAACCCTAAATAAACCAAAAAAACTCCAGCCACAGAGTACATAGAAATGTCCAACAGAGGCAAGAAAATAATATCAGAGAGAGAGGGTAACCTGCAGCTCCATTGTACGCGCTGGAGAACGCGACGGACAACGCAGGGGAGAAAGACTTCGAGTGTCTTTGGTTTCGCGGGTTCGACGGCGGTACGCGTTTAAACCCGCGCATTTGTTTTAAAAAAGAAAAAAAACCGTTAAACCCGACCTTTATCGGGCTGGTCGGGCTGATTCTATCGGCCGGGTCGGATCAAGTTTTGTTGGGGCCGGGGGGAGTTGGAACAAGGAATTAGATTTGTCAAAAATGATAGATATACTACCTATAACTATCTTATAATTTTTTTATTTAATTTATTTAATTTTTAAATTTACTTAGTAATTAATAATAAAAATATATATATTTTATATTTTCTTAATGAGTAAGAATACTAAAAAAATACTTTAAAAAATGATAATATATATATATATATAACACTATAAATTGTTAAAAAAGGGTAAATTTCATTGTACAAGTATCATTATTCTAGATTTATTTGCCATCCAAATTATAGATAAATAGAAAGGTACTTATTTTAGAATAAATTTAATTAAAATATTACTATTTATAAATTAAAATTTTAAAAAATTTAAAAAATTATTTCATTTATTCATAAATGACAAAATTTTAATTAAGACCTGCTTTATTTTTAAAAATGAGATGAAATAAGATAAAAGTAAAAATAAAAAATAAAATATTGTTGTAATATATTTTTTAATATTAATTTTATTTTAGAATTTGAAAATTGTGTTTTGGAATTTGAAAAAATTGAATTTTTTATTATATTTGTATGTAGATTTGAAAAGTATAATGATGAGTTTAAAATATATTTAAAATTTTTGATTTCATCCCCATAAACAAATCAAGCCTAGACTTGTAATATAATTTATATGGACAATGCTATGGAACCTCAGTGTTAGGGTCCTTTTGTGCTCTCATAGTATAAAATTATTTTACACTTTTTTTCAGTTCATTTTTTTTACAAAAATAATAAAATAATATATATAAATAAATTATATATGATTTTTTTTGATTTTTTTGAATTAAAAAGTCCCTGATAGGAGTGAGTGTAAAGGAGTCTCAATATCGAGATTCCATATATTTACGGAATTTATATATATGAACTGGATGAAAAATTATATAAAGTTTATATTTATTGGGCCGCTCACAGACAAGCGACGGTTATTGGGCCGAGCTTCTCAACGGCTTCACGTATTTTTTTTTTTCTCTTTCTTACAATTTATTATTATTTTTTTAAGGCTGGTGAAAAGTATATATATTAATGAAAACAAAATTAAATAAAGGGGCTCAACAAACATCTCATATAATTTCGAATCTCTACAGTGTAAGAAGAAAAGTAATAAAAACAATAAGACATAAAATCAAATCAAAGTTTTAGTCGAATCCAATAGTTTTTTGAATAACAGGTTAAAAATGTTATCAGAATTGTTAAAATATAATAAAATTTATCTCTTTTTATCAATTTAAAGTTTTGAAATAAGTGATGATTTAACATAATATTAGAATAGAAGTTCTGAATTCAAACTTTGATTTTATATTTTATGCTTTATTTAATTAAATATTTTACTTATTATATTTATTAATTGAGAGAAATCTGATACGGCTTATAAGTAAAGAAAAATATTAAAATATAATAAAATTTATATTTTTTAATCAGTTTAGATTTTTTGAACAAGAGGTAATTTAACATAAGTCATGATAATCTTTGAAATATCTCGGTTGGGCTACCTTTTGAGAAAATAAGCAAAACGTTGCACGTACGTTGTGGACCACCGCAGAGAGATTAACTAGAATGAAACCATTGATGGGGACCAAAGCCCTTTCACACGGACAAGGAAAACGATATAATGCGAAAACTAAAGTTGGTGGTTTTCCTTCGACGGCCTGGATTAATGAAAGGGTCCAAATTCATGTATTCGAAGGAATTAAAAAAAATACAGTAAATCAGTTGGACGGATCCCAAATGAATTTGATGCATATGGGAAAAAAGGTTCTTGACTTTTGTACCACATTAATTAGAGATCTTTATCGGGGCAGTACACTAGATCGATCATTCACCCATAATCATTAATTGAAAGCTTACCACATTGATGTATATAAAAATAATATGTATTTTGATTGATCTTTCTATGAAATATATAGTAAGTCCTGCATGGTATGTGGGGGTGATTTAATACATGCAATTGAATGATTTTAGAGTATAAGGCGATAGATAAGTTGAGAGCACCGATAAGAAAATTGGATTTTTGCAGTCAAAATATTTTTTCACTATGTACTAATTCCATAGATAGATCGTCATCGATTATTTATAAAAGCATGAAATATCCATAATATGGTATTGGACAAAATTTTTAAGTATTTTATCATTACTTTAATATTATTATTTACAAACCATCTCCAATCAGCTCAATACCCAAACATATATAAGCTAAATATAAGACCAGCGAGTACTTGTTGAAATTGGCACCATTAACGAACATCGGAACTTTTGTTATAAACTGGTGCTGTACATGTTGTGTCGTGTGGTGTTGCGTGTATATATACATATATATCTCGTTTGACTGTGGGTGCACTACGCGCACAGTGTCACCAACATCAAATGGCCGTTAGAAATTAAAGGTGATCGAGTAATTGGTAGATAGCAAAACGTAAACACATTAACGTACAATGATAGAAAACAATATTATATATTAATTAAAGTTGAGTTGGTAGATAGGAAAACGTACGACACATTAACCTACAAAGAAAGAAAACAATATAAAATATTAATGCAAAAGCAGCATGCTTGACAGAGACCATGCACCGGCCGTCCAAACCCTCCCTAAATTTCTCATGCCCTAATTAAGTACATTAGGAATTAAAAAATATGTCTTAATTAATTCGATCGTGGCACATTCTTTCTGGTCAAAGAAAATGAAAGGAGGGCTAAAATTCATCATGAGCTAGCTTGATACATAACTACTACGTACTAATTATAATTAATGCATTTAATTATTTTCACACGTAGTACTTGCACAACCGTACGCGTACTTAACTTCTTTTTCCAGATCGAGGGGTCAAGACTCAATTTTGTTAGAGTGGAGTAGGGAGTCGATTTAGTAAATGGACGGCGGTATGAAAATAATCCGTCCAAAATTTTTGAGGTAAAGAAGCATAGGTCATTACTGTGCGCCTAATTTCTACAATGTGTTAGTATTTTCGTTCTACTACTTCATTTTGTTGACGGATGTGGAGACATAATAATTTATGAGAAATCCCTTGAGATTGAAATAGGGTGTGAGCAAACTGATACTCTCCACCTCAATCACTTTGGAGTGACTTAGTTTTGTAATTGAAGAATAATTCAACATATTTTTGGAATTGAGTAAAAATAGAAAAAGCAACTGATTTTTGTATTAAGGGAAAACACTAAGTGTATCTTGTAAAATCATCTAAAAATGTAACATAATAACATGAGCCCTCCTAAGACAACACTAGGACAGGACCCCATACATCATTGTAAACAAGTTCTAAAGGAGAGGTAGAGTGTTGACGAGAAGCACGATAAGGTTGCTGAGAGCTCTTGGCTGCACAGCAAGATGGACAAATGATGTTGGAGTCATGGGTAGATACAAGAAGAGCGTGTTGAGCGATGATACGGTGAACAAATTGAAGTGAAGGATGCCCAAGTCTAGAGTGCCACTGATTAGAAGAGGTGCGTGTACTAGAAGTGTTCATCCGGGCCGGGTTGTACCCGGCTCGGTTTAAAATTTTATTTATTTATTAACATTTTTGAAATTTTTTTTAAAATGTTTAAAGAAATTTTGAATCCGAGTTTTGGATTTGAGAATCCGGAACCCGGATGAACACCCCTAACGTGTACTGACAAGAGCTTGAAGTTGATGATTGGCAGGAAAGGTAAAGAGTCCTTCACGCATGGGGCCATGAAGGAAGATTGCTGTTGTCTTGGAAAGTCTAACATAAATATCTAACAAAGGCGAGAAAAAATATTAGAGAGAGAGAGAACAACTTGCAGCTCCATTGTATGCGCTGGAGAATGTGATGGACAACGGCGATAAACAACACCCAGGAATTCCACGGGAGAAAAGACCTCGAGTGTTTTTGGTTGTGCGGGTTCGACAAACGGTGCACGCTTGAATCCACGCATTTTTCTTTTGAAAAAATACCGTTAAACCCAAAATTTGTTGGGATCGGCGGAAGCTCACAAATAATATGGAGACCAAAATATAACGTGGTTCGGCCAATTTAACCTACGTCTACACACACAAAGAAGAGAATTTGTATTAAACAACAAACCAATTATTTACAATGGTTTCTCTCTTCTAATCTCTCCAACGGACCTCACCTCCGACTCTCCTTCTCATTACAATCTTATATGTATTTATAGGAGAAAGAAATAGTGTGAACGTGTAAAAAACGGTGGAACTCCGGCGGCCGACTTTCTTGAATTTTCCGGCGGCGCCTACCTTCCAGCTGCTACTGACGGTGCCGTCTTCCACCTTCCAGAAGCCTCCAGCTTCTTCAATTTGCGTGTGTTGATTTCTAACAATCTCCCCTTTAACACCAAATGGAGGATATCCTGACACATTTTAATTCAAGGTACTTAACCTGGCTATGTTTCTACATAGCTCAAGTTTTTCGTATGTGACTACCTTCGTTAGCATGTCCGCTGGATTCTCCTTTGTATGGATCTTTACAAGCTTCAACAGCTGTTGCTCCATTACTTCACGTATCTAATGATACCGAATATCGATGTGCTTTGTTCGGGAGTGGTACATCGAGTTTTTACTCAGATCAAGAGCACTTTGACTATCACAATAGATTCTGTACTCTTTTTGACTGACTCCCATTTCTTGGAGGAACCGCTTTAGCCACAACATTTCCTTTCCTGCTTCTGCTATAGCAATGTACTCTGCTTCTGTTGTAGATAAAGCCACACATTTCTGCAGTTTTGACTGGCATGATACAGTTCCACCTGCAAATGTGTAAATATATCCTGATGTAGATTTTCTACCATCAAGATCACCTGCCATATCAGCATCTGTATAGCCATCCAAGACTGGGTTAGCTTCCCCGTAGCACAAGCACAACTTTGATGTACCCTTAAGGTACCTGAGAATCCACTGTACTGCTTTCCAGTGTTCTTTTCCTGGATTTGAAAGAAAACGGCTCACAACTCCAACAGCGTGAGCGATGTCAGGTCTGGTACAAACCATGGCGTACATTAAACTTCCTACTGCTGAGGAGTACGGTACTGTAACCATTTCTTGAATCTTTTCTGGTGATGAGGGACATGAGCTTTTGCTCAATTTGAAGTGATTAGCCAGTGGAGTACTGACTGGCTTTGCTTTCTCCATGTTGAACCTTCTTAGTATTTGTTCAACATACTTTTCCTGTGACAGCCATAGCTTCTTTTTCTTCCTGTCACGAGTGATCCTCATGCCCAAAATCTGCTGGGCAGGTCCTAAGTCTTTCATCTCAAAGACTTTGGAGAGATCCTTCTTTAGTTTCCTAATAATGGATGGATCTTTTCCAATAATCAGCATGTCGTCAACATAGAGTAGTAACATCACGAAGTCACCTTCTGAAAATCTTCGTATGTAAACACACTGATCTGCAGCAGTTTTCTTGTAGTCATGACTCATCATGAATGAGTCAAACTTCTTATACCACTGTCTGGGAGCCTGCTTCAAACCGTAAAGGCTCTTTTCCAACTTGCAGACCATATGTTCCTTTCTAGGAACTTGGAAGCCTTCTGGCTGCTTCATGTAAATTTCCTCATCAAGGTTACCATGAAGAAATGCTGTCTTCACATCCATCTGTTCAAGCTCCAAGTCAAAACTTGCCACCAATCCGAGTACCACTCGAATTGAAGTCATCTTCACAACAGGTGAAAATACCTCATCAAAGTCGATTCCTTTCTTCTGCTGGAATCCTTTGACGACCAAGCGAGCTTTGTGCTTCACCTGCTTGCCATCATTTTTCAGCTTGAACACCCATTTGTTTCTCAGTGCTCTCTTATCGTTTGGAAGTTCCATCAGCTCATAAGTCTGATTCTTCTGTAACGAGTTCATTTCATCCTGCATAGCCTGCATCCATTTGTTGCTATCTGGATGAGATATTGCCTCCTGGAAGTTTTCTGGCTCCCCCTGATCTGTAAGAAGAATATAATCTGATTCCGGATATCTTCGTGACGGAATCAACAATCGCCCTCTAGAGGATCTGTCCTGCTGAGGTTGATCACCTGACAACTGTGGAAACTCTGCAGTTTCTGATGGAGAAGGCAACTGCTCCCCCTGCTCAGTAGTGGTTTCTCCGTTGTCAGTATCCTCTTCTTCTTCTGGGGAAACTTACTGTCTATCTTCAGTGTTTGAAACAGACTGAAGTGGTAGTGAACTCGGAGCTGGTTCTGGAGCACTTGGAGTTGTTTGTTCTGATCCAAACATCTGGTCTTCATGGAACACTACGTCCCTACTTCTGATGACCTTCTTCGCTTTTGGATCCCATAATCTGTATCCAAACTCTTCATCTCCATAGCCGATGAAAAACCACGGAGTAGACTTTTCATCAAGTTTCTGTCTTTTCTCCTTGGATACATGTGCAAATGCTTTGCACCCAAATACTCTTAAATGAGAGTATGAAATCTTGCGGCCTGACCACACCATCTCTGGGACTTCGAACTGCAGTGGAACTGACGGTGTTCTGTTGATCAGGTAACAGGCTACTTTTACTGCTTCACCCCAGAATGGCTTAGGCAACTTTGCCATACTCAGCATGCATCTGGTTCGTTCCACAATGGTCCGGTTCATCCGTTCTGCTACACCATTGTGTTGTGGGGTGTAGGGGACACTCTTCTCGTGTCTGATGCCATGTCTGGAGCAATATTCTCTGAATTCTCGAAAAGTATATTCACCTCCATTGTCTGTCTGGAGGCATTTCAGCTTCTTGCCAGTTTCTCTTTCTACCATGGCATGAAAGTTTTTGGATTGCTCAAAAACTTGATCTTTCCTTTTTAGGAAATACACCCACACTTTTCGTGAAGCATCATCAATAAAAGTAATAAAATATTTGTTACCTCCAAGTGATTCAACTTCAAAAGGACCACAAACATCAGAGTGTACCAAGCTCAATAACTCTGATATTTTTCCAGCAGATGTCTGGAATGAAACTCTATGCTGTTTACCAAATAAACAGTATTCACAAGGATTGAGAGCAATACCTTTATCTACTGTAATCAATGCTTTCTTTGCAAGCATAAACACCCCTTTTTCTCCCATGTGGCCAAGTCTCCGATGCCACAAGTTTGGTGATGTATCATCTTCAGCTACATTGAGACTGCTTGCACATATCTTAGCACTTGATTTATACAAAGTGCCACAGACATGTCCCCGTGCAACAACCATTGCTCCTTTCTTCAATTTCTAAGTATTGTTGCTGAAGATGCTCTCATAACCCTGTTGATCAAGGGTTCTTATAGAAATTAGGTTGAGTCGAAGATCGGATACGTGCCGAACGTCATTTAGCACCATAGTACAGCCAACACTGGTTTTTATCCTGACATCTCCAATGCCCACAATCTTTGAGAAACTCGAATTTCCCATCTTGACTGTACCGAAGTCTCCTGCCTTGTAAGTACTGAAGAAATCCTTACAAGGAGTGGCATGATAGGATGCTGCTGTATCTATTACCCACTCGGTTTCCTCACTTGAAACGTGCAAGCAAGATTCTTCACCAGCGGAAGGGAGTACACAATCTCCAGAAAGCGTCACTGCAGCTTCGCCTTCTTCGTGCTTTGACTGATTGCTTGGCTGATTTTGCTCCTTCTGTAGCTTTCGGCATTCTCTTTTAAAGTGGCCTTCAATACCACAATAAAAACATTTTCCCTTCTTTCACTGTTTACCGCGACTTTGGGATCTCCCTTTGCTTTGATTTCTGTTTCTTTCTCGACTTCTACCTCTACTATTTCTCTGATGCCTTCCTTCTGTTACAAATGCATCTGTCTCGTCTCCTCCAATCTCCTTTCGTCTAGCCTCTTCATTAAACAAGGCGTCTATCACCATTGACATGGCGAGCTTTCCATCTGGAGCTGAATTACTAAGTGAAACCACTAGCGTTTCCCAGCTATCTGGTAGGGAACTGAGAAGTAGTAGAGACTGCTCTTCATCTCCGAGCTTAAAATCTACGGATGCAAGTTGATTTACAAGATTCTGAAACTCGTTGGTGTGTGCGGCCACTGAGATGCCGCTTTTGAGTTTCAAGTTGATAAGGCGTTTCATTAGTAATACCTTGTTCCGAGCAGTTTTTGCCTGGTACATGCTTTCCAGCTTTTTCCATAGCTGATAAGCATCTGTTTCCTGTGCAACATGATGAAAAACACTATGGTCAATCCACTGCCGGATCTGACCAATAGTTTTCTTATTCAACTTATGCCAGTCTTTTTCCGCTACATCATCTGGCTTTACGCTTTTCTCTTCAATTGGATCGAAGAGATCTTTACAATTCAGGAAATCTTCCATTCGAGGTCTCCATAGTGCGTAATTTGTAGATGTTAGCTTGATCATCGCACTTGCTCCCGAGTTCTCCATCAGTTCGACTTTAATCTTTGATTTGAGTGACCGTTTCTCAATGTTTGGAGTTGAATCTCAACAAACGGAGCTCACCGTTGCGTCTGGAACGGTGGAAAACCTTGGAAACGACTCTTGTCTCGTTCCAAAACGATCAAAATTGCGCCGAAAACCTGAAAAATAAGAAAAATAGAATATTTCCCACTATTCACCGGAATATTCTCTCCGACCACCGGAATATTCCCTCCGGTCACCGGAATATTCTCTCAGCCACCGAAATATTCCTGAACCAGAATATTCTTTCCAGTGACGGAATATTCTTTCCGGTGACGGAATATTCTTCCGACGACGGAATATACCGACGGAATATTCTTTCTCCGTTTGGTTACTGTAGCGGTCGGAAACCGGGTCAAACTGGTTTGGGTCGGATCACCCGGATTTAACGGGTCGGAGGTTGTCTTCTTCACTGCGCGCGCGTGGGTCCCGTTGCCGGCGCATGGCCGTCGCCGAGAAGACGCGTGTGGAGCGTGTAGCTTCGTCCGGTATCCGTTTGAGATGAAATTTTCACCAAAATTTTCGTCTTGACCTGAGGAATCTGATGGTATCCTCCAAACTTGATTTCGATCAAGTTTAAAAATGGGCCTCTCACGAAAATTCGTAAATCCGGCCTCCTACCGGCTCTGATACCACTTGTTGGGATCGGCGGAAGCTCACAAATAATTTGGAGACCAAAATATAACGTGGTTCGGCCAATTTAACCTACGTCCACACACAAAAAAAGAGAATTTGTATTAAATAACAAACCAATTATTTACAATGGTTTCTCTCTTCTAATCTCTCCAACGGACCTCACCTCCGACTCTCCTTCTCATTACAATCTTATATGTATTTATAGGAGAAAGAAATAGTGTGAACGTGTAAAAAACGGTGGAATTCCGGCGGCCGACTTTCTTGAATTTTCCGGCGGCGCCTACCTTCCAGCTGCTACTGACGGTGCCGTCTTCCACCTTCCAGAAGCCTCCAGCTTCTTCAATTTGCGTGTGTTGATTTCTAACAAAATTTATCGGGTTGGTCAGGTTAATTACATCGGTTGATCAAATAAAGTTTTTTCGGGTGTGGGGAAACAAGGAAATTAGATTTATTTGTAGTCCAAATTATAGATAAACAGAAATATCCTTATTTTAGAAGAAATTTAATTAAAATATTATTATTTATAAATTAGAAATATCAAAAATTAAAAAAAAAATTATTTCATTTATTCGTAAAATGAAAACGTTTTAATTATACTTGTAATATAATTCATATATATTAATTGGAAGAAGGATTATTTCAAGTTTATATTTATTGGGCCGCTCACAAACAAGAGACGGTTATTGGGCCGAGCTTCCGAGCTTCTCATCGGCATCACTTTTTTTTTTTGTTTTTCTTTCTTACAATTTATTATTTTTTTTAAGGCAAGTGAAAGTATATATATATTAATAAAAACAAAATTAAATAAAGGGGCTCAACAAACATCTCATATAGTTTCGAATCTCGACATTGTAAATAGAAAAATATTAAAACAAATAAAACATAAAATCAAATCAAATTAAGTTTCAGCCGAATTCAATGATTCCTTAAACAACATGCTAAAATTGTCATCGAAATTATTAATAAAATCAATATCTTTTTATCAATTTAGATTTTTGAAAGAAGTAATTATTTAATATAGTATATATCAAAATAGAGATCTTGAATTTAAACTTTATTTTATACTCTGTGCTCCAATTAATTAAATATTCTACTTATTAAGTTTATTAATTGAAAAAAGTCTTGTCCACTAATGAAAAAAAATATTAAGATATAATAAAATATATATTTTCTTATCAACTTAAATTTTTAAGATAAGTAATAATTTAATATAAACGATTATCTCTGAAATATCTCGATTAAGGTATGGGCTACTTTTGAGAAAATAAGCAAAATGTGCATGAACGTTGTCGACCACCACGGAGAGATTAACTAGATTGAAACCATTGATGAGGATCAAAGCCCTTTCACTCCGCCGACAAGGAAAACGATATGATGCGACAACTAAAGTTTTATAAAAATTATAGAATGTTTGGTGGTTTTCCTTCGGCCTGGCTTGGAAAGGGTCCAAATTCATTTATTCGAAGGAATAAAAAAAAAAAAAAACAGTAAGATCAGTTGGACGGATCCCAATTGAATTTGATGCATATCATGGGAAAAAAAGGTTATTGACTTTTGTACCACATTAGTTAGAGATCTTTATCAGGGCACACTAGATCATACACCTAACACCCATAAATTGAAAGCTTACTACATTAATATATGTATATAAAATATAGTAAGTCCTGCATGGAATGTGGGGTGATTTCATGATTTGTCCAATCGGAGCTTTCAATTGATCTATCGCCTACTCTAAAATCATTCAATTGCATGTATTAGTTTTATTCAGACTTTTACCCATATATATATATATATATATATCAATATCATCCCAAATCGCGAGCTTCAATTAACAATGAGTACTTAATTAAACAGTTTATTGATCAATCCAATATCACAAATACTTGAGATTTTTTTTAATTTTTTAATTATATTATTATAAGAAAATTGGATTTTTGCAGTCAAAATATTTTTTCACTATGTACTAATTCCATATATAGATCGTCATCGATTATTTATAAAAGCATGAAATATCCATAATATGGTATTGGACAAAATTTTTAAATATTTTATCATTACTTTAATATGATTATTTACAAACCATCTCCAATCAGCTCAATACCCAAACATATATAAGCTAAATATAAGACCAGCAAGTACTTGTTGAAATTGGCACCATTAACGAACATCGGAACTTTTGTTATAAACTGGTGCTGTATATGTTGTGTCGTGTGGTGTTGCGTGTATATATATATATATGTGTGTGTGTGTGTGTGTGTGTGTCTCGTTTGACTATGGGTGCACTACGCGCACAGTGTCACCAACATCAAATGGCCGTTAGAAATTAAAGGTGATCGAGTAATTGGCAGATAGCAAAACGTAAACACATTAACGTACAATGATAGAAAACAATATTATATATTAATTAAAGTTGAGTTGGTGGATAGGAAAACGTACGACACATTAACCTACAAAGAAAGAAAACAATATAAAATATTAATGCAAAAGCAGCATGCTTGACAGAGACCATGCACCGTCCAAACCCTCCCTAAATTTCTCATGCCGTAATTAAGTACATTAGGAATTAAAAAATATGTCTTAATTAATTCGATCGTGGCACGTTCTTTCTGGTCAAAGAAAATGAAAGGAGGGCTAAAATTCATCATGAGCTAGCTTGATACATAACTACTACGTACTAATTATAATTAGTGCATTTAATTATTCTCACACATAGTACTTTCACAACCGTACGTGTTCTTAACTTCTTTTTCCAGATCGAGGGGTCAATACTCAATACATCAAGGTTTAAAATCTTCGATCATCTTATATAATCACACCTTTACATGACTAAAATATATACAAATAGGTGAATAAAAAATTCTAAAACTAAATTTACAAATTAATTAACTAAATCATGATATAATAGACTCTGTTAATTATAACACGTACATCATGTCATAATATAAAGAGTATCAGTACGCATTAGATTCAATATCACTCTTTAGTCATTGTTCATCTAGTGGGGATCATCATGTTTTTGGTGGGTTTAAAAGTTTTATTTTTATTAATCAATATATTGATTGAGGCCCTACTGCGGAATCACTTCATGATCCACTTTGGTATTTTCTTTTGCACTACATGCATCTCCAAAGATAAGTAATGTATGTTGAAAATATCATATCAATAATTTAATTTGAGATTATATATGTTAATTTTTACATTAAGTCCAACATTGTCTAGCATTGACGTTTAAGTATGGCTATTATATTGTTTTGACATTCTATATAAATGTTATAAGCTAAGACGTCAAGTTAATTTAAAATACAATTATAATGAGTTTATAATTTAATTAATCGAAATGGGGAACATATGTCCAAGGATTCAGAGACAGAAAACAACTTGGAACAAGGGTTGCTTTCCATTTTGGAAAAGACAGCATCATCAAATATAGAACTTTCTATTGGTTGAGACGCTTGCAAGTCAGAAACTTACGCAGCTTAAAACATAATTGACTAGGTAACATGCAAAATATAAGAGCATATTCATCAACTTTATTAATTAAGATATTGCTTAACGAATATCCTAATGAATATGACAATCAGTAACAAATCATGTATTACAAGTCATGATTATGATCGATCAATAGGGTTGTGAATAGAAATACATATGATATTCCCCATCTTATCATTAAAAAAAATTCGTGTTTATATATGTAAAGATTTTAATTTAGTTAGCATCATATTACTGGAAACGGCCTAGCTATTTATCACGACCACCCTTTTATTATCTTATAATTTGATAATGCATGTGGAGACTATGAGAACTATATTTAATGAGACAACAAACATTAACATTTTTCAATTTAACATTAATGTGGCATTTCTTGATAAAATGATCCTTCAATATGCATGTATTCTCAAATTGAAAAATGAGAGTATATGATCTTAATCTATAACCTAATAATTTCATGATATTAATGTACTGTTTGAAAATGTGATATTTAAGATTCTCCAATGCTTACAATAATTAGTTTTCCATAGTGGGAAAGGTGCCCCTATTAATATCTACATACATATATATATATGTTATCAATATGTTTCCATCACCACATGAAGTATACCTCTCTCACAGATCACATCATGCACCTGGAATGATCACTATCAGAGAAAATAAATAAATCTGAAAGGGAATGGCTCATGTAAATATTCCAGGCACACATGTACATGCATGACACTAGCTAATGAAAGTAGAACAAGATGTAGTTACGCCCTAAATTGGGCATGATACTAATTGAGACACAAATCAAAGTTTACACAATCAATTATTATGATGCAAGCTAGCTAATTGGTTTCTTCCTCCCCATTAATCCTTTCAAAAGAATTATATCAATGGTAACAATCTAGCTAATCTCGATGTGATCCACAACAACACGGTACATGTTTTTGTGGACCACTTTGATGATATTTCCAAGATCACAGCTTTGATGATTTTTTTTTAGCATAGCCAAGGAACCATTGAATTCGGCCGAAATTTTGCTTTGATTCTCTGGGTTTTTTTTTTAGCATATCTCAAATTAAGATCACCACTTCATGAATATTTTTCTGCTTAGATTAGAAGTTTCGAATCTATATCATGAGATGATTGCTGAGCTCGATCCTCTCTTTATTTTTTGTTAATATATATATATATATATATACTCCCAGTACTTGCCTTGAAAAAATATATAAAAAAAGGGAATCAGGTTATTTTGATGGTTTCAATTTACTGTCTCTGTCATTCTAAATTTGGAGTGTTTATATGTGTGCATGCGTGTGAAAATGAGCAGCGAGCTGTTTGTCCCGATAAAAACATTTTTTTTTTACTTCATATTTTTAAATAATTTTTTTTCATTAAAAATATATATTTTCTCAATTACTAAGTAAAAAAACAATAATTGTTTTTAATATTATTAGAAATTGTCGGATGATTTTGCATTTCTGTGTGAAAATTGTTCAGTCGACCAATTTAAACAAGTGAAATTAAGATGTCACACCAGGACCAGGAGTTACCCACTCGATCTGCAAAAGTCGTAATTCAATTTCAGAAAACCCCTTAATTTCTCAATATTCTTTTTGCCTTTAGTTTTTCCTTATGTTGTAGTGCCCGGCAAAGGAAAGACCACCATGAGTACTACCGCGCTCTTTGGGTTCTCATTACGCCTATATATTGGTCGTTATAAATCTTTAATTTATTTTAATTTAAAGTAATAGTTTTGCTTTTGAACATTATAATTACAATGCATGTGCATTGAGGGAGCTTAATGGCTTTGGGTGGACAAGTGATCAGTCTCTAATTTGCAGGAGCTTATAAATGCTTTCAATTTGACCAGATTATATTAAGATCAATCGTTTTATCATGATCATTGAAATCATGCCATATTCTTAAATTAAAAATTGTTATTTGTCATAGATCTCCTTATAAGTATATTCGCGTTCTCATAATCTCCTGATCATATATAATCAAATGATTAGAATCAGATAATTAAAGGATGATCATGATAAATAGGTTTCCGGTAATTATGCTAACTATATATATTAATTTTTTTTTTCAAAAATTCTTTAGCGCACCGGGATAATAACCCCATGCATCTTTGCGTCCTACATGGACCTAAGACGACATCATTTCATTTTCCAAATTTACAAACTCACCTCTCACCTGACTTATTCATATCTTCCTCGTACTGACATCTCCGTATTTTCTTCCTTCGATTCTCTCCTTCTCTCATTTCCTTCATCGAGCATAAAAATCTTGTGGATATCAATCTGAAACTGCAAACAAGTTATCGAAAGTGTATTCGCAAGCCCTCACTCCCAATTCTGCTAGCTTAAATGGAGAGAGGCTTGGGTTTTAGGTTTCGATAGCATCCTCCTCCATTGGAAGAAATTTGGGTAGAGTTTAGATTTCAAAGGAAGACGATTTATCAGAAGAAAGGATTGAATTTTTTTTATAAATAATAAAAAAAAACTTCACCTTTTCGGTTACTTGAGAAAGGAGGCGATAATTGATCCATAGTCCTATGCTATAGCTCATATGATTTCTAAAATTGCTAATAGTCTTCAAGACCCATGATTTTTTTCCCATCAAGACCCACGAATTTTCCTTTGTTTTTCTGTCAACAAAATTTAAAGCTAAAAACAAAAATGGCCTGTGTATGGAAAATAAAAATGACTTCTTCAGAGAGCTTGGATAGTTGATATTGAACTTCTTGTTGGGACCTGACGCTTCTGGATGCATTGGTGCACTATGGAATTGAATTTGGCAATAAAGTTTCTGGAATTTCAGGAAATAGTGGGCATTTGATTTTCAAGACGAAGGCGAAGACTAAGGATTCAATTTTGTTTCAGTTTTTTTTTTAAATATATTGGCCACATCAGCCACGAAGCCGCGGCGAGAGTAAGTCACGGGGGTATCTAGCACTGCTTTTTTTTATTTTTATTTTTGACATAAAAACTATATTTTTTTTAATTAAGGATAAGATGGGGAATATCGTTAATTAATTTGACGTATTTATATTCACAACTCTATTCATAATCATGCCACACTCATTATGATATTTATATCACTTGTGATATTTATATATTACCACTTGCGCGTATTGAGGTAATTTACATAATAATAAGAGGGATCATTTCCTGGCCTTGCACAATATATATATATATATATATATGGTAATCTAATCGCTGAGGAAAAATCTTGCGTACGTCTTATATCCTCCATCATCCAACGAGTGGCTTTTTAGAATTGATTTACAGCTGAGATGGTTATTGAGGAAACTCCATAATTTGTATGAACTGTGCAGCTAGCTTCAGTACTTATTTTTTCAACTTTTTGATTATGAATATATGAGGTTGACATGCATTTTTGACCTTTCCTAACTGCTCCAATTATAATATATTTATAATTTCTTCGGTTTTTGGGCAAATAAAAACACGGCTAGCACGGATATCGTGGGAATTAAGGGATCCAAAAAGTGATCATCCTCATCACCTCCAGCATGCGTCTGCTGTACGGATTGACTAGTGGTTAATTAATTAGCTCCTTATCGAAAGATACACCCATGATAATGTGAAAGCTAACGTACTACATTAGCGTATATAAAAATTAATTTGTGTTTTTATTCTTTCTATTAATAGATAAGTCCTGCATGCAGCATGCAGTATGTGGGGTGATGATCATCATAATCACGATATATCATACTATAGTATGATATCATGAAATGCCACATTATATTGATCAAATTATTAGCTTATAGTAATGTGGCGTTTCATGATAAAGTGATTCTTGATCATGTACTGATCTCAAATTAAAAATGAGAGTATATCTTAATCTATAACCTAAAAATTTGATCAATACCACATCTTCTGCACTCTCATTATGATAGCATGATATATATTTCGTGATGAATTATATATAGTTATTTAAAAATTTGAAATCACCCCCACATACTGCAAGACATTATATTTCATAAAAAGTATCACAATACAATATATATATATATATATATATTAATGTGGTAAGTTTCACATTCTTATCGGTGTATCTAGTCATGATGTGCTCTGATAAAGATCGCTAATTTTCAAATCTATTTATTCTAGTTTAATATCGATATTGATGTGTATGGCTAATTGGTACGGGTACAGAGATAAGGTATTAATGTGTGAAACGCATTTTTTCAACGCCACTACTTTTAGTCATGATGTCCATGCAGTTAGAGTTAACTCGTTTGGCTAAAGCGACAAAGAGGGTAAAGAGAAGGAGTACGTATAGAGTTGTAAAAAGAAATATAAATTACGACATTCCCCATCTTATCCTTAAACAAATGGGGAACATAAGCTTAATTTGTGGTACGCATTTTACCAATTAACATCTATTATCATTAGTCACGGCGCATTTCATTGATGTCACTCATCATGTATGTAATTAAGTTGCTTTAATTTCTTGTTTCTAACAAGGATTAAGTTAAGTGGGAGCACGCTCGTACGTCCTCTTCGGACTGTAGGAAGCCCGAGTGTATCCTTTTCCTCGATCCACCCAATTATATATATGGTGCATGGTGGTCGCCATGTGCCTTAGAAAATGTTTTTTTTCTTTAAGTATATATATTTTTCGGTTTGAAAAAAACTGACTTGTTTACACCTGCCCATGGCCATGATCTTATTAAAAAAACATATTATCCCTAGTGATACGTTATCTTATGAGTGGGTGCTCCTAATTAAGTCCTCGATATTCGAGAAAATAACATCATGAAATGCATGCGAAGTCCACCATTTTATTCCGTTTCCGAACTTCCGTTAGCGGGTGGATGCTCCTATCTTGACGGCACCCAACTCTTTGATCACTTGATTGCTTTGGAGTTTGCAACGCTTGAAACAAATTAGCTAGATTTAACTTGTATTTTTAACTTTTTCTTAGAATCTTATAGATCGAGTAGTACTTATATCCACACGCTATATAATATTTAGTTTTTCTTAGATCTTGTAACTCTTTATTTACTTTTATCTACACGCTAACTCATGTTAGCGTTGTCGTTACGTTGTCGTTATCCAGTAAAAAAACCTAGCAATTATTTTAGATGTGTTATTCTATATATTTTATATTTTAATTAGAACTTCTCCAAAATGTTAAAATGCCTACATAAGATAAGGGCCGTCACAATTAATTACTGGTATTGGTGATCATCAATATGCATGTACTATTCATATTAAAACAAAACGCTTTGGCATAATACATAATTGAGTATGTTAATACCTAAAATTGCTTAACAGACCGGGAAGGACAAAGGAATGATTTCCGCGGGTTCACGTTGGTCACTCGGCTGTGAATATAAGTACGATACTCTTCGCGTTCATTTACAAAATAACAAATTAAAATAAGTGATTAAAAGTAAATAAGAGAGACACAGAGATCATTTACGTGGTTTATGAGCATATAATGCCTACATTAATAAATTGTTTGGGGACAAAACCACTATGCTGTGTCGTTTTACAATCTCTCATGATGGTCTATAGTTTAGGAATTTTCTCATCTTCAATTAATATAGGCTAATTTGACTCTGAAAAGATGGATTGCCCAAAAACGGCCTTTTCATGCAAGTCTAGGCTAATCTTTATCTTTTCCTGAAGGAAAATTTGAATTTTGGGAATTGTTTACCTGTTGGATTTGCCATGTTGTGTTCATTTATGATTTATGACGTCTTATTTTATAAAAAGTAAACAAACACGATTACCTTTGAGTCGGCGCATCAAAGCACTAAGCTTTAGTGTGATTGGTTGAAAGTTAAACTAATGAATCAAAAATTAGTTGTTAGGTAACGTGAAGCTTGATGCTGAAGATCAAGATATATGCAAACCTTACAAGCTGCACGACACACAAACATGCGCACAAATGAGCTAAAAGAGAAGATTATGTCCAAAAAGCAGACAAATGCAGGAGTCCCTCTAGGTCTATTTGTCGCCTTGTCGCTAGAAGAAATCCCCCAGCTTGTTATCAAAAAGCCATAAAAAGCTACCCCATCATGAGATCAACGTCTACTCTCTCTTTCTCTCTCTGCGATGATGTCGATGCGGAAGAGAATGAAGTCAACACGGATTGTAGGAAGCGCGAGGGCATTCCCTCCCAGTAGTCCACCCTATGCAGTGGTGGTGGCGGTCATGTGCCTTAAAAAAATGCTTAACGAATATTCATCAACCTTATTAATTAAGATTCTTAACAAATATCATAATGAATAGCATAATTAGTAACAAATGATCATGTATTACAAGTCATGATATTCCCCATGTTTATCATGTAAAGATCTTAATTTAGTTAGCATATCACTGGAAACCTATTTATCATGAACATCCTCTGATTTTCTTCTAATAATTTGATAATACATGTGGAGATTATGAGAAAACTATATTTAAGGAGACAACAAACAATAATTTTCATTTTAACAATGTGGCATTTCATTGTAAAATGATTCGATCTTAATGTACTCTCAAATTGAAAAATTACAGTATATATATATATATTTCGTGATGAATTATATATATTATTTACAAATTTGAAATCACCCCACATACTGCAAGACTTATTATATTATTTCATAAAAAGAATCACAATACAAATTATATATATATATATATTAATGTGGTAATTAAGTTTCACATTATTATGGGTGTATCTAGGCATGCATGCATGTGCTCTGATAAATTAGATCGCTAATTTGCAAATCTATTTATTCTTCAAAGATATTATAATGTGTATGAAAACGTGATTAATTAAGATTCCCCATTGGTTATAATTAGTTTTCCATAGTGAAAAAGGTGCCCCTACAATTAATATAATCTACCTACACATATGCAGTTGAAAATATGTTTCCATCTCTACAAGTATATATACGTCTCTCACATATCATGACAGATCACACATCACGGCCTGGAATATATCAATATCAGAGAAAATAAATAAATTTGAAAGGGGTTGCCTACGTAAATATTAGAGGCACACATGCACTTCAATTAATTTGCATTTTTTTTTCTTATCCATGTATAACAATTTTTTCTAGTTATTTTAGGTATACCTCTTTATCTAATTTTTCATTTAGAAAAGTAGTTTTAACATCTATTTAGCGTATAAATAAGCTATAATTCTATATTGAAGTTAGTGCCATATATAAGCACTTTAATCATTAATGGATGTAAATCTAGTTATCGGGACATATATATCAAAATAGTCTACGTGCTTTTTTTTTAAAACTTTTGACTACTAATTTAGAGAGGCCCATTAATATTATATTTTCTCCTAAATACCTATTTATAATCAACATTTACCAAAATTTAAGTATTGTTTAACGACATTGAGTCTATTTTATCATTTATTGTCTCTTTTCAAAATACAATATAGTTTTTTAAAGTCTTATTTAAATTTTTTAAAATTTCTTATATATTTAATAGATTGAGTATCTTATTTAAAATATCATGATCATTATTCTTTTTTCAAAGAAAATATTATACAAAATTACATTAATTTATGAGAATATTTTTGTATAATTTATTTGTGAGAGTAACACTTTCTTATAGTAATTATATGCTAACTAAATTTAAAAATTTTCATAAATACTAATTTATATGGATAAGATGGGGATTACACGTGTACCGTATGTATTCACATGAACTACGTACTCCTTTTCGTTGTCGCCCTTACCTTCTTTACCTTGTAACTTACTGAAGACATCAATTATGCCAACCCCGCCCCTAGATTAAAGGCGCTTCTTTTCTGTTCTTTCTTGGCGGAGGAGAAGGGGAAAGCAGGCAGTAGTGGGAATCAAGAAAAACCCCCTATGGCAAAGCCTAATTATTTAGGGTGTAATAGGAAGATTCGTTGGAACCCGAGAGCTAGCAAGAGAATAGAAAGAATTTCATGTTGGCACGTTCCCTCTTATTGTAGGCTTATTTTTCACTGGACAGTATTACGGAAACTTCCAACGAAAATGGCTGCTTTATTTTGTGTTTGTAATAAATTGAGTGGTTTTTTCGAGGAAGCGCTGTAAAATGTAAAAGGTAATGCCGTTGATCGCGCGCGCGTACACCTCCTACATATCTGTGTCCATGTATATTTGTCGTAAAACACCATAATTAACTTGCACCCATAACAGTTAAAAAGAAAAACACTTGCATCCATGACAAACCTGAATAATATATTATACCATCATGACTAGCTAGCTATTAGTACGGTTAGATGCCAAATCCAATCCATACAAACCCGTGAAAGCTGACCGATCTTGTCCCTAAGCAACTTGTCCATGAGCAACTTATTCTCTCCCAAAGCACCACTTCGATCCTTAAAAAAAAAAAAAAAAAGCACCACTTCATGAATCCCTGTTCCGTTATACTATGAGTGGGTGCTCCTAATTAAGTCCTCGAGATTCGAGAAAATAACATCCTGAAATGCATGCGAAGTCCACCATTTTATTCCGTTCCGAACTTCGTTAGCGGGTGGGTGCACCTATCTTGATGGCACCCAACTCTTTGATCAGTACTTGATTGCTTTGGAGTTTGCAACGCTTGAAACAAATTAGCTAGATTTAATTTGTATTTTTAACTTTCTTTTAGAATCTTATAGATCGAGTTTTTATATCCACATGCTATATAATATTTAGTTTTTCTTCGATCTTATAATTCATTATAAGAAAATTTAATATATATGACCAATTATTTTCTGTTAAAATAATTATTTTTTATTAATTTTTACAGTAAATAGTTATATTGACAGAAAAAAGTTGATCACAAATACCAATTTTCTAATAGTGACTCTTTATTTACTTTTATCTATACGCTAACTCATGTTAGCGTTGTCGTTAACCAGTAAAAAAACCTAGCAATTATTTTAAATGTATTGTTCTATATATATTATATTTCAATTAGAACTTATCCAAGATGTTAAAATGCCTACATATAAAGATAAGGGCCGTCACAATTTACTGGAATTGGTGATCATCAATATGCATGTACTATTCATATTAAAACAAAACGCTTTGGCACAACACATAACTGAGTATGTTAATACCTAAAATTGTTTGACAGACCGGAAAGGACAAAGGAATGATTTCCGCGGGTTCACGTTGGTTATTTGGCTCATGTGAATATAAGCACGATACTCTTCGCGTTCATTTACAAAATAATATAAAATAAGTGAATAAAAGTAAATAAGAGAGACCCAGAGATGATTTTCGTGGTTTATGAGCATGATGCCTACATCCGGTAGAACTATAATGTGGTTTTATAATCTCTCATGGCCTATAGTGTAGGAATTTTCTCATCTAATTCAAGTATAAGCTAATTTGACTCTCACGGCCGGTTCAATAGTTTGAGGGACCTAAGGCTAAAAATTAGTTTGAGACTTTTTTATTTAAAAAAAAAATTTTTAATTTTAACTTTTACATTATATTTTTATATAAAAATAATTCCAATTGCTTTGCCAAATTTATTGATTAAGATTTTATTTACATTTTTAACTAATAATTAACTTCATCTTTATTAGAAAAATTTCAATTTAGATAGTATTTTATCAAATCTAACTAGTTTTACAAGACGTGGTTTAGACTTTTAGAGACGGTTTAGGAACATAAATGTTCTCAATTATTTTTAGGTACTCTCAAATTCAACTTTTTCTCCCTTATAAAAAAATAAAAAATATCTTAATTTAGATTATTTTACTACTATTCATATATATTTCAAGATATTCTATTTAAACAAGTCTTAGAAGTAATTATAATTATTATTATAAATAAAGTTGTATAAATAACCTACACATTATGAAAAAAGTAGGTCATTGTCTCTTTAAAGAATTACACAAAAATATTTTAAGAATACTCAAAAATTAAATTTTGTTATTTATAATTTCTACATTATATATTAAATTAATAATGTCAAAATATAAGTATGTTCTTAGAATAAAAGTACTTGAAATAATTATTAAGTGTGATATTTTTTAGAATTAATAGTAATATAATATCTATTTAATTTTTTTAATTTTTTTTTAATTGAATATATATATTTTTTTTTTAATTTTTTTTTTTATTAAAGACCTTAGACAATTGCCTATTTTATCTAATAGAAGAGCCGAGCCTGTTGACTCTGAAAAGATGGATTGCCCAAGAACATTGTCATGCAAGTATAGGATAATCTTTATCTTTTCCCGAAGGAAATTTTGAAATTTTGAGAATTGTTTCACCGTTGGATTTGCCATGTTGTGTTCATTTATGACGTCTTACTTTATAAAAAGTAAGCAAACATGTTTACTTTTCAGTCGGTGAATCAAAGCACTAAGCTTTAGTGTGATTGGTTGAAAGTTAAACTAATGAATCAAAGATTAGTTGTTAGGTAACGTCAAGCTTGATGCTAAAGAAGAAGATATATGCAAACCTTACAAGCTGCACGACACACACATGCGCACAAATGAGCCAAAAGAGAAGATTATGTCCAAAAAGGAGACAAATGCAGGAGTCCCTCTAGGTCTATTTGTCGCCTTGTCGCTAGAAGAAATCCCCCAGCTTGTGAAGAAGCCATAAAAAGCTACCCCATCATGAGATCAAATCCTCTCTCTCTTTCTCTCTCTCTCTCTCTCTGCGCGATGATATCGATGCGGAGGAGAATGAAGTCAACACGGATTGTAGGAAGCGCGAGGGCATTCCCTCCCACTCCACCCCATGCGGTGGTGGTGGTCATGTGCCTTAAAAAAATGCTTAACGAATATTATAATTAGCAACAAATCATGTATTTCAAGTCATGATTATGAGTAGGGTTGTGAACTGAAATACACGTGATATTTCCGCAGCTTATCAATAAAAAAACAGTACTCCTCGGTACAGGCAAAATGGGTTCCGAACCCATTTGCGTACCTAGCCGATCGATGTGGGAATGTGAGTCCGATGTTTAATTAAAAAAAAAAAAAAAGAAAGAAAAGAAAGGCGCGGTAAAACTGGAGTAAAGCTTCTGTCGGAAGCTTCATACTGCCAGCATATAACTAACTAAAAAAAAGTAGTGTTTATGAAAAAGATCTTAATTTAGTCAGCATATTACTCATGGAAACCTATTAATTATCTTGACCATATATCCTCTAATTTTCTTCTAGTAGTTTCATAATGCATGTGGAGATTATGAGAAAACTATAGTATTTAAGGAGACGACCAATTCATGGACGCAAGCAAGAATGAATTAATTGAAGTCCTCAGCACAAAGTTCTGCTTGCTTTATTTTAGGTCAATTAACAGTACTACATGACATATAGACCAAACCCGGTTTTTATGGAACTAATAAAACAAGCTGGATTAAACAAGCTGGTCGTTTTTCTTGAAAGGCTCAAGTCTCCAGATCAAGAACAAACCCAGCAATAGAGCCCGCTGCTGCTGCTATGGTGACGATGAGGCACATGATGCTCAGGATTTGAAGAAGAATCCATTGGGTGCTCCACTTTGATATCTTTTTTTGCACTATATACATCTGTACAGGCAAGTAAACTGTGAGAGGCCAAAACCCTAAAGCTCCAATAAGTCCAACCACGTCGTTGAAGAACGGCAGAAGCATTGATATGCTAGTGGTTGTGACCACAAAGATTGTTCTCCAAACCAGTAGAAAGAGGTCCTTGAGTTTGTAGGGGCCGAAACATGGGATTATGATCTCTCTGGTGATGAGAGTAGGAAATCTGTCTGTTACTGCATCCTCAATCACATGGGAGAGTGCACGCGAATGAACTTGGTATGCACCAATATTCTGGAGGAGCAAGGCAACATTTGCCGTGAGAAGCAGCCAATTTATATATACGTTATTAAAATCAAAACCGAAATCAGCGAGGAGATCTCTAGGTGTCTCGTCGTTTCCAAAAGCAGCATAACTCGCACAGCTACAAAGCATGTACAGAAAGGTCATCAAGGCAGAGCTAAGGATAATGGCCTTCTTCATTTTCTTCAATCCCAATGGTGGGGACTCAACTTTGTCCTGTTTAATTTATATTATATCGTTAGTTCAACATATATATAATCATATAAGAAAAAATGAAGGGCATAAACTTGGAGAGATATTAATACAGTACCTGTACTTCGAAAATGGTGTTGGAGTAGGCATGATATGCAAAAGCTATGTCAGCAACTGCTAGGAAGATCTTTGATACCATTTTTAATGTCACACTACCGAAGCTTATTCCAATCATGCTTCCCCTAATCTCTCCATTTTCTATTAATTGACACAGCAACAAGCAAAGTCAAATTGTTTGGACGATTGTGAAGTAAAATAAAATTATCCCCAAAGGACACCATTGATAGGTCAAAATCAAACTTCATGGATTCTGAGTTTCCTCTTGGCTCTTTACTTCCTAATGGAATTTTTTTTAAGGGGCGCCGGACTCGAGAAATTATATTTGCAATCTTATGAAAGATTGAAGAAAATCATGAATTTTATGAACGCTTGTATTTATATCTTAAGATAAATGTTATCTAGATTTTAGAAAAATGGTAAAGTGAAATAATGAACCTGCCTGCAATTTTGGCAACACCAAGAACAAGAAGAAATGTTGAATAGATGAAGGACAGGAAGGGTTCAATATAGGAAAGGTTAAAATGTTGATCAAAGGCAGGAACTTGGAACAGAACTACTTGAATGACGCCGACAAAAATCATAAAAGTATTGATGTTCATGTGGCATCCATCTTTTCCGTGATCCACTTGGAAGCAATGAAATCTCACGAGTGCCCTGTAATCAGCAAGCATACACATCATGAGTCATGAATTAGCATATATAGTTCATACATGCAAGATCATCTAAACTATCACCTAGTATATTATTATATATGAATAATCCAACATTGAAATTCTAGCTAGTACTTAAATTCAAACTTACATCATGCTCAAGGATGATGCTATTATGTCCCCAATTGCCATTCCAATGAGGTTTTGGCCAAGAACAAATCTGTACATCAGGGTATGCCTTTCACCTAGGAAAATAGAAGTAGAAAAATTTAAATCTATGCCAAGTCATAATAAATTCATTCATGAACTTAATATTCCATGGGAGATATGAAATCCATATTTACCCAGAATTGTTCTCACAGCTTTTAGATAAGTATGGTAGTTGCTTCTTGACGAACTAGTACTACTGGGTTGATAAAATGCGGATAGCATAATAGATGTAGAAGCAGTAGCAGCGAAGAAGAAGAGCATAACAAAAAGACCAATAATCCAACCGAGTTGAGACATAGCCCACGCTAAAGGAAGAATCCCACTCCCGATTACAGCTGAAAACATCCTCGCGCTTGCGCTCCAGACATTACCTAAATCATGATGGTGCAAAAACATCAGAAAAAATAAAAAGAGAAGATCATATTATGCTATACATGATGATGAAGTATATATTTATAACCGGTTCTTCTCTGACGGCCGTCATCGCCTAATTCATGATCATGTGTTTGCAGGTTGGTCATCTCGATCTCGGCCATCATCATCATGTTGTTGCTCTTGGTAGCCCCAAATTAGTCACAGAGGTCGTGGCCAAGTTTCTTGTTCTAATCACTAGTTTCTTTACGTTATATAAATATACATTAGTACCACTTTTTCAATCCGGCCACCACTTTTTCAGAGCCAAGGTAAAGGTTAATGGGAAGAAGCGGTACGTATTATGAGAATATTTTAATTTAGTTGGCATATTATTAGAAGAGAAGGAGTGCATGCTATTGCCACAAAGGCTGGATTATATAAAAATAATATATCAATTTTACAATAAAAATAATTTTACAATTTGACAAATTATACAATATAAAATTATATTAATTTATGAGATTATTTTTTATATAAATTCTTTGTGAATGTTAGAATATTTATCTTCCTGATTAAGAAAATCTATTTATCATGACCATCCTTTAATTATCTTCTAATAATTTGATAATACTTGACGAGGAGATTATGAGAAAATGATGTTTAAGGAGAAGGCAAATAACATTTTTCATCATGATAAAATTGAAAAATGAGAGTATATCTTGGTCTACTATAATCTAATAATTTGATCACTATAAGAAAAACGATTTTTGCGATTAATTAATTAGGATAAAAAAAACTATTTACAATTAATTTTGAATGTAAATAATTATTTTCTAGGAATTAATTACTGATTGCAAATAAATAATTTATTTTTGTAGTGGATGTTGATCAATACCGGCCACATCCTCCACACTCTCATTTTGATATTTCGTGATGATGAGTTATACCATTTACAAATTTGAAATCACCCCACATTGATCAAGGTGTGTAGTAATTATATAAGCTTCCACATTCTAGCTAGCTAGGTGTGTATTTAATGTGGTGATAAAGAGCTAATTCGCAAATCTATTTATTCTTTGCACGCATTCTAGCCCTGGTAGGCTTTTTATTTGCCCAAAAACCGAAGAATTGAATCAATTACAATCGGAGCAGTTGGGAAAGATCGACATGTCAACCCCGGCCATTTAGTAAATAATGATCACAAAGTTGAAAAATAACGGAAGCACATGATTTCATACGTACAAATTGTGGAGATTCCTCAATATATAACCATCGGATGATCAGCTGTAAATCAATTCTTAAAAAGCCATTGATCATTGGACAATGGAAGATATATATATATATATATATATGACGCAAGATTAATTTTCCTCGACGATTAATTTGAAACCTGGAGAGCAATAAAAAATATACATCAATATTATCAAAATTGATATGTACATTCCATTGCACAATGGATAAATTCAATATGTATAGAAACATCCCCTTAATTATTAGTACATAAGATAAGTATATATGAACCTGCAATATGCGCGAATTTTTTGAGGAAGTCATTAGCCAGAAAGTCAAGACGACAACCAAATGTTTCTTAAGGTAATTAATGAATGAGAATTTACTGTACCTATTTATAATTAGACATATGATGCTGTTCAAGATAGTGATCACTTGCGATCCATTCTTCAGGCGATTTGTCCTAATTAATTTGCACAACTCAAAAGTTCAATAATGAGGTATCTTTCTCATCATTTAATTACCTAATTCATTAGAGGGGTCCACGTGGTTTTTAACTAATTTGAGCCTACTTATTCATCTTTTCGATCCCTTCTCCTTCTCAGAGACGATGAGACGTATATGGGCGATTATAGATTATGTGGTCTACTTCTTCTTGTTCAAGGACGTTATTATTGTGGATCGATTAAATTTTACCATTTAAACTATATATATATATATATATATGAATATACTCTAAACATGCATATGATCAGTACGTAATAAAATTTAGCAAAATAAACAAGTGAAAGATATAGCACAACGGCCAGGAGGAGGCCGTGGTTAATTCGGGTCCCCACTCCTCACAAAATGATTCTAGTGATCTTCAATGTACTCTCAAATTGAAAAATGAGAGTATATATGCATGCGATAATTGCGCCGATTCCTAATTCCTTATCGTTCTATTTAATTAGTCATGAGCGCGTGGTCCTAATAAGTCCTCCTCGAGATTCCAGAATATGCGAATTCCATCATTTTGATTCGTTCCGTTAGTGGATGGCTGCTGATCCTATCTTGACTGTTGAGATGCATGCAGCACCCAATTACTCTTGGATCACTTGATTGCTTTGCAGTTTGCACGTTTGAAACATATAGTATTTTTAACTTTTTCTTAGAATCCTATAGTGTACTCATATCCATATGCTATATTTAAGTCTTATTTGTCTTAGGAGATAAAATTAAAATTTTTAATTTTTTTTAAAAATTTATTATTATATTTTTTTAAATTTTTATATAAAATAGAATAAATAATTTAACTTTTCCATATTCTAAAATAACTTTTTCAAATATCAAAACAAAAATAATATTAAAAAAATATATTATAATAATATATATTTTTTAAAATTTTTATCTCATCTAATCTCATTTCATTTTTAAAAATAAATCATATCTTACTTTTTCTTTAGATCTTATAACTCTTTATTTACTTTTATTCACGCGCTAACTGTTAGCGTTGTGATCGTTATGCAAAAAAATGAAAAAAAAAACTTGGGAATTATTTTCAATGTGCTGTTTTTTTTTTTTTTTATAGGAAGGAGGGCCTGCCAAACCGAGCCAACCCCGATAATGTTCGACAAATTATGTCGGCGAGATGTCTTGATCGATAGCCATACAGCACTCTCCAGTCAAGGGCGAGCGTGGCATAATTAGCCAACCGACCCTTTTTAAATTATATTATATCGTTAGTTCAACATATAATAATATAAGAAAAAATGACAGGCATAAACTTGGAGACAAATAATATTAGAAGTACCTCATGAACTTCAAAAATGGTGTTGGAATTATATCCATTATATGCAAAAGCTATGTCAGCATGTTACTCTAGCGATGCTTATTCCAATCGATGCTTATTTTTAATGTTACTCTACCGATGCTTGGATACTATTTTTTAATGTTACTCTACCGATGCTTATTCCAATGTCAGCGCAACTGCAAGGAAGATCTTGGATACTATTTTTAATGTTACTCTACCGAAGCTTATTCCAACCAGGCTTCCCCTAATCTCTCCATTTTCTATTAATTGACACATCAACAAGCTGTAAAGTCAGAAAGTTATGCTATATATATTATAAGATACTTTTTCAATGTATAAAACATAATTTAAGAGGCCTATTAACAATTATCATGCTGAACGTAACTAGTAACAAATCATGTATCACAAATCATGATTAAATTTCTGATCACTTGATCATCAAATAAAAAAAAAAGTGTTTGGATTGTGAAGATCAAGAGCAAAGAAAGAGTTAAATCTTGGCGCCATTATGAACCTGCCTGCAATTTTGATTACACCAAGAACAATAAGAATAATGGGCCTTTGTCGGGTTGATTTCTCCATTCAACAACTATATTTTTCAAGAGTAAAGTAATTAATAAAGTGATGAATTACCTGGCGAGAAGAGGTGCTTTGGGGGAGAATAGTTGCTTACAGACACGGGTCATGTTCCTCGAGAGTTAAAAGAGGTTTGTATAGATTGGATTTGGCCAATCTTACAGTAGTAGCTAGTCATGGTATAGTATTTTATTCAGGTTTGTTATGGGTGTAAGCATGCAAGTTAATTATGGTGATTTACGTACGTTATGATCTAGATAAGATACATGGGCACATGAGAGATGAAAAGGAGGTGTACCGCGCGATCGACGGCTTTACTCGGCCCACCCCTTTAATTTAGGGGTGGGGATGGCATAGTTGCTTGGCTTCATTAACAAATTAAAGAGGGTAAGTGCCCCGGGAATTATGTAGTTTTTGGAATCTAGCTTGTAATTTGGTTTGGTGTCTAGAGTTTTTTTATGCTTGGATTTTGGTCTTTTTGAATATTTGTAATCTCCAAGATTTTTCACTATAACATATTTAGGTTTTAATGATGGTTTGAGATTTATGATGGTTTTCAAACTATTACCAAAACTCATTTTTGGTAACAGTTGAACCGTTACTAAAGACAATTGCTAGATTTTCTTACGTTCAAATTTAGACGATTTTTCGTTTAAATGTTGAGTGCACGTTTGAATAATAAGATTAAGTACGTTCGAACGTGAATTTTTCTGGTACCAACATTCGAACTATATTACAAAACGTTTAATTTAATTTTTTAAAAAAAATACTTTTACACCTTATTTTGACAACTTTACTATATTATTACATTTTAATTTTGTTTTCTTTGCTTAATAGTGTAGGATTTGATTATTGGTATATTGATAATAATTTTTTTTAAATATCTTAAAATGATTAAAATATGAATAAAAAATATATAAAGAAATTAAAATAAGATTCTATTCTAACAGGGCCCTCTTAATATTATACAAATTTTATACTCCATTGAATTATAAAATAATTTAATCTGTAGAAAATATGAAGTACAATAATTTAAAATTAAATTTAGATAAACTAATATTAAAAAAAATTGAGAAAGGAAAAAAAATAATATATACATTATATGAGCAGTTGGTCTACTAGATAAATTAAAAATAAAATACAAAAAGACTAAAAAAAACATAAAATCACTGGACTACAGCCTATCTCTCAATAATGTGATCTCATCAGCTAAAGTCTCAACCTTAACACGCAAGGTGTCTATATTAGTGGATAGTTACTCCATACGCTCATCTACATACACAGTGATTACAGCAGTCTATGCAATGAGCTGCTGATCGATATGCGCCTGCAGCTGTCCCAACATGTCGGCCATCCAAACCAGTGGCACCTCCCTACCCGCAGCATGTCCCCTCTGAGGCTACCGACTAGTCTCGGCAATGTCAGCAGAATCTCCCGTGTCGATCTAACGCTAGGCAGCTGAAATCAAATTTGCTACAAGAGAAGGCACACACCTCCTCTGTCCCTGACTTTGCTTATACGTGTGGATGTCGATAGGGCCTATCTGCTGCCGCACGGTCTCCGAGACCTGAGGTGACACTCCTACAGACATGAGTAGTTGGATGATGATGACTCCATAAGGGAGGTTGTCTGTCGAGACAATGCACGACTCATAGCGAATCCTCTCAAAAATTACCCATGGAAGGTCGATTAGTTCTCCATGCGCCAACCTGAATGTCGATGTGTATGCAAGGGGATCCACTTTGTGTGCAACAATGAGATGCAATATGCAAAAGAAACCTTCAAGCATACTCTCCCAAAACATGTCTGACATTTTGGGCCCCTCCCAGTCTCTGCTAGTGAGGATGTAGAAATTCTTATCCTGTTGAGGACCCTTTTGCTTGGATCCAATATCGTTGCTTGAGTCAAAGTCGATATGGTGACTGCATATAGAGTGAACTGGGCCAGTCTAGGATACCCCCATGCCAGCATCAGCATCTGAAAGCAGAGCTGGTGTAGTAGCTGCATCCTCCACCAACTGTGGCGAGATGTTTTTAATGAAGTTAAGGATCACATTCGTAGCCGTATGCTGGTGAGATAAATTTATAATTATATTTTTTTTCCATCAATAAGTATATCGTTACTTAATTCACTTTTTAGGATGAATTCAACCTTGATTTTACTTATATCGAAGATGTGAGAACTGTAAACAAAATAATAGCTATATTATTCCAACGTCACAATGGTCAACGTTATGAGCACTTCAAGAAATTTCAAACGTTGGAATAGGCTACGAAGTTTCCTTTCCAGAAGATGAAATTAGATGATTGGGTAAAGTGTTGTGATCTTTTTGTAAGTCCTGATTATCAAATATTCTAAATTAGTTAGTTATTTACATTTGTATCCATTCTAAATTAACAATAACATTATTAATTAATTTTGTAGAACTTAAGTTTGATGAATGCACATAATAGATCTGCTCTCACTGTCCGTCATCGTACTAATTCAAGGTCATTCTACCGTCTTACTGAGAATATAATAATTAATAACTTATAAAAATTCATATTTTTCTGATAATTATTTTTATTTAATTACTAACATTAAATTTCTCAATTGCTAATGTGTCTTTGATAGAAACGTGATGATCTTGAAAAAATTTTCCCCATTCATGTTTGTGCTGCTGCTCACACCAATGAACATAGTGAATGGATGGATTATGCCGCTGCAAAAAATTATGGAAGCGATATTAATTTAAATTAATTATGCAATATCTGAATAATTTATTTTTGTTCATATTTCAATTAATTTTGTTGTTTTATATGTGTTTTCTTTCAAATTGCAATATAGAATGTTGGAGATGTATTCATCTTTTGGGGAATCATTTCCTAATGATATAAACATATTCACAAAACTGCTCAGGGCTATGTCTAGTATAGTCAGAGGATTTAGACGTTCAGTGAAGCATTCGACTGGTTCATCATCCTCCATGAGTTCCTCTATCTCAAAGATTAATAATCTCACCAAAGATTTAGAAATAGTACGATGAGAAAATGAGATTATGTGGTTGAGACAGCAAGAGTTGGAGTCTCTCCCAGAGCGATATTCTGATCTAAAGATGTGTGTGCAGAGCAGCAGAGAGAGTACAAGGAAAACATGTACACTACAGTCTAAAAACAAGTGTAGAGAGAGATGGTGGCCCAGATAGAACGTGTTATATCACTATAACATGATCGCGGTGGACAAGGAAAAAAATGATAAATTTTATCTTTTTTTATTATTTTGAATTTTTAGTATCTAATTTTGATATGCTATAATATATTGTAAGTTGCTAGATTGATTATATAATATGATACAATTTTTATGCTTTTTAATTTTATTAAAATTTACAATTTTTGACAAGTACGTTCAAATGTGCACATGAAACGTTTGAACCTTAATTTTAACTGCATTCGAACGTACCACACAACGTTCGAATGAACAGACTAAAACATTCGAATGCTTATGAAACTAACATTCGAATGTCTGACAAAATGTTCGAATGTTCATAAAATTAACTTTTGAACATACTCATACGTCACGTTGGAATGTTGGTTTAGAAATGTCCAGCCGTCAAAATGTGACTAACATTCAAATGATAGTAATAACGTTTGAATATTGGAGAAACAAACGAAGTAGTATATCGTTCGAATGTCAGTCAGATGGGTTTACGTTCAAACGTCATATTATACGTTCGAACATGACTTTTGGTGACACATTTGAACAATCACTAATTGTTCTAATGTTTGAACGTTACATCAAACGAAAAGGTACTAACCGTAAAAAAAAAAAAAAATTATGACGATTAAATAATAAAGTGTCACAAATACTTATCTGTGACACACTCACTATGACAGTTACCGTGATGATTTCTAACTGTCACTAAAATTCTTTCGTGACGTTTTGATCCTTTTTTATAATGTTTTCCCTGTCATTAAAGTCCAAATTTGCTGTAGTGTTGGTTTATAATCACAGTTTTTCTCTACCACATGTAAGGGCTATTAATAAAATTAGGATATCGTTCTCTTCTAAGAAAAAATAAATAAATAACAAAACAAAAAGAGGTTAGCTAGATTGAAACATTGATGTAAGGTTCAAATAGAAAATTTGAAAGGGAGGAAGAAACCAATTAGATATCATCATAATAAGTGAATGTGTAAAATTTGATTTGTGTCTCAAGTATCATGCCCAATTTGGGGCGTAACATGCATGTTCTACTTTCATTAGCTGTAAAGTGCATGCATGTGTACTGCATGGAATATTTACATGAGCATGTCCTTTCAGATTTATTTAATTTCTCTGATATTGATTGCAGGGAATGTCTGTGAGAGAGGTATATACTTGGGGAGATGGAAACATTTGATCAGGTTCTAGATGATCATATTGATAACAACGTCTCTTGTGATATTTATTAGGTTGTAGATTAAGATATGCTCTCATTTTTCAATTTAAGAGTAAATGAAGAATCATTTTATCATGAAATGCCACATTAAAGTTAAATTGAAAAATGTTATTTTTCGTCTCCTTAAATATCGTTTTCTCATAATCTCCTTAATATCAAATTATTAGAAGATAATTAAAGGAGGGTCATGATCATAATTAATAGTTTTCCAGTAATATGCTAACTATATTAAAATTTTCAGTACATTAACACTAATTTAAAGGATAATATTGGGAATGTTGTATGTATTTGTATTCTCAACTCTATACGTACTGATCCTTCCCTTAACCGGCCTAGTCTTTGTCGCTTGAGCCAAACGATCCAACCTTACCATGCACACTAAAAGTTGTGGCATTGAAAAATTAAAAAAAATATAATTTTATTAATAATCACTTTTTTAATCATTAAATAAAAAATCAATTTTAAACAAATTAAAAAAATATTAAAAGGGTGATAAAAGAGTAGGAAATATATTATTATTCATGTCTGGAAACATAATTCAACCATATATATATATATATATATATTTGAGCAACCTGAATATTTTTTACAACAGATGAAAGACATATTACAATTAAAAAAATATAAAATAAAATACTAGTATTACTCAGCCGGCCGTCCTAGCCCTCGTATCTGCCTAGGCGGGGGTCATATTTGGTACCCGGCACCTGAGCCCAGCTCGCATGGGCAGTGATCCCATCTGTTTGTCGAGTGGGTGTAAGTAATACGGGCCGTAAGCCCACGCTTGGGCTTCAATAAACGCCAATTGAATCCATATTCTGTTTTAGAGGCCCTTTCCTTTTTTTGGGGCCCAAAACATGTTTTTACCGGCCTTTTTGACTATTTGTGAGTCTATAACTTCTTTCTCAGTCCAGACTCTAAACCTGCAAAATAAATACAAATTTTGAAAATCTAAAATATATAAAAATAATGTCTATTTATAAATATAAATTAATCTAAAACTAGTTTTGAACCCTAAATAAACTTAATAAAGTTACTAACTACTAGTTCTGAAATATCACAAATTAGTCTAAAATTATTACAAATTAATGTAAAACTATTAAAAATAGTTTGAATAATTTAATAATAATAAATCTTCATCACAAAAAAAAAGGAAATAAAAGAAACAAATCTAAGTTCCAACGTAGTCCCACCAACTCCAAGTGTTCAATAAAATCTGAAAAAAAAAAATGAAAATGAGAATATGATGATTCAAAAGAAAATAACTTCGAAAATAATTTCTATTTTGTAGCCTTTTGACTTCATGAATTTTTGGATTTTGGGAATTTAGGACTTCAACAAGATAAAATCTATCACATTGTATTTCAAACTGTTTAAAAATTAGTAAATGATCAAGTTAACAACTTTTTTTAAAACATTTTTATAATTTTACAGAATCAAAGTTCATTTTTAATGAAGTGTCATATTTGCAATGGTTGATTATGAAATGAGTTATAAGAGTATCGTAAGTATTTCATTATAAGTAATACAATATACATGTCTTTTATATGTGTGCAAGGTTCGTGCAGATGTTTTTCTATTTTTTTTTTTTACATAAAATGTAGATCCTATAAAAAAAAAAAATTATATATTTTTACACTTTTTTTTTAATGGCGAGCTGGCTTTTTTAGAAAATGCATGTAAAATCTTGTATAATTGAAACTTGTAAAAAAAAAAAAAAAACCTCTCATCACCATTAAAAGTTACGCGCCTTGTTTGGATTTAAAATTCAATTTATTCCAATTCATTTTATTCCATCTAATCATTACAACTTATTTAAATTCTTAAACAAAATACAATAAATAACTCTACATTTTCAAATTTCAAAATAAAAATAATATTAAATAATAATATTTTATTCAACTTTCATGTCAAATCATCTCAAATCATTCTGTAATTGTTAGAATGAGTTCAATTCATCTCAAACCAATCATTGATGGGATCCACTATTTTCTCAACTTACTTAAAAAAAATTAAACTTAACTTACATCTTATATTCAAACACATCTCAACCTTTCTATAAAAAAATTTATATGAAATATGAAACCGAGATAGTTATATTTTAGAAAATTATAATAATAGTGAAAATGCCTAAACTTTATTCTTATGAAGGTGGGAGTTATATATGATTTTTGTTTCTCGTCCTCTTCCCTTCTTTCTAATGGGTTTCGAATATAAGAGTCATTTATTGGAAAGAATAATTGAATTGAGTTCATGTATTTACCACAGTCGGCAACACATCTCTTGCTTGCTGTCTCTATGTGGTAAAGTAATCTAATTTTGCAAAATTGCGCCAATTCTAATTTTAAAGATTAGAGGACTTCGATTAAATGAGATTTTAGATTACATTCCAAACATATCTAATGAGACTCATAATATATTACTATTCATATTTCAATTCAAATCTTCTACGATCATCTCAACTTCAAAACTCAACTTTAATGTATACAAATTGATACTTTCCAACGTCCACTAGGTTGAAAGTCCTGGATTGTATCAAATTATTTTTTAACTATTTGTGAGGCTGTAAAATATATGTTTACTTATTTATTTGTGCATAATGGTGAAAAAATATTAGAACTTAAGAAGTCATAGACTATATTTGGATATTGAAGTTGAGATCACCCATTACTATTCACTATTATTTAATATTTATTACTATTCACTATTATTTAATATTTATTATTACTCTTATTATTATTTTATTATTGTTCATATATCATCTAAGATTACCTCAATATCCAAACGTACCTTAAGATTGTGTTCGGATAATAAAAGTATTTTATTTTATCATTACAATCTTTTAAAATTTGTATACAAAATATAATAGATAAATCTTAAAAAAGTTATAATATTAAAAAATAATATTTTATTTAACTTTCAACTTTTATCTTAACAAATCACACCAAATCAGCATAATCCATATCAAACTAATTATTGATGAGATCAACTATTTTTTTAACTGACATAAAAAGTTAAAATTTATCTAAACTTGTTTCATATATTCAAACACATATATTAACTTATTTACATTTGAAATCTTATAATTTATCTCAACTCATTTCGTGTCCTTAATTTCTCAATTTCAACATTGCAACAGAGCTACCAAAAGACCTACGTCTATTTCTTTTCTAGTAACCAAACATGGATCCCGTCAACTCCTTGGAAAAATCTACTAGAAATCCACTCATTCTGTAAAAATATTTGTAAGTATACAAAATCATAATAAGCAGTAAATTATTTTAAAGAAAACAATGTCAAACCTATAGAGATTAATCATGTTATTGAGTATTGAAATATATTAAATTAATTAATATTTAGAAAAACTGAAAACCAAATGAAAAAGTTTTACCATCTAAATTAATTTGAAGTACTTTAACATGATAAAAAAAAAAAGAGTACAAAAATCTACGATTGTAAGTATAATAAAAATAGATTTAGAGCTTTTGATTTCACTTCACAAATTTCATACAATTTATTCTTTCTAGTTATTAAATTTCAATATTCCCATGTTGATGATAAAATATCTCCAACTAATAATTTCATATCTATATGCGAATTTAATTAATTGGAAAGTCATTAAGTTCTTTGAATTTTTCTTAAAAAATTATATTAGTCGCAATAAAGTATCTTTATTTTCGCTTAGCTAATGATGTTTAACCCTAAAGCTAAAATTACAAATCACCTATCGGTCTCATTGAAATTCAATAGATCAAATAATAACTAGCCGGAAAATTGTAAGCATTAAAAATAAAAATAAACACTCAATTTTGAAAATATTAAAAATAAAATAAGTTTAAATATAAATTGTGTGTTTAATACTAGACTACATCATGACTCTAGAAAATAAAATTAGTTTATAATGAAATTGACAAAAAAAAAAAAGAATAAGACTAATATTTTTCTTTGGAGTTGGTTGATAAAGCATCAACTTTCGGCTCTATCCTCTAGATCTACCTCCTAAAAAGGCTTTGACTTTTTTTTTTTTTTCAATTCAAGTATAAGAATATGTCTATATATATATATATATATATATATATATATATTCTAGTTAGACTCCAACGTGCGATGCACGTTTGTCTAATTTAAAAAATATATATGAAAAAATTACTTTTATTGAAAAGAATACAAATATCATATCAAGATGAAAAAAACTATGTTTACTTATACAATGTAAAGGAGGACAATCAAACATGAAAAGAATAGTGAGATAAAAAAAAAAAAAAAAAAAAAAACCAAATATTTTGCTTTAGGGGTGGTTGAGCCAAATTTCAATCAGAATTCATTTCAACCTAACAAATAAACTTGAAACCTTCAACAACATGCTCATTTTCTATTACAGACTCAGTTCTCAAATCCAATAACCATTGCAGGAAAGTGAAAAACTTTCAAATATTAAAAAAGGTTTGAGAACTAAATATGCATTAAATTCAAAGGCAAACGTTAGAAAGATCATCTTACTCCGAATCTAAATACGACATTTCCAATCTAACATTGAAAAATGATGACGGCAATATTTATCTATGAAGACATACACATATCAAAAAGGCCACAAGTCTTGTCATGTATATCTATCATAATACTGGCATACACAAATATTTAGCTTGATAGTCTATATAGCCAGTTGATGACAGAACTGGATAAAACTGATCTATTTTTTAAAGCAGAAAAAACCTCCCAAAGGCGTAGAAATTAAATAAAACCAATAAAATTATGCAGAAAGAGACGAAGATGCATAGATACCCCCATTTGACAACAGATACGAAGATATTAATTCAGGACTTTCTGCATATCTTGCTTCTCAAGTTCTTTGTATGCCCTGACTTCCTCTTGGTTCATAGACCTTGCTGGAAATTTTGTTCCCACTAAATATCAAGAAAAAGAAGCTATTATTCAATAATAAGTTTAGAAACTTAGAAAATATGCTGGCAAGCAAGACAAAATTGCCATGCAAAAAATAAGTCACCAAATAAAATCAATTAGATCAAAAAATAAAAAAGAGAATAAAACAATAATGACATGCAAACCACATTTTTCATCACCTGCTTCTATTCCAATCTGACGTACACCAGCAGCAAGAACGAACTGAAGCATCTGACTGGCTGGAAGATAATCAAGCAAAAAATATTTATAATTTGGAATTACATAATAAAAAACCAACAAGAAACACAGCAACAAGTGCCAATTGATTTCAATCATATGAAACTTGGGCAGACCGATCAATTAAAAACACCAAGATGAACTTCCATCCCATGATGAATCCAGAGGTTGGAAAGTCTCTGAGTTATGACGCTCTGCAATAATCGCCAAGAGGAATAAGCTTTTAAATCCCAGCTCATGCCAGCGTGTAATTCTCTAAGTCTCATATTTTAAGTTAACTTTCTATACTTATCTACATCCATCTTATTAACTTGAAGTTTGAAGAAAGGGTCTTATAAGGGTTTCATTACCATTAAGGTAATCATCGAAGCCAAAGTCATTCAAGCTACCTATAAGAGCTTCCAAACCCAGCATTGAAGATGGAATTGCTCCTGAAGGCTCCTAAAATCTACAATTGTTTCCCAAACACAAAAAAAAAAAAAAAAATCATGAAAAGAACGAAGGATACAATTACTGCACAAGTAAATCTTAGAAAAATGCAAACCTTTATATATATAGCAATAAACAATAAATATGATCATGAAAAAAATAGCTCCAATATAACATACATCCAAAGGGATGAACTTTGGAGCCTGGGCTCAATCGTAAAGTTGCATTCCCTTTGTAAATTGAGTGGCCCACAAAAAACCTATGCGGGAATGTTCTTGCTACACATTCAAAGGAAATTGAGTAAAAAATTGCATTATTAACACTATAAACAGAGGAAAAATTGTAGAGGGAATTCTTGGTGGTCTTTCTTACTTCTGGAGGGAATATTTGGTGAAATAATTAAAATAAGCCCATCCTAAGTTGAGAGAAATCATTTAAACCCACAATTTGGTCGCAGAGACAATCGAGGAAGAAAAGAATAGAAATGAAGACTTTGAACTGACCCACCCAAAAAGATAGTTTCCAATTTTTTTGGGACGCATCAATCTTTTCATGATTCCCTCCCCTTTAGACTTCATCATTCCCTGCCCTTTATTTTAGTATGTGTTAGTCTTCTTCATCTAGCCTCAATAACACTACATTAAATAAATAAATAAATAAATCATATAATCAGAAGCAAAAAAATAAGGAAAGAAAACCTTTTTTAAAAAAAAAAATTTCAAATCCAAAAAGAAAAAGCTAACAAAGCAAAACAAAAAACCAATCTACTTTGCTAAAAGAATTGAAGAGGAATACAATATATAAAAACCCACTAACTCATCGTTGCACAACTCCCTTACCTAAAACTTCGTCTAGAATGAAAGCAACATTCATAATGATTTATGAAGATCCTTCATTAATGCAGTTAGAAGCACACATCTAAAAGATGACATATAAAAGGAAATAAAAAGAAATCCAATTAATCAAATTCTCAAGCAAAAGCTAGAAATCAATAGTTAGGAGGCAAAAAGAAAATTTACCCCAGACCCACATCCTCTTATCACCTCTCTCCTTGAGAATCCTGCATTGATTGAATTATCCAACAGAAAGTCCCCGTCATGGAAAATTCTGAGTCCTAAATGAAGGTGAAAACAACATAGGAAATGTAAAGAAGATAGAACACGGAAAGAAAAATTGAAATGAGAAAAAATAACACTACATTATTAAAAAAAAAAGGACAAAATCAGAAGAAAAAAATAACAAAAGGAAGCAACTTTTTCACAAAACTGTAAATCCTAAAAAAGGAAGCAAACAAACCAAGAAAAATACATCAGAGCAATACAAATTTAAAGTTAAATAGTCTCATTCGGGGATAAGGGCATGCCTTTCATCCAACCCTCTCATAAAGAAGCTACTAAGGGATCCGAGACCGAGCCATGAGAACAATCGTAGAGGCTTTTGAAGGAAATAATTATGATTTTGTGGAGCGCATACAAAGCAAGGACTTCTAAATTATCCACGAAATGTACGTATGCCGTCCATTTTCAAACCCAAATATCATACACGTCTTACGGAAAAAAAAAATTGATATAGAAATTTTTACACAAAACTTCTTGACTTGCACAAAATCTTAAGATTATGTGTTATACATAATAAAATTAAACCATAAATAAATCAAAACATAATAAAACAACAACTATTGGAAGTTGTGCCAAAAAGTCAAAAATAAATGTGCTAATATAAAAAACGAATTGAACCAAATGTTTTCACACTAAAGAAAACTATAACATGCATACCATGAAGCAGATGGGGAGCAAAAAAAAAAAAAAACAACAGAAATAAACCATCACAGAAAACATTAAAAAGGCCAACCAATTGGCGCGACAAACTAACCTGAGACAATTGGAGCATTAGAAATAAGACAGACAAGAGAAGGTTAAAGAATTGTTATAATACCAAAATTTTCAACAACACGAACTGATCATAGTCAAACCAGATCACACCAAAATGAAAATCAAGTAAATAAAGTTTTGAGTCAATGTTTTGAACATAAAAAGGACAAGAACTAAATAAAAAAAATTCCAAACTTTATTCTTGCCAAGTCATTATTTTATTTTATTGTGTTTTGTATTTTATTTAATAATTATATTATTTAAATGATTTTTTATAATTATTATTTTGCATTGTAATTATTTGTTCTTACTTTATTATTTTAATGCTAAGTTTTGTGTAATTTTTTTTATTTATTTTACACAATACAAAACTGTGTTTCCTATTAATTGGAGGAACATACATGGCTGTCCGTAAGTAACAGTAATGTGGAAGATGGTTCTGCTATGCATAATGTGGTGAATTTGGACAGAAAGAAACGAACGCTGCTTTGAAAACAAGGAGCGCACATTGGCTAAGTTTGTAATAACCCTTTTTTTTTAAATATATATACATCCCTAGGAATAGATTCATTTAGAAATTTATTTATTCTTAAGGGAATTTTAGGAAAGCTATGGTAATTGGGAGAAAGATTTAAACTAGAAACACCTTAAGTAGTAATTGAAATAAGAAGAATTATGATCAAATATTTTATTTTTTTTAGAGAATAAATTAGAATATTTTAGCTTTCATCTATAGAATAATTCTATCAAAGAGGTTAAAAGAAAAATTTGAGAAATAGGAAGTAGAGTAGAAAAATACTTAGATAGCTTAAAAGTGGGTTCTCGAATTAGAAGAACATGTTTTGGTAAATTGATAATATCTCTCTCATATGATCTCGTATTTAGGTGATTTAAAATCCTATCGATCACTAAGAGGATTATCTAAAACTTTCATATTTTGAGATGTTAAAGAAGCGAAGTATATTAATGTGTTAACTGGGCTGGAAGTGGACTGATCAGATTTGAGCGTAAACTGAAGCCCGAAAATAAATCAAACCACCAACCTACTTTAGGAGTCTCAATTTAATTGGTTATCTATATTTTTATCTTCTAGATATGTGTGAAAAAGTTTGTATATGGTGGTGGAAGAGTTTTTAGAAGAAATTTTGTTTCTAATCATGGAAGAAGTGGGAACAAAATCTGATTGAAGGAGAACCAACCAAACCAGCCAACTATCCCCTCCATTCTTAACCAATTGTCAACCAAGCCTTAAGGGGATTCTTCTAAGAGGTCCTAAGGGTGTCAAGGAGGTATGGAACATGTGGCAAAAGGTGAAAAAAAGAGGTAGAAATCGTGGGAGCCAGCCAAAGGCCAAGTGGCTGGACTGATTTCATCCAAGATATATTGAGATTTTGTTTATTTTGTTTATTTATGTGTTGTAATTTTTTTAACTATTGATCTGAGATAATTTCAGGTATGGAAGAAGCTTAGCCATAAGATGAAAACCTTAAGAAATCATGAGATTTAGATGTGATTATAAGGCCTAATGTCTAGGGGTACAAGTCACCCCATTCAACCAAAGGGGTTGCTGAGACACCCCTGCTTTCTCCAGCCCTCAAGCAACTTTTTTACTCCTATAAATAGACCCTTAAGCTTCCCTTTGATTCATTTTAGATAAGTCACACAAGTTCCTTGAGAGAAAACTAAGAAAAATAGAAGAAATTGCACTCACAACACACACACATCAAAAAGAAGCTAAGTGAGAGTCTTGGAGAGAAGTGTGGTGTAAAATCAACTCAAAACTACTCTTTTAGTCTTGAAAAAATTTGTAAGTGCATGTCTTAACATACTCTTGGTGTGGAATAAGTGGCTTAATTTTTAGATTTATTTTGATACCTATTTGATGCTTGTTTAAGCCTATGCATCATGTATGAGGTAGCTTAAATGTTCTTAATTTATGAAGTAATTTTTGTTGTGGAAAAATATTAGGAAAATTTTTAGTAACTTATGAATATATTTTATGATCATATAATAAGAGGAATATGTGAAAATATGAGGCCATGATTCATAAAAAATTGATAGAACAACCTTAGTAACTTTCGGACCTCAAAGAGGTTTAGTTAACAGATTTACCCTCTTATAGTAAACAGTCATAACTTTTTAGTGGGAACTCAAAATTGAGTGATTCAAAATGATATGGAAAGTTAAGACAGATATCTACAATATTTGTGTTTAGAACTCTATGAAAGACAAAATTGAGAGTAAGTGACAGAATAGAGTAGGAAACCCTTGAAAAAGGAAGATTTCCTTCACTTTTAAAACTTCTAGTGAATGTTTTGAATGAGTTTTTTTAACAAATATGATGATTTTTGGAAACATAATATATTATTAGGATTTTTAATAATTATTATTTTAAAAAAATAAAATAATAATAATAAAATTTTATATAAATAAAGATAGTTCAAGAAATACTTAAAACTAATTAAATTAGGGAATTATGCAAATTTGTGGGCTTGAGTTGAATATAATAAAAGGAATAAAACTAAGAATAATTTATATAAGATTTCTGTCAGCCCCTTGATTTAGTAAAATTCCATAATTTATTTAATTACATACGTATTATTTGCTAAGTTTTGACGTTACGCATTTAAGTGACATATGTGCATGTAAGTTTTTGTGATGTATTTTTCTATGTCATATACTTTACGAAAACAGAAAGCATGCATGTCACAAGTCTAAGGTTGCATGTATATTACAATTCGTCACATATGTATCGTCACAAGTCACGACTTGTATTTTAAGAGAATACGATAAAAAAAACGTTAAGGAAAAGTGATAAGTTAAGTGTCGTGTCACTACGAGGACGGTGATACGTAACACTTGGAGAACTGATATGACTAGCGGGGACGGCGATACGTAACGCCCGCTATACTAAATAATTCCGTGTCAGGACGGGGATGACGATATGTAACGCCTGAAAGATTGACACGAGGCTCTTCAGGATGGGGAGGCCGATACGTAATGCCCGAAAAATTGATGAGCTTATGTATAGCTAAACTGGCGCGTCATGCTGAGAAAACCCAGCGGGAACGACGATACGTAATGCCCATCGAGGTGATGAAAAATGTATGACCCAAAATGTTACGAAAGATATTACAAGTAATAAGAATTTAAGTATAATAAGAGTGGGTCCATAGAAAATAATAGCCAATCATTTGCTTGTCACTCATACGCATGAGACACATAAGTTAATTCATATGTTATATATTTATCATGATCTTGTCATATGTTTTATGTTGTACTTTATTCATACATTGTTATGTTATAAGTGTACTTACTGAGATTTTTAAGGAAATCTCACTTTTATTTGTTTGTGTCTTTCTGGAAAATTTAATTATTATATAGGATCATATGTCTCAGGGAGCTCAAAGGCACCCTGATGGACCTTCTGATTTTTCTTTTTTTGATTTTTTTGACTCCCCTATTATGGATATCTATGATCGACTGATGGAGATATGGAGACACGATGCATCCGCTTTTTTCGAGGGGCAGAAACGTACCGGATGCTGTCTGACATTAGGTTTAGATGGACTGTTGTTCGTGTGCAGGGTTTACACAACTCCACATGGGCACTATCTTTATCAGGACTTTTGTATTAGTCTGGATAGATTTCGTTATGGGAGAGAGTTTCCAGAAGTCAAGAAGGAACTGAGGTAGTTCTAGTGTAGTAGTTGGATAAATATGTAATATTATTAGAAGACTGAGAAAACGAAATAGGTTATGTATAATAGTACAATCTGATGTTATAAATGTGACAATGTGAATATTATGGTTATATTTTACCATGTGATCACTAGTTTATTTTATAAATTTTTTTATTTCGACCACTTTCCACTATAAGTCTCATTATACATGATAGTAAAAATATGTGTACGCATCTTAAGATCGATACGTATGGAGTAAGTAGTCTAGTGTTACTTACTCAGACTTCCCAATTTACGTTAATACCCTTAGCATAAATTGAGGGCGTTACAGAGTTACAATATTTTTTCATGCATACTTTATTGTTATAGTTCTCTACTATTGTTTTAAATGGGAACAATGTCCATGATTTCTTATCTTTAATTTTTTACTTTTAGCTTGTACTTAGGTGTTCTTTTATATACTCCCTGTATACTTTTTCACCATCATCAAAGAAACTTATCTTTTACTTACAAAAAAAAAAAAAAGGATAGCATAGTGCAAGAAGAGAATATATGAGGAATAGAAAATGGGAATCGGGGAGATAACAATCTACCATGCAAATTATAGATCATTTAAAAAACAATTAAGATGAAAAAGAAAAGGTAAATAAGAGAAAAGGAGGAGAAATAGCAAGCGTATTGATTAAGCAATATCAAATGCAGTCAACATTCAAGAAACACTTTCCTCACAATCATGGTGCTAAGGGTAGACATAAATTTTTCCTTAATATTTTTCTATAAGCAATCAATAATTTTATTGAATAACTCAAAAGGCATAGCCCAAGAACAGATACCCATAAAATAGAAACAGCCAAGAAATGAACATATTAAAATTTATTTTAGACGAGTCGGGATCAGATCAAAGTTATTTTTGTAAAGAACAGTTCCTTTATTTATAAGCTTTTTTCATAGAAATCGACAAGCTAAATGAATTAGACTTCTCAAATATCATTTAAGAACATACCAACCTCACCTCCTCGTCCTTGAGTATTTTGATCCATTGTTGTTAGTTCCTGATGTGATAAAAATTGGATATAAACATTCCTCCCCCTTTAGCAAAACACCAAGAGAGATGCCTTGTAAGGTGATACTGAAATTTTGAAATGTAATATCTTCTCACAAGATTTGTATAAACAAAAGCAAACAAGTCATGTATACCATATGCTTGACTGAATATTGGCATAGAATTGCATAGCACTGACTGCTGAAGGAATATCTTGCATTTGGATAAGAGCCTACAAGCATGGAAGGCATAAAAATGTCAGTCCCAAGATTTATCTTGGGAGAAAAACCAAAATGAAAAAAAAAAAACAATTGTCTATATTATAGTGGCTAATTCACAACCTTATTTTTTGCACGAAGCATCACAAGCTTAATAATGACACCAAATGGCTAGAATAACTGAAGCAAGTCATTCTAGTAAAAACATGACAAGATGCGTCAGAAGATATATTGGATATAAATAGGAGAGAACATGAAAAAAAAAAATATCAGATCTAAAACTGGCAGAAGCCGGACATGTAATAGAAATATATAGCAATACCCACATAAACTAAAAGGTCGTACAAAGGTCATGTAATGCACTAAAAGGTTGGACAAAGAGCATACTTCAGATATCTAGAATCTACAGGACATGTAATGCACTATATATTTCTATTGCTTTGAGAGAACGCTATTTTTCAAAGGTCATACAAACATATAGGACAAAGATTATTTGGACAAAAACTGTTCTTGGCACTTGATTTTGCATTGTTTAAATGTAACCAGATAATAAATTAATAACTCTTTCTGCCACCCTCACTCATATCACAATTTAAGAGATTTAAACTGCAAGAAGATGAGGTGATTCAATAAGTGAACCCATTAAAAATTATGGATTTGGTATCATCTAAGATTTCAATTGCTCAAAGCACAAGAAGGGATTATTGTAAATTTGAATTCTCATTTCAATTTAATGTCCTCCACTTCAATGAGAAATACTTCAAATGGCCTCAATTATTTACTTTTACCTAAGTTGGGTGTCAAATAAAGTTATGCACCCATCTGGCTGCTAGTGACTCTCAAGAAAGGATAATAAACCAGAAGAAAAGAAATCAATGGACAGGCACATCCAAGCAATTGGCAAACACAGCCAAAAATTGTCCATAGCGACAGAGAAATCCAACAATCAGATTCACATGGAACAAAAAAAAAAAAAAATACAGAACAAAACAAGATTTATGTAATATCATTTCCCCAGCTTATATGAGAATGTCTAATAATCCTAACTGCTTTAATATTGGATCCCAGATTCTCGATGCTAGAAAACAACTGATAAAGTTGAACTTCAGACAAAAACACACAAAGACCAAGAGTTGAGAATATATCACAGCCCTGTTATGGATCAAAGAAGCCTGATCGGGTTCCTCACTTTTCAACACAATGTCAGCAAGGACTGTGCAATGAAGTTTTTCCATCAGGAAAAATGGAACAGATTGAAGAAGCGAAACCCAAAAAAAAAAAAAAAAAGAACAAGCAAAAGAAATTTATAGTAGCATAAACAACACAACATGGCAAGCATAGAGCAACTATCAATTAAACAGTAGAAGGTTAAAAGACTTCCACACAATATTCCATACCTGAAAATATCTTCAAGCTAACTTCTTCCCGGAATTAACTTCCCACAAATCTATGCTTCCCATATTGAACTGAAAAGCCAAATTAGAAAATGCTAATCAATTTATGCTTAAAAAGAAACATAATGTACATAATAATCACCAATTAAATAGAAAAATGGAGAATGAAATCACCAAAAATATTCTAGAGCAGTAAAATTAACCGACATCTCATGCCCCCCGTTCATGGATAGATATAATAAATAAAATCTTAAAAGAATTGAATTTTAAAGTGATGGAGCACAAAAAATAAGTAAGAAAACAAATAATCACATGAAAAGCTAAAATAAATCTAAAAATAATAAAGAAAGAAAGAGAGAACACATATCAAAGAACACAACTTACAAGATTTAAAAATCATGGTCTTCTCATTTTCTTGAATTTTTGTGCAATCAAACAAAGAAAGCTAAATTATTTACTTTTAAAAACAAAGTTAGACCAATTAAGAAGTAGAATACAGCTAAAAAAATACCTACGTGAAAGAAATTAAGTACATGTTAAAAAATACCTTCGTAAAAGACATTATTATGAATAAACAATTCTAAATTCTAACCAACCAGAAAAGTGTAATATCAAAACTGGACCTCACTAACATAGCGAAATGAACAATCCAACAAGAAAATCCAACAACCACAAGAGTCATTACATCTTCAATTCTAGAAATCCAGAAATCCAAACAACGAATTTGCACACAAACATGAATAAAAACCTCTATATACGAGGTACATTATCCCGTATTACTATAAAATAAATTAAAAAATATAAATATCTAACGTAAAAAAAACTTAGAATGAATGAGAATAATATAATTAATTCAAATTGCAAACTTGTAATTGAAATAAAAATAAGTTTAGACACCTGAGTACATAGAACATGAAAACTCAATAAGAATTAGGTAAAAAAATATTATTATTTTTCGTTTGTGGGCCACTGGAAACATCTTCAAGGGTATTCCAATAAATGGGAATATAAACATCTCAGAAGGCAATTCCCACTCCATGTAATCCCCATATTTTCTGCTAATAACTTTGCACATTTCATTTTGCTTATTATAAAAGTAAAATTTCTGTTTTAGCTCACAAGATTCAAAAAGTGGGCATCATCTTATTTTCTCAAATTTGTCCACAACTAAATAGAGATAGTTAAAATTATTTACTTGTAGAAATAGAGTTAGATTATTGAAGAAGGAAAACATAGGTTAAAATATAACCACATGAACCACATTGAGATTAGAATTTTAAAATTCTAACTTAGCACAAAAATGTATTGCCAAAAGCAAATATCCTTTAATTTTTATATATAAGTAATGCCAAAAGCAAATCTAACAATCATGTCGAGATCAGTAGTATCTTATTTTCTCAAATTTGTCCACAACTAAATGGAGATAGTTAAAATTATTTGCTTGTAGAAATAGAGTTGGATTATTGAAGAAGGAAAACATAGGTTAAAAAATAACCACATGAACCGCATTGAGATTAGAATTTTAAAATTCTAACTTAGCACAAAAATGTATTGTCAAAAGCAAATATCCTTTATTTTTTATATGTAAGTAATGTCAAAAGCAAATCTAACAACCATATCGAGGTCAGTAGCCCATAAAATCTAATGAATTCATGGGCATTACATCTTCAATTCGAAAAATTTCAAAAATCCAATTACCAAATATGAATAAAATTGTGAGTAAAAATCTGTATGTGTGAATCATGTAAAACTCACCGCGAAGGGGTTAGCTTGGTCGTCGAAAGGAATAGAATCGTAGTGACTCCGTGCATGAGATCCGGAAAGAAAGAAATAAAGATAAATAACGATTTGATTTTGACCAGATTTCAACATGAATCATTCTTAATGAAAATAACAATTTGTTTTTGTGTCTATTGGAAAGCGTGTTATATACATATTTTAAAATTTTAAAATTGACATGAAGTTGATAATAATTATATAAATGATTAAGAAGAAATAATTTTTTTTCTTCTCAATAAATGATTAAGAAGGAATCATTAACAAATGTTGAAAGAGGAAAAAATGTACAAACAATTATATATTTGTATAAAATATAAAAAGGAAGCAAAATATTCATAGAAGGTAAAAATAGGGGGAATAAAACATTGTACAACATTTAAATTCATCTCTTTAAATTTGTTGTCTCCTTAAGAATCTTTCCTGCTTAAAGGGATAACTAGATTACTCGCAATAAATAAGAATTTTCTAACAAATCAAATATTCCTATGTCAACAGGATTGAGAATCTATCATCAACACCAATTTACAAATCTAATGTTCTAAGAATTTATTTTCCAAATCTTTGAACAGGTATTTTTAGTAATATGGCTAGAAATTTCTACCAAATTATTAGACTTAAAATAATAAGGTGTTTATTTTTTTCTCCAAATGTTGCAATTTATAATTAGAAATTGATAACTTGTAGTTGACCAAATTTTTTTCGAATGTGTATATTATAATAAACTTGCAGTGATCATTATTAATAGTTTTGCTTTGATCTTGTGCCTTTATTTTTATTTGCTGCCACTATTAGACTAAAACGCACGGCACTAATTAAAAACATGAGTGGTTCTACGTCAACTCCTGCGGAATCCCGACTGGGATCCTACCTAGTGTTAGGGAATTTTTTTATTTTTGTTTTTTTCATTTCTTTGATAAATTTTAACATGTTTAGATATTTATATATAAAAAATATGAAAATATTATAAAATAATACATTTTTATAAGTCTCTCTCTTCTTATCCCCGATTATTCTCTCTCTCTCTCTCTCTCTCTCTCTTCTTTTTTTCTTCATTTGGTCTCAGATTTCTCATTTCTGTTCGTTCTCGACTTCTCAACCCTGATTCATCTCTCTCTCCATCTTTTTCTCTGCGTTTGATCTCTCTAAGTTATTGTTATTTTTGTTGGGAGTTTATTGTTGTTGTTATGAAAATGGAGGTTGTGGATTTTGTGGGTGCACTGCGTGGGTGTAGGGAGGAGCTGTGGGCTTCGGGTTAAGGGGAGGAGGAAGGGGGTGGTCCTGGGTGGTCATGGTGCTTGGCTGTGGTTGTGGTGGCTACTTAAGGTGGCGTATGGATGTGCAATGTGGATGAATCTGTATGGAACCCATTTCGGATTTTGCTTGCGTGCAGCTGAGGGAGGGCTTGCTAAGGGCAGTCGACGGTGGGGGGTTGTTCTTTGGAGCATGGGGGAGGTGCTGGAGTCGGCGGTGAGTCCGGATGGCTGGCGGTAAAGCTGCACGATGTGGAGGAATTTGTATGGGTTCTATGGAACCCATTTCGGATTTTGCTTGCGTGCGGCTAAGGGAGGGCCTGCCAAGGGCAGTCGACGGTGGGGGGTTAGTCTTCGGAGCATGGAGGACGTGCTGGAGTTGGCGGTGAGGCTGGATGGCCGGCGGTGAAGCATATCTCTAGATGAGATTGTGCTTAGCCGAAGGGGATCGAAGGGCATTTACAGGATACATGGAAGCTGTCGTGCATAGCTCAAGGGTATTTTCGGATTATGAATGTTAAACAATTAACACTATTCATTACTGTTCAAATTAGGATAAATTCTTTTTAAGTATAAAGATATATATATATATATATGTAGAGGATCTTAAAAAATGAAAACTGTGATCTCAGTTAATCTATCTTACATAAAGGGACTTGAACTTATTTTACCGAAATATTATTTGACTCATCATTTTAATTAAATTGTTGTACATAGGGGTGTAAATGGTTCAATCCGATCTGGAAAAAACGTGGACTGATTCTATTCAGTCCAAAAATTTTCCTATCCTGGATCTGACCGAATAGGATTCGGTTCATATCGATTCGGTTCAATTCGGTTCAGGGGCGGTCCAGTCTAGTCTAAGGGTACCCCATATGATTTAATAGGTTAAATTTGATCCAAAATCTTGCAATAATTAAACATATTTGTTTGGCCCAAGTTTATAAATCATTAAATATATACTAGTACTACTTTCTTAAAAAAATAATCATATTTGCCAATTGTCAATTCCTAATCTCATCTAAATATTAAACAAAATATATAGTTATAACTTATAGTCTATAGACTTAATACTTATACTATAAGTTATAACTAATATTGTATATTATATATAGCCCATCGATTAATTAGTTAATTTAATCCTCATAAGTCATATCAATTAATCAATGATATTAATAATCATTGATCATATTTTATATATAGTTAAAAACAATATTAATAATTAATATTTATAATTGCTACATGTAATCATAAGAAAATTAATTATTAATTAGTTAATAGTGATACATCATGTGACGACCCAAGATTTTCATTCTCTATTATTTTAACTAAATAATTAATTTAATAATATTGAGAATTGAGGATGAAGGCTTAGGCTTGAGATTGAAGCCTTGGAAGCCTAACTTGAGTTAGTGGGCCAAAAAAGGCACGACAAGCCCACAAGCCCATGAGATTGACTCATTAGCCATCAAGCCCACACAAGAGACACTTGTCACCTCTAGAGAAATTCTAGTGGGTCATCCAAGACTAGTAGATGAAAGTGAAAAAAATTGCTAGTAGTTAGAAGTTGACTAGTAGGTTGTTGGTAGGATAGATTGATAAATCTCATGATGAGATTATTTCATCATTGGGATATCTTAGGAAGAACAAAGATATTTCCTATTTTACCCTTTCTAGGATATACTATATCTAGATGGATGACACTTGTAAATGAAATAGGAAGTGGAAGAGAAGAAAAGAAGAGATTCGGTGGAGGCTTCTAGCCGAAACCCATGGGGCCCTTTTCTAGGCAATCTTTCACAATTCAAACCAATGATCACAAATGAGATCATTAAAATTGAGTGACAAGATGATTTACAAGTGAGTGGTGGTGTCATGAGAAAGACAAAGGAAAAAAGGAGAAGAAAAACCAAGAGGGGTCCGGGTGTGAGCTTGTTGTGGGCCTCCTTTGTGGTCATCCAAGAATTTTACAAATCTAGGTGAAAGAACCTTAAAGATTTGTGTAAAAAATATGTGAATGACATGTGTGAGAGGTGACTTGAAAAGTAGAGTGAGTGAGAGACTCATGAGAAGGAAGAGGATCACTTGGATTGAGAGAGGGTTCGGTTTGCACTAGATGGCATAGCCGAACCCCATCTTGTCCATTTTCCTAAACTAAGATTTAGTAATCCTCTAGAATGACACTTGAGATGATGGAGGGAAGGTGTAAGAGTGATGTGAAAGAAATGGGAAGAGAAATCCCCTAGGGAGGCGCCGACCATAGCTAGGAATGGAAAACAAAATCAAACTAAGTATTGTCTAAATCGAAGCATGAAATAGTCATGAGATACAAGTCAATCAAATTGTCTTTCAAAACCTATCAAGGGTCAATCCTTAGAATAGGGAATGAGTGGCCTAAGGGGTCTAGAAACCCATGGCCGAATGGCCCTTTTTTTTGTCTCTCTTTCTTTCTTGCTCACACACGCACACACTACTCCATTCCTTACCTCTCGGCTTCAAGCTCTTCTCCTTACCCTCACTTTGCTTCATCTCTTCTAAGCACCTAAACATTAAAATATCCTAAGTATAGAGGAGCTAGAAACTAGTATTTTTGAAAAAAGTTGCTCTTGAAGATGTGAGTAAAATCTTTAAGTAGTTCAAGCATAGAAACTTAGAAAAGAACACACACCACATCCATGTCCTTGTCTATAGTTTTTCTTTAAAGATATTATGTTCTTAAAGTAATCTAATGAAATGCTTAATATGATTTCAAATTTCACCTAAGCTAGTTAGGAATATTGTAAGTATATTCTTATCTTGCCCTTAGTAATTTTAGTATACTTTTGAATGAATTTGTTTGTATTGTGTGAATCCTTACTTGTGTATGCTAAAATGATGCCATACTTAGTTAGGTAGAAATATATGTTTAAGTTTATGATTTCTTAAAGTTGAAAATTTAAAATGATGTATGGTTTTAGTTGATTTATTCAACATGAAGGGAATGAGGAAAATGCATGCATGACTTTAGGTTAACTAGTAAGATGTTAGATGATATTTTTGGTAATGTTTATTTGGTGACAAAATTTCATGTTTAAGTCTAAATATCTTAGATTAAAGATTTTATCATATTGCGGATTTTAAATACTTGATACCAAGAAAGAAGGTGGTATGATCAATATGATGAGTGATGATGTTATACATGCTTGATTAAAATTTGACTTGGAGTTGAAAAAGTTGGGTTTGTGCTTATATGTATTTCGGATTCAAGGTTTGGGTTGAGTTATCTTTTTAGCTATTGTTCTATGTTATGATTAAAATTTGAATATTTGGAGAAATTATAAGTACAAAAGTTAAAGAAAGATATTAGCATGATATGTGGTTTTCACCTAAGCAATTGAGTGGGCTATCTTGATGAGAAGAGAAGTGATCAAAATAGTAATCTAAAGGTTCTAGGGTTTCGGCCAAGACATGTTTTTAGTGTTAAAAATATTTGATTATTTTATTGGAGCTAAATTGGAGTGTTTAGAGAAAAATAAGAGAAGAAAATGCTAAGAAATACCAATGGAGGGTCTCGACCCAATCCTAGTGAGAAGGGGCCGAGCACCCCTAGGTGTGTGAAAGGCCCAATAAGTGTTCTTACATAGAAAAGAAACGAAGTTACATGGTGTTTGATTTGTGAAAGAGCTTGACGTAGAATACACGTATGTTCGTCTCACATTTCACCCGTTCAATGACCTGAGTCTCATGTCTTATGCATGAAGCACGAAAATCATGTTTTAAGACAAACATATTTTTAAAAGAAAAAAAAAAGAATTAAAGTTTTATAAGAACCCCAAAAGCTGGGATGTGGTAGTGCGCTAGTGAAACTCCCTATTCACTCAAGAGTGTCTAAAGTCAAGTGAAAGCCCTTGCATCTAAAGCAAGTGGGTGTACACAGAACGGTGTTGGCTTTTGCCTTACCGTTACAGAAAAGTTTGTAGTTGCTCGGTGAGTGATCATTTGCCGAGTGATGAAGAGCGTGAAAGGGCGCGAAACGTAGCTACTTAGGTTTGATATGGTCGCCGGGTACTATGGTAACTAGCAAGAACACAAGGTGTGAAGGGGAACCGTGAGGTGTCCAACAAGATGTCATGACGAAAATATGAGTTTTCGGGCCATATATGAGATAATATGATAAGTGGCGCCTAAAATAAGAGAAAATGAAAAGTTTTTGCGAAAAGATGAATTTTGAAAAGAAGTTCAAAGATTTCGTTTTATGAAATTACAAGCAGACACATGAAAGAATAAAGAAAACAAGTTGAAAAGAAATGGTATGAGGATGAGCATGTGCATAAGTATAGTCATGAGTCCCATAATGATAATGAATAAAAGATTTTTTGTTATTCATTGAACTGTATACTTGAAATGCTTTTGTTGAGATATAAATGTACTTACTGAGATTTCTCCCGAACTCTCACCCCCCTCTTTATCTCTTCACTATCGCCCCCTTTCGGGATGGTAGAAGTAATTGTAGGTGATGACGACCCCATCGAATACGATTCCAGGGATGAAATCACAGACCCCAAGGACCTGACTAGGCTAGTTACTTCTGAGTTGATGACTCTCGGCTTACTAGGCTGATGGGCGGCGGAGTCACTACTCTTAGCGACGTATGTTTTGGCGGACCTACGCCCGACAGGGTGTTGTTTGGTCCTTGGCATAGATGATTCCCTCCATGTGTGACGCATGTATGCGTCATCTTTCGGAATGAGTTATGAGGTAGGACCTACCTTGAATCTGGACTGTTTTCGTTATGGTCCAAATTTCAATGAGATAAAGAATGAGCCATTGGATTAGAAAGAGAGGGCAAAAAAAAATCTTTTATGCAATTTTTGTATTTACTTATTATATTTTAGGCTTTCGTTGTTTTGGAAGAAGGAACAGTTATGGATGATCTTTATGTTTATATAAATAGTAATGTAATATTTTGGAATATTATTTTGTTAAGCCATGTGATATACGCTTAGAAATGTTTGACCTTTTCCGCTGCAAAAACTTTTATTATTTGCTAAAAAAAAATGTACACGATAAGATGAGGGGTGAACTTCCCTGTGATGTTCATCTTCCACGTCTCGTTTTGCGTACGATCTCAAGCGCAAGCGGGGGCCCCGACACATCATAGGTTAGTTAATTAGGACTAATAACACTATTACATAATTTACATTAGTATATTTTAAATTTATATGTTAGTAAATAGTGATAAATTATTAATAATATATTAAATAATAATAATACACTTATTACTTATAAGTTATTACTAATACTCTATATAAATATACTATAATTTATACTTTTATATTATAACTATTATAAATTATAATATGTTAATATTATAAAAGTATATATTATATATTAATATGTTATATTACCATTCTTAATCTATATTAATATTAATATTAAAATTTATATACTATTAATTATATATACGTATAAAAAAATATGTGTGCATTCGGTCTGGTCTATAAAAAAAATTGGACTAGATTAGACCGAATTCTATCCTGTCCGGTCCGGTTCGGTCTCGATCCGGTCTAGGTCACCGATTCGATTCGGTCTTTTTACAGTCTTAATTACACAGTTGTAGGTTTACTAAATAATAGTCCTCATATTAAATTAACAGCAGTAAGAAATTTAATATTATACCTATTGATGTAGGTACGCACATACGAAAATCTCAGAGGCCGCTCTAACTTAGGAAACAATCTTTATCTCTTGGCTTAATTTATATAAATATATATATATATGTATGTATATAAAGGTGTGTGTTGATTTCACTATTTTGTATAGGAAAAATTATATTTATCGTCAATGTTATCATTTTCAATATTTTTTGATATAGTTATTAGTTATTGATTTATAAATGAAATATAATAAATAATCTCTAATTATTAAATATCACATAATAAAATGGTGAAAGAATGTCAATAAGAGGAATGGTACGGGGGAGCAATATTATCCTATAACCAATTAAAATAATTTTATTTTCTAAATCTTGATTAAATAATTATGTGTAATCCGATCATATTAGTATGGAAGTTGCTAAATATGTGATCGTTTTCCATCTAATCAATCTAATACACTTGAATATTTACAATAAATAAAATGATATGACAACAAACCCCATCATAGGATCGATCAAACTATAGCCAGTGGGGGTGACTCATGCACTTTGTTCTTCCTCTTGTATTATTTATATGATAAGAATATGTGATATACGAAATTTAATATTTTTTGAGAATTATAATTTTTTCTTTTTTATAATAATTTTAATAAGACTTTGATTATATTATTGATTAATTCTTTTGAAGTATAAATTGGGACGGGACTTTTGCCCCTCTTAAAAGTTCAAAACATAATATGTATGTCATGTATTAAATATGTATGTATTTATGTATGAATAAGAGACATGCAATATTTCCATTAAAGTTTCTATATAATACATTTTAAGTAATTGCCATTAAAATAGTTAACACGTCAAAACATGCACTTAAAATATGACACGTCAAAAAATATAAGCAGATTATATGACAAGAAGTTAATAAAAATTGCTCGTTTTGGAAAATACTGTGTTAGCATTATGTAGCAGGCATTGGCTAAAACTATTAAAGTGGAATGAATGATCAGCAGAACTCCTTTGAAATAAAAAAGAAAATAAAGAATGATCAGCAGTACTCGCATTGACCCTCGCAACCCTCCATGTCTAAGGACATCTCGTACGTACGTGCTGTTGATGATGAAGTGAGTGGCCTGATGATTTGGGTTGGACAAATGTCCGATACTGAGATTTTCTGCTTACTGCCAAAACTTCCTTGTATGGGGTTCATTTTCAGGTTGGAATATTCTTATCAACAGGTGGGGATAAATAGGATAGTTAAGACAAAGATAACATTAATTAAATTTAAGGGCATGCAGTTGGAATGTTTATTGATTATATTAACCAATCAATAAGTGGCTTAGAGACCTCAGCTTGTTACAATCTCAAACCAATTGACTTCCCTACTTCATTTCCATTTGATGCTTAACAAATGGAACTGGGTCGTTTTAACTTCTAAGTTTTAAGGCTTTGCTAATGCAAAATTTGCTAGTGGGGTTAAATTAAAAACCAAGAAAAAGACACTTGCCAAACAGACTCTTGAAGCAAAATCTGCAGTGTCAATGCTAAATGATAACAGCATCTGGTTGCACAAAGACTGATCTGCTTTATAAATTCAACATCCATCCAAACCTGAATTTGCTTATCTCTGCAAGATATGATAAAAAACTGCATCTAAATCAGGGTTCCAAAATTACTACCTAGCACTCATAAGAAAATTCTTGCGGCATGTTACAAAGAGCTCGCATTGTATTGCTAGCTACATCCAGCAGCTGTAGGTACTCGTCTGCACCGTCAATGAGACACTGCCCATTCAAAATTAAAAGAAGTAAGAACCAAGCAAAACAATGTCTCTGTACTGTAGAGTGCTACTTTTAGAAATTAGCCAGCAATGAAGATACCATTATTGCATGGATAAAGAGTGATTCCTAAGTTTATGAAGGAAAGTAAACAATAACCTTTTATAACATTTAATTGAAAATAGTACCCAAGAATTTCCAAAAAACCAAAACAAGAATGCCATAAATTAAAAATACCAGAAACTTCGAGTTGTAGAACTTTATTCAGGAGCAGATTTTAAAAGTTTAAGGCCAGGGTCATTTTTCTTTAGGTAAATGGCAATGGTGGGTTCAATCAATTGAGAATGGCAATTGGTAAACCCTAGGTCATTCCGGAGAGAAAGCATAAGTTCTACAATAATTTAAAGCTTCTTTAAAGCATCTTACGTTGCTAAAGTATGATTCACCTTCAAGCAATCTCAAATATTCAAAAGGATAGCATCAGAATTCTACATGATATGTACAACATCTTGACTAGGAAGACAGCAAAGCTATGGTAAAATTTATTTCATTATTAACAGAACGATACCAAACTCGATTATTTTAAATGCTTGAAAAAAGTCTCAAAACTAGATAATTAACCTTATCTGCTTCAGCCAATTTCTTGCAAATTCTGGCCTTCTGTTCATCTGATACGTCATCTGCCTCAACAACCACCTCAAGTAACTGGAAAAAAAGCATTCGATTATTTGTATCTTTATCTACCAACTGCAAATGGTAAAAAACCACCAACCAAAGTATAACTTGGAAACCTGGTAAAGCATCTGAGAGACTGGATATCCCTCTGCAATTATATCATTGACTTGCTTGTTTGCCACATCAAAGTTACCACTTTTACAAGTTACAAGAAATGCCTTGACAATCTCTTGTGGAATGACCTAATAATAAAGCGTTTAGGAGTTAGCACATGGTGGGCTTCTAAAACTGGAGGAAAAAGTCCTTATATTTATGGAGAGTGCTTATATTTATCATGTCACTGTTGAATGTTAAGTTATAGTTCCAGGAAAACGAATAAAGAAAATGTTTGAATGATGATATGAAGTTCCACTATCGTATCAATAAAGCATGGAACCGATGGCAAAACGTTGGAATCAGAGAAAACACCCTTTTGCACCCAGTCTCAAACAAGCTTGTCTGCACAAGCACAACACTCGATGTTAAGACAAGTTTCTTATATAGTTGACCACATAGATACAAAAGGGTGGTTTTATTCAATAAAAGCCCAAAGAAGCCACAATTAAATCAGATAAACATAGATGTAGACAAATATTGCATCCATGCACCTGTGTATGCACATTTGTGTATGGGTTTTGATGCATGTTAAGACAAACAAAGCCTTTTGAAACTTAATCATAACTTACCCCAGATACACTAATCAGATCCTTTGAAGAAATGGATGATCCAAATAATCGTGCAGCTGACTGAAATATGCCAAGACAGATTAGAAACTTAAGTCATTATCTACCTACTAAGCTCCAATTCAGTCTCCATGGAATGGTTAGTAGAAAAGAAAAAACAAATGGGAGAAGAGGGGCTAAATTAAAAAGCAAGACTATAGAATAAACAATTAAACAATTGAGAAATACTCTTCTTCATCCTAATCTGTCATCCCCAATCACACTTGGTGACGTGACACATTTCAAATGGGTGTCATTTAAGTGATTGATACAAAGAAACCAATTGAAATGGGACACACATCGTGTGGTTGTGAATGAAAAGATTTAAGATGAAGAGTAATATTGCTCAATATCACGAAATCTTACAATTATACTGTATAGATATCCAACAGCCCATAATCACAAGACAAAGATTTGTGTCTCCAAGCTCCGATGTCAGAGCTATTTTTATTTGATCATTGAAAATTCTACTCAAAAGAGCCCGTGATATCTCACAAAAGAATATCTGGTACTCTGTTTATAATTGCTAGATTAATAACAGTATTTTGACTGGACGACCTACATGTAAGCCTCTGTACAAGTTCAACCATTATCATAGACAAATGAAATAGAAAGCCTATATTGAAAGTTCCTAATAGTTCCTAATAGTCAACCCATCATCATCAATCAAATAATTTTTTTCCAATTTTACCATGGATTTGCCAAAATGAATCTATGTTGAGCATTGAAGAAAATACTAACTAAATTGAAAATACAATGGTTATTTGTGGTGCCTGTATATCTGGCACAGCCAAGAAAAGTTTTTTGTAAACCAATTTTTTAAGCTGAAGGTTTCAGAAATTCATTGAACGATTATCCACTCACGGGATGGGGGTGCTAGCAAGCATCAACAAACTGTATGGAACAAACCAGTTTGGCAAGAATAGATTATTTAAGATGCAGAGATGGCATCCGATTTGAAAAAGAATGCTTTTCTGCATGAGCACGAAATAAAATCACAACATTCACATACTTTTTTTTTTATAGGTGACAATATTTACATACTTGAACACGCGACAGGAAAAATACAAAGCAGTTCTCACCTGTAAGTATGTAATAGCCCGACGAAGATCACCTTGTGAAATAGAACTCAAGGTTGAAAGAGCCTAGAATTATGCATCATATTAATGACATTAGAAAACCTAACACCAAAACAACAAAGAAATCTACTCTGAAAACTATTTCAAAATACAAACTCTGAGACATTATGGCTACACCTCAGCGTCCAGATGGAGGCGTTCTTCTTTGCAAATATGCAATATTCGACTGCTCATGATTTCTTCTGAAAGTGGTTTGAACCTGAACTTTGCACATCTTGAAGCAAGTGGTTCGATGATCCTACAGAAAATGGAATCATCTTCATCATAAAGTACAAGGGTCTCCCTTCAGTCATCCAAATATCAGTGTGATACAAAAAGGTAAAGATTCACCATGAAAATTGAACAAAAGAAACTTTGAAAAACATGAGAACTTTGTCAGTCTTATGACCTATTGCAGCTCCCTCTGTTTGGCTAAGTTCAGCAATAAAATTATGGTTCTTTCCTAGGAGTAGAACTATTAACAATTGAGATCATACTCCTTAAGCCTTGACAAAGTACTTTACACATGAACTGAACTGGTTCACAAGTAACAGTTGGGGTTAGGTAATTCTATGACGCAGTTACATAAGAGAACTGTGATTATACATGCTTGTTATTTTAATGAACTGAGAGTAGTTATGATAAGTCTATAAATCAGTTTGCCTGGATTGTTCACTCTTGGATATCAACAAAAGCTTCATGTCAATTTCTATTATACTTTGCAATTGATTAGTGAGTCAGGGTCCTATCAACTTTCTTACTAAATTAGGAAGTAGTAAGGTTTACCTGCTGATGTAATTACAGATGAAAAAAAATCTTGTAACTTTGGAGTAAGTTTCCATAGTACGCCTCAGGGCATTCTGTCAAGTACAATATAAGTGGAGTGTATATTTCATTAAACATAACCAAGGAAAAAACAGGTAACAAACATGCCTGAGCATCTTCGGTCATGGAATCTGCCTCATCTAGAATGATGATCTTGAATGGTGGACATGGATATCCTCTGAAATACCATGAATAAAAGGGAAAAATATTGTTAAAAATGCATAGAAGAAAGTGTAGAACAAAATAGGAATACCAATAGTTACATGGTATGAGTACATACCCTTGACGCTGACCAGAACCAACAGCCACAGCAGCAAAATCTTTGATCTTTGTTCTAACAACGTTGATGCCACGGTCATCACTCGCATTCAGCTCCAGCACCCTAGACTTGTAGAGCTCAGGCCTGCAAAACATCACTGTTTTATTTCGAAGGGAAGAGTGGTAAATTGAGTCTATCAACTCCACCATCTAGGATGATGGTCTATAGTTGTCAGGATGATGCCAACTAAAATATCCAAGTCCAGGTGAAAGACAGGATTTATACATGCTATGTGTAGTCCAAAAGTGCTTTTTCTACACCGTGGGGTCAATAATCTGAATAGGCATATCAGGTAGGGTAAAGAGGAAAAAGAAAAAAACATGCAACAGAGGTTAACTGCTTAATTACAATGGAAGTTCTATATTTGATCATGTCCTCTTCAAAATGACAAGAAAACCAGTCCAAATTTGTTTTCTGCCATTGGCTTCCTGGACTTATATTTCCCATTTTTTCCCAACCCACAAAGCTCCATGGGTATCTCTTCATTTAGCTTCAGGAGGGCATAGAAAACAACGATAATATAAAGGAGTTTGCATCAATGCATAAAAGAAACAGATCCATGAAGTACTTTGAGCAAAACTGGTGCTTATACAGACAGTTGGAAGCAATTAAGCTCCCTCAGAGCACATGGTAATAATGCCCAAAACAAAACTAATACTTCAATTAAAATAAATTATAGATTTATAAGCAATAGGTGCAGTTGTAACCCAAAGAGCTGGTGGGCGATGGCAAGTGCAGTTGTGGTCTTGCCTGTGCCCGGTGGGCCGTAGAAGAGCATGTGCGGGCACTACAAAACAAGGAAAAACAAAAGGCAAAGAGAATATTACCAAAGGGGTTTTCTGAAATTGAATCATTTTTGCAGTGTGAGGGTAAGAGCTGTTACATTGCTGGTTTCGAGGGTGTTTGTGAGGACCCGAACTACCTCCTCCTGGTGTGCTACATCTTTCACTTGTTTTGGACGACTGAACAATTTTCACATGCGAGCAGACAAAAACACTCAAAATTTAGAACGATGGAGACAATAAAACCCATCAAAATAAAGAAAATATGAAATACAGTAGAGAGGTTTCGTACTATTTTTCGACCCATTGCTGAGAGCTTTGCAATACTGGCGCCATTTTCTTTTCCTTCTGTAAATTTTTTCCCTGCTTTCTATATGGGGTTTTCTTTGGGAGCTTTGGTTGAGGTCCGAGAGAGAAGAAGCAGGCTATCAGCAGAAGCTGTAAAAGTAAGTGTCTTTCCATTAGAGCATCCTCATTAGATTATGCAAATGCAAATGCAAAATTTGCATAATATCACATAATTTTACATTTGGCTATTTAACTCAAAAGTTATTTCCACATTAGATTATCTATCTATTAGTCAAAATAATAATAAAATATTATCAATTTAATAATATTTTTAATTTTTGTTTTCAAAACTTATATTTTTTCAATAATGATGTAATATTATCTATTAGTTAAAACTTATGTTTCTTTTCTTTTCTTTTCTTTTATCTATTAGGCAACTCAGCATCTCAATGCAACCACAACAGAACCACAAAACAGTTGCCTTCCTTCCCTCGCTCATAAACAAAACCACAAGTCAGCATCTCATTTTGTTTCTCCATATCAAGTTGACTAGCATGAAAAGAAAGTACAAGCAAATATATCGATCTCAGTGTTTTTTCCTCATCGAGACAATCTTAGCAAGTTGATACCTCCAGATACTAAAATTTCCCTAGTAAATTTTCTTTCAAGATTTCTCACCCAGCATCCTCATTTTCTCTTGCTCCTTACAAACTCGCATGGCAAAAAATTTGTCCATTATATATTATCTTTTTCTACGGTTGTCCTGGGCTAATCATCAAATAGATGGTGGGCAGTATCCGAATAAACTTCCCAATTATTCCAAACGAAAAGACATCAAACAGTACCACAAAGCAAACACAAAATAATAACAAAACAAATAAAACGAGTATCAGAAACCAAAAATCAATGCAGCCACCACCCAAATCCCACATATCTGTCCTGTAGTAGCTGCAAAACTGTAGCAAAACCAGTATTCTGCTTGTTCTAAATCAATGCAGATCAATATCTCTATACCTTAAAATGTATACGGGCTGCTGCTGCTGAGACGGGCTGCTACTGCGATGGGCTGCTGCCGACAGACAGAAGAAGAAACCCAAGTCAATGTCGCGATGAGACCCAGCTCCTTGTTCACGCACGGGAGGGGTTTGAAAAAAAAAAAGGTGAAGAAATGCCAAACAAAACCCTAGCAGAGAGGCTGAGAAACGAAGAAATGAGGGAGAAATGGAGGGGAAAAGTGGAAACCGCGGGAGAGAGAGAGGGAGAATCGGGGAGAAATAATATTTTATAAAGAAAAATTATAGAGCAGTAACACTGATGACACTCATTTTTATATATTACAGTTTAGTAACGTAAATAATAATATATAAGAGTGAGCATTATGAATTTGTTTAGTAACTTATTTTGGCATAATTCTTTTATAAAATTTAGGTTTTGTTTGTATTCGAAGGTGAATTCAACTCATCTCAATTCATATTTATTTCATTATTATATTTTTATAATTTTTTTATATAAAATATAAATTCCTATATACTTTTTTCAATTCTCAATATATCTTTTTTAAATTCTAAAATAATAATAATATTAAAAAATAAACTAAACTCATTTCAACTCATCTCATCTTCGAATCCAAGAGGGCCTTAGTTTAACTGTAGTAATATTTGAAGAGAAATGAGGGGAGTAGTCATACTCAATATACTCTCCCTTATATGAACATTGTCGTGAATAATATATAATACTATTTATATAAGAGGAGTGTCTTGAATGCTAACTACTCCTTAATATTATTCTTAAATATAAGCCAAAATTCTGATTTTACTATAACTAAAAGTCTTATCTTTTATATTTACATAATTTATTGTAAGGACGTTTTGAATTTTATTATGCAAACACTTTAATGAAATGGATGTAGGCTGTAGCAGTGGCTTGCTGGAACCTGGAGTCTTTATCTGAATCAGAATATGTAATGTATATGTCATTTTGAAGTGATTTATTAATCTACTAATAAATCTTTTAATGTATTTCCAGCTATCACTTTATTATAAAAAGACCATATTGGCCAGTTTTACCTTAAGTACCTCTATATTTTGTTGAGTGAGATTCAATAATGTGTTTTTAAGTATTTACATTTGCATAAGGATGGTGCTACGGACACTATTTGGTGCACATCGTTAGTTCATTTTTTTTCTATTATTTTTTATGACACTTCAAAATATTTTTTAAAACAGAAAAAATTAAATAATATTGTTTTAATCATTAAATGATAAAGAAAATGAAAAAGGACAAAACGGTGCGGTGCACATAGCTTTATCCTTTGCATAATGCAAGTGCTCTAATGCCGAAGAGAAATAAGAGGGAGGGAGGAGACTTTTGCCTTTTGGGCCACCGAGGGGAAAAAGAAGTCTATCCTAATTGGGCTGCTCAAGGACAAGAGACGGTTATTGGGCCGATCTTCTCATTGGCTTCACATTCCTGGGCTGCTCAAGGACAAGAGACGGTTATTGGGCCGATCTTCTCATTGGCTTCACATTCCCCCCCCCCCCCCCCTCTTATCATCTAATTCCTCTTTTTTGAGGCAAGTGAGTGTATACATTAACAACAATAAAGAGGGGCTAAAAAGTCATCTCATATAGTTTCGAATCACGATAGTGTAATCAGAAAAAAAAAAAAAAAACGAAAGGAAAATTCGGTCGAATTCAATGTTTCCTTGACCAGCATGCTAAAAAAGGTCATGGTCTTAAAAATATCTCGAGGTTGGGCTAGTTTTGAGAAAATAAGCAAAATGTGTTTAACTAGATTGAAACCATTGAGGAAGATCAAATAGAAAATGGGAAAGGGAGGAAGAAATCAATTAGTATCATAATAATGTTAAACTTTGATATGTGTCCTATATATATATATTATGCCGAATTTGTACCCTAACATGATTTGGGTCTACTTTCATTAACTGTATTTATTTATTTTTTGTGAAAATAATTATTTTCTATTAAAATGAATATGCTTTTATCATAAATAGTCATTCTCATTGTATATAATTTGTCACAAATACTCATTTCTTATAACGTGCAAGTGTGCCTGGAATATGTACATGAGCATCATGCCCTTTCAAATTTATTTAATTTTTCTGATATTGATTCCGGAATGTCTTGAGATCAAAGGTATACTTGTGGAGATGGAAACATTTGATGCTCAGGTTGTAGATCATATTGATAACTAACAATATTGTCGCTTGTGATATTTATAAGCGCTTGAGGGTACCCGACATTTGCATGGTATAGTATTTCTCCACAACAAGTCTCTGCTTTTATTTCTTCGCAAATCGACTTTATTGACGGAAAGGCATAATGAACATAATATACATGAGGGTAGATATTAATAAGACGGATCTTTCCTGCTGGCCACCATAGATATTAATGAACATAATATGTTTCCATACATATTGTTGGAATTTATCCATTGTGCAATGGAATGTACATATATTAATCGATTTTGATATTGATGTATTTTTATTGCTCTCCAGGTTTCAAATTAATCGCTGAGGAAAATTAATCTTGCGTCTTATATATATAAATAGATTTGCGAATTAGCTCTGTATCACCACGTACATTAGATACACACCTAGCTAGCTAGAATGTGGAAGCTTATATGATTGATGCACACCTAAATCAATGTGGGGTGATTTCTAATTTGTGAATAGTATAACTCATAATCACTAAATATTGTACTATCAAAATGAGACTGCGGAGGATGTGGTATTGATTATAATCTATTACAAAAAATTGCTTATTTATAATTAATTAATTTTAAATAAATAATTATTTATAACTAAAATTAGTTACAAATAGTCATTTCTCTATAATTAATTGATTATAATTGATGCACACCTAAATCAATGTGGGGTGATTTCTAATTTGTGAATAGTATAACTCATAATCACTAAATATTGTACTATCAAAATGAGACTGCGGAGGATGTGGTATTGATTATAATCTATTACAAAAAATTGCTTATTTATAATTAATTAATTTTAAATAAATAATTATTTATAACTAAAATTAGTTACAAATAGTCATTTCTTACAATCAAAATTGCTTATTTATAATTAATTAATTATAGAGAAATGACTATTTACAGTCAAGATTAGTTGCAAATAGTAATTAATTGATCATAAAAATTCATTTTTCTTATAGTGAGCAAATTATTAGCTTATATAGACCAAGAAATACTCTCATTTTTCAATTTTATCATGATGAAATGCCACATTATTAAATTGAAAAATGCTATTTGTCTTCTCCTTAAACATCATTTTCTCATAATCTCCTCATGATCATATATTGTCAAATTATTAGAAGATAATTAAATAATGGTCATGATAAATAGGTTTTCATAATCAGGAAGATAAATACTTTAACATTCATAAAGAATTTATATAAAAAATAATTTCATAGACTGATATGATTTATCAAATTATAAAATTATTTTTATTATTGAAAGGATTATTCTCAATGGGCTAATCCTGAAGGGGCTGAGCCCGAAGGGGGGGAGGGGTGAGGACCACGATTCGATTGGATCAACCCAAGCCTAGGCCCGGTCGGAGGACTAGGGATAAAGAGAAAAACAAATCTCGAGCATCCATACTAATGGGAGGGTGAGCCTAGACAATCTTGACCGTCCATCGAGCCAGAGAAAGAATAAGATTGAGAAGACAACATATCATCCCCTCCCTTGTCACAACCAACATTGCATTAATAATAACAAGACCTCTGTCGATCTGACAGAGCATCTCATTGAATGCAAAGTCGATTCAAGTGCACCGCATTAATTACTGCCCATCATTCACCTTGGCCGGGCATCGATCGAAAGGATAATATAAATCACCAGGGATGGGACAGGAAGAGTCAGACCATCATTTGCCGAGTGATAACCAGAAAGAGCATGCAAACATCTATAAATAAGACATATTCAATTGAGAATCAGGTTAAGATATACATTCCCTAGCATTTTTCATTACACGACCTTATAGACCATTTTTCTGAAACTAACTTAACCATCGAAGCGGTCTCGAACCCTAACCCACTCTTATCTTCATTTTTGTAGGACGAAGTCGACAGGGGCCTTGAAAGGTTGGGATATGGAATATGTCTCGAATAGTGGCATCGTTTGTGGGATCCTGATTCCATATAAGCATACTTTTTACATACTAGCTACAATTCGGCCCCAGATGACTAGTGACAAGCAACACTAAGACTCCACTATGGTGGAGAGACTAAAGAAATGGAAGAGACCGTAAAGAAGCTGATCGAGGAGAACGCTAACTTGCGACAGCCCAACGAATGACTCTCGCCACACAACGAGGTTAGCCTCAGTGAGAATGTGAACTTACAATACTATGATGAAAACAATGCATTTGAGGAAGATCGATGCCGGATGCATATTGAGCTCAAGAAGCTTGGAAACAAATATACTGAAATGGCTAAATTGATCGACCTACCCCAGAGGCCTGGTTCATCGCGAGGTAGTGTGGAAACACCTTACAGTTCTAGCGTTATGGCGGTCCCTTTCCCATCAAAATTCAAGGTCCCTCAAGTGGAACTGTATGATGGATCCCAGGATCCTGTGAAGTATTTAGAAGTCTTTAAAGCACATGTTAATTTGCACGACTATCCCGGTGAAGTGGCATGCCGAGCATTCCCCCTAACACTAAAAGGAACAGCCCGAACATGGTTCAGAACCATTCCCCCAGGGTCGATCGACAGTTTCGAAAGATTGGCCCTGCTCTTCACTACCCAATTCATGGCCAGTAGGAAGATGAGGCACCCGACAACATATCTCTTAGCCGTTAAGAAAGGAGAGAGGGAAAGCCCGAAAGAATACCTGGTCAGGTTCAACAGAGAAAGAATGACGACTAACGATCAAGATGAGAAGATCATACTAGCTGCCCTCTTGAGAAACATATGGCCTAGGAGCCATTTCATGGTTGAGATAGCTCAGAAGACCCCTACAACCTTAAATGAATTCATGGATCAAGTTGATGGATTCATTAATGCTGACGATACTCTTGAAACCTTAAAGGCCCCACGACGTGGGGAACTTCCACAGTCTGACATAGCAATGATTAGTGACAAGGAAAGCTCTGATCGACATCGAACCAGGAGGAAACTCCTTAACGAAACAAGGAAACGAGATCCCCCACGAGAGTATAGGTCTCCATCATGGTTGCACTCCAGTCTAGCACTTGAAGATCGGAACCCGCTAGAGTTAAGACGGGAATTCATCACGAGAATACGAGGAAACATGTACTGCGAGTATCATAGGACAACTGGGTACAACACGGAAGACTGCCAGACTTTCAAGAAGAGGAAGGACGATGATCGGCGACCCGACCAAAGAAGAAAAACCCGATCTAGATCCCCCCCCCTCCGGGTCAAGAACTAGAGTCTGTCCATAGAGATATCTCCACGTCTAGCCGCTCGCTCGGTAAGATCAGAACCATCGTTAGGGGACTCTCTAAGGGAGGATCTACTTCCTCTTCTCAAAGAGCACACGCCCGAAAAGCTAGCTACGAGAAAATTTTGGCAAATCTTGTTATCGGAATGTTCCTTCCAAAATATAACACAATCATTCAAACAAACGTCGATCTTTATGTAATTAAACTCGAGGCCACATTCCAATTAGCTTGCGTCATTGTATGAGTTAGGGAGAAGAGCGTCAGGAAATGCGGATTTCAGGAGCTTGATGACCATGTTAAGGATTTAACATTCCAACCACCAATTGTCTTGACATGAAGCAACTTGATGATAAAAGAAAGCTTTGAAAATGTCACGCACGATAGATAGAGTGGACGCCGTGCATCATCTAACAATTCTGAAAAGCGAGCGAAGAACCATCTCCTATCACACCATTAGTTCCAGGGATTTGAAAACGTCCTTGGCCATCCATAGAGGCTCCATGCTAAATGTCATCCAACATCGCATCCAAATCATCAATGTATGCATCATGTGAATTGGCTTCATCACCTTCTTCTGAGGAAAGCAAATCCAACACTTCCTCTTCATCGTGGAATATTTAATCCTTATAAGAAGGATCAATCCTCGTAATAAATAAATGTTCTTCGACTATATTTATTGGTTGGAAGAGCATATTACAACAACTACAGCATGGACACCTAATGTCCACGCCCCCTGTTGCATGGTCTCGAGCCATAATCATGACATGGTTATCCCCCAAAGTCATGGATATCCCCCAAAGCATACTCATTAGACATAAATCTATCTCTAATATGCATTCACGCTTGGTCTATCTAAACATAACGCAAAAAAAGAAAGTGTGAAAACTATGTCTATTCCCTAGTAATAGAAATTCATCATTTGAAAATTGAAATGGACCCAAGGATGCATATATGGAAAACATGATAGTGTCTTGGAATTGGGAACATGTGCAAGTGAATATGTTTAAAAATGATCGACAAAGGGTGTAACCATAACGCTTAAACCCAAGAGAAGCCACGTTTTGCTTCCCTCCTGATTCTTGGAATTTGACTTCTCCCTTCTCACCACACAGTGGCTATATATCCTAACTATAGTTTCGACTTCTCTATTTTAACACCGTGTCTCCAGTTTACTCCTCTCGACTTTCACTACATTCCCAATAAACCTACATGGTGGTTGCGTTCTTCTGATTTTTTGACTACATCAATTATTTGTCTTATGGTTTCATTTAAAGTTTGAAACAACAAATCGTGTAGGCATGATGCTGATATATGGATGGTTACTGAAATTATTACAACGATTCTTAAGCTCTAGGCATGCTGCAAGTATGATTTTTTTATTTGTTTAAATTGAATGGATACTGAAATTGTATAGGCATCCTATATTTAATTTAAAAAATATGGGGAGAGTCAATAAAATGATATGACACAGTAATTAATTTATTCCCATCAGAATGGATTTATGGGGGGAGTCAATAAAAACCTACAATCAAAAATGGATTTCGGTAACCAACACTATTCCAATTGGGACGTAGCAAACATAAACCCCTCTTGTCTGCGTTAAATTAGTGTCCTGGTTAACAAATACATGTCCATAACATCAACACTTCTATCTGAATTTTTGGTTGGTCAGTCGGTCTCTCTTTCTGTTGGTCTCTTTTAACCTTATCGCTAATAATACTCCGTTAAAACTTAATGTACAAATTATATCATTTCTAGTAATAAGATATATAACATGATCATGAATCGATCATCTCGATCATCAACCAGATTTGTCAATCTTTTAAGTTCATGCCATGCATTAATTCAGAATCTGTGAAAGATCATATCAACACTTATCATCAAACATAAGACATGAATGATATTCACAGGTTAATTGTCACTTACTTTCTCCGGAAAAAGTAAAATCACTCCGGAAAATTGGAAATATAGAAATCACTAGCTAGCTAGCTAGCTAGAGCTAAGGTTGAGCTAGAGGAAACATACATGCGCAAGCGTACAATTACAAGTTTATCTTTTGCCAAAACTACAATAAAGTCTACAAAATCACAAACCTTTCATTTTAATTCACTATCATTAATATATATATCTCTATTTTTTATGTCTTTTTTTTTTCGGAGTACCCCGGCCTGTAGATCAGTGCATGCATTTAACTGATGGTAAAATTTGAAGTTCGGTCTCTTCCTTCCATTTATTTATATGATCTTCTGTTCATATTGTATTTTCTTCATATTTAGGTTATCGAATATAGTTATTATAATACATATATATATATATATAATATTGATCATTAAATTTAAAAAAAAAAACAAAGTTTTTATCTAAAGTTAACCTTATTCATGTAAAGTAGTAAAGTTACTATAAATTATTCGATAGACTATAAAGTTACTATTTTTGTAAAGTAGATCTATCTAATTATATTGTGAAATCAATACTATTTTTATATAAACCCCTTTCTGCATATTTATTAGGTACTAATTTATCTTACAAATCTATTTCTTTAGGTAAAATCTCTTTCAAACGTCAAAACATTGGTAGTACTCTAAGCCCTCCACCAATGTAACCATATATGGAGTTTTTTTAGTCCATGAAATCATAAAATGATTGAGAGAGAGAGAATTAAAAAGAAAGATCAGGTGCCAAATATAGGAAATTTAATGAATAAATTAAACAAAACATAACCACCGTGACCTACCAGCAGTACTAGTAGTTAATCTTCAATATTTAGGGAAACAGGCAGAGTCCAGCATATTAGATATATATGCGTGATAACCTTGATCGACGTACTGTTAATTTACAGCATAATTAGACATAAGTGTGTCTGGAAAATGGATTAATCTATCTTTTATTAATTATTAACGCTAGCTATAAACAAAATAATTTAGAGAGAATTATTGACTATTAATTAATAACGCGCGCTGGCTAGATAGCTCCTCAATATCTTATTACTTCATATATACAGTCCCCAACACTAACAAGTAACAATTAATTAATTAATGAATTAAACTCTTAAGTACACAGTACTATGCTTGATCAACACAAAGCTGAAATTTATATATATCCACATATTAATAAAACCTAGCTAGCTACATTATATATATCATACCCTTATTAATTAAGCTATTAATCTCGGACTCCCAAATTAAATCTCGGCTAGCCTAGCCTGTTAATTAGTGATTTGGAGGCCATATATACATGCAGCTGATCTATCATATTTATTAATTAAAAGTCTAGCCCATCACTTAAACCTTAATTAATAATTTTCAAAACCTTTCAAAAGTGAAAGTTTGCTGTCAGCATATATAATTAAGGAGGCTTTTGATCAGTAGATAATGGGGATCGATCGTTGGCGCAGATCATCTTCTAAAGTCTTGTATCAAGGTTTACCTAACCCCTTTTTAAACTACTAATTAATTACCAGCTAGCTAGAATCCTAGTCTTTGTCGGATTAATGCTGGGGCATGCAAACACCTAGAACTATTTAGTCAAGAGTGTAATTTAAAGATATCTGTTGGTAGACATTGTTTATTCCAAGTGGAAGGAATAAGTAGATTCTCTAATTAGGGGAAACTATCTTAAACAATGTCTACCAACAGATATTGGTAGACATTGTTTAAACACTGTATACCAATAGAGAATCTACATCTTATAAGCCGACGACAAACAACATTAATTTGATTCAATTTAACAACGTGGCATTTGATGATGATTAAATGATTCGATCTTCATGTACTCTCAAATTGAAAAATGAGAGTATATATATCTTATTCTATAACCTAATCATAATTTGATCAATACCACATCTTCTGCACTCTCATTTTGGTACGTACGTAGCAGGATATATATTTCGTGATGATTTATATATATATCATTTACAAATTATTTGAAATCACCCTGCAAGACTTAATATTATATTGCATAAAAAGAATCACAATACAAATTGTTTTTTATATATATTAATGTGGTAAGACGTTTCACATTATTATGGGTGTACTTAGCTAGGCATGTGCTAGTCTGATAAATTAGATCCCTAATTTGCAAATCCATTTATTATTTAACGATATTAATGTGTATGAAAACGTGATTAAGATTCCTCAATGCTTATAATTAGTTTTCCAATATTAGTGGGAAAGGTGCCCCTATTAATATATGTTATCAATATGTTTCCATGATCTCCACATGAAGTATACCTCTCTCACAGACATTTCCTGGAATCAATATCAGAGAAATTAAATAAATCTGAAAGGGAATGCTCACGTAAATTTGTAAATATTCCAGGCACACATGAATGTTGCAGCTAATTATGAAAGTAGAACAAGATGTTACGGCCCAAACTGGGCATGAATATACTAATTGGTTGAGACACAAATCAAAGTTTACATCCACATTCAATTATATATTATGATGCGCGCTAGCTAGCAGCTAATTATTGGTTTCTTCCTCCCTTTTAAATTTTCTATTTGATTATATGAAATAATTAAAAAAAAAAATCGATTTGATTATATCAATATAGCTAATCTCGATGTGGTCCACAACAACCCATATTGCTTATTATTTCTGATCAAAACTAGTCCAACCTCCAGATATTTCAAAGATCTCCGGCCACTTTGATGTTTTTCAGCTTAGATTCGAAGTTTGGAATCTATATGAGATGATTCATGAGCTACGTTACTCATTTTATTATAAATACATAATCCCACGTACAGTCCCACTTGCCTTAAAAATATATATATATATATAAAGGAATCAGATTCTTTTGATGGTTTTTACTTTTTACCGTCTCCATCATCCTAAATTTGCATTTGGAGTGTTTATGCGTGGGCGCGCGTGAAAATGAGCAGTGCTACACGACTTTGTCCAGATAAGTATAAATTTTATTTTTTGCAAATTTTTTTAAAAAGATGAAAAATCATCACAACAACATTAAATTTTTTTTTTTTTGAAGTACTAAGTAATTTTTTTTTTCTGTATCGAAAGAAATTATGGGATGATTCCCTTGGATGTGCATTAGGTCAAATTAACAAAGTGAAACATGTAGCGCACATCAGAAGGAGGGCGTGGTTCGGGTCCCCACTAATACTCCTCAAGAACACCCTCCGGACCCACTACTACTCCTGTACGAACACCCTCCGGACCAACAATGTAGAAGCTGGTGTTACCGTGTTAGGCCACTCCATCTGCGAAAGTCGTTATTCAATTTCAAAAATCCCCTTAATTTCTCAATATTCTTTTTGCCTTTTGTTTTTCCTTATTTAATTTATTTTAATTTTAAGTATTAGTTTTGTTTTGAACATTATTACAATGCATGTGCACCTTGAGGGAGCTTAATTACTTTGGGCGGACAAATGTGAGGTGAGTGATCTCTTTGGGAGCTTATTATAAATTGCTTCCAAAAGCCTGTATAAGCTAGGAGTACCAGCTTTGCTCAAACTCAAAGTACTACATCCTGGAAGTGTCGTTTCTTTTATGCATTGACTCAAATCCTGCGTAAAGCTAAATGAAAAATGGGGAACGTAAGCTTTGTGGGACGTTGCTTGTCATTTTGAAAACAACGAAGATCAAAGATTTTGCTGCCGTACGTTGATCTGGTCAGCGTCAAGCTGAGGGTACTACGTGTAGTACTGCTCAAACCAGCAGCTTGCAACTATTGGTATTCCTAATTTGGTCTACATGATTTTCTTCTATGCACTTCTAACAATGTTTTTCCTTCTGCAATTCAGATCAGATTATCCATTTCCACCATTCGAGATCATCCCTGATCAATTCATGCAAAGTATACTTATATATAATGTAATCATCCAATAAGGTCTTGAAGATATCCAAGAGTAAATGAGCCAAGCAAACAGATTTATTGTAACACCCACAATCTTGAGGAGCCAGATTTTCATCCGACCATAGTTTTAACGTGTGATTTTTATTATTATTATTTTTAATTGTTTGTTTATTTATTTCCAGCGGTTCCTCTGATTATATATTCTATTTTTTAAATTTCCTTCCTTTTCCGTTGAATTTAGTCTCACATTTCCTTCTATACTTGGATTATTGCCCTTTCTATTTGTTTCTTTTTAACTCATTGTGGCCGTATCCCATAGAATCAGGCATCACGGGTAGCAATCCCAGCCTCTTCCGCGATCACGACCCTCACTTTCACATCACCATGCACGTATCTTCTTCCACTAATTTTGGCAACCGATCAATATCTTTGTAAATAGGTATTTTTGGTGCATCAACTTCCTTTTCAAGCAAAGTCTGCCCCCAGCGAGTCCGCTTCTTCCGCTTTCACGTTTTCGTTTAGGGCTCTCAGTGTCACCTTATATATATATATATATCTATAGTTGCAGTTACCCCTCATGCATAGGAAAAACCTTTTGCAGCCGCTAACCTCATGCAGGAACAACTCCAATGCGCTATCTTCATCACGGAAACACAACCTTGCGTAGCCACCATTAACATCCTCCCCGCACTGCTTAGTGCAACCCATAACAGCCCCTTCTTCATGCACAAAACCCCGTCGTGCATTCTAGGCACTGCCCCAGCCGTTCCCCACTCTTAGCCTCACCGATCATCCCCTATTTTTGTTCCCCGAAAATAGAGCACTCTCCATTATTTTCGCCAACCACTACAATTACACCCGTGACTACCACCGAAATTCGTATATGTGCCCCTGTTTTAAACAACCCAAAACAGAGCATCCAAGCCATTGCATATCAAGTGGTTATCGTCGCACGGTCTGCCGCGAAACACCTCACTCTCACTGCATAGAGAGTAACTTCAGGTACCTCCCACCACCCCAAGCCGCCGCTCCTTTTTCGTAAGTTCACTCCATGCCCACAACCTCCTCTGCAATACCTCCCATTGTTCTATCTCATTGTTTTTTGCTTCTCGCTCATCACTCTCTCTCCCCCATGAGTGACAGTTCTCTTACTTCCTCTTTTTCCCAGTCTTGGTCCACCTCGCCGATCACACTAGACCGCCACTTTGTCTCTGGTTTCTCCATTCAATACCTCTCCTATTGGTGAGTCTCTGTCCCACGAGTTTTCGCTTTAATCAATCCCTTTTGTTTTCAGTTGACCTCAAGGTTTAGGGAAGTTGTTCTAAGCTACTAAAATAACCTGTATATGTTTTATTAAACCTAGTTTTGTTCTACGAAAACCTTATTTCTATATTTCGGATTTATTTAGTTATTTGAGCGTTTGTAAAATTGTTTTGAAACTAAATGTTTTGGATTGGGTTTGAGTTCTATTTTAATTTTAATTTTTTGATTTTGAATTTTATATTATTTTGGATACATCTTTAAAATTATTTGAGCCTTGTAATATTTTATTAAGTGAAGATCGAGGTATTGAAGAATTTATTATATTTTAAGATTTGAGAGGAGTTTAGTGAATTCTAGTATTTTGAGGAGAATTGTTATTCGGGATATTGAGGATGTTTAGATGTTAAGGAAAAATATTGGATTTTTATTTCTCAGGGTCTATTTTTGAAGTTTGTAGTCATTTGGAAGTTTACGGAAATTATGTGATTATTTTATAGGTGACAATTAATTCAGCTTCATTGAGGATAATTTAGAAAGCTAAGGAGTTTAGGTAAGCGGTGTTCCTATACTAGACTTTACATTAAAAATATGAACTGAGGTTTATTTTGGAAGATATGCATGTTTTAGTTACGAAAAGAAACTTTGAAATCATCTTAGTTTTTGTTTCGCATATGCATAAGAAATTGTATAAGAATAAAATGTTTTCTGGCATGAATTGGTGAGACATGAGTTAATTTTGTTGCATTCTGTTTTTCGAACTGAAAAAGAGCGAATCTGAAAGTTTTCTGCCTAAATGATATTTCTGATTTGATTCTGTTCTATTTTGGAAAAATTCTGTACTCTGATATGATATGATATGATTTTTGAAACCTCTGGCATGACATTCTGGTTCTGTTCCGCTTTGTTTAGTCCTGAGTTGGTACCAACTATTCTGTTTCCGGTCACTTTGGTTGCAAAGTGGTTTTCTGCGTGGTCTTTCCTGTGTGCACACTCGGGGCTTCCGAGAATAATAAGGGGAAGATTCACATTTTGTTTCTGCTCGGTTGGCCACCGAGGTTTGCACAACCCTACCACGGGGGTTAAACATGGTATTCCTATCCTGATAAGATGTTTCAGTTATGTTATGTCAAAAGAATTTTCTGTTTTTGTTTATATTAAACTTTCGCTCTGATTTTTGATAATGTAACCTGCTTCTGCATTTTCTGAAAAGTAAGAAATATTTCGTTCTGCATTCTGAATTTTTGGTAAATGCTCATGTTTGCATACTAGTATATGTTCTTTACTTACTGAGTTGTGGATAACTCACTCCCTCCTCTAATAACATTTTTCAGATAGTTGAGATGGTTCAGTGCAATATCAGCAAGGGTAGCCATTACTAGAGAGGTTTGGTGATCATAGGAGAATAAGTGCTCGTGGATACAAGTTTTCTTGAGTCTTAATAAAAAATTTATCTTTGTTGATTATTTTAGTATGTCAAGTTTTGGTTTGTTGCAAGTATTTGAAGTCATTTGATTTTATTAAGGTTTAAGTTTAGTTTTTCTTGGAGAGAGTTTCTTAAATATTTGTTAATCAATTATGGAGTGCCCTTTTTATATCAGTTGGTTATTGGAGAATTTGGAATATATGAATTGGTGTTATTTGAGATAATTTGAGGAAAATGACCTAACTCTCTAGATCTTCGGGACCGAGGCGTTACATTTATAGACTTTGATTATAACTACTGTCCGTTCAATCTGTTTCAATATGTTAATTAGAATAACATGCATGCATGTATAATCAAAGTTCTCAACTAGTTATGTAACAATTGCAGTTCATCTGAAAAGTACTTTGTGATCAATGCTTAAGGAGTCACCAATTATTAACTTCTATTATCATTAGTCACGCATTTCATCGATTTCACTCATCATGTATGTAATTAATTAGTTGCTTTCATTTCTCGTTAACAAGGATTAAGTTAACTGGGAGCATGGTGGCGCTGATATCGTCGTCTTCGGACTGTAGGGAAGCGCAAGGGTATCCTCCTCCACCATCCCATATGCTGCATGCATGGCGGCCAAGCCCATGTGCCTTAGAAAATGCTTTTTTCTTTTAGTATAATATTTTTCTGTTTGAAAAAATTGGCTTGTTTACACGCCTGGCCCATGATCTTTTGTCAAAAAAAAAAAAAACATATTATCTTCCGTTCTTTTATGAGTGGGTTCTCCTAATTAAGTCTTGGAGAATATAACAAGTGTTGAAGTCCATGCGAATTCCATCATTTTCTTCCGTCAAGCGGTTAGCCGGTGGGTGCTCTTATCTTTACAGCACCGGCCAACTCTTTAATCACTAGCATTGAATGCTTTGCATGCAGTTTGAACTTTGCACTCTTGAAACAACAGCTAGCATTAATTGAAGTCCTCAACACAACTACCACTCTTGCTTTATTTTAGGTCAATCAACAGTACTACCAATATATAAAGACCAAACCTGCTTTTTATGGAACTAATCAAACAAGCTGGATTGAAGTCCTCATTGTGAGGGGATAATTATAATTGGGAATGAGATGTTGAACATCCGCCGTAGTGGCGCTCGCCTACTATTCCTTCTTAGACACCTAAAGAGGAATAGTAGAATGTACGAAATGGAAAGTTGGATTAGAAATCCCTCCTCACTCGAACTGTTTCTCCTATATTAGTTCCTACTAGACAAATACCATGAGTGTGGTAGATTCGTCAGGATAATCCCTGACACAGTGGCAGTGTGATGATCAGGAGTCCTATGAATATTTAATGTCTGGCAAGGTAATATATCACATTAAATGCGGTTTGATATAAATATCTAGAAACATTTATTGATTGCCCAAAGGTAATCATATTGAAGGAGATATTATTGAGAAGAAACAAAATCAATAAATGATCCCGAAAAACCCAGGATGTAAAGGGAAATAATCTGCTCTCCAACAGTCCTGGATAATTACACGTGTACCTGATCGATACTTCAGCCCATATAAAGGAAAGAGTGGATCACTTGAAAAAGGTACGAATATCTATCAAAAGCTTTTTCTTATTGTTATCTTTAATGTATCTAAATTCTCTAACTAAGGCATCGAAGAGTTATAAGGATCGAGGAACCCAACCCTCCATCTATTTTGTTGCAGATTAGGATTGGAAATCAAGATTCTACCTAGGAGTGCAGAACACACATCAACACTCATGATGAGCACTAAATGGAGTTTCTACCAAATGGCCTGGTCGTTTTTCTTAAGAGGCGGGTCAAGTCTCTAGATCAAGAACATCCTAGCAATGGAGCCCACTGCTGCAGCTATGGTGATGATGAGGTGTGAAGCCACTCAGGATGTGAAGGAGAATCCATTTAGTGCTCCACTTTGGTATCTGCTTTTGCACTATATACATCTTCACTGGCAAGTAAACTGTGAGAGGCCAAAACTCTAAAGCTCGAATTAGTCCAACCACGTCATTGAAGAACAGCAGAAGCATTGATATGCTAGTGGTTGTGACCGCAAAGATTGTTCCCCAAACCAGTCGGAAGAGGATCTCTCTGGTCATGAGGGTAGGAAATCTGTTTCTCACGGCATCCTCAATCACATCGGAGATTAGTGCACGAGAGTGAACTTGGTATGCACCAATACTCTGGAGGAGCAAGGCAACATTTGCCACGAGAAGCAGCCAGTTATATAGGTTATTGAAACCGAAGCCGAAATCAGCGAGGAGGTTTCTAGGGGTGTCGTCATTTCCAAAAGCAGCATACCCCAAGCAGCTACAAAGCATGTACAGAAAGGTCATCAAGGCCGAGCTAATCATAATGGCCTTCTTCATTTTCTTCAATCCCGATGGTGGGGATTCAACTTTGTCCTGTTTAATTTATATTATATCATTAGTTGATTAATATATAATATAAGAATAAATGGAGGGCATAAACTTGGAGAGAAATAGAGTACCTAAACTTCAAAAATGGTGTTGGAATATCCATGATATGCAAAAGCTATATCAGCAACTGCTAGGAAGATCTTGGATACCATTTTTAATGTTACTATACCGATGCTTATTCCAATCAGGCTTCCCCTAATCTCTCCATTTTCTGTTAATTGACACATCAACAAGCAAAGTCAGAAAGTTATGCTATATATGATACGTACTTTTTCAGTGTATAAAACATAATTAAATATGATACGTACTTAACAATTATCATGCTTAACGTAATTAGTAACAAATCATGTATCACGAATCATGATTAAATTTCTGACCACTTCAACAACAACAAAAAAAAAATGTGTTTGGATTGTGAAGATCAAGAGCAAAGAAAGAGTTAAAAGGAAAACTGATTATAGAAAAAAAATAATCATAATTGGTATTGGTAATTTAAGAAGAACATTTTTTTTTACTTCAAATTTTGGCGTCAAACTTTTTAGTTATGAAGGTCAAGACTATATCAAGATTCGGACTAAATTTCTTATTTTAACATATATCTTATGATAAATTTTTTCTAGATTTTAGAAAAATGGTAAAGTGCAATCATGAACCTGCCTGCAATTTTGATTACACCAAGAACAATAAGAAATGTTGAATAGACGAAGGACAGGAAAGGTTCAACATAGAAGAGCTGCCACAGCTGAAGATAAACGTAAGGAATTAGAGAGAACAATGCTTGAATGACGCCAACAACAATCATAAAGGTCTTGATGTTCATGTGGCATCCATCTTTGCCGTGGTCCACTTGGAAGCAATGAAATCTCATGAGTGCCCTGCAATTAGCATACAACATGAATCATTAATTAGCATATATAGTTCATACAGATCATGGTGAGCAAGATTATAATATTGATGACAGCTGCGGTGGCCTTTTTGGTTGTGGGTATAAAGACTGATCAGGGTATCAAGGAAGGATGATACGATGGTGGAAGTATTGCTTTTGCAGTTATTCTTGTCATTGTTGTTACAGCTATAAGTGATTACAAACAATCTAGTTCATACAGATCATCTAAGATTCTAAATCACCTAATATATTATTACGGATAGTCCAACATTGAAATTCTAGTACTTAAATTCAAACAGCTTACATCATGCTCAAGGACGATGCTATGTCCCCAATTGCCATTCCAAAAAGGTTGAGGCCATGAACAAATCTGTACATCAGGGCATGCCTTTCACCAAGGAAAATAATAGTAGAAAATTTAAATCTCTATGCCAAGTCATAATAAATGCATTCATGAACCTAATATCCATGGGAGATATGAAAGCCATATTCACCAAGAATTGTTCTAATGACACTGAGGTAAATATAGTAATTGCTTCTTGAACTGATCATAGGGTGGCCATAAGTGGGAACTAATTGATAACATGTGTGACGCCCCCAAATTCTCCTTAAAATAAACGTGGGAATCGAGGCGTCGGGATGCTGACAAAATGGGTCACGCATCCCCAACGTCAAGTGCTAAGTGGTGAACACGTGACAACATAAATAAAAGCAGCGAATAAATTAAATCGATAACTAAGTACCAGAATTTTTAGAGTTATTTTACAAACTAATTTAACACACATTCTCCAACAGGAGATTTAATACAGTCATCCGAAACATAAATTAAACAAATATATATTTATAAAAAGAGAAAAACAATTTTCCAAGATAATAATTTATAATAAGAATATTTCAACAGCGGAGTCGCCTCCTTAGACTCAGCCTCCACAAAACTCTACATCCAAAAACTACGACGTCATAAATGGCATCGCAGGTAAGTACAACCTAAACAAACCACAAGACATAAAATATACTCCTGCACAACAACAATCTCACACATGAACAGGACACCGTATACATGAAACTTAAAAATTATCTTCCTCAAAATAAATAAAATAATCACACAAGCCAAAATTTCATTTTAACCCAAAATAAAACTCCAATAAAATCATTTATCATTTTCCCAAAAAACGATATCCGTAAATCTATTAAAACCACAACCATTTTTCAAAAAAATGGTCCACGTAAAATCAATAACTAAAACCCGCCACTTTCCCTGAAAATGGTCTAAACATCCATTTTATTAACAGTATGCACAATGATTTCCCCTAGGGACCATTCGCACACCATGACTTTCATCATCACACCGAATGTAACGACCACGCATGTGACTTCAGAACGGGCGATGCCTAGTTAACCACGCCCAACACGTACCATGATCAGGCATCCCCTATCTCCCGCTAGCAGAGGAGCCACGGAGTCGGCACGAGAGCGTTACTATCTCGTTTGATCCCGTTGTCACCCGGCGACAACCCAGGGGACGTCACTCAGTAGATTCCGCTCTCAAGTGACCAGAAAAGCTCCACCAAGATAATGCCCCATCTCGGCTTGGGGTCGTGATACACACGCACCCGAAAACTATAAACACATGAAAACTCAGTTTTCATTTTCCACACATAAATATGCGCGTAAATACACAATATAGATGACCATCCACCAAATAACCAACAACTAATAAATTCCAACAATAACCAAATACAATATTTGTTGATGCCAAAAATATATTTAAATCTTAAAATTTATTTAGAAAATACTTACAGCAGGTAAAAACATGGATTTCTGAGCAAACGCCAGTCCACAGCGTTTGTAGCGGTCACTTGTCCGTTAGGTTAGAGTACCCGGTTTGACACCAAAATTTAGGGAGATACTCTTTGGAATGTGGGGAATCTCATGGAGGTGGTGGTGTGGTGGCACAACCACCGGAAGGTGACTGATCGGGCTCCAAAAGGGTGGAAACCCATTTTCGGGTTTGGGATCGTATAGGGAAGGTGGGGCCGCGGTTGGAGAAACTGAGCTAGGGGGTTTGTTAGCTAAGGTAAGGGAGTGTTTTGGTGGCTGTGGTGAGGCCTACGGTAGCCGGACGGCGACGCGGCGAAGATGGATCTATTTAAGGACCAATTTCGGGTGGAGGAGGAAGTGGCTGAGTTGGGTGGCTTTGAGCGGTGGGTTATGCTGGCAGGTCGCCGGCGTCATGGGTGGTCGGAGGTAGTCGGAAAATGCAAGAGAAGCCACAAAACTCATTTCGGGTTTCAGTTTGCCGGCAGAAGGTGGGGTGGCGAAGATGACACCACTGGTACCATTGGACTCGCCGGCCGCAGGGGGTCCAGGCAAGACCGGCCGTGAGGCAAGAAGGTCGACGGTGGAGGCTGGGCGGCTTAAGACCGAACGGACGCTAAGAGAGGGAGGGGGAGTTGTCGCAGGACTGGGGGGGGGGGGGTCTGGGGAAAAAGAAAAGGAAAGAAAAGAAAGGAAAAAGAAAAGAAAAGAAAAAGAAAAAGAAGAAAAAAGAAGACTAATTAGAAAAAAAACATATTAAATTAAATAAAAGCTAATTTTAAATACTACAATTTCAGTATCAATAAAATAAGATATATAAAACCCAACAATAAATTAAATTAAATTAAACCAAATACAATTTAATTATAAAAAAAATAATTAATATAAAAAAAGCACATCAAATAAGAAAAAACAACGTAACTCAATATATAAATATAAAAACAACGTAAAACTAATATTAACTATTTAATAGTTCAGATAAATATTTTAATCAAATAAAATACAACCAATAATATTATTAAAATAATCAACAATAAGAATAAAATAATATGTAAAAATACATGTAAATTTGAGATCTTACAACATGTAGAGACCAAACTCGTTGTGGAACACGAAACAACAAAGAAGAACAACATAACCAAAGGACCACTAATCCACCCCAGTTGAGACACAACCCATGCTATAGGCAGCACCCCAGTCCCAATTACAACTGCAAACATTTGAGCACTTGCTTCCCAAACATTACCTAAATCATGGTACAAAAAACATCAGAAGAAATAAAAAGAGAATCAATATAAATATTATGCTATATGTACATGATGAATTTATAATTACCGCTTCTCCTAATCTGATGGCCGTCATTGCCTGATTCTTGATCTGTTTGGTGCTGGTTGTTCATTTCAAATATCTCCATCATCATCATGTTGAGATCTAGCTGATAGTTTTTCTCACTAGTATGGTGTTTCTCTCCATTAGCAATACAAATACACATGACTAGGTGAGGAGGGTTGTGAGCATATATATAAATAGACATGGTCATAAGAAGCCGTGTAAGGCACCAAAAGCCTTTTGTGTACTGATCCTTCCTGGGACCCACCTAATTACCCTCTAATACCAACTCCTCCACTACTTGAATTGGCGGGTTCAGTTTTATGATCATTAGATGACTTACATGGGGATAGGTTGTTGAATTTGATTTCTTATATTTCAACATTGCTCTAGAGAAAAGTAATAAAGTGACACATTACCAGGCAAAAAGTGGCGCTTTGGGAGAGAATAGGTTGCTTAGGGACATCGGTGATCAGCTTCCACGAGAGTTAAAGTAGGGGTGCTACCCGCACTGTATGGTACGGGGTAGCCATGCAGGGCGGGATGCAGGGAGAGTGGGGTTTTCACCCCTATTCTAGCATCCCGTGGGAGCTTGCCCTTGTCCTTCTAGGCAGGAGGCGGGGCGGATTGTCTCATGTCTACTTAAAAAATAAATTATATTTCACTAAATTTAAAATTATTTTTAGGTCCAAAAGTGATAAAAAAAATACAATATTTTTAGACCCAAATTATAAATTTAAGTTTTGTAAACATAACTATAATTTAGAAGTTATGTATTTTTTTAAATATGTTAGTTTATATAATTTTATATAAGTTGTAGTGTAGTAGTTTTTTTAAACTATGCAGTTTTTAAATTTGCTAGTACATATTTAATTTATGTAAATTATAGTTTTTAAAATATGTAATTTTTAAATTTGCTAGTGCATAATTCATTATTTTGTGAACAAATCTAACAAATTGTAATATATATTTATATGTATACATTTATAAAATATAAATATATAAGCGGAGGGTGGGGCAGGATTGGCCATCCCCCGCTAGGGGGGCTAGATATGGGGTGGGGCGGAGGGGTGGCTACCCACCCCTAATTAAGAGGGTTGTGTAGATGGAAAATGATAAGGGACCCATTGGGGGGGTCCCATTTTGGGACTTGCTCATTTTTTTTTTTACTTGATGATTAAAAAAATATTATTTAATAATATTGTGATTTTTTAAAAAAAAATAGTTTAACAGTGTTTAAAAAATAATATAAAAAAAATAAAACATACAAGAAAAAAATACAATAAGTGGGCACAAAAATTGAACTCTTCATTGAGCTCCCTAGCATCTCCCTTGTGTAAATTGGATAAATTGGGTTTGGCTCTAAGTACCGTAGTAGCTAGTTAGTCATGGCCGTAAAGTATTTTATTCAGGTTCGTTAGAGCACTAGCATTAGACTCATCAAAATTTTCCTTTAAAATTTAATAGAAAGTACAAGTTTGATAGAAAAAGAACACTTAAAAAAAAATCCTATATTGGATTCATCAAAAAGCTATTATTATATTTGATCAAAAATGAGAAAAATAAAGTGGGGAGAATAAAATAAAAGTATTTTTGGTTTAGCTTTTGAATAGTAATCCTTCATATTGCTTTTTGATAAGTCCAATGTAGGAAAAAATGTGTTGTTTTTCCATCAAACTTGTACTTTCCATCAAATTTTGAAGAAAATTTTGATAAATCCAATGTTAGTGCTCTTATGGGCGTGAGCAAGTTAATTTATTTTGTTTTACATTATATAGATAAATACACATTAGCACAGAGATGAAAAGGAGGTGTCCATGTGTAATCAACGACATTACCCACCCCTTTAATTTAGGGGTGGGGTTGGCATAATTGTTTGGCTTCAATAACAAATTAAAGAGGGTAAAGAGCCCCCAAGAAAGAGTACTTAAGTAGTTCATGTGAATACATATAGGAGATGCATATTCCCCATCTTATCCTTAGAAACTAGTGTTTTTGAAAAAATTTTAATCTAGTTAGCATATTAATACTATAAGAGGAATGCTACTGTCACAAATGAATTATATAAAAATAATCTCACAAATTGAATCTGAGTGAATCGAGTTAGCACACTGGACTCAAATAACTTGAGTTCGAGATAACTATATATGTGTGTACACATTATAGTATATAATATAACAAACAAGTCTTATACACTAATTATTACACAATATACATATACCATCATTATTCACTTAAGCAGTTAATTAACTAACATATCATTATGAACTATAATCAATATGTAGGTATAAATGACTAGGCATAAGTGAATGGTTACATACTACATATTTAATTTTCGAGATAGCTATATATGTGTGTATGTAAGAATACCAACAGCCAAAATAAAAATATAAAAATACTAAGATATAGAAATAGATTATATATATTCATAATATATAGACGAGTTTTAATTGAGTTGAGCTAACGAGTCGAGTCAATCATGAATAAACTAGCATTAACGAGCCTTAATCGAGTCGAACCGAGTTTAATCAAGTATGTGTCATTTATTAATTGAGCGGGTTTCTACTTAGATGATCGAGCTTTTTCTTCACAAGTCAAGCTCGGTTTGAGTTTAGTCGAACGAGTATCGAATGAGCAATTAAAAAGACTAGTTTATTTACAACCCTCTGACACGTAACTCCATATGATGTTTTTCTTTTGGAAGGAAAAGGACTAGATGATATTGGAGAATATTCAACATACATATATTCCCCATATATATTCCCCAATATTCAACATACACTTAAGACTCCTAAATTGGATGATGAGGTGCATTCATTTTAGCCCGGAGTTAAACTTTTGCATGCAACTTATATTTTTGTTCTTTCTTTTCTTAATTTTCCTTTCACTAGTCGTGAACGGGCATAAAAATGGGTCAAGATTTCCACAGTATCCGTGTTTATCCTATGTTAATTAGATGATAAAAAAAATCTAACTTGAGAAAGGAAACAAAATTATTAAGGTCAAATCATTGAAGCAATTAGTTCTCTTCGCAAAATGAAAATGGTAACAATGCAGGAAAATTATATTTATTTGCTGGAGTAGATTATGCACTTGGTAAACTACTCACAATAAATATTAAATTTTACAAAAACTTAAATGATGTAAATGTTATAGAATATTAAGTTAATCACCTCTACTACCACCGGACAAAGTTGTGCACCCGAGACACACACAAGCACACTAGCTACCTCAGAAGATTGCATGCCTCTAGGATGAGATTTGCATGTTGTTGGCAACAATTCCAGCACAATCCAGAAGGAATAATTTCAAAAATAGAATCTGCATACGTGTACCAATGATTTGCATTTTGGTTGTTGTTGAAATGTGTATAAATACAACTCTGCATATATTAAGGAATGACTAAGAAATGAATTAATATAAATGAGGGGGAGTTTTTTTAGACTTTTTGTCAAGCAGTAGTCATGCTTTATACCTTTGTTCAATTATAGCATCCGTAACTCAATATAAATGTTGGTCTTCTCTTTCGGTCGTTCTCTTTTGGTCATTTTTTTCCTCATTTTTTAACGCATTTTGGTTATTGTTAAAATGTGTATAAATACAACTCTGCATGTATTAAGGAATGATTGAGAAATGAATTAATTCAAATGAGGAGGAATTTCTTTTAGACTTTCTGTCAAGCAATAGTCATGCTTTATACCTTTGTTCAATCATGGCATCCAGAGCTTGGTATAAATGTTGGTCTTCTTTTTTGGTCGTTTTCTTTTGGTCATCCACACCTTTCCTCATTTTTTTTCTTCTTTTGGTCTTCTTTTTGTTGTTGTTCACTATTATGGAGTCTCTTGACCCTGGCTCTAAAAATTTTGAGTTCGTCACACCACCACCAACCCCTCATGATCCTTCCATCGTCACTGCTATTACTCATTTTATCACCATCAAGCTTTCCATAGACAACTTTTTGTTATGAAAAGCCCAGATAGTTCCCTTTCTTAAGGGACATTAGCTCTTTAACTATGTTGATGGGTCTAACCCTCTTCCCCCCTCCACTTTAAATGATACTCCTAATCTTGAATACCAATGTTGGGTTCTTCAAGACCAATTGCTCATTTCAGTCCTCAACTCTTCATTAATAGAAATGATCTTGGCTTAGGTTCTTAAGTGTACTACATCATCTAAAATATGATCTACTCTTCATAACTTGTATCATGCCCGCTTCGCTGCTCATGTTATGCAAACGCAACTTCCACTAGCTTATCTGAAAAAGGGACCAAAATTCATAACTGAATATACTCATAAGACTAAAACTCTCTTAGCCTCATTAAGTGCCGCGGGTCAACCTCTAACTCCATCTCAATTTTCTATGTTTTTGCTTGCTAGTTTGGGGTCCAAATATGAGTCAGTAGTCACCTCCATTGCTACTTGACCAGACTTCTTCTGTTTTCACCATATATATAGCTATTTGGTAAACTATGAGTCCCACTTGCAACACCAGTCTCAATCTCTTCTCTCAAGGACCTCCATTTTTGGTAACCCACTTGTTGCTCATGTTACCAGCGGACCTCCCATACCTTCTTCTAATAGAGGTCGGAATAACTCTAGACTTAGAGGTCATGGTCGCGAGCGTGAGTCTAGTCGTGACCCTTATCCTACACCATCACCCAGTCCTTTTGGCCCTTGTCCTGACTCATGCCTTGTATGCCAAGTATGTCATAAAACTGAAAATTTAGCAATCTCCAATTATCACCGCTTAGATCTTGGCCCTTGTCCTGACTCATGCCTTGTAGCCAAGTATGTCATAAAACTAGAAATTTAGCAATCTCCAATTATCACTGCTTAGATTATGCTTATCAACCCAAATCTCCTCCATTCTTTACGGCCAATTATTCCTCACTTCCAACTTCGGGTTTTCCTTTTAATCACTAGTTTCTGGACATTACGGCCATAAATCACTTTACAACGGACTTTGCTAATCTCAACATAGATTCTACGCCATATCATGGCACCGATCAAGTTAGCATTGGCGACGGCTTTATGCTTCCCATACATAATAATGGCAATGCTCACTTTCCTTCTTCTCACGATTTTATTCTTAATAAATTATTGCATGTTCCATCTATTATAAAAAAAAATTGCTTTCCGTATGTTAATTTTATCTTGATAACTCTGTCTTTTTAGAATTTTACTCTTCGTATTTCTTTGTAAATGATTTACAAACTCGAGAAGTTCTTCTTCAGGGACCCGTTAGAGATGGCCTCTATGTGCTCCCATTGGATCAAGCAAGTTCATCTGCATCCCCCTTTATCTCCTCAAGCCTTCATTGGTGAGCGTACCACGGTTCCTCTTTGGCATGCCCGCCTTGGTCACCCCTTCTCACGAATCACCTCCTTCACTCTTAACCAGTTTTGACTTCCACTCAAGAATAAAGTTGCCTCTCACACTTGTGTTGCATGTTCTCAAGCTAAAGCTCATGCTCTTCCACATCCCATGTCTCCCTCTCAATCTCTCAAACTATTTCATTTACTATTTCTTGATGTTTGGAGCCCAACACATGTTATCTACTAATAATTGTCACTTTTAGCTTTCCATTGTAGATGATTTGTCTAAATATATTTGGCTTTTTTCGCTTCAGACTAAATCTAATGTGTCTACTATTTTTCTGGCTTTTTTACAATATGTTAGCAATACTTTTTCCACCAATGTGATTTTCATTTAGTCTTATTGGGGGGGGGGGGGAATACTTTCAACCTCTTCAGTCTTTACTTCAATCATGTGGTGTCTCGCATCATCTCACATACCCTTACTCGCATGCACAAAATGGGACGCTCAAAAGACGCAATTGTCATATTGTGGAAACTAGCCTCATCCTTCTCGCTCATGCTTCGGTTTCAAACAAAAATTGGTTCAAGGTTTTTCAAACAGCGGTCTTTCTAATTAATAGGATGCCCACTGTTGTGCTTAATCACAAATCACCTTTTCAAACCCTTTTTAACCAAATCCTGGATTATAATTTTTTTAAAATTTTTGAGTGTATGTTGGTCTAATCTCAAGCCTTTTAATAGGCATAAAATAGACTAAAGATCTCAGATTTGTGTGTTAAAAGACAGGTTTTATATATGCTATGTGTAGTCCAGAAGTGCTTTTTCTACACCGTGGGGTCAATTATCTGAATAGGCATATCAAGGTAGGGTAAAGATCAGGAAAAAACAAATAACAAGAAACCGAGGCTTAATTACAATAAAAGTTCATATTTGACAATATCCTTTTCAAAATGACAAGCAATCCATTCTGAAAAAGCGGTAGCTAATTACCTTACATACCTATAGGGGGTGAATAGGTGTTTAACAAAAACGATAGCAGTTTAAAAAATTAATCAACAAACACAAGCAATCAAAGGAGAAATCAACACACAGATTTTGGTTACGAAGTGGAAACTCATTTGAAGAACCTCTTCAAAGTCTAAAACCACTCCGGGTGTAAGACACCACCTCTAATCCACTATAGAAATTTTAGTTTGTTACAACTAATTTAGAAACACTTACAAACCAACAATAGCATCTAAACTTGTCTTGCAACACCACGAGTGACCCACTCGATCTCTACACGCATGTAGTGCCGAAACTCCGACCTTTCTATAGCTTCTCACACGAACACCTTGATTTCTTCATCCAAGCACCTTGAAGAACTCTTCCAGCTTGATGAACACATCCACTCCAATGGACTCACTAAAATTATGAATGTGTGTTGTGGGGGAGAAATATAATCCAAGAGAATGATCTTTGAAATAATGGAGATGTTTCTCTCAAGGGATGAAATGGGGCTCCTTGGCTTTTCCTCTATTTTTCTCCACACTGCAGCAGAAGACTTAAGGATGTATTTATAAGTCCTCTTCTCAAACGGCGCTCAAACCCTAGAGAAATTCGTTTAAGATGAATTTCGCTCGAGCGGGATATCGAGCGAGTGTCGAGCGAAGTCTCTGCCTGGACTTCGCTCGAGCGACATGTCGAGCGAGTGTTGAGCGAAGTCTCTGCCTGGACTTCGCTCGAGCGCTATGTTGAGCGACTGTCGAGCGAGATCACTGTGTTCTGTTTTTCTCGAGCCATCTTGATCATCTTCATGTTTACTCTGTCCACCATTAGTTACAACTCAATTATATTAGGTTTTTCACTAGATAATTGCCAACTACTAAATTTTACATCAACAATCTCCCCCTTTGGCATTTCTGTGACAAAACCTCTAACCTATACATTGGACCTAATCCTATCACACACAAACAACAGGACTTCCACATGTAGGTTTAGTCTTGGCAAGTGAAGTATCTGCACACTTAACAAACATGTAAACGTACCAATAGAAAACACTTGCAAGGAATTTAACAAATGAACTCAAACGTAAAAAAAATTTTGCCACAAAAATTTAACACTAAACCTTCAATAGCAATTAGTTCAACACAGAATACATCAAGAGTTTAATCACATAGCAAAACTAAAAACATCAAACTACTAGGTACTCCCCCTACAAAGTAGCTTATCTCCCCTTAAATCTAGCTACTCCCCCTTTTTGTCACAAATGGTAAGGGGTCTCAATCTTCATCAGTCTCTTCCTCCTCAGCAAGAAGATGCTGAACTTGATTGCCAAGCTCAATCACCTGAGTGTCAAGTGTGTCAAACCGAGCATTGATATGAGTATCCAGTTGAGTAACCCGAGTCTCAAGGCTGTTAAGTCGGTTATCAATGCGAGTATCCATGCTGGTCACAGACTGCTGAATGCTAATCAGAAAGTCCAATAGGGTCTGCCTGGATGGTTCTGTAGCTGGTGGCATCAGACCCAAGCTGGAAGGACCCAAGCTGGACTCAGGAGCGTGAGGAATAGGTCCGCTCTGGGTAGAATGTGCAGGAGCGGGTTCAACATTAGGAAGATGTGCCTGACTTAATTGCATGGTCTTCCGTCCAATTGGTGTCTTAAGATTCACTCTAAGTTCCTGGGGAGTGATGGACACAGATTGAGCCAAGGCTATCCTCGTAATGAGACAAGCAAGAGGAAGACCAGTTCGAAAATTTGACGACATATGGGCCTCTATCATGACCCGACAGAGAAGACTGCCCAAATCAATAGTGACATCAGTGAGCAAGGCATGTAGTAGAAGGGTACAATCCGAACCAATGTCACTATAATGTCCAGTAGGGTAGATGTTTGTCAAAACAATCCGACACACAATTTGGTATGCATGGGGAAACGACTTGGTCGCTAGAGGAGGAATCCCAGTCCAAGTTATAGGAGACCTGGTGAGAAAATGACCCAAATCAGGTCTGCTAGGCGCTGGGGTACGGAGATAGGGGCAGACTGGATTATTTACTTGTGGTACCCCTAGTAAATTTGACACAAGATCGGGAGTCACCCGGAAAGTAATATTCCGGATATCCACTTGAAAAGATCCCTCTGAGATGTCATGCATGTTTGAGTAAAACTCCCTGACCAACTCCACCGAGGGAGCTGGATGACCAGTGGTTAAAGCAAGCCACTGGCGCGACTCAAAGATCTGAGGGACGATGGGATAAGTATCTCGAAACTCAGCGAGAAGGACTTCACGTTCCACAAGAAGGGAGCGATGAGAAAAATTCTGTGTGTAGAGTTCCTCGGCTTGGGGACTGTGGAAGTAAGTCCGAGAGGCGGATGAGGCAGTGCGAGGACGAACACGCCGGGATGCCATGGCAGCTGTAGACGGACCAAGCACAGACAGTGAGGCATATGGATGTCTAATATGCCTAAAATGCCTAAAATGACTAAAATGTGACCCAACAATATTCTCAACAAGGTGTGCAGACTATGAATGAAACCTACATTTTGTCTAAAAGATCAATGCACCAAAAGAGAGACAAAATGAAAGACAAATTTTCATTGACGCATTTCATCGAACAAGTAGTGTGCATGCTGTGCAAACATGGGTTTAACACCCAATCAATAATCTCATCCCTCCCTAAATACAACAGCACTCTCATAGGATCATCCATACCCAGAATGACCCACCAGATTTCTTAAATATAAGAGAATCCGAAACTATCACAACCCAACATTTTTCTTATGAGTGGAATGAGATATGGAAATGAATGGAAGAAGAATTGGAGAGAAGAGGGCTTACCGTGAATGGGATGCTTCTTCTTGCTTAAAATGAAGAGAGTATGGCGTGGATTGGGTGTTAGGGAGGAGGGAAATGCGAGAGAAATGATTAGAAACTAAATTCTGTCATTTTGGCTTGTCGCGCGATGCAGAGCACGATATAGGGGTTTTTCGCTCGAGCGAAATTTTATGGTCGAGCGAGACATCGAGCGAGATTCCATTTTTGTCCAGTTTTAAAGTAATACTCACAGTAGTGATTTCAAACTTCAGTGGGGACAAAAACCATCCATAGCATAGCAAATGTAAAATAATATCATATTCAAAATACCACGCAAGTATAAATACTATATGTCACAATTAATATGAATATGCGTGTTTAGGCAGTGCCCTTGCTCAATCAAGAAATTCTAACCGAGAGGTGTGAGTGGGGTTTGGCTAAATAAGAAACCATAGGTGCTTGGGAGACCCTTCAAAGTGCAGAAAGTCAAACCCAATACTGCTAAAACCTAATTTCTTGTGTCTAATAGAACCAGATTCAGGATTTGTATTGTGGCCTTTGCTCTTCTTTTTTTTTTTTTTTTTTTTAATACTACGAAAGAGCCTCTTCATTTTCTTTCCTTTCGAGATACAAAAATTCTTACACAGGTCTTCTAGCCCGAGGTCAATTCTGAACACTCGTAAGGCTCCCTTACACTTTTGATTGCCTCCCCAAAGTCTCACATAAGGTCAAATGTCAAGAGATTGAGCTAGGCGTGCAGTGTGTGTGGCAAAACGCATATTAAAAGTGACATACATCTTACACCTTTGCAGCATAAGTCTATGATACAATTTTCACAAGACACATGCTTGTAAGGAAAGACAAGTGAGTCAGAGGAAAGACAAAGAAGAGAATAAAACAAGAAAAGTAACAAAGCAAAAGAAAAAAAATGATATGCATGCAGTGTGTATGAAATGCATGTTACATATCTTGTGTTAAGGCACAAATACCAATCGCCTTTCTAAGACATTCAAACCGAAGACCATCTAATGGTTTCGTAAAAAGATCGGCTAATTGATGTTCGGTGGGAATGTACTCAAGAGTAATTACGTGTGTTTCTACAAGTTCCCGAATGAGATGATGCCTAATGTCAATATGCTTGGTCCTAGAGTGTTGGACAGGATTTTTAGAGATGTTGATGGCACTAGTATTATCACAGTAGATGCTCATCACACCTTGAGTAATGCCATAATCACGAATAATTTGTTTCATCCACAGCAATTGAGTACAACAACTCCCAGCAGCAATGTATTCAGCTTCAGCTGTAGACAAGGAAATGAAGTTTTGTTTCTTACTCATCCAAGCAACAAGATTTGTTCCCATATAAAAACATCCACCTGAAGTGCTTTTTCTAGCATCGGCATTTCCAGCCCAATCAGCATCAGAGTAGCCTGCAAGCTCAGAGTTAGACTCTCTGGAGTACCAAATTCCATAATTCACTGTAGCATTCACATAGCGAAGTATACGTTTGACAGCCACAAGATGAGATTCTTTGGGGTTTGCTTGGAATCTAGCACAAACGCTGACACTGAAAGCAATGTCAGGTCTACTAGCAGTGAGATATAGTAGACTCCCAATCATGCTTCTGTACAGAGATTGCTCAACCCCCTTTCCTGACACATCAGTACTGAGTTTTACACTTGTTCTCATAGGAGTTCTAGCATGGCTACTCCCATCTAGTCCAAATTTTTTCAGCAAGTCCTTTGCATATTTTGACTGTGATATGAACAGCCCTTCATCTAGCTGTTTTACTTGTAGTCCCAAGAAAAAGGTTAGCTCACCCACCATACTCATCTCAAATTCATTCTTCATTTCTTCTGCAAACTCGAGAGCTAGGTCATCAATGGATGATCCAAACACAATATCATCCACATAAATTTGAGCTACAGTTATTTCCTCACCCACTTTCCGGATAAAAAGTGTCCTATCAACATTTCCTCGTAGAAACTTGTGCTTCAAAAGATATGAAATTAGCCTCTCATACCAGGCTTTGGGAGCTTGTTTCAACCCATACAGGGCTTTCTTCAACCTGTATACATGATTAGGATATTTTGGATCCTCGAAACCTTTTGGTTGCTCGACATACACTTCTTCCTGAAGGATTCTATTTAGGAATGCACTTTTTACATCCACTTGATAGAGTTTGAAACACATATGGCAAGCAATACTTAATAGTATTCGGATTGACTCAAGTCTTGCCACTGGTGCAAATGTCTCATCATAGTCGATTCCTTCCATTTGGGCATAACCTTGTGCCACCAATCTTGCCTTATTCCATACAATCATTCCATTTTCATCAGATTTGTTCTTGAAGATCCATTTTGTACCTACAACATTGTGCCTTTCAGGTCTTGGGACCAGGTACCACACATCATTTCTCACAAATTGATTAATTTCTTCATACATGGCATTTGTCCAATTTTCATCCTTTAAGGCTTCTTCCACCCTTTTTGGTTCAATATGAGAGATGTAACATGAGTGAGCTAGTTGACTTATCACTTTCTTCCTCAATCTCATCCCTTCATTTACATTCTCGATTATGTTCTCTTGAGGATGGTTTAGCTTCACTCTCGAAGATGGCTCCTTGTGAGTATGAACTTTTTCAGTTGATGAGGTCTCTTGATCTTCATTAAATTCACTAGAGTTCTCTTCAGTTCCACTTGGTGTATCAATTAGATTTTGATTCAACTCCTCTTTAGGAGTATCATCTATAACCACATTGATGGATTCCATGACAGTTTGGGTGCGTAGATTGTAACATCTGTAAGCACGACTATTTCTGGAATAACCAAGGAATATTCCCTCATCACTTTTTGGGTCAAACTTACCCAGATTTTTCCTATCTCTCAAAATGTAACACTTACTCCCGAACACCCTGAAGTACTTCACATTTGGCTTCTTTCCTTTCCACAGCTCATATGGTGTCTGAGAAGTGTTGGGTCGAGGGTAGACTCTATTCACAATGTGACATGCTGTGTTCACAGCTTCACCCCAAAAATGAGCAGAAACATTTTTGGTATGCATCATAACTCGAGCCATTTCTTGGATAACTCGATTTTTTCTTTCAACAACTCCATTTTGCTGTGGAGTAATGGGAGCAGAGAATTCTTGATGAATGCCTTCTTCATCACAGAATTTCTCTAAACTTGAGTTATCAAATTCTCGTCCATGGTCGCTCCTGATTCTGACAATAGGGTTCCCTTGTTCATTTTGAAGCTTCTTACATAAGTTCCTTATCACATTTGAAGCCTCACCATTTTCCCTCAAAAATTCTACCCAAGAGTATCTGGTGAAATCATCTACCACCACCAGTATGTATTTCTTTCCCCCCAGACTTTCAGTCCTAGAGGGTCCCATAAGATCAATGTGTAACAACTCTAAGGGTCTTTTGGTCAGGATATCTGTTGTGTTCTTGTGGACTGCTCGAACTTGTTTTCCCACTTGACATGATCCACAAACAGATATCTCCACTTTCCCAAGTTCGGGCAGTCCAATCACCATTTATTTCTTAGCAATCTTTGACAAATTTTTGTGATTCACATGCCCAAGTCTTTGATGCCAAAGAGTAGTGGCCTCACTTTTAGTACTATTGCAGCTGTACTGTGAAGTGGGAGCAATACCATAGCAATTGTCAGAGGTCCTGGTTCCTTGCATCAAGCATTGTCCATTGTTATCAGAAACAACGCACATATTTGTTGAGAATCGAACTTCGGCACCATTATCACACATTTGGCTTATGCTAAGAAGATTTGCTTTTAATCCATCAACATATAGAACTTCTCTCAATGCCGGTAGTCCAGTAATGTTAATTTCACCTCTCCCAATTATGTTCGCTTTTCCACCATCTCCAAATGTCACTGTCCCACATTTGTACTCTTCAATTGTCTTAAAAAGAGTTTTATCACCGGACATGTGTCGAGAACACCCACTATCAAGATACCACAGTGAATTGTTCTGGGTCTTCAAGGCAATGTGAGCAATGTGACATGTGTCTCTTTCCTCCTTCTTGACCCACACTCTTTTGATTTTTGGAGAGTTGACTTGCACAGTCTTCTGGGTACTTGTCAGGTTGTCTATCTTGGCATTTAGACGAGCATTTTGTCTAGTGAGAACCATGACTTGATCCCACAGATTTATATGATCTCCTTTTGGTTGTCTCCTTTTATTGCTTACAGAGAGCTTCTTGAGCTCATAGCAGTTAGGCCGAATGTGACCATACTTGCCACAATTATGAAAAATGCGGTATTCTTTGTGAGTTTGTTATTTCCTGAAGGGCAAGTCATCCTTAGGAGCTTTTCTGATGAGTCTTTTAAATTTCAAACAGTTTGTTTTCACATGACCCAACTTCTCACAATGATGACACACGGGTCTTGTGTTGTGAGCTATTTGTTTCTCTTGAAATGAAACAAACTTTTGTGCATGTATGACTTTCTTTCCCTTTGCTAGTGAGTGATTTTTCACCATGCTGTTTTGAGGAGTTTTCGAGCTCGTACCCACTTCAAACTTTCCTCCAACATATCCTATTCCACTCTTGTCTCCTAAGGGCTTTCCAAGAATTAGAATTTTGTCCAGATTTTGTTTTCTAGTGGAAAAGGCTTGCAATCTTCCCTTTAGCTGGGTTAATTCATTTTCCTTAGTTTCCATAGCATCTTCTAAAGCCTCACTTTTCTTTCGTAATTGGTCAGTCAAGATATAAGCTTCATTCAGTTTGCCTTGGAGCTCATCATTTTCTTGTTTGCACTGATTTATCTTTTCAGTCTGTGCTTTGTTGACTTTTCTCAATTTCACGCACTCCTTGTAAAGTTTTTCATAGATTTCTTGCAGTTGATCTTCACACTCGGACTCATTTTCCGGTATGTTACAATAATCAGAAGCTTGTTCACTGCACTGATCTATGTCTCCAACGGAAGATGTAAAAGCCATGTAGTTGAGATTCCTTTTGGGAGTGGAGTTGCCAGATGAGTCACTCGATTCAGACTCACTTTCACTTAGAGAGGCAATCTTTGCCTTTTCTTTGCTCTTCTTATAATTTGCACACTCCAAGCGAATGTGACCAAATCCATGACATTCATGACACTGTACTTGTGTCTTGTCCTTGTTAGGCCTAATGTAATTGTTGGAAGCTCTTTCCTTATTCTCTGAGCTTGACCCCTCAATATATTTCCCAAACTTCTTCTTCTCTGGTCTTTGGCTCCTGTGCCTTTTTGCTACAAACATTTTTCTGAACTTCTTAGCATAAAATGCTATTTCTCTGTCACTCATTGCTAATTCATCGAATGACTCATCTGAGTCCTCTTGAATTGTATTAAGAGCAATGGACTTGCTCTTCCTATCCAATGGCAGAGTATGTTCATAAGTTTGCAGGGAACCCACCAGCTCTTCTATTTTCATGACATCCAAGTCTTTATTTTCCTCAATTGCAGTAACCTTGGGACGAAATCTCTCAGGAAGAGATCTGAGAACTTTTCTTACAACTCTATTTTCTGGGATTTTGTCTCCCAAGTTGAACCGAGAGTTTACAATGTCATTCAGTCTTGCATAAAAGACATCAAAGGTTTCATCCTCCTTCATTCTAATTTCCTCAAAGCTGGTGGTAAGCATTTGGAGTTTAGAATTTTTTACAGCCCTAGTTCCCTCGTGAGTGATCTCAAGAATATCCCACGCCTCTTTGCTTGTATTACACATGGAGATTCGTTTGAACTCCTCCTAGGACACGGCCATAAAAATTGCATTTAGGCCTTTACTATTCCAGTTAATTTTACTCAACTCATCCTTTGAGTAGTTGTCCACATCTGTGGGAACTTCTACTCCATCAACAATGGTGACGGGCTCTTTCCATCCTCTTATCAAGGACACCCACACACGTTCATCTATAGACTTAAGAAATGCTCTCATTCGAACTTTCCAATAAGCATAGTTGCTACCATCAAAATATGGTGGTGATGAGAGGGATTGAGACCTATCCATTTTGACCACCAAAGCAGGATCACACTCAGGAAGTTAATCCTAACGAAGTGTACCCTCTCTGATACCAATTGAAAAAGCTGTAGCTAATTACCTTACACACCTATAGGGGGGTGAATAGGTGTTTAACAAAAACGATAGCAGTTTAAAAAATTAATTAACAAACACAAGCATTCAAAGGAGAAATCAACACACAGATTTTGGTTACGAAGTGGAAACTCATTTGAAAAACCTCTTCAAAATCTAAAACCACTCCGGGTGTAAGACACCACCTCTAATCCACTATAGAAATTTTAGTTTGTTACAACTAATTTAGAAACACTTACAAACCAACAATAGCATCTAAACTTGTCTTGCAACACCACGAGTGACCCACTCGATCTCTACACGCATGTAGTGCCGGAACTCCGACCTTTCTATAGCTTCTCACACGAACACCTTGATTTCTTCATCCAAGCACCTTGAAGAACTCTTCCAGCTTGATGAACACGTCCACTCCAATGGACTCACTAAAATTATGAATGTGTGTTGTGGGGGAGAAATATAATCCAAGAGAATGATCTTTGAAACAATGGAGATGTTTCTCTCAAGGGATGAAATGGGGCTCCTTGGCTTTTCCTCTATTTTTCTCCACACTGCAACAGAAGACTTAAGGATGTATTTATAAGTCCTCTGCTCAAACGGCGCTCAAACCCTAGAGAAATTTGTTTAAGATGAATTTCGCTCGAGCGGGATATCGAGCGAGTGTCGAGCGAAGTCTCTGCCTGGACTTCGCTCGAGCGCCATGTCGAGCGAGTGTCGAGCGAAGTCTCTGCCTGGACTTCACTCGAGCGACATGTCGAGCGAGTGTTGAGCGAAGTCTCTGCCTGGACTTCGCTCGAGCGCTATGTTGAGCGACTGTCGAGCGAGATCACTGTGTCTGTTTTTCTCGAGCCATCTTGATCATCTTCATGTTTACTCTGTCCACCATTAGTTACAACTCAATTATATTAGGTTTTTCACTAGAAACTTGCCAACTACTAAATTTTACATCAACACATTCCAAATTGTTTTCTGCCATTGACTTCCGGGACTTATATTCCCCATTTTTTTCCCAACCCACAAAGTTCCTTGGGTATCTCTTCATTTAGTTTAGGAGGGCATAGAAAAAAATGATAATATAAAGGCGTTTACGTCAATGCATAAAAGAAACAGATCCATGATGTACTTTGAGCAAAACTGGTGCTTTATACACGCAGTTGGAAGCAATTAAGCTCCCAAAGAGACTCAGTTGTCCGCCCAAAGCAATTAAGCTTCCCCAGAGGCGGCAGAGTACATTGTAATAACGCCCAAAGCAAAACTAATACTTCAATTAAAATAAATTAAAGATTTATAAGCAATAGGTGCAGTTGTAACCCAAACAGCTGGTGGGTGATGGCAAGCGCGGTTGTGGTCTTGCCTGTGCCCGGCGGGCACACATAAACACTCCGAATTTAGAATGATGGAGACAATAAAACCCATTAAAATAAAGAAAATACGAAACGCAGTAGAGAGGCTTCGTACTATTTTTCGACCCATTGCTGTGAACTTTGCAATACTGGCGCCATTGCTCTCCCTCTTTCTCTCAAATTCTCTCTCTCACAATGCTCTTTCACCTAGCCGAACACCCACGACCGCTGCCTAGTCTCTTGCTTCGCCGAACGCCTCCCTCTCGGTAAGCCTGAGTCGTATCACTCCTCGGGGTTTACCTGGTTTGCAAATAGGAAAGGTTCTCGATTTTTTACCTTGGGGTTTCACTGTTTCCATCGGCGTCAAGGATGGGGGAGGGAGGGGGAGAGAATCAGACTCAGAAACTCGCTATTTCCGTGAAAAGAGGCAAACCCGTCGGCGTCGGAGCTGGGGAAGGAGGAGGGAGAGAGCAGATAGGGGTTTTCTTGGGTCCGTTGGTGCAGTTCGGGAGGAGATAGGGAGGGAGGGAGAGAGGCACTTCGGGAAGAGAGTGGAGCAGAAGTCAGTTTTGTTTGGTACGAGTAGGTTGACTGAGGCCAGTTTTGGATGTAAAGATAGTTCAAATCATTTTAATTGTTATAAAACTAAAAAGAAAATTACTACTATTGCAAAAGAAATATAAAAGAAACTTTTAAAAACTGAAACTTTCTTTCTCTCTCTATATTTTCTTATGAATTTTATTATAACTGAAGCCCATATTTATAGGCTTTGAAACTACTATGCAAGTTACTATCCAAGTTACTATGCAAGTCACATAATTTTAATGGTGGGACAAGGGCGGCTGCCGTCGGCATATAATTCATAACACTCCCCCTTGAATGACCACTCATAAAGAATCTGCCTCGTTAAAACCTTGCCAAGGAAAAACCCAATGGGAAGAAAAACTAATGGCGAAGGAAAAAGAGTACAGTCTCTTTATGTATCCACAAGTGCTTTAAGATTGCCTCATTAAAACCTTACAAAGGAAAACCCAATGGGATAAAACCTTAGCGAAGGAAAAAGAGTACAATCAGCACAAGTCTTCAGGACTTTTACTCCCCCTGGAAAGTGCATGACAATAGTTTTTGAGTCTTCACATTTTAATATTTTGCACAATTTTTTTGAATGTCACAGTTGGTAATGTCTTCGTGAATAAATCTGCCAGATTATCACTTGATCGTATATTTGATATATCCTCCTTTGATTTGAATGATACAAGCAGCATTATCTTCATATAAAATTGTTGAGTCATTGATCTCAGCCAAATATATTCTCGACTTGTTTCATGAATTGCAATAATTTCTGAGTGATTTGAAGATGAAAAATAATATCTGATTGACAGACTTAATAGAAATCTGATACCTGCAGTAATACTTAAACTCCCCCTGATAATATGCGTTAGTATTTCAAGTAATAAGCAAATATAATTTCAGTATATATAACAAGTTAAGAATTCAAATACGATCTCCAACTAAATAATGCATTAGAGAGAGTATGATAATATTTTCATCTAAAATTTTCTCCCCCTCATTAGGCGTTATTAGGGAGAACTTGTTTATATACGGCGGAAATAATATTGGAAACCATCTATGTATGATAAAAGCTGTAAAAGCTTTGAGGTTTAATATTATCGATTCGGCAGAAAATCAAATCCGCTTGACATTATGGACAACCGAGATCTTGAAGAGATTTGAAGGTTTCGAGTTGTTGTTTAAATATAACCAATTTTACCATTGGTTTATTCCAGCAAAAAGATCTCGCATTCCTCATAGATTCAGTTGTTGTTCATCCAGAACGATATTATGTCTGATAGAAATTCTAATGTCCCAGATTTAAACCATGAACATTTTATACCTCAACCACTTATATTTTCTCATGAGGCTGTAAACACCATGATAGGAGCAGAGATATATATTTCTAGTAAATCTGATCCTGAAATTGTTGCAGCATCAAGAACCCTCAGTGCTCAATATGCTGCATCTCTTACAACCATGTCTCAGAATCTACTGGCGAGAACGAGTGAGGTTGATCATCTTAAAAATCAAATATTTGAGTTGCATCAAACGCTTGCAACTAAAGATAGTAAAAATAAAAATTTAAGACAAGAAAACAAGGAGCCGAAGAAACTTGTAAACTGGTATTCTCGTGACCTGAAAACACGAGTAGAAGAGCTGGAACGAGAGAGAGCTCAGATACAAAGTCAACAATAGCAGCTAACGGCAAAAGTTCAACGTTTACAAGAAAATAGGGATAGCTGTAATTAATCTCGCTGGCTTTTGAAATTATGCATCCAGCATATCTTGTAAAGTGAGATTTGAAGAGATGATGGTTTGTCTTGTTCTTATTTCCATTTCTATAAGAACCATCTTTAGTTTCATTTAGTACGCATCAAATCTTCTTCTCATATCTATAATTCATCTGTATTTGTATTCTTATTCTACAAATTTCCAATGGCTCATCAATTTCCTTTTACTTTTCTCATGATCAACATATGAGGTATCTTTCACCTCGATTACAAGTTGGTCCTGCATCTTCTGCAGGTGCCATGTTGCAGCAAGCAAATGATCTGGCTAATAAGTCAGATTGTGAAGCCGTTTATGAGCTGGTGACTCTCGGCACCCGATACTCCTCCTCTATTGTTGGATTTTTCAACCGATTACAATCCAAAAATCGTGAGATTGAGGAGCTTAACGAGAAGGTTTCTGTACTTCAACGACTCGTTCAAGAGTCTGACAGAAAAATTACAGACTTAAAGCAAGAAAATAAGGATTTAAAATCCTTACTTGCCTCTTCATTTCGATTGCCTAATCCTTTAGATAAGGATGGTATGTTGCTTTATGAAGAGCAAATGCATTTGAGAAATGAGGCTAGAAGTCTCAAATTCTTGTAACTCATCTATAAATTGAATAATAAGATCTTTCCTTTTCAAATGCATTCCTTGAATTTATAGCAACTCTTGTGATCTTTTCAAGAGTTCTAACAAGGTAAATCATCAACGTAAACTGCAATAATGACAAATCCGGATTCTGATAAAACAAATGGACATATAGGATTATTTTTAAATCCTTCTTTCAATAAATACTTGTTGATTCAATTACACCACATGCGTCCGGATTGCTTTAACCCATATAAAGATCTTTGAAACTTTATAAAGTACATACTCCTAAATGTACTTAGATTAGATGCTTCAAGTATCGTATATCTTTATATATGTAATAATCTAATGATCTTTATAAATATGCAGTGACCACAATCATTAACTGCATATCTAATCCTTTTGTAATAACCAAATCAATTAAAAATATGAATGTGATTGTATTCATATCAAGGAAATATGTTTCCTCATAATTGCTCGGGTTTCTACAGGAAACCTTGTGCGACAAATTATACCGCACAATTTCATTTCGCATTACGCTTTCGTATAAATACTCATTTATATCTGACAAATATTACACCCTTTGGTATTTAGACAACAGGTCCAAATGCATCTCGCTTCACTAGCGAGTTTAATTCAGTTTTAATAACTACTTTCCATTTTGGCCAATCATTTCTACGTCGACATTCTTCGACGATTTTTGGCTCACTTTCTTCATTACTTCTGGTAATATCAAGTGTTATCATATATGTTGTCGACAACAGTTTTATTTTTATCCATAAATTTTCTAGTACTCATGAAATGTATTGAGATCTCATTGTTCCTCTCTAGGGGAAAACATTTCATGAAACACCTCTACAAGAGGTTCCTCTTCAGGAGGTTTATACTCTTCAAGAGTTTTCTCTTCAGGAGTTACACTCTTCAGGAGTTACCCTTTCAGGAGGTTTCCTCTTCAGGAGGATTATATTTTATACAGAAAATACGGTCTCTTCATGAGCACCGATTTTTATTTTTCTTGTGCACCAATAGGTCTTCAACGCTTCAGGTATATCTTAGACTCATTTATTGCTGTTTTAACAACTCTTCCTTCAGGGACTTCAATTCTTGCTTAAGCATTAACAGTAGTAATATATGATTTTACAACACCTTTAGTGTCAGTAAATACATCATGTAATTGATTTGCAACACTTTGCAGATAAATAATCCTCTGAACTTCTGGTTCACATTTATTTGTAAGAGGGTCAAATTTAAACAGGGCTTTATTATCCCAAGTAATTTCTTGTCGTGCTTCAGGCACCGATATTTCATTATTTCAAAACATGATGAAATATTAATAAGCTTATATATAAAAACTTAGTATAAGTAAATCAAGTGCTTGGTTGTACAACAGGTACGTGACTACTGTTTAGTCATATTACATTTATGACAAACATCTTCATTTTTTTATGAAGAATTATTCTGAGAGCCTTTACCCTTCTCTGAGTTTGATCACTTCTGGTGATACGATATATTTTTTTCATCTTTAGTGTTGTCGCTTTTGGGACCAACACTTCTATAATTTTTCTACCACGTCTACGCCCTTAGTTCCCGTTCACTTCTGGGAATTGTGTAAATTCGATATTATTAATAGGACGTAACTGGTGTAACAAAAACTCATTATTTAGCTCAATAACTGGAAGACAAAATAAAAGTTCAGAATATTTGTTGAACTTTCACTCTCGATATTGCTACTGCAGGAGCATATTCGAGGTATGAAAAATAATGTCTTCTTTTATATATCATCATCAGTGACATTTTCACTGCATAATTTTAATATTGAGCTAATTTTAAAGAGTGCAGCATATTCAATACTACTCTTAAAATCTTGCAACTTCAGGTGTAATAAATCATAATGATCTTTTGAGAGGATTACATATTCTGGTGCTTATATCACTCTCTTAATTCATTTCACACAGTAAGATGATTTTTCATCATGAGATACACAGCACGGTCCTTCAGGGACACGTGATTTTCTTCTATGATTGTATCTTTCAAGTTCATCATCATATCCAAATAGATCTCATCAAGGATCCTGAATAGATAACATTTTTCAGAAATGTCAATAGCAATAAATCTCAATATTTAACATTATATTACAAAAATAAATCTGTGAATTTAAGAAATATATTCACATTATCATGAGAATAAAAATAAAATTTTATCAAGTAATATTCAGCAATATTACCTTTAATATTTATTTCGAGGACTGTAAATAATATATTGGAAAACTTACTTGAAGTAGAAGACCACTAGCTTCAGTATCGGTAAAACCTCGTGCTGATAACGTGTTATAAAACTAAAAAGAAAACTACTACTATTACAAGAGAAATATAAAAGAAACTCTTAAGAACTGAAACTTTCTTTCTCTCTCTATATTTTCTTATGAATTTCATTACAACTGAAGCCCATATTTATAAGCTTTGAAATTACTATGCAAGTTACTATGCAAGTCACTATACAGAATTTAAAATAATAGTGGTGGGGTCATTCACATAATTTTAGTGGTGAGACAGGGGCGGCTGCCGTCGGCATATAATTCATAACATTAATTTATTTTTATTTTATTATTATATTTCTTTAAATTTTTATATATAATATATTTTTTAATATATATATTTTATTTCTAATATATATATTTTAATTCTAATTAATTTTTTTAAATTTTAAAATAATAATAATATTATAAAATAAATTAATTTATCTTAACTTATTCCATATTTGAATTTATACCGAGCCTGAATTTAGTTTAGAATTGCATACTTGGCATGCTAAAATTAGCTGGTCCAAAAATCCCGTAAATAGCTTACAGTAGAATGTGTTTTTGGTGAATGTGCACTTGAACCTTTTAATTGAATAATGATAGGGTTTTAATCAAAAAAATAAAAATAATAATGGGGTTAAATAATAATAATAATTTTTTATAATTTTTATAATTATTATTCTTTTTAAATTATTCTTTTATTAAACAATTAAGAAAGTATTATTAGTAAAATTATATATTCTTAAATTTTTTTCTTTTAATCCAACTCTCTTCTCTAAATAAGCTTTGGTTAATGATCAATGACTCATATAATCTTTGGAATGAGATTTTGTCTAAAAATACTTGGGCACTTGTTCTTTTCTTAATGTCCCTACTCGGCCAACTGACTCTTGGTTTTGAAAGTTTTTCCTCAAAAAAAGAAATTTTATGAAAGGAAGTATCTGTTTTCAAATCAATAATGATGCGAACATAAATATCTTGTATGATCCTTGGATTTCATCCCTCCCTCTATCCTTGCCTCAACCTAATCCCCAAAATCCAATCCAGGATCATGCTATGACAGTTTATGAGCTCACTCTTGAAGAGCCTCTGAGATGGAATCCTCTTATTCTAAACATCATTTTCTCGTAAGCAATTGTTAAGGAGATACTCAAAATCCCTTTGGCCAACTACAACTTTTTCTCAACTCTAGATAAAATTAGATGGCTCCACCATTCCTTGTGTAAATTTTTTGTCCAGTGTACTTATGCTACCATTGTCAGAGAAAATAATCATGTCAATCCCAATCCTACCAATTGGAATAAGCTCTAGAAGCCCAAACTGCAAGACAAACTTAAACTTTTTCTCTGAAAAATTAGTTACAATATTCTTTCCACCAAATCTCTTATTCATTCCATTCTTCTTGTGAATGAAGACGAAATCAAGTGTCCCTTATGCTTTTATAAGACTGAAAGTCGAAACCATCTTTTTCTTAATTGTCCCTACTCAAGAATCATGTGGAGAAATTCAACCAGGCCCATCAATATATCTCTTTTTGCTAAACAAGCATTCTCTTTCTAGATAAATTGCATCACCAATTCCTCTCATATCTTCAACATCGGAGAAGATGATCTTCATTCCTTCTAACTTTTTGCCACTCTAGCCATGGACATTATTTGGTTCTTTAGAAATAGAAAGGTTTATAACCATATCAACACCCCTCTTATGGTCTTTGTTGAGTCTATCCTTAAAATTTTTTATCACCACCCTAAAGTCTAGGACAATAAAATCAGTCATCCCGACTTGATTGAATGAAGGATTCCTAAAGACCATCATCTCATCCATTTTGATGTAGCGGTTAAAAGTCAAGGAAGTATTATTGCCTCTTTTTATTGGCAAAGTTTAGGTGAAATCCTTTTTGCAAAAAAAAAAAAAAAAATCACCAGAAGCACTAATCTGAATATAAGGGAAGTTTCGATTACATTATGGCCATTGAAGAAGCAAAAAGGTGAGAGATAAGGAAAATTCAGCTTGAAAGGGATTCTAGTGTCACCATCAAAGCTATTAACAGTCCTCCACCAGCATAAGATTGGATAATGAAACCCATCATCAGCGATATTAAGCACCATCTTTTAATTTTCTTCTCTGAATAGATGGCGGCAAAAATTTATCGATCTTGCAATCGATGTGTGCACAACCTTACGCATTAGACAATGACAATGCATACCTTTAACAACATTTTCTTAATCCAAATTCTATCTCGCTACTGAATTTTCATAGTGGAAACGATCTCCTACTTTATTGACTTAATATTTGTATTAAAACTGTCTTTTATGTATGATTCTCTTTTATTAATATTGTGATCACTTTCTAAAACATAGTATTTTACATTGAACTATGTTTTTTTTTAGAAAAAACCATTATATTATATTTTACGTGGGCTTGATTTCTAAATTCAAAAATATGATTGTCCAGAAACTTAGCTTTACCTAAGACAACTAATTAAGTGATTTAAATTATGTTAGTAAGTATATATTTTTCCAATTTAATTTCATAAGTAAATGTTAATTTAATAATTTTATTTTGAACGCTTAAAATTGATAAAACTTTGGTTGTTTACTATAATAGATTTTGATATAACTATATCGTCTAGTATTAAGTTTTATAGTTAAGACTTCAGTAGTAAATAATCTAGAATTTAATGTCTTAGTTGGAGCAGCTAGGTGATATTGATGAAATTTTGGAAAGACCGAATTTTACGATTATAAAAATTTTAAGTTTTAAGAAATTAAAGTGGGTTAAATTTAGCATTTCAGGTTTAATTATTGAAATATGTGATAATAAAAAAATTTATGAAAATTACAGGACTTTTTTATAGGTGAGGATTAAAATTTGCTTGGCATGTTGTTGAAAAGTTTTGAAATGTTAAAAAGTCCAAATAAGCAGAACTCTTATGCTAGCCTTTGCATAAAAGAAAATGAACTGATATTCGTTTATGAAAATGTGAATGATATATTTTGAAAAAGAAGTGTAAAAATGACCTCACATATTTGTTCTAAATTACTAATGAGATTTGTATGAAAAAATTATTTTTGTCATGATTGTAGCAAACATGAGCATATTTTTGACATCTTGACATAAAGATGTTCTGAATCTGTTTTGGGAAAAGTTTAAATGATCTGAATTTATCTCAATACTCAATTTTGATATGAAATGGCATCTAAAAATATCCTTGGCATGAGTTTCTAATTCTATTATGTCACTATTTTATTCCATTAAGGCTCAATCACAACAATAATAGTTGTGTGCGACTCAATCATGAGTAATTATAGTGGCATACGACCCAACCATAGATAATAATGGTGGCATATGATCTAGCCATGGGTAATAATAGTAGCTTATGACCAAATCTCAGGTGATGATAGTGGCATACGACCTCGCCATTGGTATAATGATGGTTTATAATTCTACCATTACGACCTAGCTAGCCACAAATGACAATAGTGACATATGGCCTCGCTACGGGTATAAATGATAGTTTATAACCCTATTACGAATAGGGCTGTAAAACAAACAGGCATCTCGATAGTCAGCTCGAATTCGACTCGATAAAACTCGAAATAGGCTCGAATCATATATTAAATAGGCCGATCGTAAACACAGAGTTAGGCTCGTTAATTAAACGATAGAACTCGTATAAAACTCGACCGGCTCATTTAATGTTCACCAACAAGCCCATATAGAACTCGATCGACTTGATTCGACTCGGCTCGATTAATGTTCATGAACAAACTTGTTTAAAACTCGATCGATTCGTATAAATACGTGAATTCAACTGGTATATATTTTTACATATAAAATATAATATATGTATGTTATATAACATACATAATGATGTATATAGACTAATAATCTAAATTTATAAGTCAATATATAGATATAAGTATGTATATAGTCATTAACATATAAGATGGAAGTCTAGTAATAATATTATAATTTAAAGAGTCATATACTAATATATAGACTATAGAATATAAAGAATATTAGTATTAGTATTAGTACTATATAATAATAGTAAAAGTGTAAAAATATAACTATTACTATTATGCTATATATTATACAATATTAATAGTATATACTATATTAATAGTATTACTAGTACTACTACATTACTATTGCCAGCATAACTATATTACTAGCATAACTATATTACTAATACTATTACTAGCATATCTATGTTAGTGTTAATATTAGTAATAGTACTATAAGTACTAATATATTATTTATAAGTCTATATTAATAGTTAGTAACTATTAATATTAGTAATTATAGTTATAGTGATACTATTACTTATACTATACTATATAATAGTATTATATAATATATATTATAATAATACCATAACTAATATATACTATAGTTATAATATTATATAATATATTTAGTTATATATATACTATATATTAATATACTTATTAAGCACTAAGTACTAAGTAGTATAATCTTAACTTATTAGCATTAAACTTATTAGTATTAACTTATCAGTATATTATATATATAAATTAATAGTATTGAAAATATAGTATATACTAAATTAATAGTTTATTAGTATTAAATTATTAAGTAATAAGTCATATAGTCTTACACTCTTACATATATATAACATTAGTATACTAGTATTATAAATTTATAATTAAATTTAAAGAATCACTTAATAATAGTTTATACTATCTATATAATTTAATTGTATTGAAAATATACATAATTTAAATATAAATAGTATTATAATTACATAAATTTATAAATATGTAATATTAATAGTATTAGTAGATAATATACATAGTATATTAATAATTAAATTAAAAGTATTAGTATATAATGTAGTTTAACACTAATATCCAGAATTTCAAATTTTAGCCGTTGGATCCATATAGATTAATCTTAACCGTTAAGTTCATCAGAAAGTTTGCCCTAAATATTAGCCGTTGGATCTTTTCTGAATGAATCTTGGTCGTTCAATCCAAGTTATATAAATTCATTTTTTTGCATTAACCCTCAAAGTTCACCCAGTGCCCTAGCCGTATGCCCTCGAGTCCTCTGTCTCAAACTCCTTCTCCTTCACGAGTCATGCAATCTAGGGTTTCTTTCTTCCACTTTTCATCGCAATGTTCTTGACTTTTGGTAGAAATCCATGTTGGTGTATGGAATGAAGGCTTTCTCCTTCACAAATCATGCATCATCTGCTTCCTTTTTAGGCTTTGTCACTTGTCGAATGTCGAAACCCTCATAGATGCTAGCATTTATGACTCACAACCAACTATATTCCTGATTTTGGGATCCATAGCTCTCTGATTACTTTTCTGGTTCCATTTCGTTAGTAAGCCGATGGTATTTGGTGAACTTATATTTGTTCAGTGAGTCTTTTCAAGAGTTTTGACTTGGAAAAATACTATTATTTGTGTACTTTTATTTTTTGGTTCTCCCGTAACTATTTCTTAAATTTTATAGATTTAATCATCTAATATTTTCTTCTCGTGTGTAGTTTTAATTTGTAAATTGTAAATATCCCCTAGTAAGCCGCAACTTGTAAAAGAAGTTCTGATGTATCATGTACTCGTACATATTTCTTTGTAAGATTGTGACTTAGTCTCTATCTATCTATTTTGACCTTGCTATTATTACTACTTTACTTGTTATTTGTTAACTTGTTTCATTGTTTGGACAATTGTACTTGCAACATTAATTATACTATTTGTTTACATTATTTGGTCTCTGTTTCGAGTAACAATTCTCATTTCTCACGAGTTACTTGTCTAGTTGCTCTCATTTCTATGCTTTTCAGTTGAGGCAAAGCTTGTATAGAGTCAACGTAGTAAGTTTAACCACTCCATATTGATAATTTCTGGTTTTCATTCTGTTTGCGTGGCTGCCTCAACATTTTTTATGTTGAGTCTTCATCTAATTATTGTTGGTATCCGTTTATTTATGTCATTTGTTATGCTTGGCATTTGTTCAAACAAAAATTCACTTGGTTTATGTTTGATGTTTTGTTTTACTCTTTTTGTGCCTATGCAATGTTCATAGTTATTGGTTTATGTTATATTATAATTAACACGTGCCTATACAATGTTCTTAACTCTTGGTTATGTTTTGTTATACTTATATTGGTTTTATTAGGTTTCCATTATGTTTCTACATGTTTACAATTTAGCCTCATATTATATTGACTTTTTATATATTTGTTTGGTAATTGGTATCTGTTTATATGTTTATTTGGTACATGTTTAGCCCCACTTGCTTTTTAGCCCTAACATTTTTAGAACCATGTTATTAATATTTTGAATCTATTTATGATTGCTATCTATAATTCTGATTATGATTACTATCTATTTATTTTCAGTAAATATTTTTGGCCTTCTTATTTAATGTAGTAGTATATGTTTTATGACTATAATTATTTTTGATATCTGTAATCTGTTTGGGGTCTTGGACAGATTGTCATATGGAAAATTTATATCACAATTATTTTATGTGTTTACAATTACAATTTATGGCATATGTTATCTATTGGACTTATTTTAGACTGATTGTGGTAATTGAGATATAATTTTAATGATTGCTATATGTTAATGTAAGCTGTTTTAGACTGTTTGTTAGTTGTTTTATGTTTATGGCATCTGTTATCTATTGGACCCATTTTATATTGATTATGGTGAATGAGATGTAATTTTAATTGATTGCTATATGTTAATGTAATTTGTTTTAGACTATTTGATACATGTTTTATATTTATGACATTTGTTAACTCATCACCTTTTAAGGCAAATTAAGTTTTGCAATTCCATTCAAACATCCCTTGACAATATTACTAAGTTAACACTTAATAGTACTTGAGTAAATGATTAAAATTATGACTAACTTTTTTAGTCTCATTAGTATTTGTAGAGGTAGATGACAATGTACTACTGACACCAAACAAGTTGTGCAAGTAGCATGATTATGGGTTATCTGTAAACTGTATTTCAATGTAATTTAATTATTGTTGTAATTTTTTATAATAGGCTAATTTATTGTAATTTGTTGTAATTTGTTGTAATTTGTAGATCTGATTAGGCCCAATGATGTAATATTTTGATTTAAATTTTTAGTATATAGACTTATTTTTAGCAGACTATTACAAATTATAGATTATTTTTGTATGAAAAATTTTTGTTAGATTTGGATTTAGTCTCATAATAAACGGGCCAAGCAACAACTTATTAATACATTTTTTGGTTATTAAAATTCATTTTTGGATTTTACAATAAACGGGTCGAGTTCGAGTCGAGCCCAAGCTCGACTCGAGAATAGGCCTGAGCTCGAGTCGAGCTCGCGCTTCATGTAGGGTTAAACGAGCCAAGCTCGGACAGTATTTTAGACTCGTTAATTAAACGAGCTGAGCCCAAGTTCGACTCGTGTAATAAACGGACCAAGTTCGCACAACCCCAACTCACTCGTACTCGGCTCGTTTACAGCCCTAATTACGAATGCTAAAAATGGTATCAGTCTTAATATATTACTTTGATATGGTGATGATGTCTTAGATTTTGATATGTTAAAAGGTTTTTTGAATAAGAATATTTTTTCAAAAATGCTCTAATATTTTTGGTGACATATTTTGATTTTGTATTATGGAAACAAATATTCTAATTCTACATTCTAAAAGTAAATGATTTTTTATACATTTTGAATTATGTAAATATTTATATTTACATACTAGTGTATATATATATATATATATATATTGTTTATCGAGTTGTTGATAACTTGTTTCTTATCTCTATATATTTTTCAGATAATCTTGATGATTCTGCTGGAAATCAAAAATCGAAAACTTGAAAGAGATTAGCTAATCTTAAAAAATAAGTGCCTTGGTACAATTTGTTATTGGAGGGTGTCTTGTTAAAATAAAATATTATTTTAATATATTTTTAATACTAATTTTATTTTAGATTTGAAAAAATTAATTTGAGATTTGAGGAAAATATATCTTATATTTTATTTTAAATAAAAACATATTTTATATTTTATTTTAAATAAAAATATAAAATAATAAAAATAATAATGAAATGAATATGAGAATATTTGTAAAATTGATCCAAGTCTAAGTTACTTATAAATTTTTGTCCTTTTGTGCTGAGCTGTTTCACATGCAAAGTTGGTAGTTAGACAGCATTATGGGCGACTATTTTATTCTGTACAAATTTTTGGGAGAAGTTCTTGGAGCTGTCTTTGGTGTTATGGTACCTTTTCCTTATATACTGTATTTCCACTCATGCAGTTTCAATAATAAGTTCCAAGAGTTTTCTTCTTTTTTTCTACCTTTCCAAGAGCTAGTCTGCACCAGCTTGCATGTTTTCTTACAAGGATGACCAAAATGTTTCCAAATTAATTAGATGTTTCCAAATTAATTAGTTCTTTATCACCACACTAGATACACCTATATATAATCATGCGAACGCGGCTTACTGCGTACGTACATTAGCATAAATAAAAAATAATTTTTTTTTATTCTTTTTATAAATAAATAAATAGTAATTGGATGTATGTGGGGCCATGATTTCAAATTTGTAAATAGTATAACGTCTCATCATTAGAGGTGTTCATCCGAATTCCGAATTCCTAAATCCGAAATCCGGATTCGAAATTTTCTTAAACATTTAAAAAAAAATCAAAAGTGTTAAGAAATAAATAAAATTTTAAATTGAATCGGGTACAACTCGACCCGGATGAACAGGCCTACTCATCATCACGAAATATCATACTATGTATCAAAATTAGAGACGGAGGATGTACGTGGTATTGGTCAAATTATTAGCTTATAGTAGATAATTAAGATATGCTGATCTCATTTTTCAATTTTATCATGAAATGCCACATTATAAAATTGGAAAATGTTATTTGTTTTAACCTTAAATATTAATATTTTCTCATAATCTCCTTTATATGTATTATCAAATTATTAGAAGGTAATTAAAGGGTGGTCATGATAAATAGGTTTTCATGATCAGTAAGATAAATGCTCTAATTATAAAGAATTTATTCAAAAATTAATTTAATAAATTAATGTGACTAGATGTAATTTATCATATAATAAAGTTACTACTTTTTATTGTAAAGTAAAAATGATGAATCATATAATTAAATTTGTCACGTTAATTTATAAAATTATTTTTATATAATCACTTTAAAACTATAATATTTCTCTTTCTCTTCTAATATTTTTTCTTTCTGAAGTTTTTTCATATACTTATTATAAGAAAAATGAGATTTTAAGACTAATTATTTGAGACAAAAAATGATTTGACATCAAAATATATTTATTTTAATGATAAATAATTTATTGCATGTAAATAATTTTTTATTGTACCGTACAATATACGACAAAAAAGGAATACGCCAAGCACGCAATTATGCCAACCCCACCACTAAATTGAAGTGGTGCGTACAAAGTGTCGTCATCACGTATACATCCTCCTTTAATCTTTTACATGACTTCCTTTTCTTTGCCCTTCTTTTGCCAATGTGTATTTATATAACGTAAAACGCTGGAATTGGCCTCGACCTCTGTTGCTTTGTTCCCACCTATCAGTTGCAGCTGGAACGTAATGACGATGGGGACTGATCAGATTTCCAACCTGCAAAAATATAATGAAGGCGACGACGTCGGCCGTCTGAGGAGAAGCGGTAAATAATTCATCATGATCTATAGCACACTATCGGTTTTTATTATTTTTTCTGATGTTTTTCCACCATGATTAGGTCATGTTTGGAGCGCAAGTTCTGGGATTTTTCCAGCTGTGATCGGGAGTGGGATTCTTCATTTAGCATGGGCTATGTCTCAACTGGGATGGATTGGTGGTCCTTTGGTTATGCTGTTCTTCTTCGCTGTGACAGCCTGCACATCTATTTTGCTCTCTGCATGTTATCCATCTGCAGATAACCCTAATACCATCATGGGAAAGAAAAGGAACGTCACTTATGATCATCCTATGACTTTAAGAAGCAATTACCATACTTACCTGAATGCTGTCAGAACAATTCTTGGTGAATGTGGCTCACTGACTTTCATATCTGCCATGGAAGTTCATCGTGATTAATGCATTTAGTACTTGTCGTGTATTTAAATTTTTTACTCTTATTTTCCTAGGTCAAGAACATGCCCTAATGTACCGAATAGTTCATGGCTTCAACCTTTTTGGAATGACAATTGGGGACATAATAGAATCATCCTTAAGCATGATGTAAGTTTGAATTAAGTACTAGAATTTCGAAGATCTGTCTGAACTATATATGTTAGCTAATCAATGACTGTTCAATGTTCTTAACTCATGTATCCTGTACTGCTTGGGGCCGGCCGGGCATTGATGAAATTACAGGGCAGTCACGAAATTTCATTGCATCCGTGTCGACCACGGCAAAGATGGATGCCACATGAATATAAATACCTTTATGATTGCTATGGGCGTCTTTCAAGTATTTCTCTCTCAAATTCCTTCCTTTGATCGGCTGTGGCAGCTCTTCTATGTTGAACCTTTCATGTCCTTCATCTATTCAACATTTCTTATTGCTCTTGCTGTTGCCAAAATTGCAGGCAGGTTCATTATTGCACTTTACCATTTTTCTAGAATCTAATTAAAATTTAATTATCTTAAGATATAAATACAACTTCATAACCTATATATGTTCAAGTTCATAAATTAATTCCTTTCCTATATATGTTCATTATAACCTATTAAAAAATACAACTTCATAGGTTTCATGTCCAAAATTATAAAAATAAAACTCATCATCAATCCCTAGCTCAATCAGATAAGCTTGAGAAAAATCTTTCTCGAGTCCCGCACGCCCTTAAAAAAATCCCATTGAAAAGTAAATAGAGATAAATTGTAAAAATAAGAAATTTATAAGCGCGAATCCTGAATATAAGTCTTCATGGCCTTCCCAACCAATTATGGTTAATATTTTTTTATACTATCTGGTATTCCTTTTAATTCTTTCTTTGCTGATCTTGATCTTCACAATCCAAACACTTTTCTTTTTTTGGTTGAAGGGAGAAATGAAATCATGACTTGTAGTACTTACTAATTACGTCGATCAGCAATATGACATTTGTTAAGAGGCCTCTTCAATTATGTTCTATACATTTGAAAAATGAATCATAGACTAAAATATTTCTGACCTTACTTGTTGCTGTGTCAATTAATAGAAAATGGAGAGTTTAGGGGAAGCCTGACTGGAAGAAGCTTCGGTAGAATGACTCTACTAAAAAAGGGATCAAAGATTTTTCTAGCAGTTAGTGACATAGCTTTTGCATATCACGCTTATAACTCCAACGCCATTTTTGAAGTTCAGGTACTGTATTTCTCTCCAAGTATATGCTCTTCATTAATTTTTTCTTATATTATTATGTGTTGAACTAACGATATAAATTAATATAAATTAAACAGGACAAGAAAATGAAGAAGGCCATTATTATGCTTAGCTCTGCCTCGATGAACATTTTGTACATGCTTTGTAGTTGTGCGAGTTATGCTGCTTTTGGAGATCAAGGCACCCGTAAGGACCTCCTCGCTGATTTCGGTTTCGGTTTCAATAACCTATATAATTGGCTGCTTCTTGCGGCAAATGTTGCCTTGGTGATCCATTGTTTTGGTGCATACCAAGTTCATTCTCGAGCACTCTCCGATGTGATTGAGGATGCCGTAACAGACAGATTTCCTACCCTCATCACCAGTGAGATCAAAATCCCATGGTTTCCACCGGTTTGGAGAACAATCTTTGTGGTCACAACTATTCTGATATCAATGCTTCTGCGGCTCTTCAACGACGACGTGGTTGGACTTACTGGAGCATTAGGGTTTTGGCCTCTTACAGTTTACTTGCCTGTGGAGATGTATATAGTGCAAAAGAAGATACCAAAGTGGAGTACTAAGTGGATTCTCCTCCAAATCATGAGTGGCTTGTGCCTCATCGTCACCATAGCAGCAGCAATGGGCTCCATTGCTGGGTTTGTTCTTAATCTGCAGACTTGAGCCCTTCAAGAAAAACGACGAGGCCAAGCTTCAGAAACCCAAGTCATGCTAGCTATCTCCCTTAATGACAGAATATTGACGGTGCGAAGAACTTCAATCCTGCTTGTTTAATTAGTTCTATAAGAAGCAGGTTTGTTCTATGTGTGTACTAGTGTTTTTTTTTTTTTTTTTCTAATCTATATGTGTACTAGTGTTGATTGACCTAAAATAAAGCAAGAGCGCCAGAACATGTTCTGAAGATTTCAATTAATGCCTGCTGTATGTAGATATATTAAAATTTTGGATATAACATAGAACAACACATTTAAAATGATTCCTAGATTTTTCATTTAACCATAACGCTAGTTAACAATACTACACGCGTGGGGATAACCCGCGTGTAAATAAAGAGTTATAAAGTATTCTATAGGATTAAAATATAAAATCCAGTTATAAGTTTCAAGAGTGCAAAGCTGCAATCGAGTCAAGAGTTGGGTGCTGTTCTTCTTATATTCTAGAATCTCGAGGACGCGGACTTAATAATTAGGAGCACCCCCACTCATAATAGAAGTACGGAACGATAATGAAGGAATTCGCATGTTCTTCTTACATTACATTTCACAGATTTTTATAATAATAAAAAAAAAATCCTGGGACAGCGTGTAAAAAGGTCAGTTTCCTTTTTTTTTTTAAAACCAAAAAATATACATAAAGAAATCAAATGCATTTTCTAAGGGCGCATACGGTGGTGGAGGGGGAGGCCGGGAGGGAATACCCTCGCGCTTTTTACAAACCTGTTTATATATATATATATATATAAAAGTTAGATGAAACTATCTCATTCATTTTATCTCATTTCAACTAATAATTATTTTATTATTATTTATAAATCATCTTAATTTATTTCATTAATTTTATCTTACCATCCAAACAAATTTTAATCCTTGTTAATTAGAAATGAAAGCAACTTACATACATGAGTGAAATCAATGAAATGCGTGATTAATGACAATAGAAGTTAATTGGTAAAATGACTCCGTACGTAAGCCTTGACAAAGTACTTTACACATGAACTGAACTGTTACATAATAGAACTTTGATTATACATACATGCAAGCATGTATGGGCAGAACTACACATAAGCTAGGGGCTATCGCCCCCAAAATTTTCGAAAATTTAATATAGTATATAAATATATATATTTTATATAATTAAAATTGCCCCCCAATAATACTCAGGCCTCTAAAACTTTTACTGTAATTGTCCTCTCAAATCTCAATACTCACATAGTCTCCTCTAACTTTTCATTTCACCTGACAGTTAATACTCAAATTGTCTCCCTACTCTAGCTTGATGTGCTGATACATTTAGATTTTCAAGATGTATATACATTATCTAAATTATGTAGAAGACTAACAAATTTTAAAAAATCAAATTTTAAGTCATCTTGTTTTTATTGTTACTACTACTATTGAGAGATCATTTTCTAGTTATGAAACTTATAAAATCTAGATTGCGTACTCGAATAAAAGATAAGTTTATTGCAGATCATTTACTAGTTTATATTGAGAAAGAAATTATCAAGAATTTTACTTTAAAAATGATAATAAATTAATTATATTCTATGAAAAATCATCTTTGAGTTTAATTTAAAAAGAAAATAGCCTAAGTTGATATTTTATTTTATATTCTTTTCGTAATGGTCTTTAATAAATTATGAAAATCTTAAAAAAAATTATCTTATAAGATAATTTAGATATATGTATTTTTTTATATATAATCTTAAGACGTATAATTATTATTTACATATATAATCATGTGTAAAAAATACATATTATTTGGATTCACACATATTAAATATTTTGTCAATTGTCTTCCTAAACAATAAATCCTAATTCTAATGAACATTGAACGGAAAGTAGTTATAATCATAAGTCCAAAATGGGTTTTCCTTGCTCGTTTGCTCTTGGATATCTTCAAGAGCGAGCCTATTGGATGATTACGCCATATACACTACAAGAAATTGGGGTTTTTACCACCAATTTTTTGTTCCACGACATACGATCATGGCAAAAAGTGATTTATTGGGACCAAAAATGCTTGTGGCAATAAAATAATACTTGTTGCCACGATTTTTTTGTTGTGGATAAAAAGTGATAAGAAAAAATAATTTACTACGAGAAAAGAAGTTATTGCCACAAGGTTAATTTTTACTACAACATTTATCACTTTTTATCACGAATTTTTTTCCCACGATATGAGCTCATGAAGAATACTTCTTATTGTGACAAATTTCATCCGTGGAAAAAGCGTTTTTCAATTTGCCACGACTTCCCATCCGGATAAGCAACCATTTGCAACGAGTTGAAGTTGTGACAAATACAACTAACATTTAAATTTACTTTTTGCATTGATGTCTTCTCATGGCAAATAAGTATTCTAGATTACTATACATTTTATTTTAATATTTAATAATAATATAATTATAAAATATTATTTTAATTTTATCACTTATTTAATAATAAAAGATAACTACTTTTATAAATTAAAATTAATTATAAATTACAATTAATTTTTTATGATATGATATTAATATTTTAAATTATTTATTTTAATTAGTTTAATTTATATTTAATGATTACCGTTGGATTAGACTTGAAAATGATCTAAGGGTTCACATTAAAAACCTAAACACCCAAATTAACCAGCCGGCCTTCTCCCTTCTCTGTTTCGATCCCCGTATTCCCCCCCCTTCTCTGTTTCGATCCCCGTATCCCCCCTCCATCTCGCTCTCTCTTTTGGTTCTAGGGTTCTCACAGCCGGCGAAATCGCTGGATAATCTTCTTCTTCTTCTTCTACACACGCTGGCCTTTCGCCACGCACGGCAGCATACCCTTCCTCTCATTTCTCTTCCCATGATTTTCCTCCTCCCTTAGCCGAGTATCATCCACCGCACATGAGCTCAACGATGCCGTCTCAGGTGAGAATACTTCTCTCTCCCTCTCCGTCGCCTCTCTCCTACACTATCCCTAAATATCTTTCTCTCGCTCGCTCTCTGTCTTTGTCTGTCTCTGTGTCTAGGGTTTCAGCGATTTGGGTTCTGTTAAGCAAAGTGTTGCCGCTACGCATAGCCGCCTGAGACGCCTCTGCCGAGCCTCCAGGTAAGCCCCACAATTTTCGTCGGATTTTTTAGTATTTGGGATGATCCATTTTTGGTTTCCTTGCGCCGGGTTGAGTGTGGTACTATTTCTCTCTCTCGCTCCGTTTCCTCTCTATGTTTGTGTCTCTCCCTCTCTCTACTTTTAATATTGTGGTTGAATGTATGGTTCATCAGTGATAAACATGGGTAAACTTATGCATTTTGGTTTTCATTTTTGGGGATTTTGGTTATACACGAAATGGAAAACTAGGGCTACTCTGAAAACTTTGATTTACTTCCAGCCAAGATTCCTTCTCCATTGCTTCGGATCACACACTTTCATTTTACTTATTTAATGTTAGGAACTCTAGAATAGTTTTTGAAGCGATGGAAGGTGTTTCTGAGTTACATAAGCTCTTGCATCATTTTTTGTTTCCCTTAGTTTCGGTGTTGCAAGCTCTTGTAAGATAGAAAAAAAATTGCAACTTAACCATTAGTGCATTGGTAAAAACTTGATCTATATGTCACTGTTAGCTGAACTTAGTATGTTTACTTTATCAGGTAGTTTTGGAAAATGTTGCAAGCTTAGAAAAATGATGTGAAGAGATAGTCTGGTGTTCTTGATTTCTCTTGAATTAATTATTTTTTAAAAAAATAATTAAAGTTAGCTCCAGTTTAATTTTTTTTCATGATGTTGCTTTAAAATTATGTTTTTGTGAGTATACATCCAGTGCAGTTGATTAAACTGTGTAGTGCAGTAAGATGGGGATGCATTGGATTAGTTGAAGCCCCAAAACGGAGTAGCCAAAACAAACTGCTTCAACCAGTCCATTGCATCCCCAAAGTATAGTTCTTTCTTTCTTGTTCATCAAGTATTATATTGTGCTAATTTCATCTTATGGTTGTTACTTTCTATTGACATTGGTTGTTTTAACTTCTGCATTTGTGAGGATCAAATTTTTCATTAAAAGCTTTGAATTATTAAGTTATTTTTGGTTAGTTTTATTTTCTTAACAATTAATTGTTATCGTCTAAACTGTAACTTATTTTTCTGCAGTCTGTTAGTAGAGAATGTGAAGAGTTGCATGCAGTCTGTAAATTCCCATGACATTGCTTTTTATGCAGTCTGTTATCAACTTTTCAGTGCTTGTATTGTTTGCTGGCTTTGAAGCTTGTTAAACATTTGTAGATAATGTTTAGTTTCAAATGTGTCTTTAAATTCAGATTGATCTTAGTTGTCGAAAACTCTTATGCATCCTCATCTGTTAGGATTTTCTTCTCTAACAGTGTTATATTTTCTGTTAGGATTTTCTGATTTCATGTTGATGATTGTGAATTATAAGATATTATTAATGCTATATATATATATATATATATATATTCTGATAGCAAGCCCAACCTTTTATTTTTACTTACAAAAAAAATAAAAAAGAAACCAATCTAGAAGATAGCATAAGTGAAGTATCTATGTTAACTAGGGGAGCCTTTTTATATTGATTATTACTTAATTTTTTTGGTAAACAAACAGGACCAGAATAATGGGTGGGTAATTTTCCTTAATTTTCCTTTGCAGGGAGAACTATGGGTGGGTAATCTTTGAGTTATCTTTTGTGTCATGTTTAACTCAAATCGTAAATTTTAATTACTTATGGGTTGCTTTGACCGCCTCTCCCATGTTGTTTATCTATGATTTTCTTGTTGGTATGCATTACATTTACTGTGAAGTGAATTGTTTGTGTATGAAAAAGTTTTTTGGAAAAGGTATCTTGCTGCTATGCTTTACATTTTGTTGCTGCTATATATATACTTGATCCTTTTAACATAACTAATAATAATAACAAATATTAGTGATTTATTTGATTGCTCTGTATTTTGCAAAAGACTTGGGTGAGAGATTTGCCTACTTGTAAATTTTAAATAGCATTACTACATTTTCATGTTCATTCATTCTGGTTCTAAATAGCATAACAATGTTAGTTTCATTGCTTTTATATTCATAGTTTCCCATTATTGTTTTAAAAGAAGGATGGAAGAACTATTGGGAAAAGCACATGAATGCCCACAAACAAATTATAGGGTTCTATGGTGTAGTGGTTAGCACTCTGGACTTTGAATCCAGCGACCTGGGTTCGACTCCCAGTAGGACCTTCATCACTTTTATTGTCTTTATTTTACCAAAGGAGGTGATTGTACTTCTGAAAAAAAAACCATATAAATGAGAAAGCTGGTGAAATGAAGATGAGATCTTTAACCAGGCTTGATTAGGTAGAATAGAATTCTGCTATGTTTTGGTTTAGGCAATTTGAGTTCTGTTATAGTTTATGTTGTAGATTTAGCTCTATCATTTCCTCTAATTGATTATGTTACATCTTCTATATTCATTTCATTATTCAGATTCTGTTTTGATGATTTCTACAATTATTTTATAGAAGTAGTTTTATGATTTCTACAATTATTTTTATATATTTTTTTTCTAAAATATTTTAGTATTTGCCGTGAACAAAACTTGTGGCAAATACTTTTGCCCACAAAAGGTTATTTTTTGCCATGAAATTTCTCTGTGGGCGTATAGAAGGGCATACGATTAGATTTGGTGGTAAAAGAATATTAGTTACAAGTTGAAAAGAGATAGTCTGGTGGCAAACTTTTTTTTAGTACAATTGTTTCATAGTGCAAACTTATTAGCCACGACAAGATTTTGTAGCAAAAGAATAATAGCCATAGGGTTATTGCATTTTTAAATTTTATTCCTGCGAGTAAAATTGGCTATTACCACAACAAATGCCGTGGGAAAAATAACTATTTGCTACGGAATTGTATGGTCCGTGGCAAAATGCTCTTTTACCGCGAATTATATGCCACGGACGTCCCACGAGATGAATTGGTGGGAAAAAGTTTTTAGCCACGAAAATGCTATTTTTCGCCACAACTACCGTTCGTGGCTAAAACCCGAAAATCTTGTAGTGATATAAAGTATACTTTGCAATTGATTAGTGAGTTTTTCGTACTAAATTAGAAAGTAGTCACCAGGCTTGTTTGAACATCAAGAGTAATATCTCAATTGATCTATGAATAATAAAAAAATAATATTAATGCATAATCTATTATTATATATAAAAACCAGAATTTAAAATCCCCCCGACATCTATAGTACCGGATTTTTCAATAAAATAATGAATATAAATGGCTATTAGCAAATGGCTTTAATTAGAAAGCGCGTAGGAATGGGAAATGATGGGTTTGGGACTAGGAAATTAATGCAGAAAACCTAAATCTAAAATAATAATCACTTGAGTAAATGCCAAGGGCAGTGCTACTTGCTAGGCTGCCGCCCAGCACTTATCGCTGACATATGCGTGCTGTTTAGTATAAAATTATTTTTTTAATTATTTTTTCTTTTAATTTTCATATTTTTTTAATATATTTAAATATGTTTTTAAAATAAAAAGATATTAATATATTAAAAATTATTTTCTTAATTATTGAATTTATAAAAAATAATAATAAAAAAAATAAAATTGCCAACGGTCAAATTGAGAGATGAAAATCCGGCGGCAAACTATAATTTCTCTAGAGTCTATAGACCCTCGACGGTGACCAGAACGTCCAACAGCCAAGGCAGCAAAATCTTTATCCTTTGTTCTAAAAAGTTGATGCCACGGTCATCAGTTGCATTCTGCTCCAGCACCATAATACCTAGAATTGAAGTGCCCAGGCCTTCAAAACAACGTGGTTCTTTTACAAAGGGCAGATGATCTGGAATTTGTCCGGTTTGAATGTGGAGTTGAATTAAATTGAGGAGAATTAAGTTGAATTTTATTTTATTTTTGTAATGAACGAACGAAATTATCAGTCGTCTCCTGTTCCACCACTAAAATTATATGAATGACTCCACTACTATTATTTTAAATTCTGCATAGTGACTTATATAGTGACTTGCATAATAACTTGCATAGTAATTTCAAAGCCTATAAATAGGGGTTTCAGTTGTAATGAAATTCATAAGAAAATATAGAGAGAGAAAGAAAGTTTCAGTTCTTAAGAGTTCTAGAGAGAATTTCTTATTTCTCTTTTACAATAGTAGTTTTATTTCTTTAAGTTTCATAACACGTTATCAGCACGAAAGTTCTACCAATTCTGAAACTAGTGGCCTTATTCCTCTGTAAGTTTTTCAATATATTATTTGAAGTTTTTAATATATTTTATTAATGATTATCTGTGTGAATTTATAAATATGAGATACACATATTTATTTCATTATTTATATGTGTAGAAAATGGAAAATCTTACAAAATTGAAATTTGTTGCTCTTGATATATCTGGGAAAAATTATTTATCCTGGATACTTGATGCTGAAATACATGTTGATGCAATGAACCTGGGAGAAACTATTAAAGAAGGAAATCAAGCATCCCTGCAGGAACGTGCTAAAGCAATAATTTTCTTTCGCCACCATCTTCATGAAGAATTGAAAATCGAATATCTCACAGTAAAAGATCCCTATATTTTGTAGAACAATTTAAGGGAGATGTATGAATACCAGAAGACTGTCATCCTCCCAAGAGCTCGTTCTCAATGGTTGCACCTGAGATTGCAAGATTTTAAAAGTGTTAGTAAGTATAATTCCGCACTTTTTAAAATAAGCTCAGTATTAAAATTATGCGGTGAGAAAATCACCAATGATGATATGCTAGAGAAGACTTTTACTACATTTCATGCCTCGAATGTGCTCCTGCAGCAGCAGTATCGAGAGAGAAAGTTCAAAAAATATTCTGAACTTATATCATGTCTTCTAGTAGTTGAGCAGAATAATGAGTTTTTATTAGAAAGTCACCAGTCACGCCCTACTGGCTCAATATCATTCCCTGAAATGAATGGTAATAGGTTAGCATCATTCCCAGAAATGAATGGTGCATCCTTTAGAAGAAATCGGAGGCGTGGACGTGGTAGAAGAAATTATAGAAATGTTGGTCTCAGGAATGACAACATTAAAAAGGATTATAATATACCATATCACCAGAAGTGGTACAATTCAGAAAGGGGTAAAAATCCTCAGAATAATTCTTCAAAGAAAAGTGAAGAGGTATGCCATAGATGTAGAATGACTGGACATTGGTCACGTACTTGTTGTACGGCCAGACACTTAGCTGATTTATATCAAGTTTCTATTAAAGGAAAGAATAAAGTGCATGAAACAAATTTAGTTGAACCATCAGATGATTTATTAGATTCAGTAGATGTAGACGTTACTCATCTTGATGTATCTGATTTTTTTAATCATCCTGAAGGTAGTATTGAACACTTAATTGGAGATGGAAGTGTTCCACTCAATTAATGTATTTTCTTTCTATCAGTAATAAAAGTTTTGTATATTTTATAGAATCATGGATCACATTGATGAGCCTTTTATCTCTGAGTTGAATGATAAAGATATATGTCTGGCTGACAGTGCTACAACTCACACAATTCTCAAAGAAAAGAAATATTTTCAAAATTTAACACTAAGTAAAGCCTATGTCCATACCATATCAGGTTCATCGGATTTAATTGAGGGCTCCGAAAGAGCTTATATTGTGTTGCCTAATGGCACCAAATTTTGTATTGATGATACTCTATTCTCTTCACAATCCAGAAGAAATTTATTGAGTTTCAAAGATATACGTTGTAATGATTACCATATTGAAACGACAAATGAAGGAAGTAAAGAGCATCTTCTTATTACTAAAACAATATCGGGCCAGAAGCTCGTATTAGAAAAACTGTCTGCTCAATGTTCTGGATTGTATTATACAAAAATGAGAACAATTGAATCATATGTGGTAATGCACCAGAAGTGCATTGACTCTAAAGTATTTATGACTTGGCATGATCGCCTTGGACATCCGGATTCTATAATGATGAGATGAATTATTGAAAATTCGCATGGGCATCCCTTAAAGAATCAAAAGATATTTCTACCCAATGAATCTCCGTGCTCTGCATGTTCTCAAGGTAAGTTAATTATTAGACCATCTCTCTCAAAAGTCATTGTTGAATCTCCATCCTTTTTACAAAAGATTCACGGAGATATATGTGGGCCTATTCATCCATCAAGTGGACCATTTAGATATTTTATGGTTATAATTGATGCATCTAGTCGATGGTCACATGTTTGTCTTCTTTCCACTATAAATGTTGCATTTGCTAGACTTCTTGCTCAGATAATTAAACTACGAGCACAATTTCCTGAGTATCCGATTAAGACCATTCGATTGGATAATGCAGGTGAATTTTTATCTCAAGTTTTTTATGATTATTGCATGTCAATAGGAATAGATGTTGAACATCTTGTTGCCCATACACACACACAAAACGTTTTAGCTGAGTTTTTGATTAAAAGGTTTCAACTAATCGCTAGACCTTTACTTATGAAATCAAGACTACCTGTTTCTGCTTGGGGACATGCTATACTTCATGCAGCATCTCTAATTCGCATTAGACCATCTACATATCATAAATATTCTCCATTACAGCTTGCATTTGGTCAACAACCAAATATTTCTCATCTTCGTACTTTTGGATGTGCTGTATATGTTCCAATTGCACCTCCACAATGTATAAAAATGGGCCCTCAACGTAGACTTGGGATATATGTTGGTTTTGATTCTCTATCCATTATTAGATACCTTGAACCCCTTACTGGGGATATGTTTAAAGCATGTTTTGAGAATTGTCATTTTGACGAATCAAATTTTCCGTTAATGGGTAAAGAAAAGTCGGTGCCTGAAGCACGACAAGATATTACTTGGGATAATAAGACCCTGTCTTATTTTGATCCTCCTACAAATGAATGTAAACGGGAAGTTCAAAAGATTATTCATTTGCAAAATGTTGCAAATCAGTTACCGGATGTATTTACTGACACTAAAAGTGTAGTAAAATCTTATATTCCTACTGTTAATACTCCAGCAAGGATTGAAGTCCCTGAAGAACAAATTGTCAAAGCAGCAATAGGTGAATCTAAAATACGGCTGAAGCGTGGAAGACCTATTGGTGCAAAAGACAAAATTCCCAGAAGGAAAAGAAATACAAAATGAATTTGGTGTTCCTGAAGAACACGTACCCACAATACAGGCCACAAATATAATTGGTGCTCCTAAAGAGCTCAAATCTTTTATTCCAGAACCTCCTGAAGAGGAAACTCCTGAAGAGTATAAATCTCCTAAAAAGGGACCTCCTGAAGAGGTGTGTCATGAAATATTTTCCCCTGAAGAGGAACAGGTACCTGAAAATAATGAGATCTCAATACATTTCATGAAAACTGGAGAAATTTTGGATAGAAATAAAACTGTTGTCGACAACATATTTTCATATAAAATGGCCCTTGACATTACCAGAAGTAATGAAAAAAGTGAGCCAAAAAGCGTCGAAGAATGTCGACGTAAAAATGATTGGCCAAAATGGAAAACAGCTATTGAAGCTGAATTAAATTCGCTAGCAAAACGAGAAGTATTTGGACCTGTTGTCCAAACACCAAAGGGTGTAATGCCTGTTAGATATAAGTGGGTATTTGTACGAAAACGTATTGAGAAAAATGAAATAGTGCGATACAAAGTACGGCTTGTCGCACAAGGTTTCCTGCAGAAACCCGGGATTGATTATGAAGAAACATACTCTCCCGTTATGGATGCAATCACATTTAGATTTTTGATTAGTCTGGTTGTTACAAAAGGATTGGAAATGCGGTTGATGGATGTGGTCACTGCATATTTATATGGATCCTTAGACCATGACATATATATGAAAATCCCTGAAGGATATAAGATGCCTGAAGCATTTACAAGTACATCTAGAAATATGTACTCAATCAGACTACAAAGATCTTTATATGGGTTGAAGCAATCCGGACGCATGTGGTATAATCGCTTAAGCGAATATCTATTGAAAGAAGGATTTGAGAATAATCTTTGTTGAACCCAAGATTTCAAGTTTCATGTAAATCTACAAATGGATTTTGATGATAACAAATGAATCCAAAGAATAAAGGAGTCTCAAGCTCAAGTTGTCCACACAATATAATCAAGCACATCAAGGAAGCAAGCATGAGCAAGAAGGGAACAAGTTCACATTAAAATCATAGAGTAATGTTGTAAATCTCTTAAAAAATTTGAAATTAGGATTAAGGCTCAAAATTAATATTTTATCATAAAGCATTAAAATACATTTTCCACATATGCATGAATATTTTGAAAATTTTGAAAGATGATTGATTGTCATCTTTCACATGTGCATGACATGATTAAAGGTTTGAATTTTGAAAATATTAATATGATTGATTGTCATCTTTCACATGTGCATGTTTTATTTGAATATTTTCAAAAGTGGTGGATGATTTTCTTGACTTATGCAAAAGGTAGATGTCTTTATTTGAAAATTTTGAAAAGTAAAGTGTGCTCCTTTTGTCATATGCAAAAAGTAAAAGATTATGTTTGAAATTTTTGAAAAGTAAAGTGTGCTCCTTTTGTCACATGCAAAAAGTAAAAATATTAGATTTGAAATTTTTGAAAAGTGAATGATGATGTTTTTGACATGAGAATCTTTTCAAATTTGAAATTGAAAACTCATTTGCCTATAAATAGCTCACTTGAGTTTTGCAAAAATCATAACAAGAGCTTACACATTTATTGCTAAGTTTTGCATCATTTCTTCAAAGCTCTCATTCTCTCTTTTCTAAAGTTTTGAGCCTTAATTCTTGTTCTTGTTGAGAGAGATATAAGTTGCGCTGTATTGTTTCTATCTCACTCATTGAGGAGTGTAGTTTGATAGTCTACCTACTATCGATTCTTGTATCAGTAAAAGGGTGTGTATAACCCTTGTGTGTGTAGAAGGTGTTCTACACGGGGAATAGTTAAATCACCAAGTGTAAGGTGATTGGAAGTGTAGAAGGTGTTCTACACGTGGAATAGTTAAATCACCAAGTGTGAGGTGATTGGAAGTGTAGAGGGTGTTCTACACGGATTCTTTGGAGCGGTGCTGCTCAAAGGTGTAATAGGTTTCTATCTCCACCTAAAGGAGATTGAATAGTGGATTTGGGGATCCTCAAGAGGTAGCTTGAGGTGAGGACGTAGGCAGTGAGACCGAACCTCGTTAACATACTGAGTTTGCTTCTCTCTTACCCTTACTCTTTATATTTATTATTGTTTCATATTTTATTTATATTTTATATTATATATTTGATTTATAATTGTTATTTTTTTTAAATACAATTCAATTCACCCCCCCTCTTGTATTAGTCATCTGGGCAACAAGTGGTATCAGAGCTAGAGCTCTATTATAAGATTAACTATCTTTTGAGTTAAGATCTTATGGCTAACATTGCAGCTTCATTTGGTGAAGGTCAATCTAGCAGTCGGCCTCCACTCTTTTGTGGAGACAATTACTCATTCTGGAAAGTTAGAATGAGAATATTCCTTCAGGCTCAAGGTCGAGAAATCTGGAAATGTATTGTAAATGGACCTTATATTCCAACAGAAGTAGTTGATGGAGTAAAGGTCAAAAAGGAAGAAGAAGAGTTTAATCGTGAAGACGATAGACTTTATACTTTGAATTTAACTGCTATGAATTTATTATATAATGCTCTCAATGGTAATGAATTTAATAGAGTAATGACTTGTGCTACAGCAAAGGAAATTTGGGATAACTTGGAAGTTACTTATGAAGGAACTTCTCAAGTCAAGGAATCAAAAATTTATATTCTTACTCATGAATATGAAATGTTTAAGATGAATGATGATGAATCTATTTCTAGTATGTACACTCGTTTTACTAACATCATAAATAGCTTGACAGCTCTTGGCAAAGTTTATTCCAAAGTGGAGATAGTAAGAAAAATTCTCAACTCTCTACCAAAACGTTGGGAATCAAAAGTGACAGCAATTCTTGAAGCTAGAGACCTCAAGAAACTCGAAGTGAATGAACTCATCGGGTCACTTATCACCCATGAGTACACATTGAAAAGAGGAGAAGAAGAAGGAAAGTCAAAGAAGAGCTTGGCACTTAAAGCTGTTCCACATGAAAGTGAAAGTGATGAAGATGAGGAAAATGACGACAAAGATGAAGAAGTTGCGATGATAACAAGAAGAATTCAGAGGTTCTTAAAGAAAAATAAAACTCCTCCAAGGAAATCCTTCAATAAGTTTTCCAAGAAAGATTCAGGTAAAAATGACACTTTAATTTGTTATAAATGCAATAAACCTGGTCATATCAAGCCAGATTGTCCTCTGCTAAAGAAAGATCGAAACAAAGGCAAAAAGGCAATGAAAGCTACGTGGGATGATGATTCAAGTAGCTCAGATAGTGAAGCAAGCAATGGAGAATCAGCAAATCTTTGTCTTATGGCTAAAGATGACATTGAGGTAACAAATCTTGATAATATTGAAGATCCTTCATATGAAGAATTGCAAAATGTTTTAGAAGAGGTATATGAGGAATTTGAAAAATTGGGTATCAAGTATACTGTTTTGAAAAAGAAAAATTATTCTTTAACAAACGAAATTGATATTTTAAGAAAAGAAAATATTGTTTTGAAAGATGAAAATTTTGAGTTGAAGAAAAAGAAAACTGATTTAGAAAATATTATTGAAAACTTTACGAATGGAAAAAGAAATTTTGAAAAACTTCTTGGTAGTCAAAGATGTGTTTTTGATAAGGCAGGCTTGGGATATATGCCAAAACAAAAATACAAATCTTATAAAAACTTCTTTGATAATCCTTCTACATCAAAGTATAATATTCAAAATTCTTTTCATAAAAATAATTTTGTTAAAAAAGGATACTATTATAATCACTCAAGTTCTTCATATATGTCACATGCTATTTGTAATTTTTGTAATAGAAATGGTCATAATTATTTTGCTTGTCCTATTAGAAGAAAACATACAATGACTATTAGGACCATATGGGTACCTAAAAATCTTATTTCTAATACTAATAAATAAAGGACCCAAAGAACTTGGGTACCAAGAAAAATCATTTTAATTGTTTTTATAGGTGTGCATGATGTCTTCCACGAACAAAAATAAATGGTTTTTAGATAGTGGATGTTCAAGACACATGACGGGAGACAAGACTAAGTTCTTTGATCTTAGATCTAAAGAAGAAGGACACGTGACATTTGGAGACAACTCGAAAAAGAAGATCGTGGGAATAGGTAAAATTGGTAATGGGTCTTCTCTTATAATTGAAGATGTTCTACTTGTTGAAGGTTTAAAACATAATCTTTTAAGCATAAGTCAATTATGTGATAAAGGATTTACAGTTACTTTCAAAATGGATAAATGCATTATATTGAATGATTATGATTGTAATATTTGTTTTATTGCTTTTAGAAGTAACAATGTTTATACAATTGATTTTGAAGAAATTACCTCACAAGATGCGATTTGTTTTTCAGCTCAAAATGAAACTAATTGGTTATGGCATAGAAGACTAGGTCATGCCAATATGGAACTTATTTCCAAACTTTCAAAAAATGATCTTGTGAGAGGTTTACCAAAGGTAAATTTTCTTAAAGACAAAATTTGTGATGCATGCCAATTTGGTAAACAAACAAAAACTTCTTTTAAAATCAAGAAACATATTTCCACTACTAGACCACTGCAACTGATACACATGGATCTTTTTGGACCAAATAGAGTTGCAAGTTTAGGAGGAAAATATTATGCATTTGTTGTTGTTGATGACTTCTCTAGATATACTTGGGTCATCTTTCTTACTCATAAAGATGAGGCACATAATGCTTTTACCAAGTTATGCAAGAGAATTCAAAATGAAAAGGGTTATACTATTTCAAGTATCCGAAGTGATAGGGGAAAAGAGTTTGTTAATAAAAATATTGAAACATTTTGTGATGAAAATGGTTTTGTGCATAATTTTTCTGCTCCTCGAACTCCTCAACAAAATGGGGTAGTAGAAAGGAAAAATAGATCTCTTCAAGAGATGGCAAGAACAATGCTCAATGAGAACAACTTGCCTAGTTATTTTTGGGCTGAAGCGGTAAGTACTGCATGTTATGTTATAAATAGAGTTATGCTAAGGTCTAAATTAGATAAAACCCCCTATGAGCTTTGGAATGAGAAAAAGCCCAACATTTGTTACTTTCATGTATTTGGATGCAAATGTTTTATTTTAAATGACAGGGATAATTTAGGCAAGTTTGATGCAAAATCTGATGAAGGTATCTTTCTCGGGTATTCTACTAATAGTAAAGCTTATAGAGTATTCAATAAAAAGACTTTGACTGTACAAGAATCTATGCATGTAGTATTTGATGAATCTAATTCTCTACTCTCCAAGAAATCTATTGATGAAGAAACAGGAGGTATAAATAATACGGAAAGTCTCAATCTCAACAAAGAGAACACAATAGAGGAAGTCTAACATGGATATATCAGGAAAGATCATCAAAATTTAATACAAGATGCAACCAAACAGTGGAAATTTGTGAAAGATCATCCAGTGGAACAAATTCTGGGGGAACCTTCACGAGGTGTAAGCACTCGATCATCTCTTAGAAATATTTGCAATCATACTGCTTTTCTATCTCAGATTGAACCTAAAAATATTGATGAAGCACTTCTTGATGAATCTTGGATTCTAGCTATGCAAGAAGAGCTTAATCAATTTGAAAGAAATGATGTTTGGACACTTATTCCTAGACCAAAAAATCATACTATTATTGGAACAAAATGGGTTTTTAGAAACAAGAAAGATGAGTCTGGAGTCATTACTAGAAATAAGGCTCGACTTGTAGCCCAATGTTTCAATCAAGAAGAAGGAATCGATTATGATGAGACATATGCACCAGTCGCAAGATTAGAAACTATTCGAATGCTACTTGCATATGCTTGTTATAAAGAGTTCAAACTTTTTCAAATGGATGTTAAAAGTGCTTTCTTAAACGGTTTTATAAATGAAGAGGTATATGTTGAGCAACCTCCAGGTTTTGAAAATCATATTTCTCCAAATCATGTTTTCAAACTCACAAAAGCACTATATGGACTCAAACAAGCTCCTAGAGCGTGGTACGAGAGACTTAGTGGTTTCTTGATTAAAAAAGGCTTTTCAAGAGGAAAAATTGATACAACTCTTTTCATTAAATACGAAAATGATGATATTCTTTTAATTCAGATTTATGTTGATGATATAATATTCGGTGCTACTAATGAAAATATGTGCCAAGTTTTTGCTAAGACTATGCAGGAAGAATTTGAAATGAGCATGATGGGAGAGCTTACATTCTTTCTTGGATTGCAAATTAAGCAAGCAAAAAGTGGGACATTCATCAATCAATTGAAATATATTAAGGAATTGCTGAAGAAATTTGGGATGAAAGGTGCTAAGGAAACTGGAACACCAATGAGTCCATCCACTAAACTTGATAAAGATGAAACCGGTAAACTAGTTGACTCGAAGGTATATCGAGGTATGATTGGTAGCTTATTATATTTGACAGCCAGTAGACCAGATATTATGTTTAGTGTGTGCTTATGTGCACGCTTTCAATCATCTCCAAAAGAATCACATTTAATTGCAGTTAAGCGCATTCTTAGATATCTTAGTGGTACAATTAACTTAGGGTTATGGTACCCTAAGCACACATCTTTCGATCTAATCAGCTACACAGATGCAGATTATGCTGGCTGTAAAATAGATCGAAAAAGCACTAGTGGAGCATGTCACTTCTTAGGTCGTGCACTAGTTTCTTGGTTTAGTAAAAAACAAAATTCTGTTGCACTATCTACTGCTGAGGCAGAATATGTTGCTGCGGGTAGTTGTTGTGCTCAAATTCTTTACATGAAGCAACAACTTGAGGATTTTAAACTTATGTACAATCACATTCCAATCAAATGTGATAATACAAGTGCTATAAATCTTTCAAAGAATCCAATACAACATTCTCGGACCAAACATATTGAAATTAGATATCATTTTCTTAGAGATCATGTGCAAAAGGGCGATATTGTATTAGAATTCACTAGTACACATGATCAATTGGCAGACATTTTCACAAAACCCCTACCAGAAGATAGACTATGCATGATTAGAAGAGAAATAGGAATGATGCATGCCATGGATATCTGCTAGATACTTTTATTTCATTATCTTAAATGACCTACAGAAACTTGAGACGTTTAGCCTCATCATTCAAATGCATTTGCTCCTCATAAATCATCATGCCATCCTTGTCTAAAGGATTAGGCAATCGAAATGAAGAGGTAAGCAAGGATTTCAAATCCTTATTCTGTTGCTTTAATTCTACTATTTTTTTGTTTGACTCATAAACAAGTCGTTGAAGTACAGATACAGTCTCGTTAAGCTTCTCAATTTCGCAAGTTTTGGACTGCAACCGAGTAGAAAACGCAACGATAGATGATGAGTATCGAGTTCCGAGACCCACAAGCTCGTAAATGGCGTCATGATCTGATTTATTAGCTAAATCAGTCTCTTGTTGCTTCATGGCACCCACGATAGATGCAGAAATAGATTGAGACTGAGGTGAAGGATACCTCAAATCTTGATCAAGAGAAGCACTGAAGGGAATTCTACGAGCCATTGAAAAATTGTAGAATGAGAATGCAAGCAAATTGCAAAGATGAGAAGAAAGCTTGATGCGAAATAGATAAAGATAAGGATTGCTCTTATAGAAACGGAAATAAGAACAAGACAAACTTATAAATCATGATAATATCTCATTTTTCAGCAACATCAAGCGGATCAAATCTCTGCACCGAATTGCCAGAGCTACGCCTCCAGCCTTTACAGGTTTTGTTGGGCACGGGTGATTTCAATTATTTAGCTCTTTACAAAATCTCATTCCGCACCGAATTACCGGAACTAGGCCTCCAGCCTTTGTAAGTTTTGTCGAACACGTGTGGCTACGCACCGAATTCTCTACAGTCTCTACTAACGCAGCGTTTTATTTATCTATTGGTTATTGCAGGAATATATCTTATTGATCTAATTATGATTCCTTTTTAATGATGCCAAAAGGGGGAGAAAGTTTTAGACTAGAACATTAACATTATTTAAATTGCTAAACTTGTTATATATGCTTGGAATTATATTTATATTCTTGCTTGAAAAACTAACGCACATTCTCAGGGGGAGCTTAAGTATTAATACAGGATTCAGGTTCTATCAAGCATTTGTCATCATCAAAAAGGGGGAGATTGTTGAACCCAAGATTTCAAGTTTCATGTAAATCTACAAATGGATTTTGATGATAACAAATGAATCCAAAGAATAAAGGAGTCTCAAGCTCAAGTTGTCCACACAATATAATCAAGCATATCAAGGAAGCAAGCATGAGCAAGAAGGGAACAAGTTCACATTAAAATCATAGAGTAATGTTGTAAATCTCTTAAAAAATTTGAAATTAGGATTAAGGCTCAAAATTAATATTTTATCATAAAGCATTAAAATACATTTTCCACATATGCATGAATATTTTGAAAATTAAATTTGAAAATTTTGAAAGATGATTGATTGTCATCTTTCACATGTGCATGACATGATTAAAGGTTTGAATTTTGAAAATATTAAGATGATTGATTGTCATCTTTCACATGTGCATGTTTTATTTGAATATTTTCAAAAGTGGTGGATGATTTTCTTGACTTATACAAAAGGTAGATGTCTTTATTTGAAAATTTTGAAAAGTAAAGTGTGCTCCTTTTGTCATATGTAAAAAGTAAAAGATTATGTTTGAAATTTTTGAAAAGTAAAGTGTGCTCCTTTTGTCACATGCAAAAAGTAAAAATATTAGATTTGAAATTTTTGAAAAGTGAATGATGATGTTTTTGACATGAGAATCTTTTCAAATTTGAAATTGAAAACTCATTTGCCTATAAATAGCTCACTTGAGTTTTGCAAAAATCATAACAAGAGCTTACACATTTATTGCTAAGTTTTGCATCATTTCTTCAAAGCTCTCATTCTCTCTTTTCTAAAGTTTTGAGCCTTAATTCTTGTTCTTGTTGAGAGAGATATAAGTTGCGCTGTATTGTTTCTATCTCACTCATTGAGGAGTGTAGTTTGATAGTCTACCTACTATCAATTCTTGTATCAGTAAAAGGGTGTGTATAACCCTTGTGTGTGTAGAAAGTGTTCTACACGGGGAATAGTTAAATCACCAAGTGTAAGGTGATTGGAAGTGTAGAAGGTGTTCTACACGTGGAATAGTTAAATCACCAAGTGTGAGGTGATTGGAAGTGTAGAGGGTGTTCTACACGGATTCTTTGGAGCGGTACTGCTCAAAGGTGTAATAGGTTTCTATCTCCACCTAAAGGAGATTGAATAGTGGATTTGGGGATCCTCGAGAGGTAGCTTGAGGCGAGGACGTAGGCAGTGGGGCCGAACCTCGTTAACATACTGAGTTTGCTTCTCTCTTACCCTTACTCTTTATATTTATTATTGTTTCATATTTTATTTATATTTTATATTATATATTTGATTTATAATTGTTATTTTTTTTAAATACAATTCAATTCACCCCCCCTCTTGTGTTAGTCATCTGGGCAACAATCTTATATGCCCATGTGTTTTTATTAAGAAATCAGATACCGGATTTGTCATTATTGCCGTTTATGTTGATGATTTAAATATTGTGGGAACTCCTGAAGAGATCTCAAAAACCGTTATATATTTAAAGAATGAATTTGAAATGAAAGATCTTGGCAAAACAAAACTTTGTCTCGGCCTGCAGCTGGAGCACTTGCCAAATGGATTTTTATTCATCAGTCCATGTATACTGAGAAAATCGTAAAGCATTTTTATATGGACAAATCTCATCCCCTGAGTACTCCAATGATTGTTCGAACACTTAATGTGAAGAAAGATCCATTCCGTCCTTGCGATGACGATGAAGAAATTCTTGGTCCTGAAGTACCATATCTCAGTGCAATTGGAGTTTTGATGTATCTTGCAAATTGCACTCGACTAGATATTATATTCTCAGTTATTCTGCTTGTAAGATATAGTTCTGCACCAACTCGAAGGCATTGGAATGGCATTAAACATGTCCTTCGTTACCTTCATGGTACGGTTGATATGAGATTATTTTATCAACGTGGTTCAAGTCCAGAATTGATTGGGTATGCAGATACATGTTATCTTTCAGACCCACACAGAGGTAGATCTCAAACTGGATATTTATTTACTTATGGAGATACTGCTATATCATGGAGATCTGTTAAGCAGACACTATCTGCTACCTCTTCAAATCACTCAGAGATCATTACTATTCATGAAGCAAGTCGAGAGTGTATTTGGTTGAGATCAGTTATTCAACATATCCAGGAAAAGTGTGGACTTCCCATGATCAATAATAGCCCAACAATCTTATATGAAGATAATACTGCTTGTATCAGTCAAATCAGAGGAGGATATATCAAAGGTGGCATGACCAAACATATTTTACCTAAATTCTTTTATACTCATGAACTTCAAGAGAAAGATGAAATTGATGTCAAGCAGATACGATCTAGTGATAATATGGCAGATTTATTCACAAATGCGTTATCAACTTCCACATTCAAGAAGATTGTGCATAACATTGGAATGCGAAGACTCAAAGATCTTTTGTCATGCACTTTTCAGGGGGAGTAAATGTGCTGATTGTACTCTTTTTCCTTCGCTGAGGTTTTGTCCCACTGGGTTTTCCTCTGCAAGGTTTTAATGAGGCAATCTTAAAGCACTTGTGGATACATAAGAAGACTGTACTATTTTTCCTTCGCAATTGATTTTTCTTCCCACTGGATTTTTACTTGGCAAGGTTTTAACGAAACAGATTCCTTATTGGCAGTCATTCAAGGGGGAGTGTAATGAACGAACGAAATTATCAGCCGCCCCCTATCCCACCACTAAAATTATGTGAATGACCCCACCACTATTATTTTAAATTCTGCATAGTGACTTGCATAGTAATTTGCATAGTAATTTCAAAGCCTATAAATAGGGGTTTCAGTTGTAATGAAATTCATAAGAAAATATAGAGAGAGAAAGAAAGTTTCAGTTCTTAAGAGTTCTAGAGAGAATTTCTTATTTCTCTTTTGCAATAGTAGTTTCCTTTCTTTAAGTTTCATAACAATTTTTTATTTTTTATGAATAATAATTAGTTGAGTTGGTATATTAAGTTTTGTTGATCTCACATACTACAAAAAAAAATGATTTTTTGTAGCCAGTTAATTTTAATTAAATAATTATTTATAGTTAAAATTAGTCGTAAATAACATTTTCTTCGTTATCCATTGGTTATAAAAGTTAATATTTCTTGTAATGACGTAAAATAAGTTTAAATATACTTAAATATTAAGCTGAGTTTAGTTGGTATATTGAGTTTTAAGTTTCACCTGTAAAGAGATTTTGAATTAAAATAAACTTAATAATATAAGAGATAGATATTTAAATATTAAATTAAGTTTTAAATTAGACTAACTGAATTGATCTCAGTTGAATCTAATTTCATCTACCAATTCCACCATCTAGATAGATAATGGTCTATCGTTGACATGAGCATCGATGATTCCAATTACATAAGTATCCAAAGTCCGTGTGAAAGACAGGTTTTATAGTATTATATATGCTATTTATAGTCCGAAATTGCTTATCCGTGGGGTCAATAATCTGAATATATAGGCATATCAAGGTAGGGTAAAGATCAGAAAATAAAATAAATAGCACGCAATAGAAGAATAAAAGTTCTTAATTATTTGATGTTGTCCTTAAAATGAAAAGCAACCCATTCCTAATTGTTTCCTTAAATTTTCAGTCCTCTTCAAGCACCGTAGAGTCAATAATCTGAATAGACACGGTAAGGGAAAGTCTTAAAAGATCAGGAAAAAACAAATTATAACGCGTTACTACGCGAAAACGCCCAAACATTTGAAGTTTTATATTTGAATGATGTCCTTTTCAAAATGACAAGGAACGTCCCACAAATTAGCTTTTGTTCCCCGTTCATTTCCCAACCATGCACAAAACTTCATGGGTATCTTCCCATTTATCTTTAGCTGATTTTTTCCCACATTTCTCTCTGAAACGTCATTTCTAGAAGCTCTACGCCCCCACTTCTCTCTCTCTCTCTCTCTCTCTCTCTTCTCCTTCTTCCTTCTCTCTCTGAAACATTTCTATGCCTAGAAGATTTTTTTCTTAATTTATGACAATATTATAATTAATAATAACAACCAAACCAAGAATATGATCAGATTATTTCTTTACGGGAAGGATTTCAGAAAAAAAAAGGCTTTTGTTGAAAACCGTTCTTTTGCTTTTGTTTTAATTTCCACTAAATGCATGACCCAAAACTTATAAATACATCAACCAAATTCTGCAACCCAATAGACAAGATTGTACGAGGTTTAGTCTGAATCCGATTAAGCTTTTATAAACTTTGCCTCGCAAAAGCCACACAATGGAAAGGTAGAGGAGGGATTTATAATTGATGAATCTCGAAGCTTTTTTCTAAGGAGATCATCTATTTCTGAAAGAGCAGTAGCCACTGTTGACAGCATCCGCAACCTCCCATCTCATATGAACAGTGTTCATATAAACAGTAAAAATACTGTTCATATGAGATGGGAGGTTGCGGATGCTGCCAACAGTAGCTGCTGCAAATATTTTTCCTTTCTGAAATGCAGTGCATAGTCGGCCCTTTGTGGCCTCTACGTGGCAACCTGCCACTGGTCTCTATTATTTGATGAAAAGTGGATAGTCTTGTCTGAAGTTAATTAAACTCTTGCCTTAAAGCATTTAAGGAAACAACCCTTCCATGATGTACATTGAGCAAAGTTGGTGCTTATACAGGCAGATGGAACCAATTACAAAGCAATCAAAGTTCCCTCGAACAACATTGTAATAATGTTCAAAGCAAAACTAAAAGTTAAACTAAAATAAATTAAAGATCTATAAAGCAATATATAGCTGCGTGTAGTGGTAACCCAAATAACTGGTGGGCGATGGCAAGCATGGTACTCATGGTGGTCTTGCCTTTCCGGGGTGTGCCCGAGGGTGCATGTATCTGGATTCAAAATTCATCTCATCTAATTATATTATCTAATTATTATAATTTTTTTTAAATTTTTATACAAGATATAATAATCAATATAATTTTTTCAAATTTTAAAATAATAATAATATCAAAAAAAAAATATTCTAATAATACTTTATTCAATTTTTGTCATTGTTTAGATTTAAATTTATTTCATCTCATCTCAATTTTATTATTACAATTTTTTTAAATATCGAAATAATAAAAAAAAAGTTATATCCTAACTGTACATTATTTAATTTTTTATTTTTATTTTTATCTTATTTGATTTTATCTTATTTTTTAATCCAAATGAGATATTAGAAAGAAAAACAAAAGACAAAAAGAATATTGAGAAAGGGATTTGTGAGGTCAGGGGACAGAACCACGGCGTCCTCCATGTGTGCTACATCTTTCACCTTGTTAATTTGACCGACTGAACCATTTCACACGGAAATGATGAAGGGCAGCTCTACCGCCACAAACGCGTTATCCCAACTGGATACCGCTTTTTTGTTTTTGTTTTTTTAAATGTAATTTTTAATAGTTTTAAATAATTTTTTTTTCAAAAAATTATAATATTATTAAAAAATAAATCATTCACTATTAAATAAAAAAAAGTACATTCTTTCCACTTATTCTTATGTATCGTTCAATATTATTGCTTGAATTATTTTATTTTATTTTCTAATTTTTATTTCATGATTAAATTTATTTATTTTTTAATAATATTGTCATTTTTTTTTTGTAAAAAAATATTTAAAGTGTTAAAAAATACATGTAAGAAAAAGCAAAAAAAATAAAAATAAAAATAAAAATACAAGTAACGGTAGCTCTCCAATAAGAAAAATAAAAACACCCAATTGGAATTTGTGGGGTTTGAGTTTTAGAGTGATTTTTGTATTTTTCAAATGCTAAATCACCCAAGGAATTTATCTGATAAATCCACTTGATAAATAAATTAATTTTTTATTCAATAATTAAGAAAATATTTTTAATAATATTGTATTTTTTTTTAAATACAGCAGAAATTCTTATGAGAATAAAATGGTGTAGCACAGCTCATTTTCACACGCATCCATGCATAAACACACCAAAGTTAGAATGATGGAGACATTAATATGTAAAAACTATTTGATTCCTTTTTTTATATATATATTTTTAAGGCAAGTGGGAGTATATATTAATAAAAGTAGAGAAGAGGAGCTCAGCAATCATCTCATATAGGTTCATAGGTTCCAAACTTCGAATCTAAGCGGCAGAAAAACATTAAAGTGGTGATTTTTGAAATATGCTAAAAAAACCAGAAAATCAAAGCAAAAATTTGATCGAAGTACTCATGAATCCATGTTCAATGTCTCCTTGACCAACAATATGCTAAAAAAAAGTTACCGATTGGATTAGTTTTGAGAAAATAAGAAAAATGTGTTGTTGTGGACCACATCAAGAATATTAGCTAGATTGAAACCATTGATGTGAATATCACATAGAAAATTTTAAAGGGAGGAAGAAACCAATTAGCTAGCAGGCATCATGCCCAATTTGGGGGCCTAACATGTTCTACTTTTATAATTAGTTGCAGCTATAGAGTCAAGATTTTGTTTTAGGGAGGTCAAACAAGATTAAAATAAAATACATAAAACATTTTTTATTTTATTTTTATACAACTTTTTATGCAGTATAGAATAATCTATTAGTAAGATCTATAATAAAAATAAAATATGTTTAATACAATTTATGCATTAAAAACATGTTATATAAGAAGTCAAGAACATGTCATCATAATAACAATATATTAAGAATACATTAGAAATCATCCAACCTATATATATATATATATATTTTATCTATAATAAAAACATGTTATCCTATTATTATATCATCTTATTTTATATAAGATGTATTTTATTTTTAGATTAGATTAAATTTTATGGAGAGGGTAGCCAATATAATTTTAAAAAAATAGGTCAACGCAAGATAAAATTAATATTATCCTACTAAATCATAAAAAACTAACATATATATTATTATTATTTAAAAATAAATTTTTTTTCAATTTTTTTTAGGGGGTGGGGGGAGGGGTGTTTTGGTGGCGGCCAAGGATCCCATGCCCCAACGTAGCTCCACCATTAATTAGCAGCAAATAATGTATGCATGTGTGCCTAGAATATTTACATGAGCATGCCGGCCGGCCTTTTAGATTTATTTAATTTCTCTGATATTGATTCCATGGGGGATGTCTGTGAGAGAGCTGGTTATATACTTGTGGATCGAGATGGAAATATTTGATCAGGTTCTAGCAATAACAATGTATCAGAGGATTGCATACTTCTCCCTTTTTTGGGTTTTTCTTCTCAAATAGACTTCAATATTGATGAAAAGGAACTGAATGATACGTACAAGTCCCACATGCCATGATGAACATTATTGTTAAAATTTGGCCATTATGTAATGGAATGTGAACATCGATTTTGAGATTAATATATTTTGACTACTCTCTCTAAGTTTCAAAAGCAATGAGAAGAAATCTTGCGCTTGCGACTACGATCTATATTAATGCAAAATGAATTAGTTGACATTTCGAGCTTTCCTAAGTACTGCTGCATATTGCAATTGATTCATTTCCTTGGTGTTTAGGTAAATAAAAGCGTTTTTGCGGACTTTCGGGGAAAGGGCCCAAAAAGTGGTCTTCAATGCCGGTCCATGCTGGGGTACTTATTGATTGGCTAATTGTGGACGTAAAAAGAGCGCTCTATCCTTAAACAATACATAGATTTGCAAATTAGCGATCTTTATCATGAGATCAGCTAGCACATGACTAGATACGCAGTACCCATAATAATGTGAGACTTACCACATTAATGTATATAAAAAATTATTTGTATTTTGATTCTTTTTATGAAATATAATAATTCTTGCAGTATGTGAGGTGATTTCAAATTTTTAAATAATATATATACTGAATCCAAGGTTTCAAGTTTTGTTTAATTATAAATCTATACATGGATTTTAATAATAACAAATGAATTTAAAGAATAAAGGAGTCTCAAACTCAAGTTGTCCACACAATAGAATCAAGCACATCAAGGAACTAAGCATGAACAAGAAGGGAATAAGTTCACATTAAAATCATAGAGTAATATTGTAAATCTCTTAAAAATTCGAAATTAGAATTAAGACTCAAAATTAATATTTTATCATAAAGTATTAAAATACATTTTCCACATGTGCATGAATATTTTGAAAATTAAATTTGAAAATTTGAAAGATGATTGATTGTCATCTTTCACATGTGCATGACATAATTAAAGGTTTGAACTTTGAAAATATTAAGATGATTGATTGTCATCTTTCACATGTGCATGTTTTATTTGAATATTTTTAAAAGTGATTGATGTTTTTCTTGACTTATGCAAAATGTAGATGTCTTTATTTGAAAATTTTGAAAAATAAAGTGTGCTCCTTTTGTCATATGTAAAAAATAAAAGATTAGGTTTGAAATTTTTGAAAAGTAAAGTATGCTCCTTTTGTCACATGCAAAAAGTAAAAAGATTAGTTTTGGAATTTTTGAAAAGTGAATGATGATGTCTTTGACATGTGAATTTTTTTAAATTTGAATATGAAGTCTCATATGCCTATAAATAGATCATTTGAGAGCTTCACATTCATAACATCAAGAGCATACAACATTCATTCAAAACTTTTATTCTCTCTTTTCTAAAGTTTTGAGTTTTAATTCTTGTTCTTGTTGAGAGAAATATATGTTGCGCTATATTGTTTCTATCTCACTTGTTGAGGAGTATACTTTGATAGTCTACCCACTATCAACTCTTATATTTGTAAGAGGGTGCATATAATCCTTGTGTGTGTAGAAGGTGTTCTACACGGGGAATAGTTAAATCACCAAGTATGAGGTGATTGGAAGTATAGAGGGTGTTCTACACGGATTCTTTGGAGCGGTGCTGCTCAAAAGTATAATGGGTTTCTATCTCCACCTAAAGGAGATTGACTAGTGAAATTCGGATCCTCAAGGGGTAGCTTGAGGCGAGGAAGTAGGCAGTGAGACTGAACCTCGTAAAAATACTGAGTTTACTTTCTCTTACCCTACTCTTTACATTTCTTACTACTTTATATTCTATTTATATTTTATATTGTGTATTTTTTAATAAGTGTTAATTTTTATAATATAACCCAATTCATCCCCCCTCTTGTGTTAGTCATCTGGGCAACAATATATATATATATATATATATCATGCTACCAAATGGGAGTGCATCTAGTTATGTGCTAGCTGAGATATGCCCCCAGTCTCTTGAAAGATCATCCATGCCTTTTAGGCTCGAGTCACTAGAGGGTCATTGTCCACTCCAATCAGACCTATTATGATATTTCCATTTTCTAGTATTTATATATGCATGGTAATGCATAAACCATCAAAAGTATTTTACAAAAAAAAAAAATTGGATTTAAAAGATAAGTTTCTTCTTAGAAACGTAGCGAGTAGATTTAATGGTTTTGGGAAGCCAGAAGTATAAGAAAGAAGGATTATCATTCTCGTATTCAAAGAATGCCATGTCTGAAAATTCATATAGGTATCGCTCCCAAAGCACAATTCACAATTCTCGGATCCCTTAAGATCACGATGCAAACAGGGCCACGCGTAAAAAAATATAATCTCCTTTTGAAAGAAAAAGGAAGGGTGAAGTTAAATTAATTTACACATACACACACACAACAAACGTACAGTACAGTACATGATATATATATATATATATATATATATATATAAAATGCACCGAATTCCATGTTCCAACCCTGAATTATATTCTATACATCATTTATGAACTTTTTTACTTTCAAGCTATAAAGTAATTAAATGCCTATTTCACCCATGAATCAATACCTACATAAATGATCAAAGGGTCGCAACTTACGACAGTCGCTATTAAAAGGTACGTAAGGCAGCAGCTCGATCAACAATCTCTAGATTTCTAAGCTGTAACATGAAATTAAGAGTGCTAAACCTTATAATTATTTAATATTCAAGAAATTAAGAAATCTAAATGCAAAATCGATGTTCAACCTAGCTAATAGCGATTGGGCATCATGAAGTGTATTTTATGAGACGGGCCCATTGAGAAAACATCAACAATATTGGCAGCAGCTGCAGCAGGACGCTATATATTGGAACGATGGGCACCCGAAATTAGCGACTTGAAGGCATGTGAAGCCTTATTGCGCTCCACTATGGGCCAAAACACCAAAATCTATACGAGTTTAAGCTGTTGTGCCAGTCTGCCAGACCGCCCAAATACATAGTTTTCGAATTTTTTTTCAACTCAATTTATCTCTTTATCATAATTTTTTAAAGTCTTTGTACTATACAAAATAAAATAAAACATTCTACCTTTTCAAATTTTAAATTAAAAATAATATTAAAAAATATTTTATAATAATATTTTATTTAACTTTCAACTCTAATATTACATTCTGTCATCCACTAGAGCAGAAAAACAACCAATTAAACTATAATTGGGTGAAAATACAAACAATCACAACCATTTGTAATAAGAGCACTCTAAATGTAGCCTATATTTTTTCCTTCAAAATATACTATTAAACTAACTTTTTATTTTATTTTATTTTATCTATTCTTTTTTACAATGTCATCCATCAACTAATCTATTTTTTCTCTATATCATCTATGTTATAAAACTAAAAAAAAAAAACTACTACTATTACAAGAGAAATATAAAAGAACCTCTTAAGAACTGAAACTTTCTTTCACTCTCTATATTTTCTTATGAATTTCATTACAACTGAAGTCCCTATTTATAGGATTTGAAATTACTATGCAAGTCACTATGCAGAATTTAAAATAATAGTGGTGGGGTCATTCACATAATTTTAGTGGTGGGACAGGGGCGGCTGCTGACTCCTAATAATTCATAACACTCCTCTTTGAATGACCACCCATAAAGAATCTGCATCGTTAAAATCTTACCAAGTAAAAACCCAGTGGGAAGAAAAACCAATGGCGAAAGAAAAAAAGTACAGTCTTCTTATGTATCCACAAGTACTTTAAGATTGCCTCATTAAAACCTTGCAAAGGAAAACCCAGTAGGACAAAATCTTAGCGAAGGAAAAAGAATACAATCAACACAAGTCTTCAGGACTTTTACTTCCCTTGGAAAGTGCATGACGATAGATTTTTGAGTCTTCACATTTCAATATTCTGCACAATTTTCTTGAATGTCGCAGTTGGTGATGCCTTCGTGAATAAATCTGCCAGATTATCACTTGATCGTATCTTTGATATATCCTCCTTTGATTTGAGTGATACAAGCAATATTATCTTCGTATAAAATTGTTGAGCTATCAAAATACCACACTTTTCTTGGATATGTTGAGTCATTGATCTCAGCCAAATATACTCTCGACTTGTTTCATGAATTGCAATAATCTCTGAGTGATTTGAAGATGAAAAATAATATCTGGTTGACAGACTTAATAGAAATTTGATATCTGCAGTAATACTTAAACTCCCCTTGATAATATGCATTAGTGTTTCAAGTAATAAGCAAACATTATTTCAGCATATATAACAGATTACGAATTCAAACATTATTTCCATCTAAATAATGCATTAGAGAGAACATGATAATATTTTCATCTAAAATTTTCTCCCCCTCATTCGACGTTATTAGGGAGAACTTGTTTATATACGGCGGAAATAACATTAGAAACCATTCATGTATGATAAAAGCTTTGAGGTCTAATATTATCGGTTCGGCGGAAAATCAAATCCGCTTCACATTGTGGACAAACAAGATCTTAAAGAGATTTGAAGGATTCGGGTTGTTGTTTAAATATAACCAATTTTACCATTGATTTACTCCAGCAAAAAGATCTCGCATTCCTCATAGATTCAGTTATTGTTCATTCAGAACGATATTATGTCTGATAGAAATTCTAATGTCCCAGATTTAAACCATGAACCTTTTATACCTCAACCACTTATATTTTCTCCTGAGGCTGTAAACACTATGATAGGAACAAAAATATATCTATCTAGTAAACCTGATCCTAAAATTGTTGCAGCATCAAGAACCCTCAGTGCTCAATATGCTGCCTCTCTTACAACCATATCTCAGAGGCTATTGGCGAGAACGAGTGAGGTTGATCATATTAAAACTCAAATATCTGAGTTGCATCAAACGCTTGGAACTAAAGATAGTAAAAATAAAGATTTAAGACAAGAAAATAAGGAGCTGAAGAAACTTGTAGACTAGTATTCTCGTGACCTGAAAATATGAGTAGAAGAGCTAGAACGAGAAAGAGTTCAGATACAAAGTCAACAACAGCAGCTAACGGCAGAGGTTCAGCGTTTACAAGAAAATAGGGATATCTGTAATTAATCTCGCTGGCTTTTGAAATTATGCATCCAACATATCTTGTAAAGTGAGATTTGAAGAGATGATGGTTTGTCTTGTTCTTATTTCTATTTCTATAAGAACCGTCTTTAGTTTCATTTAGTACGCATCAAATCTTCTTCTCATATCTATAATTCATCTGTATTTGTATTTTTATTCTACAAATTTTCAATGGCTCATCAATTTCCTTTTACTATTTCTCACGATCAACATATGAGGTATCCTTCACCTCAATTACAAGTTGTTCCTGCATCTTTCGTAGGTGCCATGTTGTAGCAAGCAAATGATCTGGCTAATAAGTCAGATCGTGAAGCCGTTTATGAGCTGGTGACTCTCGACACCCGATACTCCTCCTCTATTGTTGGATTTTCCAACCGATTACAATCCAAAAATCGTGAGATTTAGGAGCTTAACGAAAAGGTTTCCGTACTTCAACGATTCGTTCAAGAGTCTGACAGAAAAATTGCAGACTTAAAGCAAGAAAATAAGGATTTAAAATTTTTACTTGCCTCTTCATTTCGATTGCCTAATCCTTTAGATAAGGATGGTATGTTGCTTTATGAAAAGCAAATGCATTTGAGAGATGAGGCTAGAAGTCTCAAATTCTTGTAATTCATTTATGAATTGAATAATAAGATCTTTCATTTTCAAATGCATTCCTTAAATTTATAGCAACCCTTGTAATCTTTTCAAGAGTTCTAACAAGGTAAATCATTAACGTAAACTGCAATAATGACAAATCCGAATTTTGATAAAACACATGGACATATAGGATTATTCTTAAATCCTTCTTTCAATAGATACTTGTTGATTCAATTATACCACATGCGTCTGGATTGCTTTAACCTGTATAAAGATCTTTGAAGTTTTATAAAGTACATACTCCTAAATGTACTTGGACTAGATGCTTCAAGTATCATATATCTTTATATATGTAATAATCTAATGATCCTTATAAATATGCAGTGACCACATTCATTAACCAAATCAATTAAAAATATGAATGTGATTGCATTCATACCAAGGAAATATGTTTTCTCATAATTGCTCGGGTTTCTACAGGAAACCTTGTGCGACAAATTATACCGCACAATTTCATTTCGCATTACACTTTCGTATAAATACTCATTTATATCTGACAAATATTACACCCTTTGGTGTTTGGACAACAGGTCCAAATGCATCTCGCTTCACTAGCGAGTTTAATTCAGTTTTAATAACTGCTTTCCATTTTGGCTAATCATTTCTACGTCGACATTCTTCAACGATTTTTGGCTCACTTTCTTCATTACTTCTGGTAATATCAAGTGTTATCATATATGTTGTCGACAACAGTTTTATTTCTATCCATAAATTTTCCAGTACTCATGAAATGTATTGAGATCTCATTGTTCCTCTCCAGGAGAAAACATTTCATGAAACACCTCTACAGGAGGTTCCTTTTCAGGAGGTTTATACTCTTCAGGAGTTATACTCTTCAGGAGTTACCTCTTCAGGAGTTACACTCTCCAGGAGTTACCTCTTTAGGAGGATTAGAAAATACGGCCTCTTCATGAGCACTGATTTTTTTTTTCTTATGCACCAATAGGTCTTCAACACTTCAGGTGTATCTTAGACTCATTTATTGCTGTTTTAACAACTCGTCCTTCAGGGACTTCAATTCTTGCTTAAGCATTAACAGCAGTAATATATGATTTTACAACACATTTAGTGACAGTAAATATATCATGTAATTGATTTGCAACACTTTGCAGATAGATAATCTTCTGAACTTCTGGTTCACATTTATTTGTAAGAGGATCAAATTTAAACAGAGTTTTATTATCTCAAGTAATTTCTTGTCGTGCTTCGGATACCGATATTTCATTATTTCAAAACATGATGAAATATTAATAAGTTTATATATAAAAGTTTAGTATAGGTAAATCAAGTGTTTGTCCGTACAACAAGTACGTGACTACTGTTTAGTCATACCACATCTATGACAAACATCTTCATCTTTTTATGAAGAATTATTCTGAGAGCTTTTATCCTTCTCTGAGTTAGATCACTTCTGGTGATACAATATATTTTTATCATGTTTAGTGTTGTCGCTTTTGGGACCAACACTTCTATAATTTTTCTATCACGTCTACGTCCTTAATTTCTTTGAAATGATGCTCTGTTCACATCTGGGAATAGTGTAAATTCGATATCATTAATAGGACGTAACTGGTGTAACAAAAACTCATTATTTAGCTCAATCACTGGAAGACAAAACAAAAGTTCAGAATATTTGTTGAACTTTCACTCTCGATATTGCTACTACAGGAGCACATTCGAGGTATGAAAAATAATGTATTCTTTTATATATCATCATCAGTGACATTTTCACTGCATAATTTTAATATTGAGCTGATTTTAAAGAGTGCAGAATATTCAATACCACTCTTAAAATTTTGCAACTTCAGATGCAATAAATCATAACGATCTTTTGAGAGGATTATATCTTCTGGTGCTTATATCACTCTTTTAATTCATTTTATACAGTAAGATGATTTTTCATCATGAGATACACAGCACGGTCCTTTAGGGACACTTGGTTTTTTTTTTATGATTGTATCTTTCAAGTTCATCATCATATCCAAATAGATCTCATCAAAGATCCTGGATAAATAACATTTTTCAGAAATGTCAATAGCAATAAATATCAATATTTGACATTATATTACAAAAAAAATTTGTGAATTTAAGAAATATATTCACATTATCATGAGAATAAAAATAAAATTTTATCAAGTAATATTCAGCAATATTACCTTTAATATTTATTTTGAGGACTGCAAATAATATATTGAAAAACTTACTTGAAGTAGAAGACCACTAGCTTCAGTATCGGTAGAACCTCATGCTGATAACGTGTTATAAAACTAAAAAGAAAACTACTACTATTACAAGAGAAATATAAAAGAAACTCTTAAAAACTGAAACTCTCTCTCTCTATATTTTCTTATAAATTTCATTACAACTGAAACTCATATTTATAGACTTTGAAATTACTATACAAGTTACTATGCAAGTCACTATACAGAATTTAAAATAATAGTAGTAAGATCATTCACATAATTTTAGTGGTGGGACAGGGGCTACTGCCGACTCCTAATAATTCATAACAATCTAAATATTTTTATTGTTTTATTTTTAAATATTTTCTCAATTTTCACATATCTTTTAATATTTACAATATCTCCACATTTCCTAAAATTTTCATCTCTGAAAAGAATTTCATTGCACCGTTTAAACAAATACGATGCGTTGAATACAGCCAGACTAGCATTAATCACACTATATATGCCGTTTAGAAGGCTTTTACTAAAACTGTGCTATGCTTCCTGTGCGACGCCCTTTAGACCATAACCCAAAGCTATGCATTGGCCTGTGGCTAAAAGATCCCAAGACCATTATCGACTTCAGATTTCAGAATTTCCCCAAATTCCTTCTGCTGCCTTAGGTCTAAAAATTAAATAAATGTTTTATAAAATATTTTTTTAGTATTAATTTTATTTTAGAACTTAAAAAATTTGTTTAAAATTAAAATAATAATAATAATAATAAAATGAGATGAAATTAAATTGTACATAAAAACAAACCAGACTTTAATCCTTCAAATCCCTGAAGAACCTGACTTAGCCCCTATTTCGATCCGCATGTAACAGCTTGGTCTTCTACACTAGTTGAGCCCTCGACGAGGCACCATGCCTATAGCAAAAAGCAGAAGTCTCTCGGCCTCTTTTGCTCCAAGTACTTTCTCTCTACATTTTCTTTCATTCTACATTTTCTTTCATCCTGAAATATATATTCTTTTACTTCTTTTGATTTTCGTTCATTAGCAAGATTTGCATGAGAACTTCTCGTTTGTATATTCTTTTACTTCTTTACATTGAGCTACAGGATCCCACTAAATGTAAGGGATCGCTATCGCAAAAGACTTTTTTATTTTTTTTACATGCTTCATTGGAGTTTGAATTTGACATCTTCATCTTGCATTTTAAATAAATAACTATTTTACATACTTCATTATGAGGTGCTCTAAGGTCCTTGAGGAAAAGGCTTACAACTGGGAGCCGAAGTATTTTACTCCAAGATCGGTCCATTACCTTAAACCTTGGAGTCAAAACGCAGCGTAGGAAGGAGATAAGAATAAGTGAAGTGGTGAGAAAATGGATGTTAGTTGTTTTCAGGATAGAGTACTGTTACGTATCAAAAGTGTACAAGATTCATTTACATTAATAGTAAAAATATTGTTTATGTTCATGTGAAATGAAAATATTGTTCATTTCATATGAACGTGTATTATTCATTTTTATTGTTCATATAAATGAGATTTGTAGAAGTCAAGTTTGTACGTAGACTTTTTATTCAGTCAAGGATATTACTTAATTACCAATTTGCCCTTTAGTAATTCAGTATTTTACAGTACACGTGTCCTTTGCTAATTAGTCTAGTTGTTATTCCTAAAGAATGTAAAAGAAGAGAAAAGAATGATGAATACTTTATAACCATTAGCTCTAGTTTGTATTGGAAGATAAAATAAATTCGTTATAATTTATTTCAAATTTATAATTATATTTTTTTATAAAATATAAATTTTAATACAGTTTTTTTAAATTTTAATATAATTTTTTTAAATTTTAAAATAATAATAATATTAAAAAGTAAAACTGATCGAGTATTTGAATTTAATCGAATTTAATCGGAGCCTAATTCTTTGAGATCTCGCGATTGGAACATTTTTGTGTCTAGCTGATGTGACAAGTATCACATCCTTAAGTTAATTTAAAAAGAAACAGAAATTTGAAAACACAACTAAAAATCTAAAATCAAATGAAAGAGGGAAATACGAAACGATAATGAATGCAAGTGCAACTAATATTTTGAATACCGTACTGGTAAACGTATCGATCAAGGCACTGGAACGAAATATTTCAATACCGATATCGTTTCGTATACTGTTTCGGAATAGTCTATACATAAAAAAAAAATTATATATATAAAAATATATAAAAATTATATTTCAAAATAATAGTCCCAATTATATATATTAATATATATATAAATAATCTAGTCTAAATTAAGATAAAAAAAATAGAAAGAAATGATAAAAAAAAATTCTCAAATCCGGTACCGGCCGGTACACATGGCCGGTACGGTTGAAATACCGGCCGGTACAGGCTGGTACAGCCGAAATCTGGACTGGTACGAAACAGACTTCATTTCTGTACCGGCCACTACTTGGTACGGTATGTACCGACCGTACCGGCCAGTACAGTACGAAATTAAAAACATTGAGTGCAACACAATTAACAATGACCACTTATTGTTCTGTTTTGACAACTGCTCCGCTTCCTCCGATGCTCAATTGATTTTGCGTGGCTCTTGAAATTACCTTCCCACTCTCTCCCCTCTGCGCTGCTATAGTAAATATATGTCTATCTCTTGCATTTGATCCTTTATGAGTTTGGATCATTCCTTGTATTTTCAAATGTATGGTCTATTTCCTGTGTTACCATCTTCGTCGAAAGCAGTTTTTAGGGAAGTTTATTACTTTTTAGTGGTCAAAAGAGACTTCTATAGGGGAGTTTATTACTCTTTACAATTTGGGTTTCACATTTAGCCCTCAAAAGATTAAGTTTTTGAAGCTAGTTTGTGTTTAGAGTTTTGGACTGGGAGTGGGTTGTGTTTTTGTCTAGAACTGAGTGTGGTATAACCAACGGAAGGTTTAGCCCTAGTTTGTTTTTCCAAATAATCATATCTCATCTTATTTTATCTTATTATTACTACCTTTTCAAATTCTCATATAAAATAAAATAAATAATTCAATTTTTTTAAATTTCAAAACAAAAATAATATTAAAAAGATATATTATAATAAGATTTTATTCAATTTTTAACTTTTATCTCATCTTATTTTTAAAAACAAATCAGGATTTATTCTCTTTGTTTTCGTTGTCATTTCATTTATTTCTGTTTAGATGCTGGGCATTTATGGAAAAAGGAAAGGGGATAATTTTTTACAGGGGATAAAGATAGCCAAGGAGATAAAGGGGGTCATCATTTAATCATCCGCGTATCAATGTGATACGAAAAGATAAAGATTCAGCATGAAAATTGAACAAAAGAAACTTTGAATAACATGAGAACTCTGTACGTCTTATGACCTATTGCAGCTCCCTCTGTTTGGCTAAGTTCAGCAATAAAATTATGGGTCTCTCCTAGGAGCAGAAAACTATTAACAATTAAGATCATAAAATGCCAAAGATGAAATCACAAATGATGATAATATATAAAACAAAACAAAAAAAATGTGTGGGTCTATATTTTCCTTTATTCAAGCCACTGACCTATCCTTGCCTTATGCCCCCAGTTAACTTCATCATTGTTAATAAGAAATGAAAGCAACTTACATACACAAGTGAACGAAATCAATGAAATGTGTGATTAATGACAATAGAGTTTGTAAAATGACTCCTTAAGCCTTGACAAAGTACTTTGTACTGGTTCACAAGTAAGAGTTCGATTAGGTAATTCTATGATGCAGTTACTTAAGAGAACTGAGATTATGCATGCTTGTTATTTTAATGAACGAAGAGTAGTTATAATCAGGCTATAAATCAGTTTGCCTGGATCGTTTACTCTTTGGATATCAACAAGAGCTTCATGTCAATTTCTACTATACTTTGAAATTGATTAGTGAGTAAGGTCCTATCAATTTTCTAAATTAGGAAGCAGGAAGGGTTTCCTGCTAGTGTAATTACAGATGAAAAAAAATCTTGTAACTTTGGAGTAAGTTTCCATAATACCCCTCAGGGCATTCTGTCAAGTAATATAAGTGGAGTGTATATTTCATTAAACAGAACCAAGGAAAAAATAGGTAACAAACATGCCAGAGCATCTTCGGTCATTGAATCTGCCTCATCTAGAATGATGATCTTGAATGGTTGGCATGGGTAACCTCTAAAATACCATGCAGAAAAGGGAAAAATATTGTTAAAATTGCATAGAATAAAGTGTAGAACAAAATAGGAATACCAATAGTTACAAGGTATGAGTACGGGCCCTTCATACCAACCAGAACCAACGGTCACGACAGCAAAATCTTTGATCTTTTGATGTAGGAGGATTTGAGACAGATGATACTGAGCTGTTTGATTGCACATTGATGGCGTTGAGATACTATAAGTTAGCAGATCAGCATAAATGTAGAAAGTGATTGTGATATCTTTCTAATTTTGGCAATTTTGGATACATTTCAGTCTTTTGGTTATAATTTTGGTTATGGGTGTCAGAATCGCGTATAAGATCCCAATTCGGAAAGCTCTTTTCGACGCGCACCATGTGCCTTTCTTTCGATCTCAAATTTCATTGTTTTCCCTTCCGAATCATTGTTTTTAGTTATTTTTTATTATTTTTGGTAATATTTCATTTGTCAATTAGGAAGTGAATTTAAACCCGATTTTGGTCGGATTTTTCGCATATTGCTTATTTGATTTTGAATTTCAATTTGACGTGATTTTTGGGATTTTACCGTTTTTGATCAAATTCATATTTTTGGCTATATAGTCCAGTTTATATATTGATTTTCGACATTACTTGATTTCATGATATTCAGTTGAACCTCAGATATGTATTCTCTATATTTTGGGCGATTTTCTCGTATTCTTTTCTTTAAATCATCTGTTGAAACTAGCCTGCAGAATAATCAATATTCTATCTGATGTCATCTTTGTTCTAACAACATTGATGCCACGGTCATCACTCGCATTCAGCTCCAGCACCCTAGACTTGTACAGCTCAGGTCTGCAAAACACCACTCTTCCATTATGAAGGGAAGACCCGTAAATTGAGTCTATCAACTCCACCATCTAGGATGATGGTCTATAGTTGTCAGGATGATGCTAACTAAAATATCCAAGTCCAGGTTAAAGACAAGTTTTATAGATGCTATGTGTAGTCCAGAAGTGCTTTTTCTACACTGTGGGGTCAATTATCTAAATAGGCATATCAAGGTAGGGTAAAGATCAGGAAAACACAAATAACAAGCAACCAAGGTTAACTGCTTAATTACAATAGAAGTTTGTATTTGACAATATCCTTTTTGAAATGACAAGCAATCCATTCCAAATTGTTTTTTGCCGTTGACTTCCTGGACTCATATTCCCCATTTTTTTCCCAACCCACAAAGCTCCATGGATATCTCTTCATTTAGCTTTAGGAAGGCATAGAAAAAAATGATAATATAAAGGTGTTTACGTCTATGCATAAAAGAAACAGATCTACGATGTTTTCTGAGCAAAACTGGTGCTTTATACAGGCAATTGGAAGCAATTAAGCTCCCAAAGAGACTCAGTTGTCCGCCCATAGCAATTAAGCTTCCTTAGAGCTTGTTGTAATAACGCCCAAAGCAAAACTAATACTTCAATTAAAATAAATTAAAGATTTATAAGCAATAGGTGTAGTTGTAACCCAAACAACTGATGGGCAATGGCAAGCATGGTTGTGGTCTTGCCTGTGCCCGGCGGGCCGTATAAGAGCATATACGAGCACTACAAGACAAGGAAAAACAAAAGGCAAAAGGAATAGTAAGAAAGGGGTTCTCCAAAATTGAATCATTTTTGCAGAGTGAGTGTAAGAGCTGGTACATTGCTAGTTTCAAGGGTGTTTGTGAGGACCCGAACCACCTCATCCTGGTGTGCTACATCTTTCACTTGTTTTGGTCGACTGAACAATTTTCACACACGCGCACACATAAACACTCCGAATTTAGAATGATGGAGACAATAAAACCCATTAAAATAAAGAAAATATGAAACGCAGTAGAGAGGTTTTGTACTATTTTTCGACCCATTGCTGAGAGCTTTGCAATACTGGCGCCATTGCTCTCTCTCTCTCTCTCTCTCTCTCTCTCTCTCTCTCTCTCTCTCTCTCTCTCGTTATTTTAAGGTGTGTGACCACCAAATGGTTTATCTCTTAAAATTGCACCCTCTTCATGGTGATGATTCCCATAGAGAATGATGATGGTTAAGGATGTAGAGATATAACCTTTTGACTAATTCAAAATGTTGCATCTCTTGTGTGAAGTGTCAAAATACATAACACTTTGATTGAATTAAAGTGTTATGTCATTTACTAAGAGTTGTGTCATTTAGTAACCATTGATATTCCAATAGTTGTGACTCTTCCGAATGGGTATATGGTTACCTATAAATAGAGGCCACTAATGCACAAATTATACACTTTATTTTTTTTCTTCTTGCCATCACGGAATTATCACCATTTTCATTCCTTTTTATTCTTCATTTTCTAACATCTCTCTCTCTCTCTCTCTCTCTCTCTCTCTCTCTCTCTCTCTCTCTCTCTCTCTCTCTCTCTCTCTCTCTCTCTCTCGGTAAGCCTCAGTCGTATCACTCCTCGGGGTTTACCTGGTTTGCAAATAGGAAAGGTTCTCAATTTTTTACCTTGGGGTTTCACTGTTTATGTCGACTTCGGGGACGGGGAAGATAAAGAGAGAGAGCGGAGAGGGTTTTTCTTGGGTTCGTTGGAGCAGATGGAGTTCGAGAAGAGAGAGGAAGAGAGTGAGAGAGGCACTTCGGGATGAGAGAGGAGCAGAAGTCGGTTTTGTTTGGTGCGGGTGGGTTCACTGAGTTTAGCTTAAAATTGCATACCTAGCATGCTAAAATTGGCTGGTCCAAAAAATCCCGTAAATAACTTACAGTAGAATATTTTTGGTGAATGTGCACTTGTCCTGTTTAAGTTATATAATGATAGAGTTACATTTTATTTATTATTATTTTATTATTTTTTAAAATTATTTTTTATAAATAATTAAAGAAGTAATTATTAATAAAATTATATATTTTTATGTTTTTTTTAATGATTAAGAATTTTAAAAAAATATTCAAAAGAAAATTAGAAATAAAAAAATATACTAGAGTGGTAAAATAGTGGTAAATGAGGTATAGAGTCTATTTGAAATTGCGTTTCAAAATTTAAAAAGTGCTTTTAAGCAATTAAAAATATTTTTCAAGAAAAAAATAACATGTTTGATAATTTTATAAAAAAAATGATTTAGTCAATTAAAAAAAATTGAAAATCAACTTTTTTAAAAGGTACCAAATTAGAGTTTTTATCAAAAAACTATTTTGGATAACTGTATATTTAAAAAAATCTACTATAACTAATTTTAAAAGCTTTTTAAATACATGTTTATCTAACAGTAAATAACTTTTGAAATATAAAACTTATTATATAAATTATAAGATATAAATTCTAAAACTATAAACTATATTTCTTACCGCAACCTCAAACATTCACGTAACCCTATCACTACTCCTTTTAGTTACAAGTCGAAGCTGTAATTTTAGGTTGGACTTGATTCTATGTTCAGCTTGTTATTTACATGGGCCTTTGTCATTGGGCTGTACTTGGCTTTAATTGAAGTTGTGCTTTTGAGTTGGATTTGTGCTAAATGAATATCTCATCCTCGTGCCCGTTTCGAAAGTTGTAGAAAAGGTCTCCAACCAAACTCTTGTGGGTAAGCTTGTCTCTTCTAAGCCTTTGATTCTTTAAACAAAAGCATTTTTCACTCTGTTATCCATGCAGGTTGGAGTTTCGTATCTGAGTTGAAAATCCAACATATAGGACAAAATACTTTCCTATTCACGTTTCTTTTTTCACTTGATAAAAACAAAAGTCTTCCATCAAAGACCTTGAAATTTTAAAGGTTTTCATATGGTGTTAAAAGTGTGAATGCTTGGGTTGAGTCTCAATGAAATTGATTTAACTTTCTGAGCTTTTTGGATCCAAATATTTGGACTTACTTTAGAGCTTATGATTGAGGAGAATGTTGTTGAAATAGGGAAAGTCTTGGGAAGTCTGTTAGAAATAGATCCGAATTTCTACCCTCTAATGGCTCCATTAAACCTTTCCTTAGAGTTAAAGTTGAGTTGAACACCAACAAACCTCATACAGAAGGCTTTATCTTACCTCGAACTCTATTTGGTCTAGCTAAAATTACCTTTAGATTTGAAAGGTTATTTGATTATTGCTGTCTATGGATGTTTGGGTCACTTGCAACAAATGTGCTCAATTTATCCAGATCCAGCTGAAGAACACTTTTTTAGTCAAGCTTTGCATGCTGATACCCCTAATCTTAAGAGATTTATGCGACTAGATGGTTTGCAATAGACCACAGCTCATCTTGTGCCATGGACCCCTCTCCCCTCTATTCGTATTCAAGAACCTTCTCATGCTTCTACGAATGTTCATCAAGGCATTTCTGAGCTAGTTCGACATCAATCTCCAGTTCAACATCTCGACAAAGGAAAGGTTAAATATGGACCTAGGAAGGAATATTGTATCAACACCTCTTTATAGCCTTTTCGAGCAAGAAAAAACCTAAGGTACACGATGATACTATTTCTCCCGTGAACAGTACTTTTTCATAAAAGCCTGCCGCAGTAAGAAAAAATCTCCGAGCTAAACTAAGTTCAACTTGCAACACGTGTCCCTACTTAGCCATATCCGACAACCTCATTTAAGGAAATAAATGATTCACTGTAGGTTTCCCATCAACAAACATTGCTACCTCCTCTTTTGACATAACCTAAACACGTGTCCCACTCAAATCATTTTCCTCTGATCCAAGGGACAAGAATCAACAAAGATGCAGGCTTCAACATTTATGCTCAATTTGGGTCATCTTCAACCCCTAACTACACCATTCCATTAAAATCAAGCGACACACCTCATGTTATTGGGCCTCCAAAAGCCGAACCCAACAACCAACCCTCATTTTTCCATTAACTATTATCTCAGTTCACCTTGTTGGTTAGCCCATTAGGTTGATCCTGCATTGCTTATAATAGGTATCATTTCAGCACAATTCAATCTCAAAATCTCCCTATCCTCTCTACCCCTCTGTATTCTTGCAATCCCTCTAACCCGACACCCCCCTCTCACTCATCCCACCTTCCTTTCGTGGCTATATCAACTCTTATTCCCTCTCTTATTCATCAATCATCTCTTGAACAGCAGAAGAAAATAAAAGTTATCTTAGAGAAAGAAAGCTCCCCACCCCCTCCAAAATTTTTTTTCTTAGTGATACCATTCCAATACGTACTGCAGGTCCTGAATGCGAATAAACACAAGTCCATATTCTTATGGTTAATGAAGCTAGCAAGTAAGAGCCGGTCAGTACCTTAGATCTTAAAATAAAAGCGAAGAAAGAGAGGAAAAGCAAGAAGTTACTGCAATCCAGTGCAGCATCAACTAAAGGCATCCCCTATCCACCTTAACAGTTGAAGAATTTGGATAACAAGACTCAAAACCAAAATATGTCTTTTTTTCCCTATTAATCCAATGACCTATGTGGTAGGGTTCTCACTGTCACCCAAGGACCCATGATGCTTTTCGTTAGGAGTTCTCGAGGTCTTGCCCAGCCTCGAGTAATTCGGTCCCTTAGGGCTAATATCAGGATCTATGATCCTGAAGTTATTTTCATTTCTAATTATTTGTTTAGTATTAATGACTGCTCTAGAACTGCTAATATGTTAGGCTTTGTGTATTTTGTGTATGACCCACCGTTTGGTAATTGGGGTGGTCTCTTACTTTGTATTGACCTGGAGTCGACCTTGATGTTGTAAATATCTCTAGTAATATCATTTTGATTTTGATGTATATGGATCCTAGTCACTTTCCCTAGCTTCTCAACCTGGTCTACTGTCCAGCCCTTTATAGAAAAAAGGAAGTTTTCTAGTACCTTTTCACATATACAATTGATTCTTGTTTTAATCTGATCTTAACAATTTGTGACTTTAGTTCTATCCTTAACCAATTGGAAAAATTTGGTGGCAACCACGTAGCTCAAAGCTCAAATCCTAAAGGTTTAAAGCTTTTCATGAACAAATTTGGTTTTGTGGATCTTGGATCTTCTGGTCCTTTACTTGGTCTATAATCATTCTGATAGCCACCTGATCATAGCAAGGCTCGATAAAGGCATAGCCAACCTTGCTTGGCTTGATCTCGTCTCGCAAGCTTCCTTCACCATTCTGCCTTACACTTTTTTTGACCGTTCTCCCATTCACCTTGACACTTTGAACAAGATGAGTCTCCCAGAATCATTTAAATTTGATCACTCTATTTTCATAATCATAAAAGAAGCATGGCATTCCCATTTCTTTAGTACTCCAACCTTTATTCTTGCTCTAAAACTTAAGCCCACTAAAAAAGCTCTTTGGGAGTGGAACATAAACTGCTTTGGCCACATCCAAACTCAGCTTAAAATTCACAATGCTTCCTTTTCCTCAATCCAAGTTCAAGTTTCACCCCCGTCTAGCTCTTTAAAGGCAGATCTCAAAGAAAATGTCAACGAATTGCATATTCGAAAGGAATCCCTTTAAAGGCAAAAATCCATCACTTGGCTCACTACCTCTAATCTCAAAACCAAGTTCTTTCATGCAACTAGGTCCATTAGGAGGAGGCGTAACAACATCGAATATTTAAAGATTGAAAGGAACCAATAGATCACCGATCACCCCACCATCACTTTTAAAATCCTCCACCACTTTCAAAACATCTTTCAAATTTCCTATCATGTTACCCCACTTATCTTGATGTCCTATTTCCTAGAAAAATACTTGATTTGGAAAATAATTTCTTGTGCAAAATTTTCACGAATGAAATTTCCTTTATTGTCAAGAATCTGCCTTCCACACAAGCTTTTGGCCCTGATGCCTTTACTGGTCTTTTTTTATAAAATTTTCTATGAGGTCATTAAGATTGATATGTTGGCTATGATAAAAAAACTTTTTCATTCGGGGTAAACTTTTTAAAGAGATCAATCACACCAATTTTGTCGTTATTTATAAAGTGGATCATCCTAATGAAGTTAACAAGTTTCGTCCTATAAGCTTATCAAACGTTTGGTATAAAATTATAGCAAAGCTTTTGGCTAATAGATTGAAATTGGTCCTCCCAAACATCACTTCATCTTATGAGTCTGCTTTTGTCTTTGTACGTCATATATAGGATAACACCATTCTCGCCCAAGAGATATTCCATTTAACAAAAAAGAGGCATGGAAGATTTGAGCTTAGAGCTATAAAAATTGACATGGCAAAAGCTTTTGACTTCATGGAATGATCGTTCTTGTTCTCTATCCTACATTCTATGGGTTTCAACCAAATTTGAACTAAATCCAAGAATATATGATGATAGTCTTTTATTCTATTATTGTTAATGGCTACCTATGATTTTTTTTGTCCTACTCAGGGACTTAGGCAAGGTGACTTCCCCCTCTCCTTTTCTATTCATCCTTGATATGGTGGTTCTTTCCTGACTCCTAATCCATCAAGAGCACATAAATAGTATCAAAGTCATTAAACTTTCAAGAGAGACCCTCCATTTTTCACCTCATTTTTGCCAATGACTTATTCCTTTTCGGTGAAGCCTCAGTTAACAATGCTCTCAGGTTTTCAGATTGTTTAGATGATTATAATTCTTGGTTTGGTCAAACCATTAATCAGAGAAAATCGTCCCTCCACTTCAGTAGAAATTCTTTCCTCTCATCTATCCAAGCTGTTAAAGATCTTTTTAGTTTCAGAGTATCTCTCATAAACTCTAAATACCTGGGCTTACCTCTTTTAGTAGGAGCTGAAAAAAAGAGACTTCTCAATGACCTGTTGGAAGGTGTCACCAGAAAAGTCTCGTATGACCATTGGATTCCATCCCTCCATTTTTGCTTATCTCAACCAAATTCCCACAATTCAGTCCAAGATCATGATATGACAGTTTCTGAGCTCATCCTTGAAGAGTCTCAGAGATGGAATCCTCTTCTTCTAAACACCATTTTCTCGAAAGCAAATGCTAAGGAGATACTCAAAATCCCTTTGGTCAAAGTCCAACTTTTACTCCACTCCAGATAAAATTAGATAGCTCCACCATTCCTCATGTAAATTTTCTGTCAAATTTGCTTATGCTGCCATTGTCAGATAAAATAATCATGTCAATCCCAATCCTACCAATTGGAAATAACTCTGGAAGCTCAAATTGCAAAACAAACTTAAATCTTTTCTCTGGAAAATCAGTCACACTATTCTTCCCGCCAAATCTCTGATTCATTCCATTTTTTATGTGAACAAAGACGAAATTAAGTGTCCTTTTTGCCTCTCTATGACTGAAAGTCGTAACTATCTTTTTCTTAATTGTCCCTACTCAAGAATCCTGTGGAGGAATTCAACTAGGCTTATGGATATATCTCTTTTTGCTAACTGACCCATCTCTTTCTGGATAAATTGCATCATCAATTCCTCTCATATCTTCAACATCGGAGAAGATGATCTTTATTCCTTCTAACTTTTTGCCACCCTAGCCATGGACATTATTTGGTTCATTAGAAACAGAAAGGTCTATAACCATATCAACACCCTTCCTATGATCTTTGTTGAGTATGTTCTCAAAATTTTTGATTACCACTCCAAACTCTAGGACAGTAAAATTAGCCATCCCGACTTGATTAAAGGAAGGATCCGTACAGACTATTATCTCATCCATTTTGATGTAGTGGCCAGAAGTCAAGGAAGTATTATTGCCTCTCTTTGTTGGCAAAGTTCATGTGAAATCATTTTTACAAAAATAGATGTTACCAGAAGCACTAATTTGAATATAGGGGAAGCTTCAGTTACATTGATGGCCATTGAAGAAGCAAAAATGTGAGAGATAAGGAAAATTCAGCTTGAAGGGGATTCTAGTGTCACAATCAAAGCCATTAACAGTCCTCCACCGATACAAGATTGGACAATGAGACCCATCATCAACGATATTAAGCACCATCTTATTTTCTTCTCTGAACGGAAAGCAGCAAAAATTTATCGATTTTGCAATCGATGTGCGCACAATATTGCGCATTGGGCAGTGATAATGTATACAACTCAGCCACGAGTTATCATAGTGGCACACGACTCAATTTATAGAGACAACAAGCTCCTGCATGTCATGAAATTGGAGCATCATAGAGAATAATTTTAGTTGATGCGATTACCTGAGCCAGAATGTATTGGTTGGCTGATGTCATGGATATTTTTTGTGTTTATTATTTTTGTAATTAAGGTTCGATTTTTTTTTAAAATAAGATAAAATAAAATAAGATAAAAATTAAAAATAAAATAAAATATTATTATAATAATTTTTTTAATATTAATTTTGTTTTGAATTTAAAAAGTTAATTTGAGATTTGAAAAAAATTAAATTATTTATTTTATTTTATATGAAAATATAAAAAAATAATATTAATATAATGATATGAGAATATTTGTAAAATTGATCCAAGCCTAAGTTACTTATAAATTTTTGTCCTTTTGTGCTGAGTTGTTTCACATGCAAAGTTGGCTAGCTAGACGGCAGTATGGGCGACTATTTTATTCTGTACAATTTTTTTGACAGAAGTTGATAGAGGTGTTTTTGGTATTATATATAGTACTTTTTCCTTATATACTGTATTTCCAATCATGCAATTTCAATAATAAGTTCAAGAGTTTTCTTTTCATCTGAAACTGTCCTTTTTCTTCTCGTCTTCCTCTTCTCTTCTTCTTTTCTGCCTTTCCAAGAGCTAGTCTGCACCAGCCTGCATGTTTTCTTACAAAGATTGACCAAAATGTTTCCAAATTAATTAGTTCTTTATCACCACACTAGATACACTTATAATCATGCGAACGCGGCTTACTACGTACATTAGCATACATAAAAAATAATTTGTGTTTTTAATCTTTTTATGAATAAATAAGTCCTGCATGCGCAGTAGTATGTGGGGCCATGATTTCAAATTTGTAAATAGTATAACGTCTCATCATCACGAAATATCATACTATCAAAATGAGCATGTGGTGTTGATCAAATTATTAGCTTTTAGTAGATTAAGATATGCTGATCTCATTTTTCAATTTTATCATGAAAATGCCACATTATTAAATTGGAAAATGTTATTTGCCTTTAATATTAAACATTATTTCCTCATAATCTCCTTATGTATTATCAAATTATTATAAGGTAATTAGAGGATGGCCATGATCTAGATAAATAGGTTTTCATGATCAGTAAGATAAATGTTCTAATTATAAAGAATTTACACAAAAAATTAATCTAATAAATTGATATAAATTGATATAATTTGTCATATAATAAAGTTATAATTTTTTATTATAAAATAGAAATGACAAAACATATGAATTAATGATATCAGTTTATACGATTATTTTTGTACGTAATTTTTTATTTTTATTGTAGCACTCCTATTCTAGTAATTATTTATGATGAATAAATTATTTAAAATTAAAATAAATTTATTTTAACTGTAAATAATTATTTTGTTAAAAATAAATTATTACAATTTTCGTATAAGACCGTACATACGACAAAAGGAGAATACTTCAAGCATGCAATTATGCCAACCCCCGCCACTAAATTGAAGTAGTGCGTTAAAGAAAGTGTCGTCATCACACATACGTCTTCCTTTAATCTTTTACATCATGACTTCCTTTTCTTTGCCCTTCTTTTGCCAATGTATGTTTATAAAACGTAAAACGCTGAACATGGCCTCATGGGCTCGACCTCTGTGACTTTGTTCCCACCTATCAGTAGTTGCAGCTAGAACGTGATGACGATGGAGACTGAGATTTCCAACCTGCAAAAATATAATGAAAGTTGCGATGACGTCGGCCGTCTGAGGAGAAGCGGTAAATAATTCATCATGATCTATAGCATACTATCGTTTTTTATTATTTTTTCTGATGTTTTTCCACCATGATTAGGTCATGTTTGGAGCGCAAGTTCTGGGATTTTTCCAGCTGTGATCGGGAGTGGGATTCTTCATTTAGCATGGGCTATGTCTCAACTAGGATGGATTGGTGGTCCATTGGTTATGCTCTTCTTCTTCGCTGTGACAGCCTGCACATCTATTTTGCTCTCTGCATGTTATCCATCTGCAGATAACCCTAATACCATCATGGGAAAGAAAAGGAGCACTTATAATCACCCTATGACTTTAAGAAGCAATTACCATACTTACCTGAATGCTGTCAGAACAATTCTTGGTGAATGTGGCTTTCATATCTCCCATGCATGCATGGAAGTTCATGATTAATGTATTTAGTACTTGTTATAGATTTAAATTTTCTACTTTTATTTTCTTAGGTCAAGAACATGCCCTAGTGTACAGAATAGTTCTTGGACTCAACCTTTTTGGGATGACAACCGGGGACATACTAGCATCATCCTTGAGCTTGATGTAAGTTTGAATTAAGTACTAGAATTTCGATTTTGGTTTATAAGATGATCTGTCTGAACTATATATGCTAGCTAATCAATGACTGTTCAATGTTCCTTCATGGCTAATGTATGTAAAAAATTACAGGGCACTCATGAGATTTCATTGCTTCCATGTCGAGCACGGCAAATATGGATGCCACATGAATATAAATACCTTTATGATTGCTATTGCCGTCTTTCAAGTATTTCTCTCTCAAATTCCTTCCTTTGATCGGCTGTGGCAGCTCTTCCATGTTGAACCTTTCATGTCCGTCATCTATTCAACATCTAATCTTGCTCTTGCTGTTGCCAAAATTGCAGGCAGGTTCATTATTGCACTTCACCATTTTTCTAAAATCTAAAAACATTTAATTATATTAAAATATAAATACAAGTTCATAACCTCTCAAAAAACAAAAAAAAAAATTCAAGTTCATAAATTAATTCACTTCCTATATATGTTCATAACCTATTGAAAAATACAAGTTCATAGAATTCATGTATAAAATAATAAAAATAAAACTCATCATTAATCCCTACCTCAATCTAATAGCTTGAGAAAATCTTTCTCGAGTCCCACGCACCCTTAAGAAAAAGTAAATAGAGATAAATTGTAAAAATAATTAAGAAATTTATAACGCGAATCCTGAATATAAGTCTTCATGACCTTCCTAACAAATTATGGTTAATATTTTCTCTACCATCTGATATTCCTAATTTAATTCTTCCTTTGCTCTTGATCTTCACAATCCAAAAAATTTTATTTTTTATTTTTTGGTTGAAGTGAGAAATTAAATCATGACATGTAGTACTTACTAATTACGATCAGCATGACATTTGTTAAGAGGCCTCAGCTTCAGTTATGTTCTATACATTGAAAATGTGTCGATCCTAGAATAAAATATTTCTGACTTTACTTGTTGCTGTGTCAATTAATAGAAAATGGAGAGTTTAGGGGAAACCTGACTGGAATAAGTTTCGGTAGAATGACTCTACTAAAAAAGGGATCAAAGATCTTCCTAGCAGTTAGCGACTTAGCTTTTGCATATCATGCTTACTCCAACACCATTTTTGAAGTTCAGGTACTGTATTTCTCTCCAAGTATATGCCCTTCATTAATTTTTTCTTATATTATTATATGTTGAACTAACGATATAAATTAATATAAATTAAACAGGATAAGAAAATGAAGAAGGCCATCATTATGCTTAGCTCTGCCTCGACGAACATTTTGTACATGCTTTGTAGCTGTGCGAGTTATGCTGCTTTTGGAGATCAAGGCACCCGTAAAGACCTCCTTGCTGATTTCGATTTCAATAACCTATATAATTGGTTGCTTCTTGTGGCAAATGTTGCCTTGGTCATCCAATTTGTTGGTGCATACCAAGTTCATTCTCGAGCACTCTCTGATGTGATTGAGGATGCCATAACAGACAGATTTCCTACACTCATCACCAGTGAGATCAAAATCCCATGTTTGCCACTGGTTTGGAGAATAATCTTTGTGGTGATCACAACTCTGATACCAATGCTTCTAGTGCACCTCTTCAACGACGTTGTTGGATTTACTGGAGCTTTAGGATTTTGGCCTCTCACAGTTTATTTGCCTGTGAAGATGTATATAGTGCAAAAGAAGATACAAAAGTGGAGCACTAAATGGATTCTCCTCCAAATCATGAGCGGCTTGTGCCTCATCGTCACCATAGCAGCAGCAGTAGGCTTCATTGCTGGGTTTGTTCTTAATCTGCAGACTTGACGCCTTCAAGAAAAGCGACGATCGAGGCCAAGCTGCAGAAATCCAAGGCATGCTAGCTATCTCCCTTAATGACAGAATTGATGGTGCGAAGAACTTCAATCCAGCTTGTTTAATTAGTTCTATAAAAAACAAGTTTGGTCTGTGTGTACTAGTGTTTTTTTTTTTTTTTCTAATCTATATGTATTCTAGTGTTGATTGACCTAAAATAAAGCAAGCTGGGCGCCACAACTTGTTCTGAAGACTTCAATTAATGCCTGCTGTTACATTTTGGATCTTGACCAATTCCATTAAAATGTGAATGCCCTGATCTTTATGCAGTAGACATATTAAAATTTTGGATGAGTTCTAAAATATAACATAGAACAACACATTTAACACAACTCCTAGATTTTTTATTTAACCATAACGCTAACAGTAACCGCGTGGGGACTTAATTATTAGGAGTGCAAAGCTAAAATATAAGTTTCAAGAGTGCAAAGCTGCAAATTGCAATCGAGTCAAGAGTTGGGTGCTGTTCTTCTTATATTCTAGAATTTCGAGGAGGACTTAATTATTAGGAGCACCCCGGCCCACTCTTAATAGATTAACGGAACGATAATGAAGGGTCGCATGTTCTTCTTACATTCCAAATTCACAGACTTTTATTAAAAAAGAAAAATCATGGAACTAGGTGTAAAAAGGTCCGTTCTTATTTTTTTTAAAAACCAAAAAATATACAGAAAGAGATTAAATGCATTTTCTAAGGGCGCATACGGTAGTGGAGGGGGAGGCCGGGAGGAAATACCCTCGCGCTTTTTACAAACCTGTTTGCATATATAAGTTAGATCAAATTATCTCATTATTCATCTTATATCTCATTTCAACCAATAATTATTTTATTATTATTTACAAATCATCTTGATTTATTTAATCTCACCATTTAAACGAACCTTTAATCCTTGCTAACAAGAAATGAAAGCAACTTACATGAGTGAAATCAATGAAATGCGTGATTAATGACATTACGTAGAAGTTAATTGGTAAAATGACTCCGTACGTAAGCGCCCTTGACAAAGTTTTTTACACGTGAACTGAACCGTTACATAATAGAATTTGGATTTTACATACATGCATGCATGTAAGGGCTTGGAACTACACATAAGCTAGGGGCTACCACCTCCCAAAGCTTTTGAAAATTTAATAAAGTATATAAATATATATTTTTCATATAATTAAAATTGCCCCCCAATTTATATATATATAAAAAAATTTGTCACCCAATAATACTCAAGCCTCTAAAATTTTTACTGAAATTATTCTCTTAAATTCCAATACTCACGTAGCTCATTCTAATTTTTCATTTTACCTGACAACTAATACCCAAATTGTTCTCCCACTCTAGCTTAATGTGCTGATGCATCTAAACTTTCAAGATATGTTTAAATTATTTGAATTATATAGAGGATTAACAATTTTAGAAAAAACAAATATTTATTATTTGATTGATTCGTTAATTCTTCTAATATTAATTCCTCTTGTTTTTACTATTAATTACTATATTATTGCGCAAACATTTTCTATAATGAAACTTATAAAAATTAGATTGCGTACTCAAATGGAAGATAAGTTTTTTGTAGATCATTTACTAGTTTATGTTAAAAAAGAAATTGTTAAGAATTTCACTTCAAACATGATATTAGATGAATTATATTTCATGAAAGATTGTCGTTGACTTTAATTTGAAAGGGAATCGCCTAAGTTGATATTTTATTTTATTTTCTATTTGTAATGGTTTCTAACAAACTATAAAAATATTAAGAAAAATTATCTTATAAGATAACTTAGAGACATGTATTTTTTTATATATAATTTTTTGATGTATAATTATTATTTTTATATGTATAATCATGTATAAAAAATATATATTACTTATACTCACACATATCATATACTTTATCAATCGTCCTCCTAAATATCTAAATCCTAATTTCGCTCAAATTATTCCAATGAACATTAAACGGAAAGTAGTTATAATCGTAGTCTAAAATCGGTTTGCCTGGCGCGTTTGCTCTTGGATATATCTTCAAGAGCGAGCCTATTGGCCGATGATTACGCCATATATAAGTAAACTCTGCAGTTGATTAGTGAGTTTTTCGTACTAAAATAGAAAGTAGTTACCAGGCTTGTTTGAATATCAAGAGTATCTCAATTGATCTATGAATAATAATAAAATAATATTAATGCATAATCTATTATTATATATAAAAACCAAAATATAAAATCCCCTTGATATCTATACCGGATTTTTCAATAAAATCTTTATATATATAAAGTGGTTATTTAACGAAAAATCTTGTTTTAATGAAAAATTTTATTTTTCTGTTAAAATTAACACTTTTCATCTATTTTTGTTAAAATAAATACTGTACTTAATGAGAAATATTATTTTAAATACAATCCATTAATTCCATTAATCACTTAAATAATGTTCTTGACATTAAATTTAATTACACCACTTCAATTTTCTATAACAATAAATTTTTCATTTAAAACTTTTTTTTATGTAAAATAAATATAGAATAATAATAATAATATAGAATGACATAATAATAGTATAGAATATATAACAATATATATATAAATAAATCATTCATATAAATATAACAATACAATCCTCACTTAGAGATGTTAATTTATACGTTAGAGTATTTAATTTTATTCATGAAAATTTATTCCTATTATATGATTAATAATTTCATTCTTTAAAAATTATTTTATAATTTTAATATGAATGTATTATTTATTTATTTTTTGAGATGATAAATATACGATATATACAATTAACTATAATTATATTAAATTGGTAATAATAGACAATAAATATAATTAATATATTATATATGTTTGATATTTAATTGAAATATATATGATCTAATAAATTTACATATTTAAGATTAAAATTTCATGTTATAAATTATAATATAACATTCTTTTATATAGATTTTAAACTACATAATTCATTTTCTTAAAAAAATTATATTATTTCTTAAAAATATTCATATAACTAAAAAAACTGTGGATGATTCAAGTTTATGTAGATATAGAAAAAATCAAAAACTAAAAACATAAGTATTTTAATGTCATCTCTTTTGAGACTGCAAAATGACGTAAATATTAGATCATCATCTTCGAATTATAAAAATATAATATTTTGAATGAATCTTTTATTAAATTTTTAATTAAAATTATTTTAAACGAATTTGATAAAACTATATATTATGTTTATTTATGAGACTATCTTATTATTTTTATTAATATTTTTTTTATAATATATAAAAACTTATAATTATTTATTATTTATTTAATTATGAATAATATTTTGATTTTTTATTAAAAATTACATTAAATAAATATATTTTACACGTTACTTTTATTTAATAATGGATATAAATGACTATTAGCAAATGGCTTTAATTACAAAGCGCTTTCTCAAAAAAAAAAAAAAAAATTACAAAAGCGCGTAGGAATGGGAAATGATGTGTACGAGACTAGGAAATTAATGCAGAAAACCTACTCTAAAATAATAATCACGTGAATAAATGCTAAAGTTGAGAAATGGTGAGCTAATCATTCGTATAATGACGTGTAGGATAAATTTGTAATTCTACTCAAAGAAAAAAATCTACAAAACTTCTTATTATTCATATAATTTTTACACCACATTTATTATTATTATTTTTATTAAATATTTAATATAAAAATAATAAATAAATTTAATTTAAAAAAAAATTCAAAATAAATATATATAATTGTTTATATGTCAAATGACCGTGGCAAGATCCGGTATCGAAGTTGGGGACGAATGGAGACCGTTGATTTTGAATCCCCCCCTGCTTTTTTTTCTTAAAATTTGTTAATGAAAAAAATATTTGATCGGTTTGAATAATAAGTTAATATTATGAAGTATTTCACGACTCTTCTTCACAAACATCGTTTCATCGTTATAAAATATATTAAAAAAAATTAAATTTAAATTTTAAAATAAAAATCATATTAAATTAATATTTTTTCTATTTTTATTTCAATTTATTTCATCTTAATTTATTATCCATAACCATTTCAGTTTCTTTTTCCTAATATAATGCCACATAGCCATCACGTTTTGATTATAATTTTTTCTTTATGCACTGTTCACTTTAAACAATATTAATTTTATTATAAATTTTCTTATAAAAACAATCTACAAACTGATATTATGTCTATTTTATATTATTTTAAATTAAACAATCATATTATATATATTACATTTTTAATATTGTAAATTGAGCATGAAGAATTTATGATAAATGGAACTAGATCTTTGATATATGCATTATATTCCTCAATTTTATATACATTTGATATACATTTTTTTTAATAATTATGGTAGTAATTATAAAATTTAGCATAAATAGTGATTTGTGCTGTTGATACTGTAAGAATCGGTCAACATGGCAAAGTGAGAGAAATAATAATTTCCGACCCACTCGTACAATTTGGGTTTTGGTCGGAATCGTTTAGGACCCCAACGAAATTCTAGTACGGCTGGTACGTACATTAATAACAAATTAAATAAATAGATATAGACACAAGATTTACGTAGTTCGATATAAGATCTACACCCACGGATGTTTAGGGAGAAAAATCAACTATAATAAATATTTTACAATATCTCATATCTTACTGTAAAACAAAAAATATAGATATCTATGAAAAAAATTCCTTTGGTTGGAGCTCTCGAAAGCCTTTGGGAAGAAGAAGGAAACTGAAGAAGAGAGTGGATTACTGGGGAAAGAGTCCTTTTATCTAATCACTGCCTTTTATAGACTCTTGGATTGCGTGTGTCAGTCCTCTTAATGATTGTTGCGTGCCTTTCCTTATTTCCTATCGTCGTTCCCTTTCTTTCTTTGCCTTTCTTTTCCTATCACATACCCCTGCCCTAACTCTTATCAATCATTCTTTACCTATACCCTTATGCCCTACACCTGCCAGCCTTCTATTTTTTCCTGATCATCCCATGTTTTCTAGTCCCATCATGTCTCTTTTCTTGTATTCTAGTATAATAAGTTTGGGTCCCACTTTCTTATACCTTCACAGTATCTCACAAATTCTTACCACCAAGAAGATGGTAGAAATTCTATCTTGAAATGTCCTATCCAGACTGTTAGAGGGTGGCGATTCACCTATTGAGTCCAAGGTAAGAAAGAAATAAAAACAAGCAACAAATAATTATCAAGAGAATGTTGTAATGTGCTGATATTCTAAAACTTTCGATGGTGTAGAGTGCAAGCATGGGGCTTGGTTAAGGTGGGAGATAGACTCAGCAGCGAGCGTGGGAGCGTAGAACTCAAAGGTAGCAAGAGATGACTTCAACCATGTGCGCAAGAGCGCGAAGTGCAAGTGTGGCTGGAGACAAACTTGACTGCAAACATAAGAGTGTGGAGTTCAAAGGTAGAGAAAGATGGGCTAAACGTGGGGAGTGCGAAGTTAAAAGATAGTGGGAGATGGGCTCGACTGCGAACGTAGCGGAGCTCAAAGATTGCGAGAGATGGGCACGACCACGTACGGTTGCTTAGTGCCTTTGTTTTACTCATCACTGACTTCTTTTGACGCCTAATTTTTTCTTCTTCTCTCTTTTGCTTTTTCTTTTTTTTGTTTATTCTGCACATTATCACTATCGAGAAGGTGGTGGGAATTCTGTCTCAATATCACGTACCTCGAACTTTGAGGAGGTGGCAGTTTATCTCTTGAGCCTATGGTAACAGAAACCTGCAACAAACAATTGTCAATAAAGTGTCGTAATATGCCAGTATTTCAAACACTTACAATGGCGATCTGATGGCGATGCGAGAATTTACGAGTGTACTTGAGCTAAAGCCTAAGCCTCGACCTCGAGAGACGTTGGCGCTCTGAGCTGGCAATGGCGATGTGCTGGTGGTCCGCTTGTGACGAAAGCCCGGAGCTTGTTTCATCATGGGAGATGGGCTCGACTGCGTATGACTAGAGCTCGAAGCTCTTTTTGTCATGGGAGATGTGCTGATGTGCTGAGCTGGTGATGGAGATGAAGATGGAGATGGAGATGGGGGATTTACGAGTATGATTGGGCTGGGGCCCTAGCCTCAACCTCACGGTGGGCGAATCAGTGTACGAGGTTTTTGAATGGCCAAGGGTTCGAGACTCAACCCCCCGATTCGCTGGCAAATTGTTGTGCGAAGGCTTACGAGTGGGCTAAGGCTAGAGTTTCGACCTCGTGATTTGTTGACATCCCAAGCTAGTGATGGAGATAGAGATGGGGGTTTACGAGTATGTTCGAGGTGGGGCCTTAGCCTCTAGCCTCGACCCTTGGCGGGCGAATAAGGGTACGAGGGTTTATGAGTGGGCAAGGAATCGAGACTCGACTCCACGATTCATTGGCAAATTGGTGTATGAGGATTTACGAGCAGGCTAGGAGCTGAGTCTCGACAACACGATTTGCTAACATCTCGCGTATGACAAGAGCGTGAGCTCGTTCCGATATGGGAGATGTGCTAGCGACTTGTGTATAATGAGAGCGTGAAACTCATTCCATCGTGGAGAAATGCTGTTGCTTCGTGCAGCAGAAAATAATTTTGTTAGTAGAAAATAAATTCGCATGCTGTGAGTGATACCAACCGAAGATTATAAGTCGCTGTGGTTGATTTTGGTAAACTTGTGGGTGTTGCATTCGAGCCTGCACGTTCTGAGTCCAAATTGAGTGTTGTTAGCCTGAGTCTGTGCCTACGTAGTTGGAGCATAAAATTTGTCAAAATCGAGCCCATTCAGTTGCAAAGTTTTGAGTTCCCGTGATCCGAAGTGGTAAGTAACCTGTCCTAGCAATCAAAAGGGAGAAGCAAACAAGTCCTGAATGGGAGAGACTTTAGCAAGCAAATGAGTGGGTCCCAGAAGCATGAAGGGAGGGAGAGTTCCGAAGGTCGCCCTAGGCTCGAAAGTATTTCTCAAACGGGAATGGGCTGTCCTGGGTAAGTGAGGTCCCGTGCGGGGGGTGGTCCCGAGTGTGTGTAGTGAGGCCCCGAGTGTATTTCCTGAGTGTGGCAAACTCATGCCTCCCAAGTAGAGTTCCCGAGTGGTGGTTTGAGTATGGAAGGAGGTCAGCTTGAGAATGGGAGTCCCGAGCTTGTGAGTGCCACCTTGAGGCATGGTTGTCTCGAGCTCGTGTGAAGGCATTTGGGAGTGAGTCCCGAACGTGTGGGCTAGCTGTGAGTGTGTAAGGGTGAGCTATGGGCATGCTTCTCATGTGGCAAGTCCTGAGCGACGGTCTCGAGTATGCTCTCCAGGCTTGGGAGTCAGCGCTGAGCTATGGGGCGACCTAGAGGTGGTCCTGAGTGGGTAGCGCACCCAAGAAACTGTGGTCCCAAATGGGTGAGGCGATCACGAGCCCATGGTCTGCCCGATGTGCATCCCAGGTGCATTGGGCACGCATCCGCTATTGGTGGCAAATGTGTATTTCTAGAGGGCCAGCATGGCTTTAGCAGAGTCAGACAGAACTGGAAACTCCCTTGATGGTCGCCGGAGGGCCAGCCATGCCCCAATGAGGTTGGGCTTTGTATTCCTACAACGTAAGGTCATGTTTAACAGGTGCTTGTCGTGCACGTTGTGCCAACTACTTATCCTGATGACCACTCGTAGCAGAGAATTTTGGCAGGGCATGTGGTGGTCGAGAATTCCGTCCAACGAGCCCATAGGGTGGGTATGAGTGGAATACGGGTATTTGTCCCACTTGCCCGCAAGCCACCCTGTATGGCAGCTTCGCCCTCCGGTCGAGACTACTAGGCTTTGGGAAGAAATTGCCGGTAGTCTGGACTTTGGCCATCAACGGACAACTAGGCTTTGACTTGTCGTCACAAGGCTCTCGAGTGCTGGACATGGGTCTTAGCACTTATGTCTATACGTGTTTCGATTTGTACCATACATGGAATTGTATGTGCCATGCATTGCACATGTGCAAGTGTTTTAGTCTCTAATTAATCCATACTGAGAGGGTATGGTACCGCATGGGCGAAATAGTGTAATTAAAGCACCTAGATTTCTTTTGTATTTAAATGCTCGCCACATGCATGAGCATAGGCTCAGTGTGTGTACTTTTTGAGTGGTAAAGTGGTTCGAGTGTACAATGAGATTTTTTTTTTTGTCTTTGCTCACTTTTATAATTATAAAAATGAATAAGAATTAAAAACACTTATCTGGAATAGCTATTTGCACGTCTGGCGATTTATTCAGTGTGTCGGTAAATCATCCTTCTCCTACCTCCGACGTAGAAAGTGTTTAGATCTCATAAACGGCATCACTATTGATGTCATAAAATCGGTCAACAGGCTGGGCGAGAGAAAGAATTATTCATGGCTCACTGGTGTGATTTGGGTTTCGTTCAAAGTCGTTTGGGACCTCTTGTCATCTGATTCTTACATTTTTATAAACCATTGGGTTGCGTGTGCCAGTCTCCTTAGTGATTGTTGAGTGCATTTTTTTTATCACACTGTAAAATATAAACATTTAAGGAGGAAATTCCTCTAATTGGAGTTCTTAAAAGCCTCTAGAAGAAGAAGGAAACTAAATGAGTGAGTGGGTTATTGGGGAGAGAGTCCTCTTGTCATTTGATCACGTATTCCTGCCCTAGCTCCCATTAATAATTTTTTACTTACACCTTTGTACCACACCTGTCAGCTTTTTTTTTTTTTTACCATCCCATGTCTTCTAGTTTCATCTTGTTTTTTTTCTTGTATTCTAGTATAATAAATGTGGATCCTACTCTCTTATTCCCTCACACGTGCATTGCACGAATTATTGGCCCGTTTATGAATGACAATGAATTACATGGTCTGGAATTATTGGCTCGTTTGTTGGCCTTACCTGTCGATATAATTATAAATGAAAAAGAATCTTGTGACGTTAACTTTAGTGCAAGTTTCCATGATACACAGCCTCAAGGCATCCATCATGTCAAGTAGAATAGAAGTAGAGCTATATACCAGCAATTATGTGCATCAATCTACGCGCCAATATATTCTTAGGTTGTCTTCAATTTATAGATCAATCTAACCAATCATATTATATGGGTACTGTTATAAAACTTAAAGAAAGGAACTACTATTGCAAAAGAGAAATAAGAAATTCTCTCTGAAACTCTTAAGAACTGAAATTTTCTTTCTCTCTCTATTTTTTCTTATGAATTTCATTACAACTGAAGCCCATATTTATAGGCGTTGAAATTACTATGCAAGTTACTATGCAAGTCACTATGCAAGTTACTATGCAAATTTAAAATAATAGTGGTGGGGTCATTCACATAATTTAGTGGTGGGACAGGGGGGCGGCTGCCGACGTTCGTTTATAACACTCCCTCTTGAATGATCACCCATAAAAAATCTGCCTCGTTAAAACCTTGCCAAGTAAAAACCCAGTGGGAAGAAAAACCAATGGCGAAGGAAAAAGAGTACAGTCTTCTTATGTATCCATAAGTGCTTTAAGATTGTCTCATTAAAACCTTGTAGAGGAAAACCCAGTGGGACAAAACCTCAGCGAAGGAAAAAGAGTACAATCAGCACATTTACTTCCCCTGAAAAGTGCATGACAAAAAATCTTTGAGTCTTCGCATTCCAATGTTATGCACAATCTTCTTGAATGTGGAAGTTGATAACGCCTATGTGAATAAATCTGCCAGATTATCACTAGATCGTATCTGCTTGACATCAATTTCACCTTTTTCTTGAAGTTCATGAGTATAAAAGAATTTCGGTGAAATATGTTTGGTTCTATCACCTTTGATATATCCTCCTCTGATTTGAGTGATACAAACAGTATTATCTTCATATAAGATTGTTGAGCTATTATTGATCATGGGAAGTCCACACTTTTCCTGGATATGTTGAATAACTGATCTCAACCAAATACACTCTCGACTTGCTTCATGAATAGCAATGATCTCTGAGTGATTTGAAGAGGTAGCAGATAGTATCTGCTTAACAGATCTCCATGATATGGCAGTATTTCCATAAGTAAATAAATATCCAGTTTGAGATCTACCTCTGTGTGGGTCTGAAAGATAACCTGCATCTGCATACCCAATCAATTCTGGACTTGAACCACGTTGATAAAATAATCCCATATCAACCGTACCATGAAGGTAACGAAGGACATGTTTAATGCCATTCCAATGCTTTCGAGTTGGTACAGAACTATATCTTGCAAGCAGATTAACTGAAAATGTAATATCTGGTCGAGTGCAATTTGCAAGATACATCAAAACTCCAATTGCACTAAGATATGGTACTTCAGGACCAAGAATTTCTTCATCGTCATCACAAGGACGGAATGGATCTTTCTTCACATCAAGTGTTCGAACAATCATTGGAGTACTCAGGGGATGAGATTTGTCTATATAAAAATGCTTTAGGACTTTCTCAGTATACATGGACTGATGAATAAAAATTCCATTTGGCAAGTGCTCAAGCTGCAGGCCGAGACAAAGTTTTGTTTTGCCAAGATCTTTCATTTCAAATTCATTCTTTAAATATATAGTGATTTTTGAGATCTCTTCAGGAGTTCCCACAATATTTAAATCATCAACATAAACCGCAATAATGACAAATCCGGATTCTGATTTCTTAATAAAAACACATGGGCATATAAGATTATTCTCAAATCCTTCTTTCAATATATATTTGCTTAAGCGATTATACCACATGCGTCCGGATTGCTTCAACCCATATAAAGATCTTTGTAGTCTGATTGAGTACATATTTCTAGATGTACTTGTAGATGCTTCAGGCATCTTATATCTTTCAGGGATTTTCATATATATGTCATGGTCTAAGGATCCATATAAATATGCAGTGACCACATCCATCAACCGCATTTCTAATCCTTTTGTAACAACCAGACTAATCAAAAATCTAAATGTGATTGCATCCATAACGGGAGAGTATGTTTCTTCATAATCAATCCCGGGTTTCTGCAGGAAACCTTGTGCAACAAGCCGTGCTTTGTATCGCACAATTTCATTTTTCTCATTACGTTTTCGTACAAATACCCACTTATATCCAACAGGCATTACACCCTTTAGTGTTTGGACAACAGGTCCAAATACTTCTCGTTTTGCTAGCGAATTTAATTCAGCTTCAATAGCTGTTTTCCATTTTGGCCAATCATTTCTACGTCGACATTCTTCGACGCTTTTTGGCTCACTTTCGTCATTACTTCTGGTAATGTCAAGGGCCATTTTATATGAAAATATGTTGTCGACAACAGTTTTATTTCTATCCAGAATTTCTCCAGTTTTCATGAAATGTATTGAGATCTCATTATTTTCAGGTACCTGTTCCTCTTCAGGAGAAAACATTTCATGACACACCTCTTCAGGAGGTCCCTTTTTAGGAGATTTATACTCTTTAAGAGTTTCCTCTTCAGGAGGTTCTAGAATAAAAGATTTAAGCTCTTTAGGAGCACCAATTATATTTGTGGCCTGTATTGTGGGTACGTGTTCTTCATGAACACCAAATTCATTTTGTATTCTTTTCCTTCTGGGAATTTTGTCTTTTGCACCAATAGGTCTTCCACGCTTCAGGCGTATTTTAGATTCACCTATTGCTGTTTTGACAATTTGTCCTTCAGGGACTTCAATCCTTGCTGGAGTATTAACAGCAGGAATATAAGATTTTACTACACCTTTAGTGTCAGTAAATACATCCGGTAACTGATTTGCAACATTTTACAAATGAATAATCCTTTGAACTTCCCGTTTACATTCATTTGTAGGAGGATCAAAATGAGACAGGGTCTTATTATCCCAAGTAATATCTTGTCGTGCTTCAGGCACCGACTTTTCTTTACCCATTAACGGAAAATTTGATTCGTCAAAATGACAATCCTCAAAACGTGCTTTAAACATATCCCCTGTAAGGGGTTCAAGGTATCTAATAATGGATGGAGAATCAAAACCAACATATATCCCAAATCTACGTTGAGGGCCCATTTTTGTACGTTGTGGAGGTGCAATTGGAACATATACAGCACATCCAAAAGTACGAAGATGAGAAATATTTGGTTGTTGACCATATGCAAGCTGTAATGGAGAATATTTATGATATGCAGATGGTCTAATGCGAATTAGAGATGCTGCATGAAGTATAGCATGTCCCCAAACAGAAATAGGTAGTCTTGATTTCATAAGTAAAGGTCTAGCGATTAGTTGAAGCCTTTTGATCAAAGACTCAGCTAAACCGTTTTGTGTGTGTGTATGGGCAACAGGATGTTCAACATCTATTCCTATTGACATGCAATAATCATCAAAAACTTGAGATGAAAATTCACCTGCATTATCCAATCGAATGGTCTTAATTGGATACTCAGGAAATTGTGCTCGTAGTTTAATTATCTGAGCAAGAAGTCTAGCAAATGCAACATTTCTAGTGGAAAGAAGACAAACATGTGACCATCGACTAGATGCATCAATTAGAACCATAAAATATCTAAATGGTCCACTTGATGGATGAATAGGCCCACATATATCTCCGTGAATCCTTTGTAAAAAGGATGGAGATTCAACAATGATTTTTGAGGGAGATGGTCTAATAATTAACTTACCTTGAGAACATGCAGAGCACGAAGATTCATTGGGTAGAAATATCTTTTGATTCTTTAAGGGATGCCCATGCGAATTTTCAATAATTCGTCTCATCATTATAGAACCCGGATGTCCAAGGTGATCATGCCAAGTCATAAATACTTTAGGGTCAATGCACTTCTGGTGCATTACCACATATGATTCAATTGTTCTCATTTTTGTATAATACAATCCAGAACATAGAGCAGGCAGTTTTTCTAATATGAGCTTCTTGCCCGATACTGTTTTAGTAATAAGAAGATGCTCTTTACTGCCTTCATTGGTCGTTTCAATATGGTAATCATTACAACGTATATCTTTGAAACTCAATAAATTTCTTCTGGATTGTGAAGAGAATAGAGCATCATCAATACAAAATTTGGTGCCATTAGGCAACACAATATAAGCTCTTCCGGAGCTCTCAATTAAATCCGATGAACCTGATATGGTATGGACATAGGCTTTACTTAGTATTAGATTTTAAAAATATTTCTTTTCTTTGAGAATTGTGTGAGTTGTAGCACTGTCAGCCAGACATATATCTTTATCATTCAACTCAGAGATAAAAAGCTCATCAATGTGATCCATGATTAGAGGAATAAGGCCACTAGCTTCAGAATTGACAGAACCGTCGTGCTGATAACGTGTTATAAAACTTAAAGAAAGGAACTACTATTGCAAAAGAGAAATAAGAAATTCTCTCTGAAACTCTTAAGAACTGAAACTTTCTTTCTCTCTCTATTTTTTCTTATGAATTTCATTACAACTGAAGCCCATATTTATAGGCGTTGAAATTACTATGCAAGTTACTATGCAAGTTACTATGCAAGTCACTATGCAAGTTACTATGCAGATTTAAAATAATAGTGGTGGGGTCATTCACATAATTTAGTGGTGGGACAGGGGGGCGGCTGCCGACGTTCGTTTATAACAGGTACATGTATTGTTACATAAAGCTGTTTGTAATAAGATTTTTCCATTTCGATTATGATTAGTTCTACTTTTACAAGTGTGGTATCCCACCTAGTGCAATTTTTTTTCAGTAATATTTTTCATCTTTTATTTATTAATTATAAAATATATTTTTTATCATTAAATTAAAAAAATAATATAAAAGTACTAGAATCACAGTCAAAATTCCCAACCCAAAATCCTGTTACTTTGGTATTTCTGTTTCAATATACAAAGCCAAGGTAAAAAAAGACTATTAATTAACAAGAAAATAGCTGTAAATACTTTTATAGATCATTTGCTGGCCGAAGCACTTGGAGCAAAAGAAGTAGCTATTTTGGCCAGACAATTGAATCTAAATTTAGTAATAATCGAAGGGCACAACCAAGTTGTCATTAAGGAGCTTAATAGTGAAAAAGAGAGATAAGATGATATAGGACTGATCATTAGAGATACTAAACTTTTACTATCTCCTCTTATTTGGAAAGTTAATTTTGTGAGGAGAAATGGAAACTTTAATGTCTATTGTCTAGCAAAATATGCATGTTTGCTAGTTGAAGGTCAGTCTAATCTGGTTATTAATTAGTGATATATTCTTCCTTCTTTATTATATTTTTAATGAGAGTGGATATTTTCCTAAAAAAAAATTAACATGCTTGAGCATATTCAGTCATTAAATATGCTATTTTAGAAGTGCATAGAAGAAAGTATAGACTAAAATAGGAATACCAATAATTGCAAGGTATGAGTATGCACGGTATAGAGTCTAGACCCTTGACGATGTCCAGAACGTCCAATAGCTACGGCAACGAAATCTTTGGCATTTGTTCTAAAAGGTTGATCCCACGGTCATCAGTTGCATTCAGCTCCAGCACCATAGTCCTTAAAATTGTAGAGACCAGGCCGGCAAAACAGTGTAGTTTTGTTACAAAGGGCAGATCTGAAAATTGCTCGGTTTGAATGTAGAGTTGAATTAAATTGAGATAAACTGAATTAAATTTTTGTTAGAAATAATACTGAGTTGAGTTGATATATTGAGTTTTATTGACCTTGCTTAAAATGAATTTAGATGTATTTAATAAAAAAATCTATACACTATTTTTTAAAAGACCTATTATGAAGGAGATAAGATGCTTCATAAAAAATTCAAGACAAACTCATTCTAAAGTAATATAGGATTTCCTTCATTTTTCTCATTTGTGAATCGATATTTTATCGTATTCCTACAAGTGAACCTCATTAGATCAATGGGTGAAGCACATTATTAGAAGGTTTGGTTATGATATTATTAAAAAACTTATGCACATTTTTTTTAAATGTCTCATTACAAAAGGGAGAGGTAGGGGTGTTCAACTGGGCGGATTTTTTTCCGATCCGGTTTGGAAACTGAATAACTAGCTCCCGGATCCGATTTTTGGCCCAGTTGAATTTAAAACCGGATCTCATATTAAATAATCTAGATCAATGCGGTATCGGATATGGATACAGGATCAGGTACCGCATTTTAATCCAGTACCCGGATTAGAAAACAAATTATAACATTTTATTCTCTCTGTCTCTCTGTCTCTGTCTCTCTCTCTCTCTCTCACGAATTTGGAAATCATAGCCTTTCTCATTCTCAGTCCATTGTCGTCGCTGTCATCGTCGATCGTGACCTATCTTCGTCTCCAAGCTGTCATCTGTTTTACTTTTGAGGTATTCTCTCTCTCTCTCTCTCTCTCTCTCTCTATGTTTCTTTGATTTGATTTGTGTGTGCATAGTTTGCTTCATTAGTTCTTTATTTTCTTAAGCTTGGTTGCTAAAAAAATAAGTCTCTTGTATGCAATGCTTGTGTGCTAAATATACATGCCTCTTATATGATTTTCGTGCATTCGGTACCTTTATTTCATCTTGGTTTGAGGTATTAAAGTTCCAGTGGAACTCTATGGTATCCAAATCCAGATTTATACTTATCAGTATCTACCATTATATACATTTCAGGACATAATTGAATGAGGTTGAATTGGAACTAATTTGGGAACTTGTTGGGATTTCATGACGTCGCATAAAAGGCATCAGGTTGATGACTGTCATTTATTGCTATATGGAGTGAAAATAATATGGTTTTAGGCTAACACAGCTTTGTGTGTTTGCTACTTGTTAAGTGGAATTTCATTGCTTCTGACTTTGACATTTGTGGGGAAATATCAATGTCATTGGTCTTCTCAACTAATTAATATCCTTTATCTAGAACAAAGTAGGTAAATTAGATTTAGTTTAATTTAAGAATTGGGCTACAATCCCTTATACTTAGAGGTTATGTGATAGAATACTATAAATCACATTCATTTCAGTAAAGGAATTTCCAACCCGTGACTTTACTTAACCACAGTGCAGGAATGAGAAAATTGAGGCAAAAATAATTGATGGAGAACACTAGAGTAAATAAGCAATTTTTTGAGCTTGACAAACAACCTGACTGCAATTTTACAGAGTGACCAAAGAAAGTTTGAGCCTATATTGTCAATAGTCTCAGCTTCTTTCTTGTTTCACAATAAGTTAAAAAGTTATTTTTATGATACAAAATGTGATCACCATGTATATATATATATATATATATTCATGTTGTGGTGGGGGAATGATGGTATATATGGTGGGTGTACTGTTATAAGTCACTCAAAATTCCAAATTATGCACCAACATAATATATATATAAAAGAAGAAAAAAACGGTTTGAATGCAAAATTATTTTCATTTTATCTTATTTTATTTTATGTGATTCTTATGTGAATCAAGTTACTAGAGAACTTAATTGCTTGTGATTCTTATGTGATTCATTTTAATTGAGTTTGCTTAAATAACAGCAGCTTAGAGGTATTAATGCTGAAGTTTGCATGTATTTCCTACTTATACTCATAAACTACCTAAGTTTTTTTTATTAATTATTATACGTGTGTTTGATTATTATTAGAATTTTTTTTTTTTGTGATTGTGATTACTCAATAACAGATAGAAGAAGATTTGTGAGTTGTAATGTTAGTACAACTCGATGGTTTAGTAGTGATTCTTTTGTTCCAGTGAATGTGGAGGAACATGAGAGTTGTCCAACCCTTTCATCTACACATACACAAAACCCTACTAGTTCCATCCCACCTATGCCAAAAAAATCCAAAAATACACCTAGTAATAGATCAATAGTTTAGGATAACTTTACTAAACAGAACCTATTGATCTCGATAATCTAAAAGTTAAGTGTAATTGGTGTAGTAAGGAATACAAGTGCCACTACAAGAATGACACTTCCTCTATGAGGACCTATCTTCTTAATTATTCAAAATCTCCTTTTTTTACTCCAAAAAATACCTCTAGCAGTAAAAGGGATATAGAGGAAAATGTGTGTAACCTACAAGTTCTGTGGGATCCCAGATTTATAAGTATTTTCATATATTGTTTTACTCTTATTGTTGATTCTTTTGATTTATTATAATGATATTATCGATTGTGTTTTATTTGTTTAAAACAATTGTTTGAACTATTAATTTATTAATATTAGTTTTACGTTGATTTTCTTATTAATTTTAATGTGAAGTAATTATTTTAATTATTGGAATTAAATTTCTTTATTTTATTATGTGATTTTAATTAATGTACTTTCGTTATATTAATTATCATTTTATAATTAAATTATACTTTAGTTTAATTTATTGTACTTTATCATTGTGGTTATGTTGATGAAATGGTTGTGAGACTGTCATGAGTACTAGTTTCTATTTTATTTATTAAATTGTTTTTCTTTTTGACTTTTGGTTGGGTCTGCCTCAGGGACACAAGGGTGGAACCGTGCTTTAAAATAAGGGTTGTTTTTTACAATTTTCTCAATTTCTACATGTTATCATTATTTAATTTTTTTTAATCTTTTAATATTTTAATTTAAAATTTTTTATTTTTAAAATAAATTTATCTTTTTTATTTATTAATCATATATTAAATATTTAATAAAAATAAAATAAAATAAAATATGATATGTAAAAATTATATAAATAATAAGAAGTTTTATAAATTTTTCTTAAAACAATTTCTTCAAAACAATTATTCTTGTGGGAAGATGCACGCTGTGCTTTATCGTGCTCCACGATTGGCAATATTAATACATTTAATTAAAATTTGTTACAACAAGCATCAGAAGAATTTCAAAGTTATGGACCACAACAATAAAAACAAAATAAAATGCAACTATAAACAATGAGTTATAGTAATAAATTATAAAATGCAACTAAAAAATGTAATAAAACAGGCTAAAAAAAAGGGTTTAAATCCGGAATCGAATTTCTGATTTTTAAAAAATTAGATTGATCCAGATTCAATCCAGATCTCAACCCAGGTGAAATCGGATTGGAGTCCAAATCGTTTTTGGACATCCGATCTCAGCTGGGTTGATTCGAATTTTCAGTTTAGACACCGAATGTACAGTCTTAGGGAGATAATATCTTATATAAAATTTAGGACAAATTCCTTTTAAAGTAACGTAGGATTTCTTTTATTTAAATGTTAAAATAAGTCTATATGTGTTTATGTGAAGTTAATTTTTTTTTTTTTAAATTTGCGTGTAAAGAGATTTTGAATTAAAATGAACTTAATAATATAAAAATTAGATATTTGAATATTAAATTAAATTCAAAACTAAACTAACCTGGGTTGATCTCAATTAAATCTAATTTTATCTACCAATGGATCGATGATGCCAATTACTAAAGTATCCAAAGTCTGTGTGGAAGACAGTTTTTATAATTTATATGTTTTATGTATAGTCCAAAATTGCTTATTCGTGGGGTCAATAATCTGAATATATAGGCATATCAAGGTAGGTAAAGATCAGAAAATAAAATAAATAACACGGAATAGACGTTACCTTAATTGTGTATAGCCCCATAGAATAGAAGTTCTTTATTTGATGTTGTCCTTAAAATGACAAGCAACCCATTCCTAGTTGTTTCCTTGACTTTTCAGTCCTCTTCAAAAATGCATTTTTTTTTAAGTACTGCCGGGTCAATAATCTGAATAGACACGGTCAGGGAAAGTCTTAAAGATCAGGAAAAACACAAATTATAACGCCTTTTTTAAAGCAAATATATTCGTTGAATTTAAGAAAATGATACTTGAAAAGAGGATGGAATTTCTGATAACCAGTCGAAGCTTCACTGGATACTCGTTGGTTTGGAAGATAAAATTTCTTTAATGCTCTTTAATATTATTTATTATTTTATTATTATTTTTCACTTATTATTATTATTATTTATTATTTTATTATTACTTTTTTATTACTATTTATAAATATTTTCAATACTTTTCAACACCTAAACACAATTATCTATTCTGCCCATTTCATTTGACACGTACTTTTGATAACTCATACATTTTGATTTTTCTATTTAATAATTAAAAAAGTGATGATTAGTATATTAATTTTTTTAAAAATATTTTAAAATAATAAAAAATAGGAAATTTCCTCGAAGCACATTGTAATAATGTTCAATGCAAAACTAACAGTTAAACTAAAATAAATTAAAGATCTACAAGCAAAAAATAGGTGCGGGTAGTGGTAACCCAAATAGCTGGTGGGCGATGGCAAGGACGGTACTCATGGTGGTCTTGCCTTTGCCGGGTGGGCCTGAGGGTGCACGTGCAGGCACCACAAACTTAGTCCTCGTTTGATTTAAAATTCGTTCTGTCTCATCTTTTCTCCTCTTATTTTATATTATTTAATTTTTAAAATTTTTTAAAATTTTTATACAAAATATAATAAATAATACAATTCTTTTTTAATTCTAAAACAATAATAATATCAAGAAAATAATATTCTAATAATACTTTATTCAATATTTTATCCATATTGAATTCAAACCCATTTCATTTTATCCTATCTCATTTGATCTCAATTTTATTATTATAAATTTTTTCTAATTCTAATACAAAATATAATATAAAATATAAAATTTTCAAATATAAAAATAATAAAAAAGTAAAAAAAATAATATCCTAACAATATATTATTTAATTTATTATTTCTCATCTTATTTTATTTTTTAATACAAACAAGGTTTTATAAAAAAACAAAACAAAAGACAAATTGAATATCGCGAAGAGGAATCTTGGAGTTTGGTGGGACCGAACCCCCCCTCCGACCGAACTCCTCCTTTGCAACCACCGTCATCTCCAGTGGCAGCGGAGGCTGGACTGAGGCCGAATTTCCTTAAAAATTTATTTTAATTTTATTTTTTTATTGTATTTTTTATTATATTTTCTTTATTATTTTATTTTATTATATGTTTTTAATTTTATATTTTTTATTATATTTTTTATTATATTTTTATATAAATTATAAAGATTTAAGAGAATTTAAGGAATGGGTCGCAGCTGGATGCAGACCGACCGCACCCAGAAAGGGAGGTTCGGTATCCCCGCCACCTTCCCCCCCCCCCCCCCCCCCCCCCCCCCCCGGCGGGCGCGTCGTGCTACATCTTTCACTTTGTTAATTAATTTGACCGACTGAACCAAATCACACGGAAATGAGAAAGAGCAGCTCTACCGCCACAAACGCGTTTTCCCAACTGGATATCGCTTTTGTTTTTTTTTTCAAATGTATTTGTTTAATAGTTTTAAATAATTTAAAAAATATATAATATTATTAAAAAATAAAACATTCACCATTAAATGAAAAAAATACAACTCTTATCACTTATTCTTATCACTCAATATTATTGCTTGAATTTTTTATTTTATTTTCATATTTTTATTTAATAATTAGAAAATTAGATTTTAATAATATTGTCATTTTCTTGTAAAAAAAAATATTTAAAGTGTAAAAAAATACATGTAAGAAAAAGCAAAAATAAAAATACAAGTAACGGTAGCTCTCCAAGTAAGAAAAATAAAAACACCCAATTGGAATTTGTGGGGTTTGAGTTTTTTGAGTGATTTTTGTATTTTTCAATGCTAAATCACCCAAGGAATTTATCTGATAAATCCACTTGATAAAAAAATTAATTTTTTTATTTAATAATTAAGAAAATATTTTTAATAATATTGTAATTTTTTTTAAAATAAAAAAAATATTCTTATGAGAATAAAATCGTGTAGGACTGCCCATTTTCACACACATCCACGCATAAAGTTTAAACACTACAAATTTTGAATGATGGAGACATTAAAAAGTTAAAACTATCTGATTCCTTTTTTACATATATATTTTTTTTGAAAAATAATTTCATATCGTTAAAATTTAGAAAATAAGAAGTCTATAATAGGACCATATAGTCAATTAAATGCTTACTAACATTCAACTTTTAAATCTTTTAGATAAAATTTAAGAGAATTAATATTCTTTTCAAAAGAGGTATTTATTAAATTTCTTCTTTAAAAGAGAATAAAATTATAATTTCTATTAGACATAATATCTAAAACATTATTTCTCAAATAAAACAACTAAACAAAAAAACATAAGAACACACATAGATACAAAAATATCTCAAAAGTTCGGCTGTGGTGGGAGTATATATCACGAAAACATTGCTTTGATTCCTTTTTTATATATTTTTTTAAGACAAGTGGGAGTATATATTAATAAAAATAAAGAGAGGAACTCAGCATTCATCTCATATAGGTTCATAGGCTCCAAACCTCGAATCTAAGCTGCAGAAAAACATTAAAAGTGGTGATTTTTGAAATATGCTAAAGAAACCAGAAAATCAAAGCAAAACTTTAATCCAACTCATGAATCCATGACCAATGTCTCCTTGACCAACAATATGCTAAAAAAAAGTCACCCGGTTGGACTAGTTATGAGAAAATGAGAAAAATGTGTTGTTGTGGGCCATATCAAGAATATTAGCTAGATTGAAACCATTGACGTGAAGATCACATAAAAAATTTAAAAGGGAGGAAGAGACCAATTAGCTAGCAGGCATCATCCTCAATTTGGGGCGCAACATGTTGTTCTACTTTCATAATTAACTATAGTAGTACAGAGTCAGAAATTTATTTGAAGTTAAAATAAAAAACAAAAAATATTTTTTATTTTATTTTTGTATAATTTTTTATGCAATATAAATAATCTAATAATAAGATTTAAAATGAAAATAAAATTTATTTAATAAAATTTATATATTAGAAATATATATGATATTGCGACTACTATATTGCAAAATGAAGTTGGACATTTTGAGCTTTCCTAACTGCTACATATTGCAATTGATTCATTTCCTTTGTGCTTAGGCAAATAAAAGCATTTCTGCGGACTTTCGGGGAAAGGGTCCAAAAAGTGGTCATCAATGCCGGTCCATGCTGGAGTACTTAATTGATTGGCCAATTGTGGACGTAAAAAAAAAAAGCGCTCTATCCTCAAACAATAAATAGATTTGCAAATTAGCGATCTTTATCATGAGATCAGCACATAACTAGATACGCAGTACCCATAGTAATGTGAGACTTACCACATTAATGTATATAAAAAGTTATTTGTATTTTGATTCCTTTTAATTTTTATGAAATATAATAATTCTTGCAGTATGTGAGGTGATTTCAAATTTGTAAATAATATATATAAATATAAATATATATATATATATATCATGCTATCAACACTATAAGAAAATTAAACTGTTGTAACATTTTTATAACAATCAAATAAATTATTTGAGATATAAAAATATCATGACTACCTATTTAATTATTATAAAAATATTACAACAGTCCAATTTTTTTGTAATGCAAATGGGAGTGCATGCACTAGAATATCTGGTACTACTGATCTAATTATAATTAGGTTATAGATTAAGATATACTCTCATATTTATTCAATTTGAGAGTACTCATTTTATCATGAAATGCCACATTAATTAATCTTGTTAAACGGAAAAATGTTAGTTGTCGTCTCCTTAAATATCGTTTTCTCATTATAATCTCCATATATATATATATATATATATATCATGTATTATCAAATTATTAGAAGATAATCAAAGACCGGAGGGTCATTATAAATAGGTTTCCAGTAATATTATGCTAATTAACTACATTAAATTTTTTACATATATAAACATTAAGTTTTTTGATGAGGATCGCCAAAAAATGTTATTTCTATGTATTCACAACTCAAGGGTTTTCCCCCCATGAATATCGTTTTTTTTTTTATGGGAAATATATTCTTTGAAGTTTCAGATTGGATTCTAAGCTGTTAGTTTAGGATCTAATCCGAAATCCTTAATTATCTTAAATTAATTTAGTACTTTCAAATTTTCAATCTTTGAAACTCCTAAATTAATTAATAATTTTGTTGGTTTTTTAAAAACAAAAAACTACTCTACTACTTTTTATCTCTCATCATCATCTAATTCCTTCCTCTTCTTCTTTTTCTCTAATCTGGCAAGTGAGAGTACATATTAATAAAAATAAAGACGGGCTCAACAATCATCTCATATAGTTTCGAATCTCGACAGTACTGTAATTAAGCACAAAAACATGTAAGAAAAACTGAAAAAAAGAAAAAGGAATGGTCGGATTCAACGTCACCTTGACCAACATGCTAAAAAAAAAAAAGTCTGGTAGTAGTTGAAAGAAATATCTCGAAGTTGGACTAGTTTTGGAAAATAAGCAAAATAAGCAAAATGTGTTAACGTTGTGGATTACATCGAGATTAAGGCCCTATTTGATTATAGAAACAACTTTTATCTCAATCCATTCCATCTCATTTAATTTTTTATTATAATTTTTCAAAATTTACTCATAAAATAAGATAAATAATTTAATTTTTTCAAAATACAAAATAATAATAATAATAATAAAAGTAATATCATAACAAATTTCATTCAATGTTCAATTTTCATTTAAAACCAACTTTCAATTTTTATTTAATATTATTATTATTTTGAGATATGTATAAATTAAATTATTTCTTATATTTTATATGAAAATTGTGAAACAATATAATAATTAGATAAAATAAAATAAGATGAGATGATATAAAACATTTTTTATATACAAACCGGATCATAATGTAATGGATTTATTTCTTCGATTTTAGGCAAATAAAATGGAAAACATTATTGGAGCATGACAGTGGAGTTTGTAGGAAATGAAGTTTTTGGAGCATAGATAAGAAGCTCAAGAAATTGGAGCATCACAAAGACTAATTTTAGCTGATGCAATTACCTGAGCAGCTTGTATTGGTTGTGCTGATGTCGTGGATATTTTCTCTGTATATTTTTTTTTTTGTAGTTAAGTCAATTTTTGTCCTTTTGTACTGAGTTGTTTTACATGCAAAGCTGGCTGGACAGCAGCATGTGCGGCTATTTTATTTTGTACAATTTTTATATTTTATGACTCATCTAATAGTGAGAAACCAGCTTCACGATTCCTTAATTTCTCCGAACAAAAGAATCCCTATCGAACAGAGAATGGGGATAATACAGTGGCCAACATAGTCATTGATCTTTTAACCATAGAAAATTATGGTATTTGGTCTAGAGCTATAGATGTGAAGAGCACTCAAAACTAAGAACACGATTGACTTTACTAATGGAGACATTAAGAAATCTACAAGTTTGGAAGACAACAATAAGCCAAACCCCCCTCTTAGTTCCCTGACATACGACTCAGGGAAAGAATCAACGTAGAATGGGACCAACTCGAGTATTTGCATTGACACCTAGAGATGCTGATGATGATAATGATGCAATCAGGTAGTACTCTACTCCTTTTCTCTTCGAGAGCATTTAAGTTGAGTTGGAGTTAACCATTCTTGTTTGTTTATGAAATTATGAAGAATTTTATAATATAGAAAATTGAGATTTGGGTTGCAGACGATGTGCTTGTAAAAGAATAGTTGGATTATTATTCGACTTTAGTTTTTGGAGTTCATATTTTTAGACGGGAAGTAGACATTGAGATGTATGATGATGACATAAGTGCGTAAATGTATATGAAAAGTAACACTCGAGCACAGCACGAAGTTCACGTTCAATTTTTTTATATTAATATATATATGAAAAATCAATTTTAGTCTGTAACAAATAATTTTAGGTAATGGTAGTAATATATTACACGATCTATTAATTCAATACGAACACAATACGATAATAGTGAGTTAGAATTTAGTCTTAATAGATTCAGATCAAAATGAGTTGACCCGTTAAGACACAATTGCTTAATGAGTTGATAACGAGTCAATCCATTATAACCCGTTAGACAAGTTAAGAAAGTTAAAGTATAATTATGACCTTATACATAAAAGTATAATAATAGAATTTTAATTGTAATATTTTTGTTGTTTGGATTGTAATTTAGACTTATAGTTAGTTTTATAATTTTTATACATATTGTAATTTTAATGTTTATATAAAATTATACTAAATTTAATCAAGTCAAATTGGTTAGTTTGAAACCTATTCAACTCATTTATATAAACATGTTAAAATGGAACGTATTGTATTGTGTTAATTTATTTTATTATGTTCACTAATGAGTCAAAACAGATTAACACGACATCATGCATTATGTTAATGGATCGTATTAAGATTTGAGATTTTGACACGATAAACTTAACGAACCAGATTAGCATTGACCTATATAATGTAATATATATGTCTTGATATAATACAAACATAATTCGTTAATACGATTTGAAACTCTTAATTTTAGAATTGGTTGCAAGGCCAAAATTTTATTTTGGCATTGTATGAGTTTTTATTTTTATTTTTATTTTTAGTTTTATTTTATTGCAACTGATAGTAAGTTTAAAATCATTTGATCAGTAGAGCCTTTTTATTTAGTTATGGGACAATTTGTTTTTTGAGTTGAGCTTAGGATCATTAATGTTTATTAAACACTTGAATAAAAAAGTTCGGACAACCTAAGAAATTTTTTAAACGTATTTATCATGTTAACTTATTTCGTTATATTTATTAATGGTTCAAAATGGATTGACATGACATGATTTATTATATTAATGAGTCGTATTATAATTTAAAATTTTAACATGATAAATTTAATGGGCCAGATTAATATTGAGATATATATTATTTAATATACATATCTTAACATAATATAAACGTGATTCGTTGCAAGGCCAAATTTTTATTTTGGCATAGTATGAGTTTTTTTTTTTCTTTCTGTCGGAATTGATAGTTAGTTTAAAATCATTTGATCTGTGGAACCTTTTTATTGAGTTATGGGACAATTTTTTTTTTTTTAATTGAGCTGAGGCCCATTAATTTTTATTAAACCCTTGAATAAAAAAGTTCGGTCAACTCAAGATATTTTTGGACTGTTCTAGTCGGTACAAAATCTTCTTTTAACTTTATACAATATCCAAAGTTATGAACCGAATACGTTGAGAAGGCCAAGCCCATGCACCAGGAAAGCCCCCATGCCCGTCACCTCACCCATGCATGTTTCTTCTCTTTCCTCCACTAAGATTTTCCCAATAACTTGTAAATATACATACATACCCTATGGGCTATGCACTTGAGAAACTGGCAGTACTGCCGTAGACCACATACCCAAAGCCTTCTGCTGCTGCGGCTGGACGGACCGAGAGAAATGGAAGCAAAGCCACTGCTCAGCCCTACTACCCCCCCCCCCCCCCCCATTCCACCGTAAAGAAGCAACACCAAAGTCCAACCCCACCATTCGCCACCACCCGGCCTTCATGGCCTCAGCCGCAACAAACAAGCTGTTTCGTTGAGAACGTTCCACCCATACAGGAAGATCTATCAGAAATTGTGTGCAGCCATTGCACCACGTCTGGCCATATCTTCATTTTTGCCCAACTCCACCAAAAACTGTCTTTTTGATCACAGTGTCATATGTGAGGGTGAAATATCATAAGTAGGGTCCAGACATATTATTTAGTGCACTAGAAGACAAGAGTGAAGATAAGTTGAGTGGACTAGATCACATGAGGGATAAGACATAAAGAATGTAGACTGACACGCAAGAAAGAATATCCAATCCAAAACTTCTATATAAAAAGGCAACCATCAGAATATCAAAGGCGGGATAGATCAATGATTCTCTGGCTGAACAATATTTCTTTTGTTCTCCCGAATCGCCTACTTCGTCTTCTCAGATGAACTCAATAGTTCACACAATTAGAATTATGTATTTTATTCATGTACAGTGAGAGTCCTGAGAGACTGTAAAAATATTCATTAGAGTGGATTTCTTTTCCCAAACCTCCGTGGATGTAGGCCTTATACCGAACCATGTAAATACTGTATTTCTATATTTATTTATCTGCTATCTGCGTACGCATAGTCACACCGGAGTCTTATTAGGGGCCTCAAACGACACCCAATGACGCCCTACTCACTCCAGTATGCCGGGAATGACTCATTTTTTTGCCCTGGCCTGTTTACCGATTTTTGTGGCATCAACATCATATTGTGTGTGTGTGTTTTTTTTTTTAAAAATTAATATAAAAAAGTGTTAATATATAATATATATATTTATATATATATATATATACGAAAAGAAAAAAAATCACAATATACCTAACGGTAGCTCCCAACGAGATATGGGAGCAGTGGCTGTAAGTAGAGCCACCCATCTTTTGCCATGACAAAATGATACCCTCACCAAATATGCTTAAGTGGCTCTCAGCGGTGTATGTAGCACCATCCTTTGCCATATTGTGTTCATTTATGACGTCTTACTCATAAAAACTAAACAAACGTTACTTTTGGGTTAATGGTCCACCAAAGCACTAAGCTTTAGTGTGATTGGTTGAAATTTAAATAAACGAATGGTCGAAGATTAGTTGTTAGCTAGGCAATCTTGACGCTGAAGAAGATATGCACAAACCTTACAAGCCCGACACACACACATGCCACAAATTAAATAAGCTAAAAGAGATCGATTATGTCAAAAAAGCAGTCAAAATTTTATTGTCGGTAGAAGAAATTCCCCCAGCTCGGGAAGAAGCCATGCATAAAAGGCTACCCCATTTATTAACAAAAAGTCTCTTTCTCATTCTCTTGATAGTGTTTGGCATGTGGGGTCTCCCAACAACTTCTTTATGACGACAGATTGGATTCTGGACAGATCAATGGCTGTGCAGCCTATCTTGAAACTCAATTACCAAACACAACTGAAGGCAAATCCCAAAACTTCTAGTAAGTACATGATTTGTTAAGGAAAATATTATTCGGATTGCAAATAGAAAATGTTGCTACTTTATGGGGGGCGGGGAATATAAATTATAATATAATATCTTCTATATAAAGTGTCCATCCATGAACCAATAATATTTTTTGGTCTTAGTTTTCCAATTTTGTCCTTACGTGTCTCTGGTTTTCCGGTTTTGTCTTCTTACGTGTTTCTCGTTTCCCGGTTTTATGGTTTTCCGGTTTTGTCTCGTGATTGACTTCGTTTTCTTAATGCCACCATCATAAACATTAAAGAAAATATTTTAACTAGAAAATATTTTTTAAAAAGGAAATTTACGAGCTGATATATTTAATAAAATACGTTAACAAATACTATAAAATCATATTAATTTATAATTTTTTCTTAATATAACCTATTTATTTTTATAAGAATTTTCAAATATTAAATAAGTTGTTTTTCTCTCTCTTTGGTTTCAACTTTTCTTTTCAATTCATCAGTAGTATTGTTGGACAAATTTTGGACGACACCCGTAAAAATATGTTTTGCATTAAAATATATATTGACTTTTTTATGGTGGATTCGTTTTTTTTTTAAGAAGAGATTACACAAAATTTATGTATTTGAAACTTTTATAAATCATGTTTAGTAGTTGTTCTTTTTTAATCAACTGTAAAAGTAACGGGTGTTTAGTAATTAATTGAATAATTTTATTTACAATCCATAAATATGGATTACAATAGAGGCCATTAATAAAACGTTACATTTTATCAGACAGTTAATGGAACGTACATCCAAATAAGAAAATGAAGAGATCATCACAGCTGTGTCCTATATGCAAAACAGAGGAGTCTATTCTTCGCCATTGCCGTCTCAAGAATAGGCGCTGCTCTCCATCAACGTTGACGTCTCCATCGCGTGCCTGCCCATTGCATGATACACAGTAATATTAGAAACCCCTCTAATAGAATTTGGGGCAACTTTATTATCTTGCGAAATTTTACCTAAATGGTTGAATAAGGTGCATCATATCTTGCAAGTTGGAAATAAAACCTACTATATTTCGGAATAATTTGAGGCAACTTGATTTCTTCTTTTGGCAACTATTCTAGGTTTTTTTTTTTTTAACATCTTGCCAATGGCTATATTCAAAACTCTACCTTAAAGCACAACCTCGATTATACAAATTGACTAAATGACTAATTATCATTAGTTTTATAGTTTTCATTTTAAGTCACACCCTTGTCAATGAGATCATGCTCTTAATTAGGATCGTTTGGTCTTTTTATTATTTTGAAAACATTCAAATGAATAATACAAGATAGTGCTCGGGAGAGTTTTATGCTACAGTTTCAATGCTACCAAGAATATTAATAGTAAGTTCACATTTGAAGCTCTCATTGGCATTCTATTAGATATCCCAATTGATGGAATCTCTCTTGTTTATAACAAGTAGATTGTCATTGACATTCACATTTTCATTTGTTGTTTTAAAATGTTTGTGCACTCCACTTCTTTGTGAAATGTTGTAAATGGGTTCCCCTACCTGTCCTTGCATGGTTAGAAGTAAAGTCATTTCTTTTTTTCATTTGTCTCTGATTTCACATTTTCTTTTTGTTAATTTAATTGATTTATCTCTGATTTCAAATTGAAATTTGTTACTTATGAGCTGTAAAAATGGAAGAGTTTGTACATTTTGTTCTTAGAATGTACTTACTACTTCGTTTCAAATTAGTTGCTAAGAATTAATCTTGGAAATGCTCAGACCAATTACTTGGCTTTCTTTATGCTCAAGTATATAGATGCACTTCAAAATAACTTCGGTTATTTATTTTTCTCTCTCCCCCTCCCATCTTAAATGCCACAAGCTATTTATCTATTTATACGAGATTTTTATCATGGCTTTCCAGAAGGGCATTCCCAAGTGGGAAGAACTTCCTTTATCCATAGCTTCTGTTTAAGAATCTATGTGAGAGAGAAAGCAATGAAAAGGTGCATTTGAGGCTTTCACAAGAAGAGCTTCTTGGCCGACCCACCGCCTCCAAGAGAAGGAAAAAGGTAGATAGCAATTGGTCATTGGTAATCTATTCATTTATGAAATACGTCTATGACCTTATAAAATTTGGATATAAGGTTTTATACATTGGCATGCCAGAGTATATTTAGATGTCATTAAAGATATTATAGGTAGTAAAGCAAAACATGTACTTGATGTGGAAATAGAAGTTACCAGAGCAAATAATCTGTTGTAATTTGTTTTCTCAGGCTTCTGAAGAGACTCATATGGTGAGGTTCAAATTGAAGTATTAGAGTGATTCCAAACACTGCATGCATTTGCCTGTGAAGATTAAAGATCCAAAAGAGAGGAAAGAACTCTAAAAGTGGGAGGAGGAATTCCAAAAGAGGAGGAAGAACAATAGTGTAATATTTTGTGTAATGTTGTTGGATATTTTGTAATAGGTTTAGAAATTAGAACCTTTTCAAATATTGTAATTTTCAAGAACAACACAGTTGGATTGTTATGTTAATATATTGTACTGTTGTTATGTTTTTAGAAAGTTTGGATTGCTATGTTTTCAACGCTTAGAATATCAATTCCCTATTTATGGACATTCTAATGAATGGTCATGACTTTGACCAGTGCTCATATCTAAACAATAAAAGCCAAAATGCAGTCTACAATGTCTTCTCTTCTCTTAACAAATGCAGCAGTCTTCATATATATTCCCACGGAAAATTCTTTAGTACAACCTCCAACTTCCTCCACACACCATATTTTTTTAATTTTTTAATTTTTAATTTTTATTAAATATGTGATATATGAATAAGGAATAAAAAAAATATTAATTAATTAAAAAAAATGAAAAAAATGAAAAAGAAAAAAGAAAAAACTGTGATGTGTGGAAGAGGTTAAGGGTTGTATAGAACTTCCCATTTTCGCACACCCTAATAGATGTGCTTTCTTCCCATTTCTCCATTAAAATTCAATTTATATATATAACGTTCCGATCCTGGAGGGGTCCGAGAATTACTACCTATCACATATACTCACATTTAACACTATAATTATAGACTCCAAATTTCCAAATATCATATAAAACTTGGTTTGAAAATCATTTTCCTCAATATCACTAATTCCAGAAATGCTAAGTCACCAGACTACAATAATATTTTCTTACTAAATCTTATCAATATTCATATAAATTTTCTATACTTAATCAACAATTCTTGAGTCATCTCACCTAATGTTTCGTAATCCAATCCTTGGCTGAAATATCCAAACTCATCTGAAAAATATTCAGAGATAAGGGGTGAGTTTAACCACAACTCAGTAAGTAGAGGACATATACAAGAGTGCAAACATGAGCATTTTCAAAAAAAACTTCATATGCATAAACCATAAATCCTTTTATATTCATATATAGATTTCCAAAATATTATCAATAAAATAGAGCAACTTTTCAATCTTTTTATATTTAGAAAATCACTATTCATTATCAAAAATGTTTTGACACAAATAACTATACAATCTCATCTTATCATCATATTAGAACATGTACATGTTTAACTCCTGTGGTAGGGTTGTGCTATCCCCGGTGGCCAAACTAGACAGTATCATATTGTGAAACTTTCCTTTATTTGTTCTCGGAGCCCCGAGTGTGCACACAGGAAAGAAATACATACAAGACCACTTTGTTTCCAAAGTAGTTGCACTCCTATCATATTATATCATGGTGGTATCAACCATATCACGTGAATCTATATCATCATATCAGAACCATATTCCAAAGCAGATCAAACAGATAGGAATGCCAAAAGTTTTTCTATCTATATCATATCATGTCATGTCATATCAAATCATGTACCAAACTTGTTCATATCATTTTTAAATACTCTAAACATTTCACATCACGTAAATAAAACATCATTTTTCATATCGCTCTTCTATGTATTTCAGAAACATGTTAATATTGCTCATGTCTACACTATGCATGATATAAACATTTTTCTCTTTTTCATATAGATTTCATAAGTATCGAACAACATCAATCGTTACCTATAAAATAATCACACACTTTGATAAATTTCCCAAATGATCACAAATCTCGAAAATGTAACCTAAAATATAAAATCCAACACTTCTCTTAACATCTAAAAATTCTCAAAATCTTGAGCGTCAACTTTCTTCAAAATATCTTAAATTTACTAAATTCTTCCAAAACTTTAAGATGTTATAAATTCTCTAAAACCTCGATTTTCACTTAATAAATACTTAACTCAATTTTCACCTCAAATAAAGTCTATTTCAGAAATTAAAACTCAATCAATTTTAAAGACTGATCTATAAAATAACTATGCATTGGCCAAAAAAAAGTTGAGAACTCTGAGTCCAAATAATTTATAATCTAAAAGATTTCATCTTAAAATAATTTTACCAACACACCCGAAAAATAAAATAAAATACAATAAAAAGGCACCAATTGAAAGAAAGAAGCCCAGTGAAATAAATTCTTAAAATACCAAACTTTAAAAAGGGGGCACAACGAAAACATAGTAAACAAAACTCACTAGCACTTACATCGAGATCTCACGTGAGAAGGAAAGCATAAACCAAAACTTCTTCATCTTAACGTAAATAGGAAAACACGAAAGTCGTAGAAAATCTTGCACCGAGAGAAGACTCACCGCGAGGGGATGAACCGCGATGGAGCTGGAGTGGGTAGTGGCTGTCCTGCTAGTGCTGGATTGCGTGAGGAGGTCAACAGACCAAGGGCGGCCCAACTGGAGTTTTCGGTGGGATATCCGAGTGGTTTCCGATATAGTGGGCTCTCGGTGTGGTGGTTCTGACTGTTGGCGACACAAGATGGATGAATACTGTGGCGCAATGAGGGGCAATGAGCCAGTGACTGAAGTAACTGTCGTCAGAGATAGAGACTGCCGGATGGAGGGTACACAGCAGCACTGGACTTACATAATGGCTATTGCCCGAGACACTCTTGTGGGGACAGCTCATGAATGGCCTATGTGCTCTGTTTTGGTGAAGTAAAACAGGGATGGTTTTCTTTGGGTCTAAACCGAAAAACATGAGGCTCACGATGGTGCTATCTATGGTGGATTCACAGTGGCTGGGAATGGGTGTTAGGTAGTGGTACTGATTAACTGTGACGTGGTGCATGAGAGTTGTGCATGGCAACATACATGAAACAACCAAAAGATTGTTGCCGATTGCTGGGCGCTCCTGGGCGTGGAGGCACAGACTTTGGCGGCACAGAAGGGTCGACGGCAACCCTAAGTCTGATCAGGAGGCGGCTGTGTGTAAACTGTTTATATAGGCGATTCAAAATAGAGAACCCTGGAGATGGAGGAGAGACTTCTAGGCGTGGGAGTTATAAATATATATAGGAACTGCAAATCCTAGAGAAAATAAAGGAAAAGGAGAAGAAAATGCAATTATGAAAATATATCTATTATGCGCACAATTACCATAAAAATCGTGGAGATGGGAACGTGCGTGGGGCAAAACATACGAATTAAACCTTAGGGACATATACAAGTTGCAATATCAATATATATCTAAATATATGTATGCATAAATAAATTCATAAAAACATGGATTTTAGAATTTTAATAAAAGAAAAAACCCTATAATCGTAATCTAGCCATTTAAAATAGATAACAAAATTATAAATAAAAAGATAAGGTTGTTCCTCGTGTAGGAAGATAATAATAATAATAATAATAATAATAATAATAATAATAATAATAATAATAATAATAATAAAATCAATTTGTCTAAAAGAATTTATCGACCCATAAAAGATTTTTAATAATCATCAAATCGAATGAGAAAAGACAAAATTTACTAAAACAACAATTTTACACTCGTGGTCAATTTTAAAATAAATCTTTGAATATCAAAAAGGAGTTTTTACTTAAATAAATAAATAATTAAATAAAATATTAAAAAAAAAAAAGAAATGTGTCGCTGGAGCCGGGTGTTACATTATATATTTTCGCACAATATGAAATAAAAAAAATTAAATAAGTATATATAGCACTGGCTATGTAAACAAACAACACAATAATTTCCAAAACAGTTTCATGCATACAATTTTCAAATTATTGTACAAAAACAAGAACCAAAATATAATATTTGAATTGTAAGTAATTGTACAAAAATAAGTATAGACAAAAAATTATTGTACAAAAACAATTTTCATGCATACGGTATGTTAAAACTTGAAGATGCTCGGCAAACTAATTATTAACCATTCAAATTGATGTTATCTTCATCAGACTCGATATTCAAGACATGAATATTCACATTATTTTGGATCCGGAGACAAAAAATTATCCATCAATTTTTGCATGTCCTAGGTTGCCGTCTGCACGTGGGGATCCAATTTATTTAGCCTATGGTAACACTTGTATCCAGTTAACATCAATCTCTAACTTAAAAATTCTCTGTTTATTCTGTTATATCGCCAATAAATCTCTAATTTATAAACAGGGGGGCTATATGATTAAGGGTAATTCCTTTGTACCTCCGTACGCTCGAGCAAATGCAGATGCACGCAGCCGCAGGGCTCCAGCTATTGTATTTTATAAATTATGACACATTATTTTTGCTCCATAATATTCCAAGTTATGATATTTTACCTTCTATGCTTGTAGTCCTCATACTTTCAAAGAGCTCAAATGCTTCCCCCACACATTTCCCTAGGGGCATAAGCAGAGATCATAGGGTTCCAAGTAACAGCATACATTTCTAGTAGCATCAGTTTTTCTAAACTTTCCACACAGGGAGACCGAGGCACTATGGTCCTAATGGCACCAAATTTTGTATTGATGATACTCTATTCTCTTCACAATCCAGAAGAAATTTATTGAGTTTCAAAGATATACGTCGTAATGATTACCATGTTGAAACGACCAATGAAGGCAGTAAAGAGCATCTTCTTATTACTAAAACAGTATCGGGCCAGAAGCTCGTATTAGAAAAACTGCCTGCTCTATGTTCTGGATTATATTATACAAAAATGAGAACAATTGAATCATATGTGGTAATGCACCAGAAGTGTATTGACCTTAAAGTATTTATGACTTGCCATGATCGCCTTGGACATCCGGGTTCTATAATGATGAGACGAATTATTGAAAATTCGCATGGGCATCCCTTAAAGAATCAAAAGATATTTCTACCCAATGAATCTCCGTGCTCTGCATGTTCTCAAGGTAAGTTAATTATTAGACCATCTCCCTCAAAAGTTATTGTTGAATCTCCATCCTTTTTACAAAAGATTCATGGAGATATATGTGGGCCTATTCATCCATCAAGTGGACCATTTAGATATTTTATGGTTCTAATTGATGCATCTAGTCGATGGTCACATGTTTGTCTTCTTTCCACTAGAAATGTTGCATTTGCTAGACTTCTTGCTCAGATAATTAAACTACGAGCACAATTTCCTAAGTATCCAATTAAGACCATTCGATTAGATAATGCAGGTGAATTTTCATCTCAAGTTTTTGATGATTATTGCATGTCAATAGGAATAGATGTTGAACATCTTGTTGCCCATACACACACACAAAACGGTTTAGCTGAGTCTTTGATCAAAAGGCTTCAACTAATCGCTAGACCTTTACTTATGAAATCAAGACTACCTATTTCTGTTTGGGAAGATGCTATACTTCATGCAGCATCTCTAATTCGCATTAGACCATCTGCATATCATAAATATTCTCCATTACAGCTTGCATTTGGTCAACAACTAAATATTTCTCATCTTCGTACTTTTGGATGTGCTGTATATGTTCCAATTGCACCTCCACAACGTACAAAAATGGGCCCTCAACGTAGACTTGGGATATATGTTGGTTTTGATTCTCCATCCATTATTAGATACCTTGAACCCCTTACAGGGGATATGTTTAAAGCACGTTTTGAGGATTGTCATTTTGACGAATCAAATTTTCCGTTAATGGGTAAAGAAAGTCGGTGCCTGAAGCACGACAAGATATTACTTAGAATAATAAGACCCTGTCTTATTTTGATCCTCCTACAAATGAATGTAAACGGGAAGTTTAAAGGATTATTCATTTGCAAAATGTTGCAAATCAATTACCGGATGTATTTACTGACACTAAAGGTGTAGTAAAATCTTATATTCCTGCTGTTAATACTCCAGCAAGGATTGAAGTCCCTGAAGGACAAATTGTCAAAGCGGCAATAGGTGAATCTAAAATACGCCTGAAGCGTGGAAGACCTATTGGTGCAAAAGACAAAATTTCCAGAAGAAAAAGAATACAAAATGAATTTGGTGTTCCTGAAGAATACGTATCCACAATACAGGCCACAAATATAATTGGTGCTCCTAAAGAGCTTAAATCTTCTATTCCAGAACTTCCTGAAGAGAAAAATCTTGAAGAGTATAAATCTCCTAAAAAGGGACCTCCTGAAGAGGTGTGTCATGAAATGTTTTCCCCTGAAGAGGAACAAGTACCTGAAAATAATGAGATCTTAATACATTTCATGAAAACTGGAGAAATTCTGGATAGAAATAAAACTGTTGTCGACAACATATTTTCATATAAAATGGCCCTTGACATTACCAGAAGTAATGAAGAAAGTGAGCCAAAAAGCGTCGAAGAATGTCGACGTAGAAATGATTGGCCAAAATGGAAAACAGCTATTGAAGCTGAATTAAATTCGCTAGCAAAACGAGAAGTATTTGGACCTGTTGTCCAAACACCAAAAGGTGTAATGCCTGTTGGATATAAGTGGGTATTTGTACGAAAACGTAATGAGAAAAATGAAATTGTGCGATACAAAGCACGGCTTGTCGCACAAGATTTCCTGCAGAAACCCGGGATTGATTATGAAGAAACATACTCTCCCGTTATGGATGCAATCACATTTAGATTTTTGATTAGTCTGGTTGTTACAAAAGGATTAAAAATGCGGTTGATGGATGTGGTCATTGCATATTTATATGGATCCTTAGACCATGACATATATATGAAAATCCCTTAAGGATATAAGATGCCTGAAGCATCTACAAGTACATCTAGAAATATGTACTCAATCAGACTACAAAGATCTTTATATGGGTTAAAGCAATCCGGACGCATGTGGTATAATCGCTTAAGCGAATATCTATTGAAAGAAGGATTTGAGAATAATCTTATATGCCCATGTGTTTTTATTAAGAAATCAGAATCCGAATTTGTCATTATTGCGGTTTATGTTGATGATTTATATTGTGGGAACTCCTGAAGAGATCTCAAAAACCGCTATATATTTAAAGAATGAATTTGAAATGAAAGATTTTGACAAAACAAAACTTTGTCTCGGCCTGCAGTTTGAGCACTTGCCAAATGGAATTTTTATTCATCAGTCCATGTATACTGAGAAAGTCCTAAAGCATTTTTATATGGACAAATCTCATCCTCTGAGTACTCCAATGATTGTTCGAACACTTGATGTGAAGAAAGATCCATTTCGTCCTTGTGATGACGATGAAGAAATTCTTGGTCCTGAAGTACCATATCTCAGTACAATTGGAGCTTTGATGTATCTTACAAATTGCACTCGACCAGATATTACATTCTCAGTTAATCTGCTTGCAAGATATAGTTCTACACCAACTCGAAGGCATTGGAATGGCATTAAACATGTCCTTCGTTACCTTCATGGTACGGTTGATATGGGATTATTTTATCAAAGTGGTTCAAGTCCAGAATTGATTGGGTATGCAGATGCATGTTATCTTTCAGACCCACATAGAGGTAGATCTCAAACTGGATATTTATTTACTTATGGAGATACTGCCATATCATGGAGATCTGTTAAGCAGACACTATCTGCTACTTCTTCAAATCACTCAAAAATCATTGCTATTCATGAAGCAAGTCGAGAGTGTATTTGGTTGAGATCAGTTATTCAACATATCCAGGAAAAGTGTGGACTTCCTATGATCGATAATAGCCCAACAATCTTATATGAAGATAATACTGCTTGGATCACTCAAATCAGAGGAGGATATATCAAAGGTGACAGAACCAAACATATTTCACCGAAATTCTTTTATACTCATGAATTTCTAGAAAAATGTGAAATTGATGTCAAGCAGATACGATCTAGTGATAATCTGGCGGATTTATTCACAAAGGCGTTACCAACTTCCACATTCAAGAAGATTGTGCATAACATTAGAATGCGAAGACTCAAAGATCTTTTGTCATGCACTTTTCAGGGGGAGTAAATGTGCTGATTGTACTCTTTTTCCTTCGCTGAGATTTTGTCCCACTGGGTTTTCCTCTGCAAGGTTTTAATGAGACAATCTTAAAGCACTTGTGGATACATAAGAAGAATGTACTCTTTTTCCTTCGCCATTGGTTTTTCTTCCCACTGGATTTTTACTTGGCAAGGTTTTAACGAGGCAGATTCTTTATGGGTAGTCATTCAAAGGGGAGTGTTATAAACGAACGTCAGCAACCGCCCCCCTGTCCCACCACTAAATTATGTGAATGACCCCACCACTATTATTTTAAATCTACATAGTGACTTGCATAGTAACTTGCATAGTAATTTCAACGCCTATAAATATGGATTTCAGTTGTAATTAAATTCATAAGAAAAAATAGAGAGAGAAAAAAAGCTTCAGTTCTAAAAGAGTTTCAGAGAGAGAATTTCTTATTTCTCTTTTGCAATAGTAGTTCCTTTCTTTAAGTTTCATAACAATAACTAGAATATAATTAATTAATTAATTACACATTCTCTTCAACAGCTATGCAAAATATTATATGCATACACACGACTTTTAAATCAACAGTAATGTAATGACAAACCAGTAAATAAATTACACTTCCTAATTAGTGCACTAAAATTTTTTCAGATACGCATGATTAATAAGTAACTATAAAAAAAAAAATATTTGATCAATAACAACAATGTTGCCTGAATAATGAGAGCATCTATATAAACCATAACAATGATGAATGAATTATAATTTTAATGAAAAGAAAATACATTTATATTTATAATAAAATGCACAATTTAAACAGATTGTAAACTATATATTTAGTATATGGATTGTACTATATAAGGTGTCTCAATACTTGTGCAAAAAATAAGAAGAGAACAGAAGTGAGAAAACATGAACACCAATGTATCCAAAACAACAATAGTTTATAAACACATGTTCACCAAATTAAAGTTAAACTTCATATTATTTGAACTGAGACATTATCACTACACCTCGCCCCTCGGCATCCAAATTAAGGCGTTCATCTTCACAAATACGCATTTTCAACTGCTCATCATTTCTTCTGAAAGTGGTTTGAAACTTTTTTTTTTTCTTGATAAGTAAAAAGTGGTTTGAAACTGAACTTTGCACACCTTGAAGCAAGTGTCTATGATCCTACAAAAAATACTATCATCTTCATCATAAAGTATAAGGGTCTCCATTCAATCATCCACATATCAGTGCGATAAAAAAAGGCAAAGATTCACCACGAAAATTGAACAAAAGACACTTTGAAAAATATGAGAACTTTGTAAAACTTACGACCTTTTACAGCTCCCTCTGTTTTGCTAAGTTCAGCAATAAAAATTATGGGTCTTTCCTAGGAGCAGAACTATTAACAATTAAGATCACAAAATGCCAAATATGAAATCACAAATGATGATAATATTAAAAACAACCTGTGGGTCTACATTTTTCCTTTATTCAAGCCCACTGACCTGATCCTTGCCCATGCTCCCAGTTAACTTAATCATTCTTAATCAGAATGAAAGAAACTTACATACACAACACGAGAGAACGAAATCAATGAAATGCGTGACTAATGACAATAGAGTTTGTAAAATGACACCTTAAGCCTTTGACAAAGTACTTCACAAGTAAAGTTGGATTAGGTAATTCTATGATGCAGTTACATAAGGGAACTGTGACTATCACGCTTGTTATTTTAATGAACGGAGAGTAGTTATAATCAGTCTATAAATCAGTTTGCCTGGATCGTTCACTCTAGTATATATCAACAAGAGCTTCATGTCAATTTCTATTATACTTTGCAATTGATTAGTGGGTCAGGGTCCAATCAATTTTCTAACTAAATAAGGAAGCAGTAAGGCTTACCTGCTGATGTAAAATTACAGATGAAAAAAATTCTTGTAACTTTGGAGTAAGTTTCCATAGTACGCCTCAGGGCATTCTGTCAAGTACAATATAAGTGGAGTGTATATTTCATTAAACCGAACGAAGGAAAAAATAGGTAACAAACATGCCAGAGCATCTTCGGTCATTGAATCTGCCTCATCTAGAATGATGATCTTGAATGGTGGGCATGGGTAACCTCTGAAATACCATGCAGAAAAGGGAAAATCATTATTAAAAATGCATAGAAGAAAGTGTAGAACAAAATAGGAACACCAGTAGTTACAAGGTATGAGTACAAACCCTTGAGGCTGACCAGAACCAACAGCCACGGCAGCAAAATCTTTGATCTTTGTTCTAACAACATTGATGCCACGGTCATCACACGCATTCAGCTCCAGCACCCTAGACTTGTAGAGCTCAGGCCCGCAAAAAACCACTCTTCTATTATGAAGGGAAGACCCGTAAATTGAGTCTTATCAACTCCACCATCTAGGATGATGGTCTATAGTTGTCAGGATGATGCAAACTAAATTATCCAAGTCCAGGTGAAAGACGGGTTTTATATATGCTATGTATGGTCCAGAAATGCTTTTTCTACACCGTGGGGTAAATTATCTGAATAGGCATATCAAGGTAGGGTAAAGATCAGGATAAAACGAATAACAAGCAACCGAGGTTAACTGCTTAATTACAAAAGAAGTTCTATATTTGACAATATCCTTTTCAAAATGACAAGCAATCCATTTCAAATTGTTTTCTGCCATTGAGTTCCTGGACTTATATTCCCCATTTTCTTCCCAACCCACAAAGCTCCATGGGTATCTCTTCATTTAGCTTTAGGAGGGCATAGAAAAAAAATGATAATATAAAGGTGTTTACGTCAATGCATAAAAGAAACATATCTATGATGTACTTTGAGCAAAACTGGTGCTTTACACAGGCAGTTGGAAGCAATTAAGCTCCCAAAGAGACTCAGTTGTCCGCCCAAAGCAATGTTTCCTCAGAAAGTATACATGGTGGGCGATGGCAAGCACGGTTGTGGTCTTGCCTGTGCCCGGCGGGCCGTAGACGAGCATATGCGGGCACTACAAGACAAGGAAAAACAAAGGGCAAAAAGAATAATAAGAAAGGGGTTCTCCGAAATTGAATCATTTTTGCAGAGTGAGTGTAAGAGATGGTACTTTGCTGGTTTCGAGGCTGTTTGTGAGGAACCGAACCACCTCATCCTGGTGTGTCACATCTTTCACTTGTTTTGGCCGACTGAACAATTTTTATACGCGCGCACACATAAACACTCCAAATTTAGAATGATGGAGACAATAAAACCCATTAAAATAAAGAAAATATGAAACGCAGTAGAGAGGTTTCGTACTATTTTTCGACCCATAGTTGAGAGTTTAGCAATACTGCCACCATTGCTCTCCCTCTCTCTCAGATTCTCTCTCTCTCTCTCTCTCCCAATGCTCTTTCACCTAGCTGACCACCCACGATCGCCGCCCAGTCTCTTGCTTCACCTAGCTGGTTTGCCAATAGGAAAGGTTCTCGATTTTTTACCTTGGGGTTTCACTGTTTCTATTGGCGTCGAGGATGGTGGAGGGAGGGGGAGACAATCACACTCAGCAACTCGCTATTTCCGTGAAAAGAGGGAAACCCGTCGGTGTCGGGAATGGGGAAGGTAGAGGTAGAGAGCGGAGAGGGCTTTTCTTGGTTCCGTTGGAGCAGATGGAGTTCAGGTCCTCGGGAAGAGAGAGAGAGAGAGAGAGCACTTCGGGAAGAGAGAGGAGCAGAAGTCAGTTTTGTTTGCTGCGGGCGGGTTCACTAAATTTAGCTTAGAATTGCATACATGACATGCTAAGATTGGCTGGTTCAAAAACTCTCGTAAATAGCTTAGAGTAGAATATTTTTAACATTGAGAGCATTTACACTCATCCTCATATCAATAATAATATGTTATTGTTCATATTATAATTGAGTGTAATGAATATGAATATTTTCTAATAATGCTCATTTATCTTCTTTTATTAAATGATTAAAAAAATAATTATTAATAAAATTATATATTTTAAATTTTTTTTCTTAATGATTAAGAATTTTTAAAAAATACCTAAAAGAAAATTAAAAATAAAAACAAATACACTAGAGTGGTAAAATACAAACAAATAAGATATAGCCTCATCACTACTGGTTTTAGTTACAAAATGAATATAAATTTTTAGGCTGGACTTGGTTCTATGTTCAGATTGTGATTCACAGGGGCATTTGTCGTCGGGCTATACTTGGTCTTTAATTGAAGTAGTGCTTTTGAGTTTGGTTTGTGCTAAATAAATATCTTATCCTCGTACCCACTTTGAAAGCTACGGAAAAGGTCTCCAACCAAATTCTTGTGGGTAAGCTTGTCTCTTCTAAGCCCTTGATTCTATGAATAAAAGCATTTTTCACTCTATTATCTCTTCAGGCTGGAGTTTTGTATCTGGGTTGAAAATTCAACATATGGGATAGAACACTTCATATTCACTTTTCATTCTTCACTTGATAAAAACAAAGTCTTCTATCAAAGACCTTGAAATTGTAAAGGTCTTTATATGGTGTTAAAAGAGTGATGCCTGGGTTGAGTCTTAATGAAATCGATCTAACTTTCTTCGCTTTTTGGATCCAATATTTGGACTTACTTTAGAGCTTATGAATAAGGAGAATGTTGTTGAAATAGGGAAAGTCTTGGTATGTTTGGTAGAAATAGATACGGATTATTTACCCTCTAATGGCTCCATTAAACCTTTCCTCAGAGTTAGAGTTGAGTCGAACACCAACAAACCTCTTACAAAAGGCTTTATCTTACCTCAAACTCTATTTGGTCTAGCTAAAATTACTTTTAGATTTGAAAGGTTATCTAATTATTGTTATGTCTTTAGATGTTTAGGTCACTTGCAACAAATGTGCTCAATTTATCCAATTCAACTAAAGAACCCTTTTTAGCCAAGTTTTTCATGCTGATACCCCTGATTTCAAGAGATTTATTTGACCAGATGGTTTGCAATAGACCACAGCTCATCTTGTGCCAGGGAACCCTCTCCCCCATGTTCATATTTAAGAACCTTCTCATGCTTCTATGAATATTCAACAAGGCATTTTTGAGCTAGTTTGACATCAACCTCCAATTCAACATCTTGACAAAGTAAAGGCTAAAAATGGGCCTAGAAAGGAATATTGTATCAAAAACCTCTTTATAACCTCTTCAAGCCAAAGAAATCTCAAGGTACATGATGATATTGTTTCTCCTGAGAACAATACGTGAGCAAGAAAACAAAAAAAAACCCTACTTCAGCAAGAAAAAATCTCTGAGCCAAACTAAGTTCAGCTTGCAACACATGTCCCTACTCAGCCATATCCGACATCTTCATTTATTGAAATAAATGATTCATTGCAGGTTTTCCATCAGCAAATGTTGATGTCTCCTCTTTTGACACGGCCTAAACACGTGTCCTACTCAAGTAATTTTTCTCCGATCCAAATGACAGGAATCAACAAAGATGTAGGCATTGACATGTATGTTCAATTCATGTCATCTTCAACCCCTAACTACGCCAACCCATTAAATTCAAACGACACACCTCATGTTATTAGGTCTTTAGAAGCTGAACCCAACAACCAACCCTCATTTTTTCATTAATTACTATCTTAGCTCACCTTGTTGGTTAGCCCATTAGGTCGATTTCAGTTCGGTTCAATCTCAAAATCTCCCCCATCCTCTTGACCCCTGCACATTCCTCCAAACCCTCTAACTCGACACCTCTCTCTCACACATCCTACCTTCCTTTTATGGCTACACTAACTCTTATTATCTCTCTTATCCATCACTCATCTCTTGAACAGCAGAAGAAAAGAAAAGTTATATTGGAGAATGATAGCTCCCCACCCCCTCCAAAAAAATGTTTTCTCAATGACACCATTCCAGTACGTACTACAAGTCCTGAACCCGATCAAACACAAGTATATATTCCTATGGTTAATGAAGTTAGCAAGCAAGAACCGGTCAATACCCCAAATCCCAAAAGGAGTCATCGAATTGTAGTGCAGCATCAGCTAAAGGCATCCCCTATCTAGCTCAGCATTTGAAGAATTTGGATAATAAGGCTCAAAACAAAAATATGTCTTTTTTCCTTATTAATTCAATGACCGATGTGACAGAGTCCTCATTGCCACCCAAGGACCCATGATGCTTTTGGTTTAGAGTTTTTGAGGTCTTGCTCGGCCTTAAGCAATTCGATCCCTTAGAGTTAGTATCGGGATCTATAATCCTGAAATTATTTTCATTTATGATTGTTTGTTTAGTACTAATGACTGTTCTAAAACTACTAATATGTTAGGCTTTGTATATTTTGTGTATGCCCCACTTTGTAGTAATTGGGGTGGTCTCTTACTTTGTATTGATCTAGAGTTGACCTTGATGTTGTAAATATCTCTAATAATATCATTTAATTTTGACGTATTCAGATCCTAGTCACTTGCCCTGACTTCTCAACTTAGTCTATTGTCCCAGACCTTATAGAAAAAAAGAAGTTTTGTGGGACCTTCTCATCTTAACAATTGGTGATTTCAGTTCTATCCTTAACCAGTCAAAAACATTTGATGGCAACCTTGTAGCTCAACCCTCCAATCTTAAAGGTTTAAAGCTTTTCATGAACAAATTTGAATATTCTGGCCCTAAGTTTACTTGATCTAATAATCATTATGGTAGCCACTTGATCATGGCAAGGCTCAATAAATGCATAGACAACCTTGCTTGGCTTAATCTCTTCCCACAAGCTTCCTTCACCATTTTTCCCTGCACTTTTCATACATTTCCTCATTCTCCTTGACACTTTGAACAAGATGATTCTCTCAAAATTTTTTAAGATTAATTCTACGATGAGTCGAGTTTAGTAAGTCGATGGGTAGTCGACTTTGATTAAAAAAAATCATTTTCAACCTTGTTTTGATGGATCTAATGAGTTTCATTGGTTAGTTTTCAAAGCCGACTCCACATCGATTCCATAAAATCGACTTCATGTAGAATTATTCATATTTTAAATTTGATCGCTTTATTTTCATAATCATAAAAGAAACTTGGCATTCTCATTTCTCTGGTACTCCAACCTTTAATCTTGCTCTAAAAATTAAGGCTACCCTTTCCTCAATCCACATTCAAGTTCCACTCCCGTGTAGCTCTTTAGAGGTGGGTTTCAAAGAAAATATCAACGAATTACTTATCTGAAAGGAATCTTTCTAGAGATAAAAATCCAAAATCACTTAGCTCACCACCTCTGATCTTAATACCTAGTTCTTTCATGCAACTAGGTCCATTAGGAGAAGGCTTAACAACATCGAATATCTAAAAATTGAGAGGAACCAATGGATCACTAATCACCCCACCATCACCTATAAAATCCTCCACCACTTTCAAAACTTCTTTTAAACTTCTCATCATGTTACCCCAATGATCTTGATACCCTTTTTCCTAGAAAAATGCTTGATTTGGAAAATGATCATTTGTGCAAAATTCTCACGGATGAGGAAATTTCCTCTATTGTCAAGAATCTGCTTTCCACAAAAGGTTCCGGCCCTGATGCCTTTATTGGTCTTTTTTTTTTATAAAACTACTTTCCACAAAAGCTTTCAGCCTTGATTCCTTTACTAGTTTTTTTTATAAAATTTTCTGGGAAGTCGTTAAGATTGTATATTGGTTGCAGTAAAAAACTTTTTCATTCAGGGTAAACTTTTTAAAGAGATCAATCACACCAATTTTGTCCTGATCCCTAAAATGGATCATCTAAATGAAGTTAACCACTTTCGTCCTATAAGCTTATCAAATGTTTGCTATAAAACTATAGTAAAGCTCTTGGCTAATAGACTAAAATTGGTCCTCCCAATCATCACTTTCCCTAATCAATATGCTTTTGTCTCTGGGCGTTATATTCAGGATAACACTATTCTCGCCGAAGAGATATTCCATTTAATGAAAAAGCGGCTTGGAAGATTTGAGCTTATGACCATAAAAATTGATATGGAAAAAGCTTTTGACTTCATGGAATGGCCGCTCCTATTCTCTGTCCTACATTCAATGAGTTTCAACCAAATCTAGATTAACTAGATTTGAGAATGTATCACGATAGTCTTTTATTCCATTATTTTCAATGGCTCTCCCCTATGGTTTTTTCTGTCCCTCTCGGAGACTTAGATAAGATGACTCCCTCTTTCCTTTTCTATTCATCCTTGGTACGAAGGGTTTTTTCTAACTCCTAATCCATCAAGAGCACCTAAATAGTATCAAAGTCATTAGACTTTCAAAAGGGATCCTCCATTTTTCACCTCCTTTTTACCGACGACTTATCCCTAGAAAATTGTCCTTCCACTTTAGCAAAAACTCTTTTCTCTCATCTGTCCAAGCTGTTAAAGATCTTTTTAGATTTAAAGTATCTCTCCCAAACTCTAAAAAGAGACTTCTCAATAACCTGTTGGATAGAGTTCACAACAAACTACAAGGTTGAAAATAAGAAATCCTTTCCAAAGCAGCAAAAATCGTTCTAATTATAGTTATGGCCAGTACTATTCCTTCCTACACTATGTCCACCACAATCCTCCAGAAGTATCTAACAAAAAAGATGGACCCTTTTTTCAAAGACTGTGGTAGGGTTTTGATGATAATAACCACAAGAAATTTACTCCTAAATCTTAGAAATCCAGTTGCTTACCCAAATCCATTGTGTGGGAGAGGGGGGGGGGGTTAGATCTAAAAAATATGTTTGCTTTTAATGCAACTTTCTTCTCTAAACAAGTTTTGATTAATGATCAATGACTAATAATCTTTGGAATGAGAATTTGTCCAAAAAATACTTGGAAACCTATTCTTTTCTTATAGTCCCTGCCCAACCAACTGGCTCTTGGTTTTGGAAGTTTCTCCTCAAACAAAGAGATTTTATGAAAGGGAGTATCTATTTCCAAATTAATAATGGGGCCATCATAAAAGTCTCGTATGATCCCCGGATTCCGTACCCCCCTTGCTTAATTCAACTAAATTCCCGAAACCCAATCCAGGATAATGATATAAAAGTTTTTGAGCTCACCTTTGAAGAGCCTCAGAGATGGAATCCTCTTCTTCTAAACACCATTTTGTTGGAAGCAACTATTAAGAAGATACTCAAAATTTCTTTGGCTAACTACAACTTTTACTCCACTCCAGTTAAAATTAGATGACTCCACCATTCCTCATGTAAATTTTCTGTCAAGTCTGCTTATGCTACAATTGTCAAAGAAAATAATCATATCAATCCCAATCCTACCATCTTTTTCTTAATTGTCCTTACCTAATAATCTTGTGGAAAAATTCAACCAGGCCCATCGATATATATCTTTTTGCTAACCAAACCTTCTCTTTCTGGATAAATCACATCATCAATCCTCTCATATTTTCAACATCGGAGAAGATTATCTTCATTCTTTCTAACTTTTTGCTACCATAGTAATGTGGGGGGATCCGACACAGATGATGCTGAACTGTCCGATTGTACATTGATAGTGCTAAGGTACTATGAGTTGGTAGATCAGCGTAAATGCATGAAGTGATTGTGATATCTTTTTAATTGGGGCAATTTTAGGTACGTTTCAATTTTTTGGCCATAACTTTGGTTATGGGTGTCATAATCACGCACAAGACCCCAATTCTAAAAACTCTTTTTAACGCGCACGCTGTTCACATTCAGCATGACTCCATGTGCCATTTTCGACCTCAAATTTCACTGTTTTCTCTTTCGAATCATTATTTTTAGTTATTTTTTTACTATTTTTGGTAATATTTCGTTTATCAGTTAGGAAGTAATTTTAAACTCGATTTGGGCTGGATTTTCAAAGATTGCTTATTTTATTTTGAGATTTTGCCCTTTTTGGTAAAATTTGGATACAGACGATTTTTGGCTATACAATCTGGCTTGTGGATTGATTTTAGACATTACTTAATTTTATAATTTTTAGTTGAATCTTAGAGACGTATTCTCTGTGTTTTGAGCGATTTTCTTGTGTTCTTCCCAGTGAATCATTTGTTGAAACTAGCTTGTAAAATAATCACTATTCTATTTGGTGTCACTTAGTCATAGACATTATTTGGTTTGTTAGAAACATAAAGGTCTATAACCATATCATCACCCCTCATGTGGTCTTTGTTGAGTCTGTTCTCAAAATTTTTTATCACCACTCCAAAGTCTAGGATAGTAAAATCAGCCATCCTAACTTGATTGAAGGAAGGATTTCTACAGACTATCATCTCATCCATTTTGATGTAGTGGTTAGAAGTCAGAGAATTATTATTGCCTATCTTTGTTGGCAAAGTTTAGGTGAAATCTTCAAAAGCAGATTTCACTAGAAGCACTAATTTGAATATAGGGGAAGCTTCATCTGCACTGTTGGCCATTGAAGAAGCAAAAATATGAGATATAAGGAAAATTCAGCTTGAAGGGGATTCTAGTGTCACCATCAAAGCCATTAACAATCCTTCATCGACACAAGATTGGACAATGAGACCCATCATTAGTGATATTAAGCACCAACTTCTTTTCTTCTCTGAATGGAATGCGGTAAATATTTATCGATCTTACAATTGATAATGCATGTAGTCATTTGACATTAAGTACAACCTTGTGCATTGGGCAGTGTTAAGCATGATTCCTATACTAGATTTTGCATAAAAAAAATCGAAATGATATTCGTTTATGAAAATGTGAATGATATGTTTTGGAAAAGAAATGTAAAAATAACCTCACATATTTGCTCTAAATTACTAATGAGTTTGTATGAAAAATGTTTTTTTGTCATGATTGTTATTTATATGAGCATATTTTTGACATCTTGACATAAATTTGTTCCGAATCTATATTGGAAAAAAGTTTAAATGATCTGAATTTATTTCAGTACTCAATTTTCATATGAAAAGCATCTAAAAAAATTCCTTGACATGAGTTTCTAATTCTGTTTTGTCACTATTTTATTCCATTAAGGTTCAATCATGATGATAATAGTTGTATACGACTCAGCCACAAGTGACCATTGTGGCATACGACTCAATTATGGGTAATAATGGTGGTATATGATTCAGTCACGAGTGATAATAGTGGTATACGACCCAATCTTGAGTAATAATATTGGCATACAGCCTCGTCATTGGTATAATGATGGTTTATAATTCAATCATAGGGGTTAAACATGGTACGACCTAGCCATAAATGACAATAGTGGCATATGGCCTCGGTGTGGGTTTATGGTGGTTTATAACCCTATTACAGAGGCTAAATATGGTATCTGTCTCTATATATTACTTGGATATGGTGATGATGTCTCAAATTTTGATATGCTAAAGGTTTTTTGAATAAGAATATTTTTTTGAAAGTGTTCCGATATTTTTGGTAACATGTTTTGATTTTGCATTATGAAAACAAATGTTTTGATTCTACATTATTTTTTTTATGCATTTTAAACTCTATAAATGCTCATATTTACATACTAGTATATATTTTCTGCTTATTGAATTGTTGATAACTCGTCTCTTATCTCTACATATTTTTTAAATAATATTAATGATTTAGCTGGAAATCAAGAATAGGAAGCTTGAGGAATATTAGCTAATCTTAAAAAAATAAGTGCCTTGGTACAATTTGTTATTGGAGGGCTTTGTGAAGTAAACTTATTATTTTATGTGACTTGAGTATTTTAAGACATAAATTTTTGGAGTCTTTATGGAGTTTTTAGCTAGTTGTTTTGTTGAAGTTTTCTTTAATGTAACATAAATGTTTGAGTGAACGATTAGATCTATATTTTATATAGTTTGAAATACATATAATTGTGTTATGGGAGATGACTTAGATTACAAGAGCTAAATCTCCGGACCTTCTGGTTCGGGACATTACAAATGAAGTTTCTAGCGCAAAGACAACAAGCTCCTGTCATGAAATTGGAGCATCACAGAGAATAATTTTAGTTGATACATTTACCTGAGCAGAATTGTATTGGTTGGCTGATGTCATGGATATTTTGTGTGTATATTCTTTTCGTAATTAAGGTTTGGCTTCATAGATACGATAAAATAAAATGAGATAAAAGTTAGAAATTTAATAAAATATTATTATAAAATAATTTTTTAATATTAATTTTATTTTAAGATTTAAAAAAGTTGATTTGAAATTAAAAAAATAAATTTTTTATTTTATTTTATATAAAAATTAATAAAATAATAAAATAAGATAAAATAAAATGAGATAAAATGAAGATATTTATAAAGGTAATCAAGTTTAAGTTGCTTAATTTTTGTCCTTTTGTGCTGAGTTGTTTCACATGTACAGTTGGCTAGCTAGACAGCAGTATGAGCGACTATTTTATTGCACAATTTTTTGGGAAAAGTTTTTAGAGCTGTCTTTGGAATTATAGTACTTGTTCCTTATATATTAATAATAATTTCCACTCATGCAATTTCAATTATAAGAAGTACTAGAGTCGATCTTCTTTTGCATATGAAACTCTCTTTTTTCTTCTCATCTATCTCTTCTTCTTTTCTGCCTTTCCAAGAGCTAATCTGCACCTTGCATGTTTTCTTACAAGGATCGACCAAAATGTTTTCAAATTAGTTCTTTATCACCACACTAGATATACCTATAATCATGCGAAAGTTTACTTACGTACATTAGCATACATAAAAAATCATTTGTGTTTTTATTCTTTTTATGAATATAAATAAGTCCAGCATGCAGTACTAGTATGTGGGGTCATGATTTCAAATTTGTAAATATATAGTATAACGTCTCATCATCACGAAATATTATACTATCAAAATGAGCGTGCGGAGGATGTGGTCTTGATCAAGTTATAATTAGCTTTTAGTAGATTAAGATATGGCGCTGATCTCATTTTCAATTTTATCATGAAATGCCACATTATTAAATTGGAAAATGTTATTTGCCTTTAACCTTAAACATTTTTTTCTCATAATTTCCCTTATGTATTATCAAATTATTAGAAGGTAATTAAAGGATGGTCATGATAAATAGGTTTTCATGATCAGTAAGATAAATGCTCTAATTATAAAGCATTTATACAAAAATTAATTAAATAAATTAATATAATTTGATGTAATTTATCATATAATAAAATTACTATTTTTTATTGTAAAGTAGAAATGACGAATCATATGAATTAATCATGTCAGTTTGTTAGATTATTTTTGTATAATCTATTTATAAATGTAGCACTCATCTTCTAGCAATTATTTGTGAGGAATAGATTATTTGAGATCAAAATAAACTTATTTTGACAATAAATTATCATTTTATTGGAAATAATTTATGGTAAATAAATAATTTTCTTTCAATACCGTACATACGCAAGAGGAGAATACTTCAAGTATGCAATTATGCCAAACCCCACCACTAAATTGAAGTGGTGCGTTAAAAAAGTGTCGTTATCACGTATACGTCCTCCTTTAATCTTTACACGACTTCCTTTTCTTTGCCCTTCTTTTGCCAATGTATATTTATATAACGTAAAACGCTGAATTTGGCCTCGACCTCTGTGGCTTTGTTCCCACCTATCAGTTGCAGTAATTAGAACGTGACGAAGATGGAGACTGAGATTTCCAACCTGCAAAAATATAATGAAGGCGATGACGTCGATCGTCTGAGGAGAACCGGTCAATAATTCATCATGATCTATAGCATACTATCGTGATCTTCATTTTTTATTATTTTTTCTGATGTTTTTCCAGTACCATGATTAGGTCATGTTTGGAGCGCAAGTTCTGGGATTTTTCCAGCTGTGATCGGGAGTGGGATTCTTCATTTAGCATGGGCTATGTCTCAACTGGGATGGATTGGTGGTCCTTTGGTTATGCTCTTCTTCTTCGCTGTGACAGCCTGCACATCTATTTTGCTCTCTGCATGTTATCCATCTGCAGAAAACCCTAATACCATCATGGGAAAGAAAAGGAACACTTATGATCACCCAATGACTTTAAGAAGCAATTACCATACTTACCTGAATGCTGTCAGAACAATTCTTGGTGATTGTGGCTTTCATATCTGCCATAGAAGTTCATCATGATTAATGCATTTAGTACTTGTCGTAGATTTAAATTTTCTACTCTTATTTTCCTAGGTCAAGAACATGCCCTAATGTACAGAATAGTTAATGGCTTCAACCTTTTTGGAATGACAATTGGGGACATAATAGCATCATCCTTGAGCATGATGTAAGTTTGAATTAAGTATCAGAATTTCGATTTTGGATTATCCATATAATATACTAGCTAGGCGGTTTAATGACTGTTCAATGTTCTTGATTCATGAAATTACAGGGCAGTAATGAAATTTCATTGCATCCGTGTCGACCTCGGCAAAGATGGATGCCACATGATGAATATAAATACCTTTATGATTGCTATTGGCGTCTTTCAAGTATTTCTCTCTCAAATTCCTTCCTTTGATTGGCTGTGGCAGCTCTTCTATGTCGAACCTTTCATGTCCTTCATCTATTCAACATTTCTTATTGTTCTTTCTGTTGCCAAAATTGCAGGCAGGTTCATTATTGTAGTGCTTTGCCATTTTTCTAAAATCTAAATAACATTTAATTATCTTAAGATATAAATACAAGTTCATAACCTATCAAAAAAAAAAAAAATTCAAGTTCATAAATGAATTCATTTCCTATATATGTTCATAACCTATTAAAAAATACAAAGTTCATAGAATTCATGTCCAAAATAATAAATAAAAAACTCATCATTAATCCCTAGTTCAATCTAATCTTGAGAAAAATCTTTTTTGAGTCCCGCACGCCCTTATAATCGCCAATCCTGAATATAAGGCTCCATTTGGATTCGGAGATGAGATGAATTGAGATGAATTTAGTTTATTTTTTAATATTATTATTATTTTGGAATTTGAACAAGGTGTATTGGAATTTGAAAAATGTGTATTAAGATTTGAAAAAAGTGTATTGAGATTTGAAAAATGTGTATAAGAATTTGTGTTTTGTATAAAAAATTATAAAAATATAATGATGAAATGGAAGTGAGTTGAGTTAAACTCACTTCACTTCTGAATCCAAATAGGGCCTAAGTCTTCATTACCTTCCTCACTAATATTTTCTACTATTTGATATTTCTTTTAATTATTTTTTTTTGCTGGTCTTGATCTTCACAATCCAAACACTGTTTTTATTTTTTTGGTTGAAGTGAGAAATTAAATCATGACTTGTACTAATACTTACTAATTACGATCAGCATGCATTTGTTAAGAGGCCTCTTCAATTATGTTCTATACATTGAAATGTATCATAGAATAAAATATTTCTGACTTTACTTGTTGCTGTGTCAATTAATAGAAAATGGAGAGTTTAGGGGAAGCCTGACTGGATTAAGCTTCGGTAGAATGACTCTACTAAAAAAGACATCAAAGATCTTCCTAGCAGTTAGTGACATAGCTTTTGCATATCATGCTTACTCCAACACCATTTTTAAAGTTCTGGTACTGTATTTCTCTCCAAGTATATGCCCTTAAGTCATTTTTTCTTATATTATATGTTGAAGTACTAACGATATAAATTAATATAATTAAATTAAACAGGACAAGAAAATAAAGAAGGCCATTGTTATGCTTAGCTCTGCCTCGATGAACATTTTGTACATGCTTTGTAGCTGTGCAAGTTATGCTGCTTTAGGAGATCAAGGCACCCGTAAAGACCTCGCTAATTTCGGTTTCGGTTTCAATAACCTATATAATTGGCTGCTTTTTGCGGCAAATGTTACCTTGGTCATCCAATGTGTTGGTGCATACCAAGTTCATTCTCGAGCACTCTCCGATGTGATTGAGGATGCCGTAACAGACAGATTTCCTACCCTCATCACCAGTGAGATCAAAATCCAATGGTTTCCACTGATTTGGAGAACAATCTTTGTGGTCACAACTATTCTGATATCAATGCTTCTGCGGCTCTTCAACGACGACGTGGTTGGACTTACTGGAGCATTAGGGTTTTGGCCTCTTACAGTTTACTTGCCTGTGGAGATGTATGTAGTGCAAAAGAAGATACCAAAGTGGAGTACTAAATGGATTCTCCTCCAAATCATGAGTGGCTTGTGCCTTATCGTCACCATAGCAGCAGCAATGGGCTCCATTGCTGGGTTTGTTCTTAATCTGCAGACTTGAGCCCTTCAAGAAAAACGACGAGGCCAAGCTTCAGAAACCCAAGTCATGCTAGCTATCTCCCTTAATGACAGAATATCGATGGTGCGAAGAACTTCAATCCTGCTTGTTTAATTAGTTCTATAAAAAGCAGGTTTGGTCTATGTGTGTACTAGTGTTTTTTTTTTTTCTATTTCTAATCTATATGTCTACTAGTATTGATTGACCTAAAATAAAGCAAGAACGCCAGAACTTTTTCTGAAGATTTCAATTAATGCCTGCTGTATGTAGATATATTAAAATTTTGGATATAACATAGAACAACACATTTAAAACGATTCCTAGATTTTTCATTTAACCATAACGCTAGTTAACAGTACTACACGCGTGGGGATAACCCGCTTGTAAATAAAGAGTTATAAAGTATTCTATAGGATTAAAATATAAAATTTAGTTTTAAGTTTCAAGAGTGCAAAGCCGCGGTCGCGTCAAGAGTTGGGTGCTGTTCTTCTTATATTCTAGAATCTCGAGGACGCGGACTTAATAATTAGGAACTCCCCACTCATAATAGAAGTACGGAACGATAATGAAGGAATTATATCGCATGTTCTCCTTACATTCCAAATTCACAGATTTTATAATAATAAAAAAAGAAATCCTGGGACAGGGTGTAAAAAGGTCAGTTTCTTTTTCTTTTTTTTTTTTTAAAAAAAAAACCAAAAAATATACAAAAAGAAATTAAATGCATTTTCTAAGCTGGGCGCATACGGTAGTGGAGGGGGAGGCCGGGAGGGAATACACTCGCGCCTTTTACAAACCTGTTTGAATATATAAGTTAGAAGAACTATCTTATTCATCTTTATCTTATTTTAACTAATAATTATTTTATTATTATTTGTAAATCATCTTAATTTATTTAAATTTTTTTTATCTCACTATCCAAATGAACTTTTAACCCTTGTTAACAAGAAATGAAAGCAACTTACATACATGAGTGAAATCAATGAAATGCGTGATTAATGACAATATAAGTTAATTGGTAAAATGACTCCGTACGTAAGCCTTGACAAAGTACTTTACACATGAACTGAACTGTTACATAATATAACTTTGATTATACATGCATGCATGCATGTAAGGGCGGAACTACTCATAAGCTAGGGGCTACTGCCCCTCAAAGTTTTTGAAAATTTAATATAATACACAAATATATATTTTTCATATAATTAAAATTGCCCTCCAATTTTTTTTTTTTAAAAAAGTATTGCCCCCCAATAATACTCAGGCCTCTAAAACTTTTATTGAAATTGTCCTATCAAATTCCAATACTCACCCAATCTACTCTAACTTTTTATTTTACCTGACAATAAATATCCAAATTGTCCCCCCACTCTAGCTTGATGTGTCGATGTATTTAAGATTTTTAAAATATGTCTACATTATCTGAATCATGCAAATGACTAACAATTTCAAAAAAATCAAATATTTATTATTTGATTGATATATTAATTCGTCTAATATTGACTCCTCTAGTTTTTACTACTATTACTATTACTTAACGAGTATTTTCTACCATAAAATTTATAAAAATTAAATTGCATACTTGAATGGAAGATAAGTTTCTTGTAGCTTATTTGTTAGTTTATATTAAGAAAAAAAATTGTCAAGAATTTCACTTCAAAAATGATAATAGATGAATTATATTCCATGAAAATCGTTGTTGATCTTAATTTAAAAAGAAAATCGTCTAAGGTCCCGTTTGGATTCAGAAGTGAGTTAAGCCCATTTCAACTCACTTCCATTTCATCATTATATTTTTATAATTTTTTATACAAAACACAAATTTTTATACACCTTTTTCAAATCCCAATACACATTTTTTAAATTCCAATACCCATTTTTCAAATCCCAAAATAATAATAATATTAAAAAATAAACTAAACTCATCTGAGCTTATATCATCTCCGAATCCAAGTAGAAAAATTATCTTATACACCCTTTTGTAATAGTCTCTAACAAATTATGAAAATCTTAAAAAAATTATCTTATAAGATGATTTAGAGATAGATATTTTTTATATATAATTTTGTGATATATAATTATTATTTATATATATAATTATGTGCAAAAAATACTCACACATACCATATACTTTATCAATCGTCCTATTAAACACTAAATCCTAGATTCATCCATGTTATATATTCTAATGAACATTGAACGGAAAGTAGTTATAATCATATATAGTCTAAAATCGGTTTGCCTGGCTCGTTTGCTCTTGGATATCTTCAAGAGCAAGCCTATTGGATGATTACGCTATATATAAGTATACTTTGCAATTGATTAGTGAGTTTTACGTACTAAATTAGAAATAAAGTACGTACGTAGTCACCAGACTTTGTTTGAATATATATCAAGAGTATCTCAATTGATCTATGAATAATAATAAAATAATAATAATATAATATTAATATATAATCTATTATTATATATAAAAACCAAAATTTAAAATAATGTTAATGAAAAAAATATTTGATCGGTTTGAATAATAAGTTAATATTATGAAATATTCCACGACTCTTATTCACAAAGATCATTTCATCATTATAAAATATAATAAAGTGATTATGTATAATGAATTACTTAGATTTATAAAATTTAACATAAATAACGATTTGCACATTATACGAATTATAAACTTGTTTATGCATAATAATGAATTATGTGGTCTTGAAATATCTAAGAACAATTATGTTTACTAGCCTTACGGCCTGCTGATGTGATTACAGATGAAAAAGAATCTCGTGACGTTAGTTTTGGAGCAAGTTTCCATATTGATACACAGCCTCATGAAGGCATTATGCGGGATCTCACTTAGTGGAAAATATATATATAATATTTTTAATTTTTCCGTAATATTTTTCATCTATTTTTTTACTATTTCTAATTATTTTTAAAAAATTTTAAAAAATACAACATTATTATCAAATATATTTTTTATAAATTAAAAAAATACTAACAAAATACTAAAATGACAGTCAAAATTTTCAGTCCGAAATTCCGTTTGTGACTTTAGTATTCCTGTTTCAATATACAAAACCAAGGTAAAAAGGGCTAACAATTAACATGCCTGAGCAGATTCAGTCATTAAATATGCTATTTTAGAAGTGCATAGAAGAAAGTGTAGACCAAAATAGGAATACAAATAGTTGCAAGGTATGTGTACGCGTGGTATACAGTCTACAGACCCTTGACGGTGACCAGAACGTCCAACAGCCACGGCAGCAAAATCTTTCATGATCTTTGTTCTAAAAAGTTGATGCCACGGTCATCAGTTGCATTCAGCTCCAGCACCAGCAGTACCATAGTCCCTAGAATTGTAGAGCCCAGACCTGCAAAACAACGTGGTTCTGTTACAAAGGGCAGATCTGAAAATTGTTCAGTTGGAATGTTGAGCAGAGTTAAATTAAGATAAATTAAGTTGAATTTTTTTTATAAGCAATAGTAAATTGAGTTGATGTATTGAAATTTGTTGACCTCATTTAAAATAAATTTAGATGTATTTAAATATTAAAATTAGTCTAAATGTATTTATGTGAAAGGATGATTTTTTTTTTAAATTTTATATATAAAGAAATTTTGAATTAAAATAAATTTAATAATATAAGAGTTGGATATTTAAATATTAAATTAAATTTAAAATTAAACTGAACTGAATTAGTCTCAATCGAATCTAATTTCATTTACCAATTCCACCATCTAGATGGATGATGGTCTATTGTTGTCATGAGGATCGATGATGCCAATTACTTAAGTATCCAAAGTCCGTGTGAAAGACAGGTTTTATAATATATATGTGTTATGTATAGTCCAAAATTGCTCATCCGTGGGGTCAATAATCTGAATATATAGGCATGTCAAGGTAGGGTAAATATCAAAAATAAAATAAATAACACTTAATAGAGCTTCACTTAATTGTGTATAGCCCCATAGAATAGAATTTTTTTATTTGATGCTGTGCGTAAAATGACAAGCAACCCATTCCTAGTTGTTTCCTTGACTTTTCAGTCCTATTCAAAATGCATTTTTTTTAAAGTATAGCAGGGTCAATAATCTGAATAAACACGATAAGTAAAAGTCTTTAAACGTGTTTTGAATATAAAAAAGTGTTCAGAAAAAAATTTTATATTATTTATAAATAAGATTTTGGATATGCTTATAAGTAATGTATAAATCTTTCTTATTGAATCGATTTTATAAGATGAATTAGGCTCATAAATTTCTATATGGTATTATAACTTACTATAGGACGAATGAGGGTCCACAGACTCCACACTACTTATTATCCCGTGACAAGAATTAGAAAAATTACTGACTTACACGTGAGAGAGGGTGTTGAGGAATAAATCTCACATTGTCTATAGATAAGGTCTTGAATATGCTTATAAGCAATATACAAATCTCTCTTATTGAATCGATTTTATAAGATGAATTACGTTCATAAATTTTTAAAACAGGCCCAAATATTTGAAGCTCTATATTTGATGTCCTTTTCAAAATGACAAGCAACGTCCCACAAATTAGCTTTTGTTCTCCATTCATTTCCCAACCATACACAAAGCGTCATGGTATCTTCCCATTTAGCTTTAGCAGATTTTTTTTCCACATTTCTCTCTAAACATTTCTAGAAGCTCTACGCCCCCACTTCTCTCTCTCTCTCACCTTCTCCCTTCTCTCTTTGAAACATTTCTATGCCTAGAAGATTTTTTGCTTAATTTATGAAAATATTATAATTAATAATAACAACCAAACCAAGAATATGATAAGATTATTTCTTTACGGGAAAGATTTAAAAAAAAAAATTGGCTTTCGTAGAAAACCGTTCTTTTGCTTTTGTTTTTTCCACTAAATGCATGACCCAAAACTTATAGATACATCCACCAAATTCTGCAACCCAATAGACAAGATTGAACTTCGGATTTTACTTGTTTGTAATTTTTTTTTTTTGAATTGTGTTTGTTTGTTGAGCTTTTGTTGTCGTTGGTTATGCAGATGATTGAATCCCTGATAAAGAAGCCGAAGCTTCACTGGATTTTTTATTGAATGATGCCAATGAGGCATTGATTGTACGAGGTTTAGGTTGAATCCGGTTCAGCTTTTTGAAACTTTGCCTCTTGCAAAAGCCACGCAATGTAAAAGTAGAGGAGGGATTTATAATTGATGAATCTCGAAGCTTTTTTCTAAGGAGATCATCTATTTCTGAAGTGCAGTGCATAATCGGCCCTTTGTGGCCTCTACGTGGCATTCTATCACTGGTCTCTATTATTTGATGAAAAGTGGATAGTCAGAGGAGTGGAACTAGGATTTAGTGTTATATGCACAAATCAATATATATTAATTTGTTAGGCTAAATCTATTATTTATATATTAAATAGATTATAATATATGCACAATAGCACAAATCTTTATATTTTTCTATATATATATATATTAATTTTTTAGGCTAAATCGATTATCTATATAAATATAAATTATAATATATATGCAGTATACAAGTCACAAATTATATTAATTTTCTATTTAAGTAAAGACTAAAATAAAGATAACTAGAAGTCTAGAATGATAGAACCTGAGGTGTTAAAAACTTGAACCAATGGCAACTAAGCAAGAGCAAGCTGAGTAGAGTGACTGTGAGCAAATAACAAGCTCCAATGGAGTTATGGACCAAGTCATCGGTAAATCTACAGCCCAATGAGCCCACTAGTGAGTCTAAGCTCCAAATAACTTCATATACAAGTCTACCTAAGTATAAACGGCAACATAACACCAGTCCAAGCCGAAGACCCAAGTTCAACAGTTTCGCAAATTGCAAATCGCAAATCGGCAATTTCAGTTTGGAAATTTCAGATTTAGAAAGACAAAACGTTAAAATGAGAAGGTAAAAGCCCATATCAGTATATGTATATGGCACCAACACAGCAACACTCAAGGGGCAAGAGTCAACACGCAATGGCAATGCCCAACGGTACAAAAGCTAGCGTGTAGCAGGAGTCGCATATCACATGTAAAGTGTAGCAGGTCTGTTGCGTACAGTTAGGAGTTGCATCTCGCATTGATCATTGGATAATTATTCTATTTTACGTATAAACCATTGGTTTTAGGGGGGCTATAACTAGTAGGAGAAAAATCTACTGGGTTGGGGGGTTGAAATCTCAACATTGGAGACTGATCTCTAATAATTTACGTACTAAAATGAATTTTTAAAAAATTTTGGGGGGCGGTAACCCCCCATTGGTATGCATGGTTCCGCCCCTAGATAGTCTTGTCTGAAGTTAATTAAACTCTTGCGTCAAAGCATTTAAGGAAACAACTCTTCCATGATGTACATTGAGCAAAGTTGGTGCTTATACAAGCAGATGGAAGCAATTTATACAAAGCAATCGGCGTGCCCTCGAAGCACATTGTAATAATGTTCAAAGCAAAACTAAAAGTTAAACTAAACTAAATTAAAGATCTATAAGCAAGATATAGGTGCGTGCATGTAGTGGTAACCCAAATAACTGGTGGGCGATGGCAAGCACGGTACTCATGGTGGTCTTGCCTTTGCCGGGTGTGCCGGAGGGTGCATGTGCGGGCATTAAGAACTAATTAGTCTGTGTTTGAATTCAAAATTCATCTCATCTGATCATATCATCTAATCATTATAATTTTTTCAAATTTTTATTTAAAATATAATAAACAATACAATCTTTTCAAGTTTTGAAATAATAATAATATCAAAAAAATAAAATTTTAATAATACTTTATTCAATTTTTTGTCCTCGTTTAGATTTAAATTTGTTTAATCTTATCTTAATCTCATTATTACAATTTTTTCAAATATCGAAATAATAATAAAAAAATAATATCCTAACTATATATTATTTAATTATTTTTATTTTTTATCTTATTTTATTTTATTTATCTTATTTTTTAATCCAAATGAGATATTAGAAAGAAAAACAAAAGACAAAAAGAATATTGAGAAAGGGACTTGTAAGGTGTGGGACTGAACCACGGTCCGCGGCCTCCTCCATGTGTGCTACATCTTTCACTTTGCGAATTTGACCGACTGAACCATTTCACACGGAAATGATAAAAGGCAGCTCTACCGCCACAAACGCGTTATCCCAACTGGATACCGCTTTTTTGTTTTTAAATGTATTTTTTTAATACTCCATGCATGAATACTCCAAATTTAGAATGATGGAGACATTGCTGAGTTTGAATTTGAAAATGAAATGTGATGAATTTAGATAAGTTGAAATAAATTATTTTTTAATATTATTATTATTTTATAATTTAAAAAAGTTATCTTAAAAATTAAAAAATTTGTATTGAAATTTAAAAAATTATATTAAAAATTATATTTTATATAAAAATATAAAAAAATTTAATAATGAATTTGAAATAAATTGAAATGAGAAGGACTCATTCACAAATACTAACGGATTAAAAAGTAAAAATTATTTGATTTTTTTAATATATTTTTTAAGGCAAGTGAGAGTATATATTAATAAAAGTAAAGAGAGGAGCTCAGCAATCATCTCATAGGTTCATAGGTTCCAAACTTCAAATCTAAGCTGCAGAAAAACATTAAAAGTGGTGATTTTTTAAATATGCTAAAAAAACCAGAAAATCAAAGCAAAACTTTGAACGACTCATGAATCCATGATCAATGTCTCCTTGACCAACAATATGCTAAAAAAAAGTCATCCGGTTTTGAGAAAATGAGAAAAATGTGTTGCTGTGGACCACATCACGAATATTAGCTAGATTGAAACCATTGATGTGAAGATCACATAGAAAATCTAAAAGGGAGGAAGAGACCAATTAGCTAGCAGGCATCATGTCCAATTTGGGGCGTAACATGTTGTGTTCTACTTTCATAATTAGCTGTAGTGGCGGAGTAAACAAAATTAAAATAAAATATCTAAAATATTTTTTATTTTATTTTTATATAATTTTTTATGTGATATAAAATAATCTGATGGTAAGATTTATAGTAAAAATAAAATATATTTAATATAATTTATGTATTAAAAACATATATGATATATTAAAAATGTGTCATGATCATAATAACAATATATTAAAATACGTTATAAATCATCTAATTTTTATTTTTATTTTTATTTATAATAATAACATGTCATTAGATCATTATATTATTTTATTTTATATGAGGTATATTATTTTAGATAAAATTAATATTATTTTACTAAATCATAAAAAACCAATATATATATATTTTTATTTTTATTTAAAAAAACATATATATTTTTTTAGGGGCCCCCTTGTCCAAACGTGACTCCACCATTGATTTTATATTCAATTTCTATGGTATTGATTCCATGGGGGATGTCTGTGAGAGAGGTTATATACTTGCGGATCATGATGAACAATATTAATGTTAAAATTGCCAACATCGATTTTGAGATTAATGGGTTGATCTCAATTAAATCTAATTTTATCTACCAATCCTACCATTTAGATGGATGATGGTCTATTGTTGTCATGAGGATCGATGATGCCAATTACTAAAGTATCCAAAGTCCGTGTGAAAGACAGGTTTTATAATATTATATATGCTATTTCTAGTCCAAAATTGCTTATCCGTGGGGTCAATAATCTGGATAGGCATATCAAGGTAGGATAAAGATCAGGAAAAAACGAATGACAAGCAACCGAGGTTAACTGCTTAATTACAAAAGAAGTTCTATTTTTCATCTACCAATTCCACCATCTAGATAGATAATGGTCTATAGTTGACATGAGCATCGATGATTCCAATTACATAGGTATCCAAAGTCCGTGTGAAAGACAGGTTTTATATATTACATAGGAATCCAAAGTCCGTGTGAAAGACAGGTTTTATAATATTATATATGCTATTTATAGTCCAAAATTGCTTATCCGTGGGGTCAATAATCTGAATATATAGGCATATCAAGGTAGGGTAAAGATCAGAAAATAAAATAAATAGCACGCAATAGAAGAATAAAATTCTTAATTATTTGATGTTGTCCTTAAAATGAAAAGCAACCCATTCCTAGTTGTTTCCTTGAATTTTCAGTCCTCTTCAAGCACCGTAGAGTCAATAATCTGAATAGACACGGTAAGGAAAAGTCTTAAAAGATCAGGAAAAACAAATTATAACGCGTTACTACGCGAAAACGCCCAAACATTTGAAGTTTTATATTTGAATGATGTCCTTTTCAAAATGACAAGCAACGTCCCACAAATTAGCTTTTGTTCCCCATTCATTTCCCAATCATGCACAAAACTTCATGGGTATCTTCCCATTTATCTTTAGCTGATTTTTTCCCACATTTCCCTCTGAAACGTCATTTCTAGAAGCTCTACGCCCCCACTTATCTCTCTCTCTTCTCCTTCCTTCTCTCTCTGAAACATTTCTATGCCTAGAAGATTTTTTTCTTAATTTATGACAATATTATAATTAATAATAACAACCAAACCAAGAATATGATCAGATTATTTCTTTACGGGAAGGATTTCAGAAAAAAAAAAAGGCTTTTGTTGATAACCGTTCTTTTGCTTTTGTTTTAATTTCCACTTAATGCATGACCCAAAACTTATAAATACATCAACCAAATTCTGCAACCCAATAGACAAGATTGTACGAGGTTTAGTCTGAATCCGGTTAAGCTTTTAGAAACTTTGCCTTGCAAAAGCCACACGATGGAAAGGTAGAGGAGGGATTTATAATTGATGAATCTCGAAGCTTTTTTCTAAGGAGATCATCTATTTCTGAAAGAGCAGTGCTGTGCAGTAGCCACTGTTGGCAGCATCCGCAACCTCCCATCTCATATAAACAGTAAAAATACTGTTCATACGAGATAGGAGGTTGCGGATGCTGCCAACAGTAGCTGCTGCAAATGTTTTTCCTTTCTGAAATGCAGTGCATAGTCGGCCCTTTGTGGCCTCTACGTGGCATCCTACCACTGGTCTCTATTATTTGATGAAAAGTGGATAGTCTTGTCTGAAGTTAATTAAACTCTTGCGTCAAAGCATTTAAGGAAACAACCCTTCCATGATGTACATTGAGCAAAGTTGGTGCTTATACAAGCAGATGGAAGCAATTACAAAGCAATCAAAGTCCCCTCGAAGAACATTGTAATAATGTTCAAAGCAAAACTAACAGTTAAACTAAAATAAATTAAAGATCTATAAGCATTAAGCAACATATAGGTGCGTGTAGTGGTAACCCAAATAACTGGTGGGCGATGGCAAGCATGGTACTCATGGTGGTCTTGCCTTTCCGGGGAGCGCCCGAGGGTGCATGTGTCCGAATTCAAAATTCATCTCATCTAATTATATTATCTAATTATTATAATTTTTTCAAGTTTTTATACAAGATATAATAATCAATACAATCTTTTCAAATTTTAAAATAATAATAATATCAAAAAAATAATAATATTCTAATAATACTTTATTCAATTTTTATCATTATTTAGATTTGAATTTATTTTATCTCATCTCAATCTCATTATTACAATTTTTTTTAAATATCGAAATAAAAAAAAAATTATATCCTAACTGTATATTATTTTATTTTTTATTTTTATTTTTATCTTATTTGATTTCATCTCTTTTTTTTTAATCCAAATGAGATATTAGAAAGAAAAACAAAAGACAAAAAGAATATTGAGAAAGGGATTTGTGAGGTCTGGGGACAGAACCAAGGCCTCCTCCATGTGTGCTACATCTTTCACTTTGTTAATTTGACCGACTGAACCATTTCACACGGAAATGATAAAGGGCAGCTCTACCGCCACAAACGCGTTATTCCAACTGGATACCGCTTTTTTGTTTTTAAATGTATTTTTTAATAGTTTTTAATATTTTTTTAAATTATAATATTAGTAGGAAATAAATCATTCACCATGAAATTAAATATTTTTTTTATTGTAAATAATCTTTTTAATTATAAGTAATTAATCACAAAGACCACTATTTCTTGTAGTGAGTAACGGTAGCTCTCCAAGTAAGAAAAATAAAAACACCTAATTGGAATTTGTGGAGTTTTATATCATATAAAAAATTATACAAAAATACAATAAAAATATTTTATATGATATATTAAAAACATGTCATCAAAAGTAGAACACAGCTAATTATGAAAGTAGAACACAACATGTTACGCCCCAAATTGGGCATGATGCCTGCTAGCTAATTGGTCTCTTCCTTCCTTTTAGATTTTCTATGTGATCTTCACATCAATGGTTTCAATCTAGCAAATATTCTTGATGTGGTCCACAACAACACATTTTCTCATTTTCTCAAAACTAGTCCAACCCGATGACTTTTGTTTTAGCATATTGTTGGTCAAGGAGACACGTTACAAGAAAAAAGATTATTAGTGACTCAACATTAACAACGAAAATGATTATTAGTGACTAAAATAGATTATTAGCAACTAAAATAAATTATTTCCAACTAATAAAAACATATATGATATATTAAAAACATGTCATTATAATAATAATATATTAAAATGTGTTAGAAATCATTCAATTTTTATTTTTATTTTTTATTTATAATAAAAACATGTCATTATATTATTTTACTTTATATGAGATATATTATTTTAGATAAAATTAATATTATCTTATTAAATCATAAAAAATCAATATATATATATATTATTTTTTATTTAAAAAAACATATATATATATATATATATTTAGGGGCCCCCTTGCCCAAACGTGACTCCGCCATTGATTTTGTATTTAATTTCTCTGATATTGATTCCAGGGGATGTCTGTGAGAGATATGATATACTTGTGGATCGAGATGGAAATATTTGATCAGGTTCTAGATATAACAATGTATCAGAGGCTTGCATACTTCTCCCTTTTTTGGGTTTTTCTTTGCAAATAGCCTTCATTGATGAAAAGGAACTGAAGGATACAAACCCCACATGCCATGATGAACAATAATAATGTTAAAATTTGCCAACATCGATTTTGAGGTTAATATATTTTGACTACTCTCTCTAAGTTTCAAAAGCAATGAGAAGAAATCTTGCGACTACTATATTGCAAAATGGATTAGTTGACATTTCAAGCTTTCCTAACTGCTGCATATTGCAATTGATTCATTTCCTTGGTGTTTAGGCAAATAAAAGCACTTCTGCGGACTTTCGGGGAAGTCCAAAAGGTGATCAGCAATGCCGGCCAGAGCGATTGATTGGCTAATTGTGGACGTAAAAAAAGCGATCTTTATCATGAGAGCACCTCATGACTACATACGCAGTACCCATAATAATGTGAGACTTTTTTTTTATCATGATAACAAGCCTGAATTCATTCATTGCACTAAAGTTTCAGCTTACAACATGTCCCTGCTAACTATACAAGAGATACATTCAGGTGAAATCTCTAAGTCATAAATATCCTCATTACAAGATAAGGCATTCTTTGGTAAGCCATCATGAGCAGCTTGGTTGAACTCTCGCTTTGTGTATGCAGCCTCCCAAACAGCAAATGAATTCAATAATCTCCTTGTGTCCGAGATCAGCAAACCACCATAGCTCCAGTCTGACTTGGCATCTTTTAAGAGCCTAACAACATTGAGAGCATCTCCTTCGAGCTGGATATGATGAATACCAAGTTCTTTAGTAAAAATAACTCCAAGCATTAATGCATAGGGCGCTTCACCTGTAAAGGGACTTACAAACCCTGCATGATCCCTAACAATAGCTCTAATTCCAATAAGACCCAGATCAGCTTGTATAGCAACATCCCAGTTGAGTTTATAAAAAGCTTTAGGGGGTTTTGTCCATATATACCTGCCGCTGGTTCACAAGAGAATTAGTAGAAGTGCTTCTGTTGTGACTCCCTTGCACTTTTGGTAACAAATCTGTTTCACCTCTAACTTGATTAACCAAAGCAGAAGGATGTTTGAAAGTGTTATCATGCAGGAAGCCATAATAATGTGAGACTTACCACATTAATGTATATAAACAGTAATTTGTATTTTGATTCTTTTTATAAAATATAATAATTCTTGCAGTTTGTGGGGTGATTTCAAATTTGTAAATAATATATATATATATATATATACATATATCATGCTACCAAATGGGAGTGCATGCACTAGAAGATCTGGTACTGGTACTACTGATCAAATTATTAGGTTATAGGTTAAGATATACTCTCATTTTTCAATTTGAGAGTACTCATTTTATCATGAAATGCCACAATTAATCTTGTTAAACTGAAAATTGTTAGTTGTGATCGTCTCCTAAAATATCGTTTTCTCATTATAATCTCCATATCATGTAATATCAAATTAGGTTTAATTTCCAGTAATAAATAGGTTTCCCGTAATATTATGCTAACTACATTAAATTTTTTACATAAACATTTTTTTTTATGGGGATCGCCAAAAAATGTTATTTCTATATATTCACAACTCAATTAGGGTTTTCCCCCCATGAATATCGTTTGTTTGTTTTTATTTTTTATTTTTTATTTTTTTTATGGGACATATATTCTTAATTTGAAGTTTCAGATTGAAGTTTCAATCTTTGAAACTCCTAAATTAATTAATTATTTTGTTGGTTTTTTAAAAACAAAGAATTATTCTACTTTTTATCTCTCATCATGATCTAATTCCTTCTTTTTTTCTCTAAGCTGGCAAGAGACAGTATATATTAATAAAAATAAAGACGGGCTCAACAATCATCTCATAATATAGTTTCGAATCTCGACAGTGTAATTAAGCACAAAAAAATGTAAAAAAAAAACCTGAAAAAAAAAAGAATGGTTGGATTCAACTTCACCTCGACCAACATGCTAAAAAAAATGTCTGGTAGTAGTCGATGAAAGAAAAATCTCGAAGTTGGACTAGTTTTGGAGAAATAAGTAAAATGTGCTAATGTTGTGGATCATATCGAGATTAAGACCTTATTTGATTATAGAAACAGTTTCATCTCAATTCATTTTATCTTCTTTAATATTTTATTATATATGATTTCTCATTCTTATAAGCTAAGGAATGTCACTTTTTTCTTATCTATTTCAAGAGTCGTACTCGGGTCTGGATTGGTGCAAATACTAGTTTTGTACCAATCTATTAAATGACTGCCACGTTAATGTTTTATTTTATAAAAAAAATGGACTTGATTGCACCAGATTAATGTGTTGTGTTCCTCTCCCCCGAATCGAGTTCTGCTACGAAAACACTAGTCTCAAAACCCACCCCCAGATTCTCCTCTACTGCGAACTCGGACAGCAACCCGCCGTTCTTCTCATGTTCTTCTCTAAGAAGACGGGATCCCCCCCAATTCCCCCCTCTCCTGCTCCCAAATCTCATCTCGGAATCATCTCATCTCTAGACGTACAACGCCAACAAATCTGCATTTACTATCTCTTGAATCTTGATCTTTGAAAGTGCCCCCAACACATATTATCGTTTACACCCCACTTGCTTAAATGATTTCAGAGCTAATATGGCCATCTTCGCAAACTTTAAAGGAGTTCCAAACCTAATAGTTTCATAAGTGTAATTTTAATTTACCAGACTAACAGACATGAAAAATAAACAATTTTAAATTAGAATCTAGCTTACAAATTTAATAATTTACGTAATTATTTTAGCATTCATTCTCTGTGAGTTCAGGTACTTAATCAAAATTCAGTTTCATGCTTCATAAAAAGAAAAACAAAGAGATCAAAGGCTCATTAAAATCTTGATCTGTCTGAGTATAAAAATAAACAAAATGAGAAATCCAGATTTCAATCAATATGGAGAAGAATAAAGAAACAAATCATATTGAAATAATTAACCCAGAATCTCCCAGAAAAGTATAACATAAAAGCTAAAAAAGGAAAGAACTTGTAGATTAAAACAAGAAAAATAAATTATAGAGATGATAGATGAGGAACTCAAAGAGATCAGAAATAGAGATTGCAGAGCAATCGAGCACGCAGGGACGCATGGACGAAGGCACAAGGAGATTTACAGAGAAAATGAGACGATATTAAAACCCTAATCTTAAGAAAATGCAGAGAAAAAAAGAATGAGAAAGAATGGATGTTTGTTGTGGAACTGAGCCCGTCGCACTTCGAGTCTTCGTCGCCTGCAAGACATGAATACAGATTGGAAGGGAAATATTCTGCATACAATCTTTCCAACGCAGGAGCAAACTCGTTTGGCAGGAGGCTCTCACACAAGCATTGATAATTAAGTCTATTGTTTCACAAAATAAAATACTAACGTGGCAGTCATTTATTGGATTGGTGTAAAACTAATATTTGCACCAATCCGGACGCCAGTTTAACTCTAAAAAGACCAACGGTCCAACACTGTAATGAGAAAGGAATCCGCCGTTACGTTGGACTTGAAGTCAAAGAAATCCGCTGTTTTTTTATTAAAATAAAAAGCTGTGAAAAAGCTGTAAATTAGTTATTACAAGAGAGTCCTAATTAATTAGAAGCATCCCAGTACCTGTGGCCCTGTGGGGTTTACAAATTAAGAAAATCACAACTAGAAAAACACACTCACGGAGACATATATGCGCATAAACTTAAAAAACCAGCATTCATAGCTAATTAATGAAGATCAAACTGAAGCCATGATCGTAATTATTTGGTCAAATTTCATGACTGGTTCTCATTCTTTCCCTGCTTCGCTAGCTTTCTTTCTTGAAAATCCTATTCCGTGACCCGAAAAGGAACCTATTAGAGTAGAATGCTGAGCAAAATATATCAAACCATAGGTCATGATGCAGGATGACAAACAAACTAATTGGGACGATGGGTGCCGCAACAATTATACTGATCAGAACAGTACTTGTTTTCCGTTTGAAAACCAAAAAACAGGCTGCACTGAAGGCTATCAGCATGCTTACTATTGAGATGAAAAGCGTAGCAAGTCCCAACGCCAATCTACGTGGTAATGATTTGAGAAAATCCTTTTCGGTGAAGCGAGACGTGAGAATTGTCAAGAAAATTAATAATGAAGACGAAGAGAATAACATTGCTACCACATCTGATATAAGAAATAAAGTAAACCAGTTGCTTTCCAGAAAGATAGGAATGCCTGTTTCTTGATTGTTGCCACCTGGTACAGTAAAGGCAGCTGGAAATGCCACAGTGATAATCAGTGCTGCCACGAGCATGCAAGAGCTTGCCGTGTTTTTCATCCACTTTTCACCATCCTTCTGTAGTTCTTTATGGGTCCTTACAAATATATCCCTAGGTGTTTCTTTATTTTCATTCTCATTGTCCGCAATTAACTTCGGCACAATTTTTCCTATCTCCTGCCATAACCAATTACTTGTAAACTAAAAAATATTGAAAGGAGAGAGTGTGCAAAACGTGTGCGACAAGAAGAAAAGAAGCTGACATGATATTTAACACCCATACGTACTTGAAACCACAATAACTCTCGTTGCATTTGAAGGGCTGCTCCTGATACGATATTCAGTCGATCTGTAGAAGGCAATTCTCCAGCTAAGTGCAGCATATTGTTCTCCCCTTTGGCACAATAGGTCGCAAGGCTGTCCTTGTCAAAACCTATCTCATATATTAAATTAAAAACACGCTCTTGGCGATGTTTAATAGCTACGTGAAATAAACTTCCATGTACTTCGTCATCTTGCCACATGAGATAGGGATAAGAGCGAAAAAGTACAATTAGAAATTCAACGTTCCCTACTTTTGCAGCTTCAAAAAGTAGTTTCATCAAATGCTGGTCATCATCAACAACCGCAGTTGACGGGAAATGTATGTCATCTGGGTCGATTAGCTCTTTCCAAAGGCTGTAAACTAATTGATGGGCTGATGCTTGCATTAAAGCTTTGCTGCAGAACCGACCTCTGAACCCCAGTTATAAGGATAATTAAGAGAAGATCGTTTAGTTAAAAAGAAAAGATTAACTCTATGGCCAAAAGAATATCATGAATTAAATGATTAAATTCACACATTCTGATCATGAATTAATTATATATATGATTAATTACAGTGCGTACTGCAGATTTTACTACATTAATTTGCATTCTGTGTCAAATTTTGCATGCGACCAGTATAGTCATCTCCTAGTATATATATGGGCCGGTCGTGATTGACAAAATTGCAACACTTTAGTTCGGGAAAATGGAGTATAAATATTTGAAAAATTAGCCATTTAACAATTTAATTATTTTTAGAGTCTCAGAGATCACTAATGTCTTCAAATTTATAAATTCGGTGGTTATATATTTTGACATGCATGTCAGATATCAAATAGCAAATCGCACAGAAAAGAGGAATTAATACTACTAAAAAGTTCTATACATTTAAGTTTTGAACATTTATTAGTAACTAAAGAATTAATATAATATGGCCTCTTATCTACTTCCCAATGCCACGTGGTATATATGATACAAAATAAACGAACAATAAAAAATTAGATGAAATTGCCTGTTAAAGACATTTCAAATACAAATTACCTAGTTTATATCCCTAATCAGATATCATCTTGAGATTTAAATATTATAAGATGAAGTAAGACTACTTTGGTATAACTTTTCATCAAATTGTTATGATGTTATTATTGTAATAAAACAACTAGCTGGACTCTAGGGACAAAGCAGTGTCAATTTAATAAGCTAAACTCTGGCGCTTCTTCACATGACTTTTAAGTCCGGACACTTGGTAAATTTATATACTTGATCAAGAAATGAATTCCTCCGGTCCAGTTATAAATAAACACTTCCATACATACACACACACACACACAGAGACAAACATATATATACATATATATATATATTTATATAAACACACACAAGGACGTCTAAAGTTATTAGTTTGGGTTGGAAATAAACTAACTGGAGTTTAAGCGTCTTTCCCATACTGATGGCTGACTTTTGCTGCCAATTTCTGATGGTTTTCCGGCCAACATTTCCAATGCTTCCAAAAGAATTAGTTCCTTCTCTGTATGAGATGCTTGCTTTAGAATGTCCAGAATTTTGAGTGCGGTATCTGTTCACAAAAACCAAATTAATATATATGATCGTTTTCTTATATTATATTATATTATATATATATATATGGTAAGTCTTGTGAAATATTCTCGGATGATATATACTTCTAATTAAGAGGTCAAACGAAAGGTATGGCCCGGTAATGTAAATAATTTTGTCATTGTTATTGAGGCTCTTTTAAGTAATTAACTACGCACCATTTAATAATTAATTGGTTAATAAAGGAAGTTATTTAAAAGAGTGACCATGTCATATTACAAGATTAATATATAGCATATATTGTTCATAATAATTAATTGTCTCATCAAACTGATGTTCACAGGTATTGATGCGTAGGACGACATACCGTACAAATCACTGTAAATACTATAGATAAGGAGCACACTGAGATCCGCAAAAGCCAAGCTGCCTTCAATAGATGTCACTGAGTATAAATATGACACCATGTCTCTATTTCCCATCACTATTGCCGCGGCAAGTGGTAAAGAGTTGATGTCATCCCCGATCAATGGCAGATTGTTGTTCTTTTTCACCATTACCTTTGCAATTGTTACTATTTCTGTTTTAGCGGCAAAAAAAAGGGCCGTGCAGCCTTGGCTGGTTTCCAATTCTAATTGTTCCGGTGTGTACCATTTCATGAGTTCTTTTTGCAGCTGCAGCAACGTGAAGAACTGTGCTTCCCCGTTTTGTTATGGGGGCTTCAAGCTGGCAGTTTTGATTTTTCTGGATAAAAGATTCAGCAGCTTTCCAGTCATCTTCTAGGGCAGCCCGAAGGAGAGGAACATAAAAGGCACGAGATCGAGATAATGATGAGCTATTACCCTCTTCCATTATTTTTTCACCTTAATATTTTGATCTAAGATTGAAAATTAAACGAATTAATAGGATATTATAGGTATGTATAAATGCCCGAAATGCTTACATAGGTGAATAGATGTATCATAGACAATATATGGCCTCGATCGTGATCACGATTGCGTTAAAAAGAAAAAAAAACACAGAAAAAATCTCTCAAAATTAAAGTAATTTTCTATTTCCAAATATAATATTCACATGCATGCATGTGATATTACTGATCATGAATTTGAGCCAATATTATAATTAGCATGCAAGACGATGATCAAAATTGCTAACCTTCGGCGCAGTTCGAAATTGATGAGTCAGCTCCAGAGAGATCACTGCGTGTAGCTTCAGGGAAGTGCGGTTAATTTATAGATTTATAGCTTCGGAGAGACTGATCTCAACCTTGCAACAGGGTTTGGTACAAAGCATGGATTACAAACCTACAGTGTTAAACAGTTAAACAAGTAAGCTGGAATATGTTGCAATTGACAATATTGCCCAAATTATAAGATAGAAGTAAACACATTATTCCAGCTTCCAATATCGACACGATAAGTGCCACAGCTATAAAAATATTTTATAAAAATAAATTCATAAACTGAATTAATTAGTTTCATATGATAGGTATGAGGGGCAGCTTAATACAAATTAAGGTCTAAGGTGAAATTTAAGTGAGTAAATCTTAATTATAATATAATAAAATATAAATTATTATATCGAATATTTTTTAAAATTTTCAAAAAATGAGGCTTTATTTAAAATATTTAAATAAAAACTTTTGACTTTATATTTAATACAATGATTTAAAATGACTCCTCATTGTAAATTTTGTACCTCAATTTAGTAAAATTATAGAAAAACTAATTAAAAATATAAATTATTCACTAAATTAAATACTAAATTTTAGTATAATGCAAGGCCTTCCACATTTTTTTATAAGATTTTTATTATTGTTATTATTAATGAGAATAGACAATCCAAGTACACAGGGGGTGTACAAAAGTCTAAACCTAGTTAAGAGGAAGAGATAGAAACATGAAAATCATAAAAATCTAGACCATTGTAATACATTGAAAAATATAAAGGTTACTTATAATGAAATGGTATTATATATCTTTTAAAAAATTATTAAAAATAAGCATTTTTTTAAAAACAATTTTGAAGGCCTTATATAAGGTGGTGCCTTAAGCAATGACGTAATTGACCCAATGCTTAACCTGCTCTATGTTAGATCTACTCCAATAAAAGTAGCTAATTTACAATCTAACATATAACATCAAAACATGTCAATTTACAGGTTTACTTTATGAAATATCATTGAAACTAAAGCATTTCTTTGTTGACATACTTATTGATCCCAAAAAGTCATGTTAGATAGATTGAGAGACCTCACAGGAAATGGGGCTTTCTTTTAGAGCTTTGTTATTCAGCATCCCACACCACAAACCATAGATCATGTTTTAATTTTAATTTTTTTTTTAATTTTATTCTTACTAAATTAATTGAGATACTCTACTCATACACTACATATACACTTGCCAAGGAAGAAAGAAAAAAAAAAGATGTGTGATGTGGTGTGTGGGATGCTAAGGAGAATTATTATTCAAGTCTCAACCTTGCACGAGAATTTTGCTACAAAGTAGATTAGATTAACAAAATAACATCCACCATTCTACAGTGTTAGTCAATTAAACAAGTAAGGAATATATTACAATGACAACATTGCCTAAATGCAAAGAGAGACAATTCTAAAACACATTATTCCTTCTAATATCATACATTTCGAAATCTAGTGTCGAAGCAAGCACCTGAGATTCTTTTTCTTCAGGAAACAAGGTTCTGAGCAAAGGAAATGGATCGCTGTAAGTATATTCTTGGCTTCTCTAATTGTTTTTCAGTGGATTGTATAGGTGGGTGGGTGAGGATATTGCTATGATGTGTTTAAATTCTATAAATTTCTTTATACAAAGTTTTTATACTAATCACGTGGATGATGTAGTTAAGGATGTTGGTGCTAAAAAGCATTGGTTTTATGTGACTGGTGTCTATGGTAATCATGAGGTCTCAAGAAGGTCTTAGGCTTGGAATTTACTGCAGAGATTGTATAATGGTCGATCTAGTCCCTGGTTACTAGTGAGAGATTTTAACGAAATCTTGTGCAATAGGGAGAAAAAAGGGGGTCAACCACGTCTTGATCGAAGGGTAGATGGGCGACTTTATGGGGATTATGGAGGATTGTGAGTAGCGCGACTTGGGGTTCATGGGGCCTATGTTTACACGGTGCTAGGAAGGTTAGCCTCATGTAAAGGAGAGACATGATAGATTTCTTGTTGATGTGGATTGGTGTGCTTTATTCTCCAATGTTACACATGGTTTTATCTTTTACTCTGACCATAGTCCTATATGGAGCTGGAAGGTAGTTAGGAAAGGAGGTGCAGGAGGAACAAGTTGTTTCATTTTGAAGCTATATGGGTAGAAAGCATGGATTAGATTCCAAAAGACTAATCTCAACCTTGCATGAAGGTTTTGGTACAAAGCATGGATTAGATTTAGAGATCATCGACGTCCACAATTCTACAGTGTTAAACAATTAAACAAGGAATATGTTGCAATTGCCAATATTGCCCAAATTAAAAGATAGAAGAAAACACATTATTCCAGCTTCGAATATCGACATGATAAGTGCAACAATTGTTTGTCGATTTTGCAAGTGTTTGAATCGTAACAGGTAATAAAATGAATGAGTACCAATAAGTACTAAAATGTATTCAATTAAGATCTATCTAATAAATCGAATGAAAAAAATTAATTATTAAACTAGAATAGTAAACTGACAAAATTAAAGAAGTAAGTTTTTATCAAGTGTTGAACCCAAGGTTTCAAGTTTCATGTAAATCTACAAATGGATTTTGATGATAACAAATGAATCCAAAGAATAAAGGAGTCTCAAACTCAAGTCGTCCACACAATATAATCAAGCACATCAAGGAAGCAAGCATGAGCAAGAAGGAAACAAATTCACATTAAAATCATAGAGTAATGTTGTAAATCTCTTAAAAATTCAAAATTATGATTAAGGCTCAAAATTAATATTTTATCATAAAGCATTAAAATACATTTTCCACATGTGCATGATATTTTGAAAATTAAATTTGAAAATTTTGAAAGATGATTGATTGTCATCTTTCACATGTATATGACATGATTAAAGGTTTGAATTTTGAAAATATTAAGATGATTGATTGTCATCTTTCACATATGCATGTTTTATTTGAATATTTTCAAAAGTGGTGGATGCTTTTCTTGACTTATGCAAAAGGTAGATGTCTTTGTTTGAAAATTTTGAAAAGTAAAGTGTGCTCCTTTTGTCATATGTAAAAAGTAAAAGATTAAGTTTGAAATTTTTGAAAAATAAAGTGTGCTCCTTTTGTCACATGCAAAAAGTAAAAAGATTAGATTTGAAATTTTTGAAAAATGAATGATGATGTTTTTGACGTGGGAATCTTTTCAAATTTGAAATTGAAAACTCATTTGCCTATAAATAGCTCACTTGAGTTTTGTAAAAATCACAGCAAGAGCTTACACATCTATTGCTAAGTTTTGCATCATTTCTTCAAAGCTCTCATTCTCTCTTTTTTAAAGTTTTGAGCCTTAATTCTTGTTCTTGTTGAGAGAGATATAGGTTGCGCTGTATTGTTTCTATCTCACTCATTGAGGAGTGTACTTTGATAGTCTACCTACTATCAACTCTTGTATTTGTAAAAGGGTGTGTATAACCCTTGTGTGTGTAGAAGGTGTTCTACACGGGGAATAGTTAAATCACCAAGTGTGAGGTGATTGGAAGTGTAGAAGGTGTTCTACACGGGAAATAGTTAAATCACCAAGTGTGAGGTGATTGGAAGTGTAGAGGGTGTTCTACACGGATTCTTTGGAGCAGTGCTGCTCAAAGGTGTAATAGATTTCTATCTCCACCTAAAGGAGATTGAATAGTGGATTTGGGAATCCTCAAGAGGTAGCTTGAGGCGAGGATGTAGGCAGTGGGGCCGAACCTCGTTAACATACTGAGTTTGCTTCTCTCTTACCCTTACTCTTTATATTTATTATTGTTTCATATTTTATTTATATTTTATATTATATATTTGATTTATAATTGTTATTTTTTTACATACAACTCAATTCACCCCCCCTCTTGTGTTAGTCATCTGGGCAACAAGTGGTATCAGAACTAGAGCTCTATTATAAGATTAGCTATCTTTTGAGTTAAGATCTTATGGCTAACATTGCAGCTTCATTTGGTGAAGGTCAATCTAGCAGTCGGCCTCCACTCTTTTGTGGAGACAATTACTCATTCTGGAAAGTTAGAATGAGAATATTCCTTCAGGCTCAAGGTCGAGAAATCTGGAAATGTATTGTAAATGGACCTTATATTCCAACAAAAGTAGTTGATGGAGTAAAGGTCAAAAAGGAAGAAGAAGAGTTTAATCGTGAAGACGATAGACTTTATACTTTGAATTTAACTGCTATGAATTTATTATATAATGCTCTCAATGGTAATGAATTTAATAGAGTAATGACTTGTGCTACAGCAAAGGAAATTTGGGATAACTTGGAAGTTACTTATGAAGGAATTTCTCAAGTCAAGAAATCAAAAATTTATATTCTTACTCATGAATATGAAATGTTTAAGATGAATGATGATGAATCTATTTCTAGTATGTACACTCGTTTTACTAACATCATAAATAGCTTGACAGCTCTTGGCAAAATTTATTCCAAAGTGGAGATAGTAAGAAAAATTCTCAACTCTCTACCAAAACGTTGGGAATCAAAAGTGACAGCGATTCTTGAAACTAGAGACCTCAAGAAGCTCGAAGTGAATGAACTCATCGGGTCACTTATCACCTATGAGTACACATTGAAAAGAGGAGAAGAAGAAGGAAAGTCAAAGAAGAACTTGGCACTTAAAGCTGTTCCACATGAAAGTGAAAGTGATGAAGATGAGGAAAATGACGACAAAGATGAAGAAGTTGCGATGATAACAAGAAGAATTCTGAGGTTCTTAAAGAAAAATAAAACTCCTCCAAGGAAATCCTTCAATAAGTTTTCCAAGAAAGATTCAGGTAAAAATGACACTTTAATTTGTTATAAATGCAATAAACCCGGTCATATCAAGCCAGATTGTCCTCTGCTAAAGAAAGATCGAAACAAAGGCAAAAAAGCAATGAAAGCTACGTGGAATGATGATTCAAGTAGCTCAGATAGTGAAACAAGCAATGGAGAATTAGGAAATCTTTGTCTTATGGCTAAAGATGACATTGAGGTAACAAATTTTGATAATATTGAAGATCCTACATATGAAGAATTGCAAAATGTTTTAGAAGAAGTATATGAGGAATTTGAAAAATTGGGTATCAAGTATACTGTTTTGAAAAAGAAAAATTCTTCTTTAACAAACGAAATTGATATTTTAAGAAAAGAAAATATTGTTTTGAAAGATGAAAATTTTGAGTTGAAGAAAAAGAAAACTGATTTAGAAAATATTATTGAAAACTTTACGAATGGAAAAAGAAATTTTGAAAAACTTCTTGGTAGTCAAAGATGTGTTTTTGATAAGGCAGGCTTGGGATATATGCCAAAACAAAAGTACAAACCTTATAAAAACTTCTTTGATAATCCTTCTACATCAAAGTCCAATATTCAAAATTCTTTTTATAAAAATAATTTTGTTAAAAAAGGATACTATTATAATCACTCAAATTTTTCATATATGTCACATGCTATTTGCAATTTTTGTAATAGAAATGGTCATAATTATCTTGATTGTCCTATTAGAAGAAAACATACAATGACTATTAGGGCCATATGGGTACCTAAATATCTTGTTTCTTCTAATACTAATAAATAAAGGACCCAAAGAACTTGGGTACCGGGAATTGTTTTTAATTACTTTTGTAGGTATGCATGAAGTATTCTATAGGTAAAAATAAATTATTTTTAGACAACGGATGCTCAAGATACGTGACAGAAGACAAAACTAAATTCATTGACTTCACTTCTAAAGAAAAAGGATGTGTGATATTTGAAGACAATTCAAAAGAGAAGATCATGGAAATAGAAGGAAAGATCATCAAGACTTAGTACAAGATGCAACCAAATAGTGGAAACATGTGAAAGATCATCCAGCGGAATAAATTCTAAGAGAACCTTCACGAGGTGTAAGTACTCGATCATCTCTTAGAAATATTTGTAATCACACACTTTTTCTATCTCAAATTAAATCCAAAATATTGATGAAACTCTTATTGATAAATCATGGATTCTATTTGTGCAAGAAGAACTAAATTAATTTGAAAGAAATAATGTATGGACATTTGTTCCTACACCTAAAAATTATGTTGTTATTGGAACAAAATGAGTATTTAGAAATAAGAAAGATGAGTCTAAAATCATCACTAGAAATAAGGCTCGACTTGTAACCCAAGGTTTCAATCAAAAAGAAAGAATCGATTATGATGAGACATATGCACTAGTCGGAAGATTAGAAACTATTCGAATGCTACTTGCATATGCTTGTTATAAAGATTTCAAACTTTTTCAAATGGATGTTAAAAGTGCTTTCTTAAACGGTTTTATAAATGAAGAGGTATATGTTGAGCAACCTCTAGGTTTTGAAAATCATATTTCTTCAAATCATGTTTTCAAACTCACAAAAGCACTATATGGACTCAAACAAGCTCCTAGAGCGTGGTACGAGAGACTTAGTGGTTTTTTGATTGAAAAAGGCTTTTTAACAGGAAAAATTGATACAACTCTTTTCATTATATACGAAAATGATGATATTCTTTTGATTCAAATTTATGTTGATGATATAATATTCGGTGCTACTAATGAAAATATGTGCCAAGTTTTTGCTAAGACTATGCAGGAAGAATTTGAAATGAGCATGATGGGAAAGCTTATATTCTTTCTCGGATTGCAAATTAAGCAAGCAAAAAGTGGGATATTCATCAATCAATCAAAATATATTAAAAAAATTGCTGAAAAAGTTTGGGATGGAAGGTGCTAAGGAAACTGGAACACCAATGAGCCCATCCACTAAACTTGATAAAGATGAATCCGGTAAACTAGTTGATTCGAAGGTATATCGAGGTATGATTGGTAGCTTATTATATTTGATAGCCAGTAGACCAGATATTATGTTTAGTGTATGTTTATGTGCACGTTTCAATCATTTCCAAAATAATCTCATTTGATTGCAGTCAAGCGGATTTTTAGATATTTTGCCAATACCAATGACTTAGAGTTATGGTATCCTAAACACACTTCTTTCGATCTTATTAGTTATTCAGGTACCGATTATACTGGTTGCAAAGATGATCGAAAAAGTTTTAGTAAAACATGTCATTTCTTAGGTCGTGCACTAGTTTACTGGTTTAGTAAAAAACAAAATTCTGTTGCACTATCTACTGCTGAGGCAGAATATGTTGCTGCGGGTAGTTGTTGTGCTCAAGTTCTTTACATGAAGCAATAACTTGAGGATTTTAAACTTATGTACAATCACATTCCAATCAAATGTGATAATACAAGTGCTATAAATCTTTCAAAGAATCCAATACAACATTCTCGGACCAAACATATTGAAATTAGATATCATTTTCTTAGAAATCATGTGCAAAATGGCGATATTGTATTAGAATTCACTAGTACACATGATCAATTGGTAGAAATTTTCACAAAACCTCTACCAGAAGATAAACTATGCATGATTAGAAGAGAAATAGGAATTATGCATGCCATGAATATCTGCTAGATATTTTTATTCCATTATCTCAAATGACCTACAGAAACTTGAGACGTTTAGCCTCATCATTCAAATGCATTTGCTCCTCATAAATCATCATGCCATCCTTGTCTAAAGGATTAGGCAATCGAAATGCAGAGGCAAGTAAGGATTTTAAATCCTTATTCTGTTGTTTTAAGTCTACTATTTTTTTGTTAGACTCTTGAACAAGTCGTTGAAGAATATCGATCTTTTCATTAAGCTTCTCTATCTCGCGGTTTTTTGACTGCAACCGAGCGGAAAAAGCAACAATGGAAGATGAGTATTGAGTCCCGAGACCCACAAGCTCGTAAATAGCATCATGATCTGATTTATTAGCCAAATCAGTGTTTTGCTGCTTCATGGCACTTACAACAGATGCAGAAATAGATTGATCACGAGAAGCACTGAAGGAGAATTGATGAGCCATTAAGATTTTGTAAAGTGAGAATGAAGATGAACTACAACAATGAAAAGAAGATTTGATGTGGATTAGATAAAGCTAATGATTGCTTTTATAAAGATGGAAATAAGTAGAAGACAAGCTGTCATCTCTTCAAATCTTACTTAGTCAAGCTTACAAGATATGCCGGATGCATATTGTCAAAAGTTACCGAACTAAGCTAGCGAGATTAATTATATTTGTCCCTGTTTCTCTCGTGAAACGCTGCCATTATCTGCTGATGTTGACTCTGTGCTTGAACTCTTACTCGTTCCGATTCCTCTATTTGAAGTTTCAAAACACGAGCGAATTCCGTCAAATCTTTATTTTCTTGCTTTAACCTCTTATTCTTTCTACCTTTATTTGCAAGCTTTTGATGCAGAACAGATATTTGATTGTTAAGTCGATCAACCTCATTTGCCCTCGCTAGTAATCTCCGAGACATGGTCGTAACAGAGGCAGCATATTGAACACTGAGAGTTCTTGATGCTGCAACAACCTCAGAATCAGTTCTATTTGAAAAATGCATTTCTGCTTCTATCATGGTGTTGACAACCTCATGAGATAAAATGACTGGTTGAGACGGTTTCTGATTCAAATCCGGAAGATTATCAGACAAAATTTTTTCCGTCATTCTATCGTTTTGAATAAACAGAAACTGGATCAATGAATGGGGTGAAATTTTATTTGAGTATCCGACAGGTGAAAACGGTCTTTTAAACAATAACTTTCAAATCTCGATAATATTTAATTTTTCAACAATATCACGCGGATTTAAATCTGTTTTCGCACCGACTGCTAGAGTTAGGCCTCCAACCTTTACAGGTTTTGTCAGATAGGCGTGGCTCTACACCGAATTGCCAGAGTTAGACTTCCAACATTTGCAGGTTTTGTCGGACATGCATGGCTCCGTACCGCATTGCCAGAGCTAGGCCTGCAGATTTTGTTGTCTTTGTCGGACACGAATAATTTTAATTATTCAACTTCAAATCTCTGGAACATCTAATTCATCAATAATATCAAGCAGATTTCAATCTTCTTCCGCACCGAGATGATAAAATTCGGTTTCAACCTTTGCAGGTTTTGTCGGGCACGGATGGTTTCAATTATTCAGCTCTTTACAAAATCTCCTTCCGCACCAAATTACCGAAACTATGCATCCAGCCTTTGCAGGTTTTGTCGAACACGTGTGGCTACACACCGAATTCTCTACAGTCTCTACTAACGCAGCGTTTTATTTATCTATTGGTTATTGCAGGAATATATCTTATTGATCTAATTATGATTCCTTTTTAATGATGCCAAAAGGGGGAGAAGTTTTAGACTAGAACATTAACATTATTTAAATTGCTAAACTTGTTATATATGCTTGGAATTATATTTATATTTTTGCTTGAAAAACTAACGCACATTCTCAGGGGGAGCTTAAGTATTAATACAGGATTCAGGTTCTATCAAGCATTTGTCATCATCAAAAAGGGGGAGATTATTGAACCCAAGGTTTCAAGTTTCATGTAAATCTACAAATGGATTTTGATGATAACAAATGAATCCAAAGAATAAAGGAGTCTCAAGCTCAAGTCGTCCACACAATATAATCAAGCACATCAAGGAAGCAAGCATGAGCAAGAAGGAAACAAGTTCACATTAAAATCATAGAGTAATGTTGTAAATCTCTTAAAAATTCAAAATTACGATTAAGGCTCAAAATTAATATTTTATCATAAAGCATTAAAATACATTTTCCACATGTGCATGATATTTTGAAAATTAAATTTGAAAATTTTGAAAGATGATTGATTGTCATCTTTCACATGTATATGACATGATTAAAGGTTTAAATTTTGAAAATATTAAGATGATTGATTGTTATCTTTCACATGTGCATGATATGATTAAAGGTTTGAATTTTGAAAATATTAAAATGATTGATTGTCATCTTTCACATGTGCATGTTTTATTTGAATATTTTCAAAAGTGGTGGATGCTTTTCTTGACTTATGCAAAAGGTAGATGTCTTTGTTTGAAAATTTTGAAAAGTAAAGTGTGCTCCTTTTGTCATATGTAAAAAGTAAAAGATTAAGTTTGAAATTTTTGAAAAATAAAGTGTGCTTCTTTTGTCACATGCAAAAAGTAAAAAGATTAGATTTGAAATTTTTGAAAAATGAATGATGATGTTTTTGACATGGGAATCTTTTCAAATTTGAAATTGAAAACTCATTTGCCTATAAATAGCTCACTTGAGTTTTGCAAAAATCACAACAAGAGCTTACACATCTATTGCTAAGTTTTGCATCATTTCTTCAAAGCTCTCATTCTCTCTTTTTTAAAGTTTTGAGTCTTAATTCTTGTTCTTGTTGAGAGAGATATAGGTTGCGCTGTATTGTTTCTATCTCACTCATTGAGGAGTGTACTTTGATAGTCTACCTACTATCAACTCTTGTATTTGTAAAAGGGTGTGTATAACCCTTGTGTGTGTAGAAGGTGTTCTACACGGGGAATAGTTAAATCACCAAGTGTGAGGTGATTGGAAGTGTAGAAGATGTTCTACACGGGAAATAGTTAAATCACCAAGTGTGAGGTGATTGGAAGTGTAGAGGGTGTTCTACACGGATTCTTTGGAGCAGTACTGCTCAAAGGTGTAATAGGTTTCTATCTCCACCTAAAGGAGATTGAATAGTGGATTTGGGAATCCTCAAGAGGTAGCTTGAGGCGAGGACGTAGGCAGTGGGGCCGAACCTCGTTAACATACTGAGTTTGCTTCTCTCTTACCCTTACTCTTTATATTTATTATTGTTTCATATTTTATTTATATTTTATATTATATATTTGATTTATAATTGTTATTTTTTTAAATACAACTCAATTCACCCCCCTTCTTGTGTTAGTCATCTGGGCAACATCAAGAAATCAAGAATCCAGGGTTTTCGATTCACCAGAACTAATCCTATGCAATTGTCCTAATTAAATTAAAAATATCTGTTCTTATTGTTGATAATCAGGTTGCTCTAATTTATTCATTAATCTTTCTCAAGTATTAACAAAATATCTCAACAGATAATTTTCCTACATCTCTGTGATAATTCTGAATCTGTCAAAATTCATTAAGAATAAAAAAATCCTATAAAGATTACATAGGCCCATAGATATTTTTATCCTACGGCATCCTATGGTATCTCAAACGTAGGCTGAAACAATTATCACTTCTCAGTTTCAAACTGAATCCCAAATCATACAAATAGTAATCAAGCATTCACAAGCATTAAATTCAGAATGAAATACTCAATAATATGAAACAAATATTAAATTAATTCAACTATGAAAAATTCACATAGTCAAAATTAGGTTACATTATAACCCTAGAAAAAATAAATTAGTTCATCAGAAAACTAAATAAAAATCTAATGAAGAAATTCAACATTAAAACACTAATAAAAATTAATTAAAAGAATCGAAAAAAGAGTAGTCATATATGTTATGCGGCTTAATGAATTTTCCCGTGAGAGTCCGTGCTCGAGCATATAACTCTTTTGATTTAAAACCATGCGTGGAGACGTGATGCTGCTCAACCCGTTAGATGAAAAGAGGCTGAATTGAAGCCCAAGACAAAGTGAGGTCCAAAATGATAATTATGGCTATGCGTGAATTGAAGAACCAAGTGGGGCCGAGCCATTTGAGGATAAAATCAAAATAAAAGTGTGGGCCAAAGTCAAGTTGAAATCAGCCCATGAAATGCTGACAAGTGTGGGGCTTCTCAAAGTTGTGACTTATGCTCAAGTGAATTCTGAAATCCATGTGATGAATTATCGTATTTTTCTGAAGTAAGACTCACAAGCAACCTGATAAAATAAATATTTAAAATAAAACACTCCTCAAGAACATCACTTGCACCAATTCTTTTAATTTGAAAGCTTAGAATATAGATTAATATCAAACCCTCCCATTCCTTCAAAATACAAATAAATAAATACAATAAAAGTAAAATTAAATATAAAGAATTAAATAAAATCTAACAATTTTAATAAATAAAAGGATAATAAAATTCATATAAAAATTACATTTATCAATAGTCATAAAAAGATCTTATAAAAATAAATTCACAAATTAATTTAGTTTCATATGATATAATAGATCTACTTTATAAAAAAAAACTTTACAATCTAACATACAATATCAAGACACTTTAGCATCTCACATCACACACCACACATGTTTTAATTTTAATTTTTTTTTAAATTTTGTTCCTACTAAACTAATCGAGATGTTCTACTCATACACTACTTACTTGCCAAAAAAGAAAAAGAAAACTAAAAGGTGGGTGATGTGTGGTGTGTGAGATGCTGAATAGAAATATATACATACATATTTTTTTTATGCTCTCAAGTCTCAACCTTGCACGAGTTTTGCTACAAAGACAGACTCGATTTATAAATTAACATCCACCAATCTACATTGTTAGTCGATTAAACAATTAAGGAATATATTACAATGACATATTTCCTAAATGAAAAGATAGAAGATATAAAACACATTATTCCTTCCAATATCAACGTGAGAAGCACTACAACTACAAATAGATCTTACAATAAAATTGTTGTATGGGAATTTTGAATTTTTCTCCTAGTCTCACGAGACAAGGCCCAGTTTAGATAAATGGGTATGAGAGGTGAGAGGCCTAAACCTGTGCCAACTTCCCCTTTGACCTCAACCTGAGAAAAATTTGTCTTACAGGAGGTCCCAGTGATGACGTTGCGAACGACAACATTCAGTGTGATCATACCAAAAGGAGAGGCAACGCAAGGAATGGGACTAACCATCTTGAACCTTCCTTCGAACGTTGTCTTCTAACTCTCGGCTATAATCTGTTCATCTCTTATTTCTTCTAAAAATCTCCCACTAATTCAAGCCTCGGAGACTCTTGAACCCCAAGGCCGACCACCTCCCATCATTTTCCTACCTCGTTTTGCAAGCTTGAAGCCTAGAAGACTTGAGGTCCTCGAAATACAGCTCACAAGTGTGCAAAACTTGACATTAACGGTGGCACCTTTTGTGAGATTCAAACCTATGACCACATGATCCTTCCCAAAAGGAGGCAGAAGAGCCCCTGTGATAGGAGAAAAGGAGAGGCACCCCCGAGGGATCTTGTGTGTCACTTCGACCGCCGAGGACTGCTCGCAAGAATGAGGATCGCATAGTGTTTCATCGCTACTGTACTTACCACCAGTCCACCTCACATAATACGAAAGATTGCTTTCGCCAATAGGGACGGATGGAGCATGAGGAACGGCCCCAACAGCCCTACACAACCAATCGAGGCTTTAAGCGAGGCCAAAGAGAGAGGTGCAGAGAGATGAGTGTGGACCAGACTAATCAACGCCTAAGAAATGAGAGCCCACAAAGACAATAACAATGTTGTTGAGAGCCGCCGCGCCAAGATCATCGCCAACCTTCATACAAAGGAGGACCCCCACTAGGGGAAATGCGTATGATAGCTTGAGGGGTTTGCAGGTGGAGGAGCCACTGCCTCGAGTCGGAAGGCCCACTCAAGGAGGGCCCAATATTAAGAGGTATACTCAGCTAAACGGCGGCCAACCAAGTACCAAAGAATTTAATCGGCACCCATCATCACATTTGAGGAGGAAGAGGAAGATGGAGTTTTGTATCCCAATGAAGACAATCTTATGGTAACCATGTTGGTTGCCAATTTTACTACATGTTGAATCCTCGACGATAATAGAAGCTCCGCGGACATACTGTTCTGACTGTTGCATCAACCTACAAGAAAAAGCTTTGCATGTTAGCCATTAATGTGCAGTGTAACATTATGTGTGTGGGGGCCACTTTGTGTTCACATTGGAGTTCTGCTTAAAATAGTCCAAGGCACGTGTTTGGATGTCCAACTGATTCTAAAGTAAATTATATTGGGTTGGATTTGAGAACCAAATCCACCCTAATTGATGGGATGATGCTTGCATTAAACCTTTATTGCGGAACCAACCTCTGAAGCCCAGTTATACGGATCATAATTAAGAGAAGATTGTTTAGTTAAATAGAAAAATTAAATCTATGGGACAAAAGAATATGAACTAAATGATTAAATCCATGATTAAATCCACACATTCTGATCACGACTTAATTATATATATGCTCGATTATATTGCGTACTACAGATTGTACTACATGATTAATTTGCATCTGTGTCAAATTTTGCATGCGATTAGTATATATATTCATTTAGGGTTTACTTGAATAGTGAGATGAGATTAGATGGTGAAAACTAAGATTTAAATAATATATTGTTAGATTAATATTATTTTAGATGAGATAAGTTAAGATAGTTTTAGTACTATCCGAACTGCAATGTTTTAGTAACACATTGTCTCCCTAAAAGAAAACATTCGTATCTGGTGCATTTTTGTAAAGAAAAGTTTTAGCAGCATACTGATTTTTTAAAATATTTTAAAATTGCATATTTGGGAGTAGGGTGTTACAATTTTGTATCAGAGCCTAGGTCGAATCTGTGGATTGTTTTTTCTTTCTTTTCAAAATAAAGAGAGGAAAACCTTTTTTAAAGAAAAATCTATTTTAAAAGCATAGCAGCTTTTGAAAAAAAGAAACGATGAAATTCTAGTGTTCTTTCCAAGCCAAGTTTTGCACTGTGTAAATATGCTATAACATTTTTTTTAATCTTAAATGCATATTGATTGAGCTTTTTTTTTTAACAAAAAAAATGCATATTAGAATAGCACAATTGCGTTGCACTAGCGCTCCCGAAAATGAAGACTTAGGAGATGACCTTTATGACGATTGGAACGAGGAAGACAAGGTGAAACCCTAGGCACTTTAGGACACGTTTGTTTCAGTTAGTTTTATTTTTCTATGCACTATTTTATTTTTAAGTTTTATTTTTAAGAATGTGAAAATTAGTTGGTGTTTTTAATAAACGTTTTCACAAGTTTTCCTTTCAATTTTCCTAGTTTTCCTTTTAATAAAGATTAATATTTTTAGTAATATTTTAAATTTCAAGAACGGGATTTCTTTTAAGGGGTAGTTTGTAACATCCTGTCCCAAAAATAAAGATTTAGAATTTTTATTTTTATTTATTTTTATTACTATTATTTATTTTTATTTTCGGATTTCTATTATTATTTACTTAAAATATGTTTTGAGATAAGATTTGTTTTGTGCCTCTTCTCGTAACCGTGTTTCCTCAGCCGGTTTCTAGTCAGAATTATTTTTTGCTAAACAAACCATGATCCTCTTAGCATTCGAATTCTGAAATGAGTCCCGAAAGTATATTCAAATCGAAACCTCTATCCTTTGTTCTAGATTCCTGTTTAAAATCAAATACAAACTTCAACTCAAACATTTCAAACTCAATCCTTCCGAGTCATTATCCGAACCCATCACCAATTCCAAATTTTCAAAAATCCCCTTTGTAATCAAAACCAACTCTCAACCAAATGCAAAAATGTATCCAAACAGTTCCAAAGAACCCAAGAAACCGTTACAAAGTGTATCCAAATTCAAACTCTTATCTTCTTGTTTATGCTTTCTAATAAAATAGATCTCCTGATTACTCACATATTTTTCCTCCCCTTCATCTATAAATATCTATGAAGACCCTATGTTTTGCTCAACACAGAGCACACCCACATAGAGCATAGAATCATTACCAAGTCCTTGTCTTCAAACCAACCTTTGTGCACCCAAGGCCACTGAAAACCCCCCATAAAATTCCCTGCTTCAGTCAACGAAAACAAAGCCCCTCTATGTTGCCCTTCAACCCACAGCCACCTCAAGGTGCCCGAGAACCATCCACCTACCCCATAAATCGCCAGTCACTACCTTCGATGAAGCCCTTGAGCTGCGTCGCTCCTTCTTCTTCACTCAGTGAGTTTGCACGACCGTTTTTTCCCATTCTGGAGCCCCTATTCTTCTCTGGTTTTGGTCTAGCCGTTGACAACATGAGTAATGCTAGGGACAAATGGCGGACAAATGCCAATTGATCGAGCATGATAAATAGAACGCACCGTTTTCATTTTCTTTAGTTTCGGATCTAATTATTCATTCCTCAACTCACAGATATTGTACAGCATACATCAGACACCAAACACCACAGATTATCAATTAGCGTTTATCCATCGTTTGTCTCTGACGTTTATCTCTAACATTTTTTAGACAACATTGACCCTTTTTATTTGTTTTGATTTCAATCCTTCCCAAAATGCCCCTCAATTGTTTCAATAATCTCAAACGGGCCTTGTTAAGACCCTTGTGCCAAGCTTCTACTTCTTTTCCTTAGTAGATTTTTTATTATTATTATAACGGACTTTTAGGCCGATCTCTTTTTTAGTTGGGCTTATTTTATTGAGATTTTGTTTTAAAATTGCTGGGGCCCGATTCTATTATTTTAAATAACCATTTAATGTTTAAGTGAATTATTTTATGGATTGTTTTCCTCAATTAGGCCTTGAGCCTTCTTATTTTATAAAGGATTTTAAAGTATTTTAAATTATGTTTTAGTCAATTATTAAATTATCTTTATTTATGATTTAAAGTAATTAAAAATGCCATGATACGTTTTCTAGAAACTTAGTGATGATTAGTTTTCATATATGTTACAAGTTACGACGTGAGATTTTGAAAGCAGCATTAAGAGATAAATAATATGATCATATTTTTTCACGCATGTACGGTAAATGACATGTTTTATAAAAAATATTATTGTGTATGGTCATCATTGGAAGTCTCCTTTTATATACCCTAGTCATGATAAAATCCATGCATGACTTATGAGAAGTTTATGCATTAAAATATTTATGAAATGCCATGATTTTATGCATTAAAATTATTTACAAAAATTTATAATTTTATGAGAGAGTTATGCATAAAATTATTTATGAAAGATCATGAATTTATGTGAGGAAGCATGCATCACGACATGTTATAAAAGTATGCGATTTTTTTTAGAATCTATAATATGACAAGTATGCAAGTATGATATGATAAGATATGAAGCAACCTATATATGATATGATCAAAGATGGTACCTATGTATGAATATATTGCAATGTCAGGTAGTACATGCTGGTAGTGCACCCAGTATGTCTTCCTTATGTATAGATTCCATAACCTGCAACAATGGATGAAATCGAAATCTTTTTAGATTCGCTAATCCTAACTCACAGGGGTCAATAGTTGGTAATAGCCTATGATATGTGTTGTGCCCTTGACTCCCACTTGTGATTTGGTGGGTCTCGCGACATCAGGATGATGACCGCATATGTCACACACTCCATCGATAAGTGCTCCAAGTGTATGTACAACATACATTAGGTGTGCAAATAAAATACGCGGACATAAAAGCTAGTATTAAAAAATTTAAAGGTTTACAACCCAAAAAGAATAATTATCTAAGAGGAGATTATACAGTCAATTGATGAAAAAAAAAAGAAATAAAGAAATAAAGGACAACATTAGGGGATATAAATCCCATAATCACGGTCATCAATACATATCACTCCTCTGGCGAAACCTGTCCCTCGAGCTCAATCTCATCCTCTACATCAAAATTTACGGTCCTATAATACAGAATCGCAGGTGAGAGAAAAACCACCATGAGACAATGAAATCTCAGTGAATAACAAACAAATAACACTTCAAGCATTTAGGAAAACAACATACAGACAAGGCAATCAACATCCTCTCAACCACACATAAATAAACATGACTAATCTGTCATTTTCCAGAAAGGAATGCATCCATCCGTATACGCTAAAAATCTAGTTTTTGGCCTACAACACAAGCCACAGATAACAACCGTGCATGTGACTTTGTAATGAGCGATATTAAGCTCTGCACACAGCGCATACCATGACCATGCATCCTCTAGTCCTCGCCAGTAGAAGGGCCATGGAGTTGGCACGAGAGCATTACCGTCTCATCTGATCTTGTTGTCGTCCAGCAACATCTCAGAGGATGTCACATCAGTTTATTATGCTTCTAAGTAATCAGAAGAACTCTACCGAGATAATGCCTCATCTCGACTTGGAGTTGTGACACACACGCATCCACATCCATATGTTATTCCAACAATAACATGACAACATTGCATAGTTAAATGCTTACAACAAGTTAATAAAGATGCATATGCATGATAAATAGTTATTGGATGGCATGGCAATGACACCCAAAAGCAACCATAACATTAAACATAATTACATCCAATACTCAATTTACAATCAACCAAACTACGGGGTGATCTCATTCTCCATTTATTGGTCTCGGGCCCAACCAACCTACTCCGATTTTAATTATTAATAATTAACGAACACTTCAGGCTGAAAATAAATGTTAGCGTATAATTATTAATCAAATAAAATCTCAAATCGCATTGGACGGCTAATCACAACTCAGTCGGATAATTTTTGGAAGAATGCGCGAGCGTCTAGATATAGTCTCACGTATCGACAAGCGAGCACGTCGCTATGTTGCCTACAATGCACCAACATTAATAAAAATAAGATTTTTAATAAATAATAAATATGAAAGGGTTGGCTCACCGAGGGGTTGTTTAAGGCAGCGGTGCAACAAAGGGGCAAAGCCGACTTAGAAAACAACGATGGCAAAGAGGTTTCTTAAGCTCTCAGATTAGGGGTCTTTCTGGGCTTAGGGCATGGGTTTTTCACGCGATGGATTTTAAGGTGACCACGAGACCTTCCTAAAGCCAGTACCAAGTGGAGGCTTTTAGTGGTGCACAATAGTACATGAGGCGAAGAAAGGGAAAAAGTAATATCTACTAACACCGAGGGCTACGCAAGGAGGAGAGGAACTCAAAATCACAACTGGATTATAGAGGACGTGTCTAAGGGATGGTTTTAAGGGAATGGGGCTTGGCCTATTTATAGGCCGAGTTGAGCTCTTGGACATCGCAGTCCATGCTACAATTGGTGGGAAAATAGTGCAGGGTCTCCATAAGACCACTGCGTGGTACACAAGAGCTAGCAAAGACCTTCGCGTGCTGCCATGGCTGAGATTTCCAGCCCTTTTTCAGAAGAAAAACTAGGGGAAAATAGGGGGTAACACGCAATTTTGGGGAAAAGGAGAAGGGATGCAAGCTCGGCATGGCCAAGTACTTTCGCTGTGGGACGCGTGGTGAGGAGAAGATGTTGGTAAGGGACGGTGATGCAAAGTGAAGGTCACAGGTACAAGCAGAGAAATGAGAAAACTATGAGGAAAGGGAGAAGAAAATGAAGAAGGAGGGGGTGGCTGAAAAGAAAGTGATGAAACCCCAAGGGTTTCACTTAAACCGAACGCCAAATGACGTCATTTTAGGAGGTATGGGCTGGATTTTAATTAAATGCTAGGTCTCAGACACTCAAACACTAGCCCACACAAATGTGTAGATCCACATAACACAACCCAAACAACACATAACAAACACAAAAGACTAGCCCATTCTGAAAATAATTAATTTAAATTCAACAACTCATCATATTAAAATAAATCCCACATAATAAAATAAGAGAATATTAATTCCAAACATTAAAATAGATACACCACAATAAAATAATAAAAGAAAAATAAATAAATCAACATTTAAACATATGAATATCCAAATAATATTAATAGCAATATAATAGATCCAACATTAATCCCAACAATTAATACATATAAAATACAAGGGCAATAAAAATAACGAGATCTCACAATATGGGCATGTGAGTAGCTTGATGGTTCAAAAATTTCAACCACAATATGAAGGGCTTTAATGGGATGTTTAGAGGAATAGAAAACGAGATAATCTGTGAATTATTTGGGTCGTGATGAACCTGTTAGGGACTTGGTGACTATGCGAAATTCAATGGGCAGGGTGTGCTATGTAGTGGCTATGTTAGGAAGGGATTGAGGATTAGTCTGTTGAGGTAAATTAGGCTCATCTGTGTCCAAGTTTGACACTTCATTTGTGGATGGCATTGTAGGTTAGGTTGGGCCAGATTGAGGAAGAATTAGCAAAGGGCTTTGCTCAGTTGAGTTACTACTACAAGATCGAGTAATGGGGGACTTTTAGCAGGAAAAACTTTTTCATCAAACACAACATGCCTAGAGAGATAAGTCTTCCTCGATATGTGATCATAGTACTTGTATCCATTGTGCTGTGTTGAGTAGCCTAATAAAATACAAATTTTACTCCTATAGGCTAACTTGTCATGAGTGTAAGGCCAAAGCAATCGATAACACGCACAACCAAATAAACAAAATTTAGAATAGTTTGGTTCCTTTCCAAAGAGTATATGATAAGGAGACTTGATTTGTAACACAACTTTTGGAAGATGATTTAGAACACTACCGTTGAGAAGGCATCAACCCAGAATTTCACAGGGAGCTGCTTTGAACAAGCATAGATAATCCCAAGTCCATTATATGCCTATGCTTTCTCTCGGCACAGCGAAAGCATGGTGGCCCATAACCCAAAGGCCACAGGATCGAGCCAGACTATGATACTATAAAAGAGTGAACAGGCACAATGTAGAAAAATAGACTGCAGGTCAATGCACACATTTGTTGTATATTCTATTCATAGATAATTATGAATATGTAAGAGCTTTTTATACAAGGAAAGTTTACAGATTTACAGGATGCTAAACATAAGCAAATCCTAAACAAATCAATTCAAAAATACATGGAGGGAAAGGCTAAATATCCGTAACGGAAATAATATAATCATCCCATATTGGTTTACACGACAACGGCTCCACTGATTTATCACTTTGCTCAGGGGTGTCGTTTAACAGTTTATATACCTAATCAGATATCATCTTCAGATTTAATTATAAGATGAAATAAGACTACTTTAGTATAACTTTTCATGAAATTGTTATTATTGTAATAAAATAGCTAGCTGGACACTAGGGACAAAGTAGTGTAAATTTAATAAACTAAACTGTACTTCTTCACAAATTTAAGTCCGAACACCATGTCTCTCTTTCCTAATAGTATTGCCATGCCAAGTGGTAAACGTTGGATTTTGTCCTTGGGGAATATCTCCTCTGCAATTGTTACGCTTTCTATTTTAGCTGCATAAAAAAAAGGGTCGTGCAGTCTAATTTGGTTAATTCATTCTTCTTATCCAACATTTCGATCAGGGGTGATAGAATTTTGGTTGATATATTTGTATTTTTTCAAACTTGCTGTTGATGCGATTTGTTTGCGTTGTTCAAGCCACCAGCAATGTATCTCTTTCTTGGACTTCCAAGTGTATAAATTTTATGTCATACCATCAAGATGAGTAAGTCAAGCTGAGTCTACTATTCCAAATAAGTCGATGATGATTCTAGAGATCACAAGGCATAAGTAGAAGAGGAGAGCTAGGGGTTAGTAGCAAAATAGTGAAAAGGGGCCCATGATTCCTTATGTTACAAGGAAAAGGAAAACATATGACAACAATGCAATGATGGAAAAGGAAAAGGAAGGGGAAGATAACTTAGAACCAAAAGGAAAGAAGGTAATGGGGGAAAATGTAATTAATATATCGGTGAAGGCTATGAATCAGCCCCGCTAGGAACAATGAGGCTCCTAAGTTGGAACTGCCAAGGGATTGGCAACCCTTGGACAGTTAGGGACCTTAATTTGTTAATTAAGGCCCAAAAGCCTAGTATTCTATTTCTAATGGAAACTAAGTTGCACAATATTAAGATAGAAGTTATAAAATTTAGATTGGGTTTTAGTAGTGTATTTGTAGTGGAGGGAAGGGGAAAAAGGGGAGGATTAGCATTGTTTTGGAATCAAGATGTCAAGCTGAGAATTCAGTCCTACACTTAGAGACATAGAAACGAATGGATTAATGAAGATAAGTTTTCTTGGATGTTAACTTGCTTCTATGGACATCCTGAAACAAGCAAAAGATATCAATGTTGGAGTATCTTGAAACACTTGAAGCTTTAGAACCCTAGAAGATCGTTGTGCATAGGTGATTTTAATGAGATATTGTATCATAGTGAAAAGGTGGGAGGAGCAAAAGAGAGGAAAAACAAATGGAGTCTTTTAGAGAAGTGTTGCATGACTGCATGCTCTCTGATCTGGGATTAAAAAATGGAAGATTTACATGGATTAACAAGAGAACAGATCACACCTTCATAAAAGAAAGACTTGACAGAGCTATAGCTAATGATGATTGGTTCTTAACTTTTGGAAGAGGAGAGGTGCAAGTTACGCCAAATTCCACTTCTGACCACTTCCCAATTTTGATGTATATAGAGAACAAGAAAAAGGAGTTTTATCAGCCAGGAAAAATTAGAAGATATGAAGATTGATGGGCTCTTTTGCCAGATTGTGAAGCAGTGATTCAGAATGAATGGAAATGAGAGAGAACTACAAATGGGGGCCTCTAGAAAAGAAAAGAAAAATTAGAGAGATACTTAAAGATGTTACAAGAGTGGAGTTACAAGAAAGAAAAAGGAGCAAAATTGAGCATGAACTAGAAGACAAACCAAATACAACACCTACAACAAATAGTGAATGCCGATACAGTGCAACTGTTAAAGCGGCTTCAACAAGAGAGAAATGAAATGCTAGAAAGAGATCACCTAAATTGGAAACAAAGAGCCAAAGTGACATAGCTCCAACAAGGAGATAGAAACACAAGGTTTTACCACTTCTCTACAAAGATTTGTTACAACTTCAAAGCCTACAAATATAGACAATTTCTTGGATGCCACTGAGATAAGAGTAACATAGCACATGAATGATAAATTATTGGCTCCTTTTAGCAGAGAGGAAAATAAAGCAGCTATTTATCAAATGGGCCCTTATAAAGCTCCTGGCCCTGATGGCTATGGAGCATGTTTCTACCAGAGATACTGGTCTATGGTGGGGGAGGAAATCAGTGAAGCTATTATGGCTTTCTTACAGTCAGATTAAGACATGTCAATGATCAATCAGAGTCATCTAGTGCTGATTCCCAAGAACAACAATCCAAAAAACATCTCAAAGTACAAACCAACAAGTCTATGCAATGTGATATATAAGATTGTTACAAAAATATTAGCCAACCATATGAAAGAAGTGATGCCTACCATAATTTCTCAGAATCAGAGTGCTTTTGTCCCAGGGAGAATAATTTCATATAACATTGTGGCTGCATACGAGACTCTTCATACAATGAAGAATAGATTACATGGAAAGAGAGGTTATATGGCCATGACATTAGACATTAGCAAAACTTATGACAGGATTGAATGAGAATTTTTAATGGCTGCCATGATTAAAATGGGTTTTGAGTAAAGATGGACAGATATGATATGTATAGGTGCATTTCCACTTCATCCTTCTCTGTGTTATTGCATGGAGAGGCTAAAGAAAGTTTTAAACCATCGAGATGGCTGAGACAAGGCTGCCTCCTCTCCCCTTTTTAGTTTATCATATGTACAAAAACATTATCTTCTAAACTGAAGTAGGCTGAACAAAGGGGATTGATTTCAGGGGTCCCATTAGCAAGAGGCAAAGTTAGGATGAGTCATGTTTTCTATGTTGATGACAGCTTAGTCTTTTGTAAGGCTTTTGGAAAAGAATGGGCTGAATTAAATCAAGTATTAATCAGGTATGAATAGGCTTCAAGACAGCAGCTAAATAATGAAAAACATCGTTTCTTTTCAGATCTAATACCAATACTCTCACAAAGAAATACATCATGGAGATTGCTGGTTTGAGAGCTTCCACTAACCTGGGTAAATACTTGGGCTTGCCATCATTAATTGGTAGAGTAAGAGTTAGAGAATTTCAAGGAATTTTGGAGAGGGCCAGAAAGAGGTTAGAAGATTGGAAGAATAAGTTCATCTCAAAAACTAGAAAAGAAGTACTAATTAAGGTAGTCATAAGCTATCCCAACTTATTGCATGAGTGTGTTCTCTCTCCCATCAACTATTTGTAAAAAACTTAATGCACTAGAGGCAGATTTCTGGTGGGGAGTTCAAGAAAACAACTCCAAAGTGCACTGGAAAAAAATGGGAAGTAATATGTAGAAGCAAATCTGAGGGAGGATTAGGCTTCGAGATTTAAAGAGCTTTATCCAAGCTCTACTTGCCAAGCGAGTGTGTAGAATTATCAAGAATCTAGAATCATGGCAGAAAAAATTATGAAAGCTTGCTATTTTCCTAACTCCTTAATTTTGTAGGCTAAGCTTGGATCCAAGCCATCATTTGTCTGGAGGAGTATACATGCCGCTATCAACCTGTTACAAAATGGTTGCATATGGAAAGTGGGAAATGGGGAGAAAATCAGTATTTGGAGAGACAAATGGATTCCAAGACAAGATAATAGAAGTCTTCAATTGCATGGAACTGAACTACCAGTAGAATCAAAGGTGGCAGATTTAATAGATCAATCTTGCAAATGTTGGGATATTCAACTCCTCAGGAACAATTTTAGTGAGGCAGAAGTCCAAGAAATTATTTAGATACCTGTGTCACAAGGCAACACTGAGGACAAGATGGTATGGCAAGGCACAGCTGATGGAGAATTCTTGGTGAGAAGTGCTTATCATAGATAGGTTCAACTCCAAAATAGAAAAATTGGAGAATGCTCACAGAAAAATGAAATGGATGAATTGTGGAGGCTGATATGGAAATGGCAGATTAAAAATTCTAGAAAAATTTTTCTATGGAGAGCATGTAAAAATGCTCTGCTCACAAAACAAAACTTATACAAAAGAAAAATCACAGAGGATCCTTTGTGTCCTATTTTCCTAGCTACAATTGAAACTCCAATACACACACTATGGTCTTGTCCTGCCGCACAAGATGTGTGCCGCACAAGATGTGTGGAGCCTATCTAGAAGGAAAATCTAGAAAGCTGCTACAACAGAGGAAGATTTCGATTCTCTCCTTCTATTTTTGGCTCACAGAATAGGAAAAGAAGATATGTGTTGTTTTGCAGAAATAGCTAAATCCATCTAGACCAGAAGGAACAAATGGGTTTTTGAAGCAACTTTCCAATCACCAAATGAAATCATTAGTAGAGCACAACAGGCCAATGAAGACTATAAGCAAGCACAAATGCTAGTAGACAGACATCAGAGAAATGTATGGCAGCAATCAAGCTTAATGTGGAGAGTTCCAGCTCAGAATTGGCTTAAGGTTAATTGGGACGTGGCTATCAAGGAAGCAGATCATAAGATTGGAGTAAGAGTGGTGATCTAAGAATGTGACGGACAGGTTTTATTCACCCAAATGAAACCAATCAATTTTTGCTCTAAGCCACTAATAGCAGAGGCAAGAGGACTGGTATATGCTATCATATGATGTAGAGTTACAACTAAACAATGTGCTAATAGAAGGAGACTCAAGTCAAGTTATTTTGGAAATGCAATAGTGCAAGGATCACGAGTCAAGCATAAGCTATCTTATAGAGGATGCTAAAGAAGCATTAAAGCTAGTGCAATGGGACATCCAACATGTGAAAAGAGAAGCTAATAGAGTCGCCCACCTATTAGCTCAAAAAGCTTTAGCATTAGATCAAGAAATGTTTGTAGATATAGCTTACATCCTGAGAACTTATTACTTGTAGTGATGAACTAAATTTGGATGAAACTTTGTTTTTTTTATTATTATTTATTTTCTGTTCATATGAACTGATATATTTCTTTCGGCATCAATACAAGTTCATGGCAAAGAAGTACTGTCCTCCTTCAATCCCTCACAAGTATTTCCAAGAACTAAGCAACTAGAAATGGACATCGATCAGTGTTCCAACTAGAACAGAGTAGTGGTGTGTCTATGGTTGTATATTCAAGCGATTCTCTCATCGTACCGTTTTTCTTATAAATATAAACTCATATCTTGTATCGTGTTCTTGAATTGAGTTTTCAAAGTATAGTAAGATTCAAAGTATATACCCGAAGTGGTTTTGACTTTTATGATAAGTAATGATTTTGCTAATGGGTACTGAAAGCTTTAATAAAGGATAAAATGAATAGTGTTGGGAGGGATGAATAAATAGGGGGTTGGGTGAGACAAGTTGAGATGGGATGAAAGTTAAAAATTAGATAAATTATTATAAAATTATTTTTTTAATATTAATATAATTTAAAAATTTTAAAAAATTAACTTATTTATTTTATTTTATGTAAAAACTTAATAAAATTATAATAATTGCATAAGTTAAAAAAGTTTTTGTAAATGTAATTTAAGTTTGGCTAGGATTAGATGAGTTTGTATTTGAATTTGAATTAAGGATAAATGTAATTTTAATAGGACCCTAACTTGTTATCCGATAAGGATGAAGTGGTTGAGTTTGAATTGTAACTCTTATCCAATCTTGTTTAAGTTATAAGATAAGGGTCTATAAGAGTCCTATGTATATTATGAGTTAAAGAGTCAACTGAATGGATAAAATTCAAATGTCAAATGAAAAGATCGAAAACTGATCAGAACTCGGAATTAACTAGGGGAAGTGATCCAGTTCGGGTTGTTAGCAAATTGTTAGCAATGTAGCAGACAAGGACTCTAGATAAGCTCAACGGCAAACTTATACTTCAACACAAGCACTACACCACTGGATTGCCTATTTATAGAGGAGTTGGCTGAGAGGTTTATTGAACACTTAAAGAGCACAAACGACAAGAGTGAAGAGCTTGAAGATCTAGGTATAACTTCAAGTGACTGTGTGAGTGGAAAATGCTTGAATGAAGGATTTTCCATAAGGCTCAATCCGTGGGATTGAGTGAGAGCATACTCCAAGGGGGAGTAGTTGTGATCGTGTTCAACCACTGGATTTTCCAATTGGAAAGGCAATGATTGGAGAGTGTCAGATGTTCTGGTTACCTACTATAGTAGAAGACAAGTGGGCTGCTTGTTTTGGGTAAACGTGTCGGGTTACAAAGGTTTTGTAAATTTTTTACTCGTAAAACTTTCAATCAATAAAATTAAATTTCTTGAATTTGGTTGCCCCGTAGGGTTTTACCTTTGAGAAGTTTTTCAAAGGGTTTTCTTTCGTAACTAAATAATTGTGTTAATGCTTTTAATCTTTTATGTTGGTTATTAATCTTTTCTAATAGTGTTTGTCAAGCGTTCATGTGTGTATTTATGAGTATTTGGATAATTTCAATTGGCATCAAAGAGTGGTTCACTCAATCTGAGTGTGATCTGTTCCCCTGGGAGATCATGGCGACACTATAATCACCATCATACTTCAATGGAGATAACTATGCCTACTAGACAGTAAGGATGAAGGCATTTCTAAAGTCACTCGATGAGCAAGTCTGGCACTTAATACAGACAAAATGGACTAAGCCTAAAACACCTATAGAAGAATGGACCAAAGAACAATCAAGTAGCTGTAATTGGAACAACAAGAACCTAAATGCCATCTTCATGGCAGCTTCTCCTGTTGAATTCAAGAAAATATCCATGTGTGAAAAATTCAAAAATGCTTGGGATATCTTGAAAACCACACATGAAGGGACCAAAAAGGTTAAAAATTCCAAATTACAATTATTAACATCTAAGTTTGAAGAGATAAAAATGATGGATGATGAAACGTTTAATGAGTTTTATGCTAAACTAAATGATATTGTTAATTCTAGGTACAATCTCGGTAAGAAGGTATAAAAGGCACGAGTTGTGAGAAAAATCCTGAGATTTTTGCTTGAAAGATTTTAACCAAAGGTAACAGCCATAAAAAAAAGTAAGGATTTAGACACAATTCGAGTAGAAGAACTGGTAGAATCTTTGCAAACTTATGAATCTACTCTTCCACAACAAAAGAAAGGTAAGTCCATCGCACTCAAAATGACTAAGGATGAAAATCAATCTGATGATGAAAATTTGTGCAATGATGACTTATCTCTTGTAGCCAAAAAATTAAAAAAATCCATGTTTAACAAAAAGAATGCTGGCAAGATGAAAAAAGAAAAAAATTTCACTAAAAGTAATGAATTTGAAAAATGGAATAAAGACAAAATTGAGCCTAACGAAAAAGTACAATATCATGAGTGCTCTGGATTTGGACATATAAGAATGGAATGTCCGAATTATAAAAGAAAGGCAAAAGTTATGAATACTACTTTGAGTGATGATTCTGAATCTGGAAGTTCAGATACGTCCTCTGATAATGATACTGCTTTTATTCCCTTTTCTGCTTCTGTTACCAATTGTGCTAACATGAGCAAACAATGTGCTGACGATGGTGTGTCTATTTGTGATACTGATTCTGATGTTGCCACAGAAATTACTGATCATGAATTAAGTATGCAAGAAGCATATGAGGACTTATGTGGAGACTTTGTGGAACTTCAAAAGGTAAATAAGCAGTTGTACAAAAACCTAACCATCGTGGAGAATGAGAAGAACAATTTGGTGGAGGCACTAAGGTTGACGGAGGTGGAGGTGATAAGATTGCGGGCACAAAAAGAGGAACTGGAAAGGATGTTAGCAACTTGTTAGGAAAAGACATCCACACAAAACTTAATGAACTGTTGAGAGTTCAAAGAGATAGTACTGACTGCACAGGTTTGGGAGACAATGCTTCCAAAGATTTACATCTTAAAGCATCCACTGCCTCTACATCCAAAGGTATTACTTTCATAAAAGGAAGTAATGTAGAAAAAATCCCAAAGAAACCTGTGAACAAAGGAAAATAAAAAATGTTTCCTTCAAGTAAGTTCAAAGGTATGTTTGTCTCAACTTGTCATTTTTGTGGAATAATTGGACACACTAGGACAAATTGCTTCAAGCTTAGACAAGAAAAAGAAAATGAAAACAAGAATAAGCATTCAAGTAAGGGGATGAATTTAGAAATCAAAGTGGACAATTTGACTAATAAAATAAACTCCCTAGGTAAGAAACTTGGTGAACTATCCAAATTGTGTTTTTCTAAAAACATGAATAATTCAAATAGTAGAATCAAATGAGTTGTGAAAGAAAAGGCCGTATGTCTAGTTGCATACACAACACTCAAAGCAATGGACACTAACATGTACCTAGATAGTGCATGTTTTAGACATATGTTAGGAGACAAATGGCTGTTTAAAAAGATTGAGTCCAAAAGTGGAGGATACGTAAATTTTGGTGACAGGAGTACAACAATAGTGGAAGGAAAGGAAAGTGTAGAAGTTCTCGATTTGCCTATTTTTCACAATGTCTTATTTATTAATGGCCTAAAATCCAATCTTTTAAGTATTAGTCAGTTTTGTGACAACCATCTTTCTGTGTAATTCTCAAAGGATGAGTACAAAGTCTATGATAACGTAGGAAAATGGATCTTGAAGGCCACAAGAACTGTTGACAACTGCTATGGTGTTAGTTCTATAAACACAATGCATTGTCATAGGGTAGAGCTGGATGAAACCGAATTGTGGCACCACTGACTAGGCCATATCAATTATAGGGACATGCAAAATATTTCCAAGAAAGAAGTTATCCGTGGATTGCCTAAAATGTTGAAAAACAAAAAGGTGGTGTGTGGAGCTTGTTAGGAAGGAAAGAAGACTAGGTCATAACATAGAATAATTGTGGACATGCTGATCGAGAGAGCACTTGAATTGTTACATATGGATCGCATAGTTCCCACGCAAAATGAGAGCCTTGGTGGGAAGAAGTAAATAATGGTCACCATTGATAATTACTCAAGATATACTTGAATCATTCTGTTGAGAGACAAATTTGAGACTTTTGAGCTTGCTAAGAAATTGTTCAAACGGATACAAACAGAGAAGAATTCTACTATCTCTTGTATTCGTAGTGATTATGGTAGAGAGTTTGAAAATACTAAATTTTCTTCTTTTTGTGATGAACAGGGAATGCACCAAGAGTTTTTAGCCTTAATCACACCACAACAAAATGAAATTGTGGAGAGAAAAAATAGGGCAATATAAGAGATGGCTCGAACCATGCTAAGGAACAAGAAGATGGCTTTACACTTCTGGGGAGAAGTTGTCAACACTACTGGACACATACTAAACCATGTGGTTTTCTATCCAGATACCAAACTCACCCCCTATGAGTTATGAATGGAAAGAAACCCATAGTTAAGTATTTTAAAGTGTTTGGGAGTACTTGCTATATTTTGAGAAACAGAGAAAACACTCACAAATTCAACAATAAGAGCTATGAAGGAATATTTCTTGGATAATCATCAAATAGTAAAGTGTACAGAGTCTACAATCTATGGACCAAGACAATTATGGAGTTTGTCAACGTAGTTGTGGATGATGATTCTAAAGAGATGACCATGAAAAGGAGCCATCTACAAGGATCACTCACAATCATCCAAAGGAGAATATCCTTGGTGATCTGAATGAAGGTATGATATTGAGAAAAAGAATTTTAAATCAAGTCTCATATGTTTGCTATTTGTCTCAGGTGGAACCTAAAAAGTTGGAAGAAGCTCTACAAGATGAAAGTCGGGTCAATGCCATGAACGAGGAGTTGCATCAATTTGATCGAAATCAAATCTAGAAGCTAGTTCCAAGACCGGAAGATCACAAAATTATTGGAACCAAGTGGATCTTCAAAAACAAATCTAATGAACATGGAACTATTGTTCGGAATAAAGCAAGGTTGGTAACACAAGGATACACACAAATTGAACCAATTGACTTTGACAAGACCTTTACTCTAGTTGCCCATTTGGAATCCGTTCGTATTTTGTTAGTAATTGCTAGCCATTTAAATTTTAAACTCTATTAAATGGATGTTAAGAGTGTGTTTTTGAATGACATATTAAATGAAAAAGTATATGTTGAACAGACAAAAGGGTTTACTAATCATTTGTTCCCTGACCATGTTTTCAGGTTAAAAAAGCCTCTTTATGGTCTAACACAAACACCCTGAGCATAGTATGAGAGACTAACTAAATACTTGCTTTAAAATAACTTCATACGAGGACAAGCTGACCGAACACTCTTCTTAAGGAAATCTGGTAAGCATCTACTCATTACTCAAACTTATGTAGATAACATAGTGTTTGAATCTACTCTTGACAAACTCTCACATGAATTTTCAAAAAAAAAAAAAAGAGAATTTGAAATGAGTATGATTGGAGAACTAAATTTCTTTCTTGGAATCCAAATTAAACAAACTTAAGAAGGAATATTTATTTCTCAATTTAAGTATGCCAAAGATCTTGTTAAGAGGTTGGGCATGGAAGGGAAGACACATGCTTGCACTCCAATGAGCACATCGGTTAAAATTTTCTCAGATGCTTCTGGTAAGAATATTGATCACACTTTTTATAGAAGCATGAAAGGTAGTCTTCTCCATATTACTGCTAGCAAACTTGATATTTCATTCAGTGTAGATGTATGTGCACGGTTTCAAGCGAATTCGAAAGAATCACATCTCATAGCAGTAAAAAGAATATTGAAATACCTAAGTACTAAGGTCAACTATGACATATGGTATTCTAGAGATTCTAACCTGAGTCTAGTTGGCTACTCTGATGCTAACTGGGCCGGTAATACTAACAAAAAAAAAGCACCACTGGTGGCTACTTTTACATTGGTAGCAATTTGGTAGCATAGATGAGTAATAAGCAAAATTCCATCTCCTTGTCTACTGTTGAAGTCAAGTACATTGCGATTGGTAGTTGTTACATTACGATGGTCTATTGTGACAAATCTAGTGCCATTAGTATCTCAAAAAACCTTGTGAAACATTCTTGAACCAAACACATTGATATAAGACATCATTTTATAAGAAACTTGGTTGAATTGAAAGTTGTGTCGTTAGAACACATTAACACTAAACACCAATTGGCAGATTTGTTCACCAAACCTTTAGATGATCTAAGGTTTGAGTTTCTTACGAAATCCATTGGTGTGTGTGACATGCCTTGATGTTTTGCTTAAAACCTCTCATGTTGCTAACATCTTGCAAGGTACAAGCTATACGAGTACACCAAGTCTTCTAGTGTGTGGCTTTAATTTTGGTGCACAAATATGAAATACATGACCATACAAGAATTCTTCTCTCTGCACTGTGAGGAGTCAAAATCTAATCTCTTAACAAAATGCTGACAACATGCAAATACTCATAAAAACGCACAAAGATAGGGTGAGTATTTGCCTTGAATTGATTAATAAAAGTTGAACCTAGTACCAAAATAAAAATATTTTCTCTTTTCATGCATTAAGGTTGATTTTTATAGAAAAGTTGAGTGTTCAAAAATCATTACAAAAAAAGACGAACACTTATGCATGGATCTAAGCTCTAAAAGTCCTTGTAGAAAAAATCATTGCTTCAATCATTATGGAAAAAGATGGGCAATACAAAATGGACAATTAGAGTAAAAATGGCTTTACAATTGAAATGAGTTGCTTTTTTCGGTGTCTAGGCCCTAGCATAAAGTTTGACTTTTAAGGAAAGTTCACCCTTCTTGTAGCAAAATTGAAACAATTCTAAAAGAAAAGGGGAGTAACAAAAAAAAAAGGAAAAGAAAAATTTGGAAAGTTTTTTCTCCTCATACACACACGAATTTGTGGCAGGTCATCAATTAAGATAAGTGCTCAATTGTGAAGACTAAACAATAAGGAATGCATCTCCTAAAACAAAGCTTGGACATTGAAAATACTAAAAAAGGCCCAAATTTTGTAGATGGAAAAGACATGAATTTTCTTTTAGTTTTATTTTCGTATTCTTTTATATGTTGTTTTAAAGAAAAATGTTGAAAAACACATAAAAATGGGCATGAAACTCGATTGTTTAGAGGAAAACTGCTTCACCATGTGTCAAACTTGAGGGACCCACATCCATGGCACGTCCTTGATAGGAAGTTCCACCATGCCATCTTCCAAAAGTAACAGACGAAGGGTCTGTTCCATTAAAAGGGATGGGAAGTTCCACCATGCCATCCTCTAAAAGTTCACAGCCTCTAACATTTGTAAGCGAGGAAGCTCAGATTGCGTACAAAATGGTGTTCTCCAAGCGAAATGTCCTTGGAGAACAGGAGGTAACTTTAAATGAAATGGACAATCTTGATTTCGATTTTCTAGCACATATTTCTGCAAACCGAGGATGGGTAAACATTTCTAAGAGTGCTCCAGCCCCTTACATTGAGATGGTAAGGGAATTTTATGCCAATGCTCAACTGAGTGTTGACAATAATTTCATTACATCCATAGTTAGGGGTGTGGATGTACTTATCACTCGTGAGATTATCATAGAGTTTTTTGCCCTACTGAATGTGAAAAATCCAGGTTTTCCATATGGAGGAATGGGAACCTCATCTAAGGCACAAATGGAAGATTTGTTTTGTGGACCTAACACTCCTGATTGGCCTTCAAAGTCACGTAGACTCTCCATGAAGTCTATGCTCCCTGCATATAGATTTTTGGCCAAAATAGTGCTGGCAAATTTGTGGCCTATAACTCAACATACTAAGCTTATTATTGAAAAGGCTCAATTCATGTATGCCCTTGTTAAAGGTGTCCCCATAAATCTTCCTTCTCACATCATTGATGTGATCTCCAAGGCGAAATCTGATATGTCTGACAAAGAAAATCTGCCATTTGGGGGTCTCATTTCTAAATTGGCCCAAAATGCTAAAGTTCCCTTGAGGAACACAAAAGTCATAGTAAAAACGTTTGGGAATATCTCCTGTCAAACTGTCACAAAGTCAGAGGCTGCTATATGTGGAAAAAAGAGAAGTCAAATGAAACATCCACGTCCACTCTTCCTCCCCAAGGACCATCCACAGAAGTACTTGAACTTCTTCAAGTTCTACAGACTAAATTTGACTCTTTTGTGAAAAAAAATGGGAAGAAAAATGGGGAGATTTGAACAAATACTACTAGACCAACAAGAAGAAATAGTGAAGGTCAATGATAAATTGTAGGAGGTAGTCTTAGATGTAGATCAAATGCTGAAGACAGTGAATCTACCAGAAGATGTGGAGTACTCTAACTGATTTGTTGACCAAACAAGGGGGAGAAAGGGGATGAAGCTGATTGGAGATAAAGCATATTGTCAGCAAAGGAGCAACAGCAAGGGAGTGCAGACAACGTGCTGACAACTACCACCACGACCAACTTTAAAATTTTTTTTTTTGAAAGTTTTGAAAGTTTTTTTTTTTGTTAGTTTGATATGTAATTTGAACAATGATGCGTTTGCTTTCTTTTCTTGCTATTTTTGAACTCTTACTTATGCTTTGCGACATAAGATCTTTGCTGGTGGTTGGTTAGTTGTTTTTGCAGATTAAATCATATTCATCCAATATATGTTTTGTCATCAAATTGGCCAAAGGGGGAGATTGTAAATGTAATTTAAGTTTGGCTAGGATTAGATGAATTTGTATTTGAATTTGAATTAAAGATAAATGTAATTCTAATAGGACTCTAGCTTGTTATCTGATAAGAATGAAGTGGTTGAGTTTGAATTGTAACTCTTATCCAATCTTGTTTAAGTTATAAGATAAGGGTCTACAAGAGTCCTATGTATATTACGAGTCAAAGAGTCAATTGAAGGGTTAAAGATTCAAGTTTCAAATGAAGAGACTGAAGCAGATTAGAACTTAAAATTAACCAGTGGAAGTGATCCAATCTAGGTTGTTAGCAAATTGTTAGCAACGTAACAGACTAGAACTCTAGATAAGCTCATTGTCAGACTTCTATTCCAATACAAGCACTGCACCATTACATTGCTTATTATTAAGGAGTTGACTGAAGGGTTTATTGAACACTTCAAGAGCACAAACAACAAGAATGAAAGAGCTTGAAGTTTGGGTAAAACTTCAAGTGACTTTGTGAGTGTAAAATACTTGAGTGAAGGATTTTTCATAAGACTCAATTTGTGGGATTGAGTGAGAGCATACTCCAAGAGGGAGTAGCTGTGATCGTGTTCAACTACTGGAGGTTCTAGTTGGAAAGGAAAAGATTGGAAAGTATCAGAGGTTTTGATTACCTACTATAGTAGAAGACAAACGAGTCGCGTATATTGGGTAAACGTGTCGAGTTACAAAAGTTTTGTAAATTGTTTACTTGTAAAACTCTCAATCAATAAAATTAATTTTCTTGAGTTTGGTTGCCCGTCGGATTTTACCTTTGAGGAGTTGTTCAAAAGATTTTCCTTCGTAACCAAATAATTGTGTTAATGCTTTTAATCTTTTATGTTGGTTATTAATCTATACTAATAGTGTTTTGTTTAGCATTCACGTGTGTATCCAGGTGAACTTGGGTGATTTCAATTTTTTATATCCAAAAGTTGATCGGCTTTACTTTTGTGAATACTCGGGACCTTTCCACAAGAATAAAATTTGTCTTTTCTTTATTCCATCTAACTCATTCTTTACTTGTGTCATATGTGTAATACCTGGGACCTTCTGTCTCTAGCTCATCTTTTCGTTTCTCTTTATCTCAGCTTCACCAGCTCGCACAATGCCACCGTTGCCGATCTTGGTTTGATTGCTTCGAACGACGTTCCTATGCCCTGCTTCTCTCACACGGTGGCCTTTATTTTTGTTGGTAAGCTCCCGCTCAAATGCTTCTGGTTCTACACTTTATGTTGCTTTGAGCACAACTAATGTTTTGAATACCATACCGGTAGAGTTACCCGTCAAAGTATTAGAATAAAATATTTTGGTATTGGTACCATTTCAAAATTGTATATATATAAAAAAAATTATATATATAAATTATATTTTAAAGTAATAGTCAATATATGAATAAACTATATATATAAATATATAAATATAAATAGTCTAGTCTGAAGTGGGGTAAAAAAATAGCAAGACATGAAAAAAAAGGGTAAAAGGTCAAAATTTGGTACGACTAAAACACAAGCCAAAATGTTGGCTGATACAGCCATAATATCTATCGAACGAAATAGCAATTTTTTTTGTAATAGATAACTGGTCGGTACGACATATTTCGGTAATAACTATTTTGCTGTAATAGATAACCAACCGGTATGGTACGAAATTAAAAATTATGAGCTCAACTCTCAATCTAAATAGGGCCATCATGTTATAGGGATGTGGGTGGGCATTTTATTAATAGTGGATTTGATCTTAACTTGGGCTTATTTTTCTGCTAGTGGGCCATCCTTGATTATACAAGGATGGGTATTCTAAGTTCAGCTAGTGTGTTTTGTGGATTGGTAATTTTTCGTTATACCTTTATAATATTTATGTGATTTGGGTTTTAATAATTTTGGTATCAAGTTCATGTGTTTTCATGGACAATATTATAAGACTAATATTTGAAGCAACATGATTTGACCGTACAATTGTTTTGAGGAACTATGTGGAAATCATTGTATTTGGGAATAACGATATTTTAGGGTTAACGTAATTTTTAGGTTTTTGAGGAATTAAATTAGTCGATTTAAGTATTTTATGTGTAAATACCATGTCTCTATTTCCAGTCTTTATTGCCCCGTAAAGTGGTAAAGATTGGATGTCTTCCTTGCGGATCAATGGTAGATTGTTGTTCTTTTTCACCATCACCTTTGCAAATGTTACGATTTCTGATTGAGCAGCACAAAAAAGGGCCGTGTAGTTTTGGTTGTTTTTAAATTCTAATTGTTCCGTGTCATCCGTTTCACGAGTTCTTTTACAAAACGGGTGCGTTTTGCACCTGCAGCATTGTTAAGAGCTGTGCCTGCCTCTTTTGTTATGGGGGCTCCAAGGCAGTTCGGATTTTCCTGTAGCAGTTTTCCAGTCATCTTGTAATGCAGCTCGAAGGAGAGGAGCATAAAAGGAACGAGATCGATTTATTGAGCTATCACTCTCTTCCATTATTAATTTACTTGTTCTTTTCTACGATTGAAAATTAAAAGGATTAATACGATTGCCTAAAAAAAAAAATAGAAAAATAAAAAACTCTGAAACATAAATTAATTTTCTAAATATTTCGGAATACTTTCATGCATTCATGTGATATTACTTATCATGCATGATTTTTTAGTTGAGCCAATATAATTTTCAGGACAATCAAAACTGCTAACCTTTGCAGTTAGAAATTAATGAGCCAGCTTCTGAGAGACTGCGTGTAGTACGTACTCCAAGGAAATGAGGTTTTTGATACTCTATCCCAACCTTACACGAGAATTTCACTAAAATGTGGATTAGATTTATAGATCCACCTCCACCATTCTACAGTGTTAAACAAGTAGCTAGCTGGCGAATATATTGCAATTTACAATATTGCCCAAATTAAAAGAGCAAATTAAAAGACAGAAGAAAACACGTTATTACTTTCAATATCGATATGAAAAGTATTATATCCACAACGAAATAAATATAAAAGTAAGCATGAAAATTGATATGAGATTGATATGATATGTTAGATTTATTTTTTAATAAAAGTAATATTACAATCTAACGTACAACATTAAATTAGCTAGGTTAGATTAGTTTGTAGATCATTTGCTTTGATTATATAAAATTTCTTTGTGCTTAAGTATTTGTCTAGCTATTAACATACTTATATATTGATCCAAAAAAGCCACGTCAATGAGACTGCTAGCTAGACCTCAAAGGAAATTAGTGGGAGGGGTGGGGGTTATGCCGTCTGGAGTCTCAAACAGCTTACACGAGAGTTTCGCCACAAAGTGAATTAGATTTATAAATTAACATCCACCATTATACGATATTAATAATCAAGATGTATATATATATATAATTGTTTCTGAAGATGGCTTCGTTTTCAGTTTGTTGGCAGAATCCCACCTTGCAGCATTACACACTTTATCACCCTTCTCATATATGAGAAACTGTGTGAAAGATCTCCACCGCTCAGTGTGTCATGTGATAGGGCCATAATTCTAATGTATTACCTGCTCATGTCGGGGAGAAATACTGTAACACTTCCTTTTCGTAAGTTAAGGAGTGTCATGTAATTTTTTTAAAACTGTTAATTCAACACAAGATTTTTGATTTAATAATTAAAAAAATATTTATTTCATAAAAATGAAGTTCTAATAAAATGTCTTAACAAAACATTAACTAAAATAACTGAATTTAAATTTGTGTCATAAAGACATTTATTTTTATAAATGCTAAAAATTCAAATAACTGCTTTATTTACTCTTGGCCTGCCTACTCGCACTGGTCAGTTTCCTTACCTGAGTGGTTTTAAAAATAATAAATAAACTAAAATGAGTCGCTGACTCAGTAAGAAATCCACCACGACATAAGATAATATTATAGAAATTTTTTATAAAATTGATGCTGAAGTCTGTAAATATGATTATACATGCTAATACTCATGTTATGTATAACTGAACTATCTAGTTTAACTGACTAACTAACTTAAACTGACTGGTCTAAATTAACTGACTGATCTGACTAAATTTTACTAACTGATTTAACTAAACTGATTTAGTTGAACTGATTTAGCTGAACTAATTTAGTTGATTTTATTTTTGGCCAACACACTTAACTCTGTGTGCAAGATTGTGCACTGGCCCTACGTCCCGCTGCATCAAGGGGAGCTGTTGATAGTATTCTAACGTACTATAGTGGATCACGCTTGGTCTGTAGTTTGTACTTTCACCCTGATCTGATAAGCATTGATACCATGTATCTAAATGGTCATCTGAACTAAACTGATTACTGATTAACCGATTACTAGTATGAACTAATATTATATTTGAATTTAACTCAACTTGTGTGACTTTAGGCGACATGAGATGCATAATACATACTAATATAAATAACTATAATTCCCTGAATTTAAACATGATGCTGAACGACATGATCGTGTGTTGTGCTATACTGAATAATATGCTTGCATGACGTAAGGGGTATATGAAAATAGCTATCAAAGAACTGGCTTTACTAATACTATAATCTAATTAAGAGGATTCTAATTTGTGATCAAATTCACTTATCTCGTAGCGTTGTTTCCTAAATTTTCTTTCATAACTCAATGTTACTTATATGAAATATGAATTATCACTAACGTTTCTAAAATAATGTGCTAAAACATTCTACTAAATCAATACATATAGTTGAAAAATATTTAATACATACTCGCTTCATACAAAAGATGTTAAATATTCTTCTCGTAAAAACCAATAAAATACTAGTATCATGTTTTACTTAGTTAAAATCATAATGTAGAAAATAGTCGAGTAAATATTCTGTTTAATCTAAAAATCACTGAATGCTAAGATCTAAATTATTTAAATACCAATAATATATTATATTTTAGTAAAGTACTTTATCTATATTAATTCTAATAAAAACAAGTGAAAAGCTAACAAAATTATTCAGTTTCAAAAGAAATCTAATAAATGCTAATATGATTTAAAATATTCCTAACGTATTTCTTCATTTAAAAGTACAGCTGTAGTAACATGAATCACAATACTAATATCAAATACTCATTTCATATTTCATATAATAGATATTGAACTTAAAGTATTTATAAAAATAAAAAAGTTTAGTAATTAGTTACTATTGAAATCAAAATGTGAATTTATTAATAAATACATAATTTAATTTCTGTAATATTTTCTATAGGAAATAAAGTTTCTATAAAAATAGAGATTCAATATTTACATACTTATTCAATAAAAGTAAGACTAACTTAAAATCATATACTAATTTTCGAAATATAAACTAAATGAACATAATATGATATACGGCCCATACGAGTCCGAGCCTACTAAAATTATTAAAACATATGTAGTAACAAGGTGTAAATAGGCCCGGTCTTTAAAATAACACTCCGGTTTAAAGATAAGGGATGAATCTCTATACCATATTCTACCTGAAAAAGGCAAGGGATGAAAAATAATTTAACACAAAGACCATAACGAAGACGTCGGTTTCCAGAAACAACATGCACACAGTACTCAACATGGATAGATCAGATCGAAAAAGAGGCTCACCAAGGGAGGAGCTAAGTGCTACGGTGCTCTGGCTGCGGAGGGTGGCCAGCGACGTTGCAGCCTTCAGGGATTCCTCTAGTCATGGTGCAACGGAAAGAGATGGAGTGAGAGTTTAAGAGAAGGATTCGACAACATAATATCACGGGAAAAGAGAAAAAATAGTGGCCGACGGGAATGAGCTTACCAGAGATTTCTGTGCTGTCCGCGGATATTTCGTTGAGCAGGTTGCTGCTATCTCGGTGGCTTGCGAAGGGTTGGTTGCTCTGTTTTGGGGAGGAAAAACAGGGCTTTATTGGCTGCTTATGGTAGTCTTCAGGCGTGATGCATGGCAACGGCATGCAACGTGGGAACGACAATCCGGCCATGAAGTCTAGTTTTCCGACATCTTCTGTTGCCGATGATGATGCCTGAGAGTCATGGGCGGTCATGCGGTCCAAGGAGAAAGTGGGTTGTGGCTACTCTGCTTTTGTGGAGGAAGAACAGGGGTTTGTTGATTCCATGCGTGGCTACCGCGAGATGAATTGTGGGTATATTGGGCTCCTACAATTAGGTCCTTCTATGATAGAGTTCGGCGTTGGCTTCTTCTCGTCTAGTAGAGAGTGACTGCGGCTTTGTGTGTGCTGGTAGCGGTGATGCTAAGGTGGTTTCATTGGGAGGCCGAGAGCTAAATCTAGCGATGGTCTGGGAGGATCCCATCGGAGGTTTCTGGCACCGCGACAGGTAGTCCGACTTCCAGGTGATGGGCGGATCAGCTGAGCAAAAACAGGGACTTTTATTCACTGGGTTGCCGAGATGGTGTTTGGTGTGTTCTGTGTTGAGCAAAAACGGAGGGTCTTCGTGGATATTTATAGATGAAGGGGAAGGAAGTAACGAGTTTGATCAGGACTTTAAATTTGAAATTGAGTTGGTTTCAAATGGGGATGATGACTGAAAGATTAGTCTACTATTTAATCTCGAATTTGAGATAATGCTATGCGAGATAGTGGTTTCTGAAATATTTCTATGAGTGGATAAGAGTTTGAGTTGAGATATGCTTCAGATAATGATTCAGAAGGATTGAATTTGAAATGTTTGAGTTGAAGCTTGTATTTGATTTTAAATGGAATCCAGACAAAAGAGGCTTCGGTTTGAATATGCATTCGGGACTCTTCAGAATTCAAATACTAAGAAAATGGTGGTTTGTTTGTGAAAGGGGGTCCAACTTGCCCAGAACCCGAGCCCACAAGGTTATCAGGCCCAAGGCCCGTTATCTGCACCCACCACAACGCAGCGTCCGAATTCAACTAGGGAGACCGAACTCGGGGACGAGCCAAGTCCCTGGTTATCCCGCCCTGGGCAAGAGATGGTTAAACCGGCTTCGAGAACACGCTAAGGACAGAACGACGGCTCACGTACTGATATATCTCCTGGACCCGTCTCCCATCAAGACCACTCCCGCATTTATGAACGACAGAGAGCCGCCGGTCTACAGACCCCCCCTTTAATGCGAAGACGCTACAAACATACGCCATTAATTGCTAAATTGACAAAAGATACAACGGCATTTAATGCCCCTGTCCAAAAGGGGTTAATTGAGCATTAATTGGAGGGATACTCAATTAATGCGATGAGACCGACCAAATCAGACCAGGTTTCCTTACCAAGGATGACAGTCGAGTGATGTCCCGATTTGCGGTACTTTCGTCACACAGACTCTCCTCCCAAGGGGACACCTATAAATAACACCAAACCAATGACGAAAGGACGGTACGCTCACAGATCCTCTTACTCCCTCTATCATATATTTCCTCCCCTATACTAACTTGATCGTCGGAGCGGTCCCGGACCCCGATTCCCCTTTGTTCTTGTTTTTTAGGTTACTATCGTACGGGATTAGGTAAGCAAGATTGCAGAATACGTCCTTAACAGTGGCGCCGTCTGTGAGATCCGTTTGTTTCTGATCAACGTACTTTCTGCATGTCTACTCTACCGTTGTCCCAAACGACCAAGCGCGACCAGCAGACAGATCCGTCGATGGAAGAAAGGCTGGAAGCACTGGAAGAAGTGGTGAGGAAGCTGAAGGAGGAGAATGCCGCCCTCCGGCACCCAGGCGAAGAGGCATCGGCCCGCGGCGAAACCAATATGGGAGAGAATGTGAGCTCCCGACTCCCTGAGGAGAGCGAGGCTTCTGAAGGAGAACGACGCCGGATGCACACCGAGCTAAAGGAGTTGGGGGACAAGTACGTTGAAATGGCAAAACTGATCAGCCCGGCAGCAGGGCATCTCTCCTCGCAAGGAAGCATAGGAACACCCTACAGCGCGGACGTCCTGGCCGTCCCTCTCCCGCCCAAATTCAAGGTCCCACAAGTAGAACTGTATGATGGGTCTCAGGATCCTGTGGAGCACATAGAAGCTTTTAAAGCCCATGTCAGCCTACACGGCTATCCCAGCGAGGTAGCGTGCCGAGCATTCCCTCTCACACTAAAGGGGATGGCTAGGATATGGTTCGGAACCATTCCTCCGGGATCCGTCAGTAGCTTCGAGGCGTTAGCCCGACTCTTCATCACCCAGTTCATGGCTAGTAGGAAACGAAGGCGCCCCGTGGCGTACCTATTGACCGTCAAGCAAGGAGAGAAGGAAAGCCTGAAAGGGTACCTGACCAGGTTTAACGAAGAAAGAATGACCACCGACAACCAGGACGAAAAGATCACCCTAGCGGCCCTCCTGGGCGGCATATGGCCCAGGAGCCCCTTCATGGCGGAGATAGCCCGCAAGACTCCCACCACTCTGAACGGGTTCATGGATCAGGCTGACGGATTCATCAACGCCGAAGATACGCTCGAAGCCCTAGTAGCTCCGCGACGCGGGGAGCTCCGACAGCATGATCGGAAAACAACCAGTGCCGGAGAAGGTTCCAGCAAGCATCGGGGGGCCAGGAAGTCCCCAGATGAGACGAGGAGAAAGGACCCCCCACGGGAACACAGACTATCGTCATGGCCACAATCCAGCTTGGCGGTGGAAGACCAGAGCCGAGCAGAATTGAGGCGAGAGTCAATCAGAAGAAGAAGAGGGGATATGTATTGCGAATATCACAAGTCCAAGGGCCACAACACCGAAGACTGCCAGGCCTTGAAAAGGAGTCAGAGGGATGAACAGATGAACGACCGAAGAGACAGAACCCGGTCGAGGACCCCTCGTTGGGAACGAGAATCAAGCAGACAGCGAGGCGAACCTGTATCCAGCCACCCAGCAGGAGAAATCAGAACCATCGTCGGGGGACCATCCCGAGGAGGGACTACGTCTTCCTCTCAAAGGGCACACGCGCGGAGAGCCAGATATGGGGAAGTCTACTCACTGGCGCAGGAACCGAGACAGGACAACCCGGGTCCCAGAGGGGAATCGATGGTTTTCAACGAGCAGGATGGAAAGGGGGTCGCCTTTCCGCATGATGACGCTTTGGTGATATCAGCATTGGTGGCCAATTTCACAGTTAAAAGGATGCTGGTTGACAACGGGAGTTCGGCCGATATCTTGTTCTGGGAGGCCTTCGTGCAAATGGGGATCGACCCCCGCCAACTCCAGCCTATCCGGGCCCCCCTTAAAGGATTTACGGGTGAAGCAGTACACCCCGAGGGCCTAATAACTCTCCCGGTTTTGATGGGCTCCGTGCCCAGGACCACGTCCGTCATGACCGAATTCTTGGTAGTGAAAGCTCCCTCCTCCTACAACGCCATCCTAGGGCGGCCGACCCTAAACAACTTGAGGGCAGTCACTTCTACCTACTACCTCAAGATGAAGTTTCCGACCGAAAGAGGAGTAGGCGAAGTCAGAGGAGGTCAGGTCACCTCCAGGGAATGCTACGCCCGGGAATTGAAACACAGAGACAGTTCCGTGGCTACGATCTCCCTGGAGGACGAGCATGTTGAGTTTCCGCCTGCACCTCCCTGAGCATTATGGGACGATGAGATTAGGGAAGAGGCGACACTGGGCCAAGCGGAACCCAACGAGCCTCTGGAATTGATTCCGGTCGATGGCGACAACCCGGATCGGACAGTACGAGTCGGAACCAGAATGGATCCAGTAGTACACACGAAACTCAAGGCTCTCCTCATTGAGTACAAAGACGTATTCGCTTGGACACATGTGGACATGCCCGGAATCAATAGGTTTGTAATAGAACACCGGCTGTGTGTCAACCCGACTGCCCGGACAGTTAGGCAAAAAAGAAGAAGCTTCTGTGCTGAGAAGTATGCTGCCATTGCAGAAGATGTGGACAGACTCCTGACCGTTGGGCTCATCCGAGAGGCTCACTACCCGGAATGGCTGTCTAACGTAGTACTGGTAAAAAAGACCAGCGGGAAATGGCGTATGTGCGTGGACTTCACCGATTTGAACAAAGCCTTCCCCAAATATAGTTTCCCTCTACCGTGCATCAACCTCATTGTGGATTCAACTGCTGGGCACTCTCTCCTCAGCTTCATGGACGCCTATTCGGGTTACAGTCAGATCAAAATGAGCACGGACGACGAGGAAAAAACGGCGTTCATTACAGATCGCGGACTCTATTGTTACACTGCCATGCCTTTCGGACTAAAGAACGCGGGGGCTACTTATCAACGGTTGGTTAACCGTATGTTTAAAAAGCAAATCGGGAGAAACATGGAAGTCTACGTTGATGACCTCCTGGTCAAGAGCCGCTCCCCTAACGATCATGTGACGGACCTGAGAGAGGCCTTCTCTATCCTGCGACATTATTAGATGAAGCTCAACCCTGCCAAGTGCACCTTCGGGGTCGAGTCCGGCAAGTTCTTAGGGTACATGGTCTCTGAACGAGGAATCGAGTCCAACCCCGAGAAGATACAGGCTATCCTCGGAATGGCACCCCCGAGGAACCTGAATGAAGTCCAGCGGTTAGCTGGTCGAATTGCTGCTCTTAGCCGGTTCATAGCAAGGTCGACTGATCGATGCCTTCCCTTTTTCCAAGTCCTCCGAAAAGTACACGAGTGGGACACATCGTGCGAGCAGGCATTCGAACAACTCAAAGATTACCTGACGTGTCCCCCGTTACTTAGCCAGACAGCTCCCGGAGAGACCCTTGTGGCTTATTTGGCAGTCTCGCCTCATGCAACCTCTGCAGTTCTAGTAAGAGAAACCGATCAGGGTCAGAAACCTGTGTACTATGTCAGCAGGGCACTTCAAGGAGCAGAGCCCAGGTACCCCCGTACAGAGATGATGGTATTCGCCTTACTAACAGCTGCGCGTCGGCTACGTCCATACTTCCAAGCCTACACTATAAGAGTAATGACCGATCAGCCCCTCGGAACCATTCTCTAGAAGCCCGATACGTCCAGTCGATTAGCCAAATGGGCAATCGAGCTAAGCGAGTTTGATCTAACGTTCCAGCCCTGAACAGCGATGAAAGCACAAACACTAGCGGATTTCGTTGCAGAGTATACTGGGTTTCCAGAAGAGATCCCCAGTGATCCTCGGGGGCAAGCATGGCAGCTGTATGTTGACAGGTCCTCATGTCGAGCCGGGGGCGAAGCAGGTGTACACATCGTCACCGACCAGGGCGTCCAACACAACTACGGTATAGGCCTGACTTTCAAGGTAACCAACAATGAGGCGGAATACGAGGCCCTCATAGCCGGAATGACAATTGCTAGGATCCTCGGGGCGACTGAGCTGGAGGCCCGAACTGATTCCCAAATAGTTTTTCATCAAGTACTCGGCCAATACATCACCAAGAGCGAAAAATTGAAAAAGTATCTTGAGCTAGTATGCATCGAAAGAGATCAATTCAGTTACTTCCGTCTACTGCGGATCCCAAGGGAAGAAAATCATATAGCATCGGGAAAAGATGAGCATCCGCCCCCAGAAAACACTGAGATCAGGACGATAGATACTCCCTCCACGGGCAGCGAAGTCAGAGTAGTGGCTGTTGCAGATCCCGACTGGGCGACCGATATCACGGCATACCTCCGGACAGGTACATTACCTCCCGACCCGGGCCAGGCTCGCAAGATAAAGAATAGATCGTCCAGATTCACACTGATTGACGAATCGCTGTACAGAAAGGGTTTTTCTGAACCATTGCTCAGGTGTGTGATGAAGGAAGAATGGCAATACATACTAGCCGAGATCCATGAAGGAATCTGCGAAGCTCACACGGGGTCTAAAACGCTAGCCGCCCTCACCACCCGTGCAGGGTACTACTGGCCGTGTTTGTTCCAGGAAGCAAAAGAGTTCGTTAAGAGATGCCCAAAGTGCCAAGAGTACAGCCCAGTGTTGCACTCCCCGTCGGAGGAACTCACTTCGATAACATCCCCCTAGCCCTTTGATCAATGGGGACTTGACCTTATAGGACCGTTCCCAGTAGGGAGGGGTGGGACTAAATTCATAATAGTAGCAGTAGATTATTTTACGAAGTGGGTAGAAGCCGAAGCCCTTGTCAGCAACACTTCTCAGGCCATCACAAAGTTCTTATGGAAGTCAATTGTTTGCCGGTTCGGGATACCTCAGAGCTTCATATCAGACAATGGAAAGCAGTTCGATTGCGGTCATTACCGAGAATGGTGCTCCGAGTTGAAGATCAAGGTGAAATACTCTTCTCCCGGCCACCCGTAGGCTAACGGGCAAGCCGAGGCAACCAACAAAACCATCCTCAATGCGCTAAAGAAGAGACTTGGAATGCACAAAGGGGCTTGGGCCGATGAACTTCCAGGGGTCCTGTGGGCATATCGCACAACAGTCCGAACCCCCACGGGTGAAACACCGTTTGCCCTAACCTATGGCTGCGAGGCGGTGATTCCAGTCGAGGTCGAGATGCCTACACTACGAATCCAGCACTATGACACTGTTTCAAATGATGCCAAGATGATGGAACGACTAGACTCCTTAGAGGAACACAGAGACGGGGCCGGCATCCGACTTGCCAACAACAAACGCAAAACAGAACAATACTTCAACAAAAGAGTGAAGCCACGCAACTTCAAAGTCGGGGACTTAGTGCTAAGACAAACGGGCATCACGACTCCAACACAAGGAAAACTGGGTCCAAAATGGGAAGGGCCTTACGTAGTGACGGCAACAAACAGACCTGGGTCTTATCGACTCAAAAACAGCTCTGGAGCCGACCTACCCCACCCCTGGAACAGTGAGAGACTTAAGAGGTACTATGTGTAACATTTACTAATGTAATTCACTTCTGTTGATGTAATTTGCTTCTTGAAATTATAAAGAGCCCAATGTTATTCAATGTTCATACCCAACGTATCATAAGATTCTCAACTCCGATGCGTCCGCCTCGGAGTCCCGCGGGGTCGGTCTACCCACCCACGCGATGCGTCCGCCTCGGAGCCCCGTGGGGTCGGTCTACCCACCCACGCGATGCGTCCGCCTCGGAGTCCCGTGGGGTCCGTCTACCCACCCACGCGATGCGTCCGCCTCGGAGTCCTGCGGGGTCGGTCTACCCACCCACGCGATGCGTCCGCCTCGGAGTCCCGCGGGGTCGGTCTACCCACGCGAGGCAATTCGAAACTATTAAACCCCGATCTTAAGCACATCGACCCAATACGCTTGGAAAAACTTTTCTTAAGTTTACATTTAACCAAAAAATTTCGTGGGGTAAAGACAGAATGAAATTACGAACAAAGCACCAGAGGAAGATTAAGTTCGGAATTCATATATATTGTCGGTCATACAAACTCGCTCGAATCAAGCTCGAGCGTCGCCAAAAAAAAAAAAAAACTTATACAGATCAAGCCTCAGGAGCAGAAGGAGGAGGATTCAAGTCGTCGAAAGGGGGGTAGCCACGCTTCCCGATCTTCTTAACAAATCTCTTCGCAGCCCGGTCTGGACGAAGAGACTGCACACTTATCCTCCGAGGATCGAGCTGAGGATCCTCCAGGAGCTGGGACCCTATTCGGCGGAGGCCCTCGGCATAACCGTGCCCCCAGGCGGAGTTGCGAATTGCCACCACCCGAGATATCTGCTGCTCGAGGCCAGCGACCCTCGAATGGGCCTCCTTTAGAGCACTCCGGGCCCCCACGAGATCGGACTCCCGAGCAGCCCGGATTTCCTCGGACAGCGCCAACTCCGCTTCCAGAATCTCTCGGGCGCGCCTCGAACCGGCCAGTTCCTCCTCCCGAGCAATCCGAGCCTACTCGGAAATGGCTAACTCTTCTTCCCTCAGTGATAGAATCTGGGAAGAAGCAGCTAGCTTTGCCGTCCGAGCGGTTAGCTCGAACTGAAGGAGGATCTTGCCCTGCTCAGTGGCCGATCTCGCGTCCACGAGGCGGGCATTCCTCCGATGGGCTACCGCCAGCGATTCCCGAGCCGCCTCCAATTCGGCCCGAAGAGAAGAGTTGGCCCTCTCCAGCCTGCTCTTTTCTACCCCCAACTCCTCGACCGATTTGATCAGCCCCCTGCAGGTTTCCTGCGATTGCTCGTACTGGTCCCGTGCCTGCTGTAGCTTGTAAAGCCTGAACTTGCAGACGATTCTGAGCTCACTGTTGAATTCAGCGAGCTCAGCCAGCTCGGACCCCACTGACCGGGATATCTCCTTGGCGACCTAAAACACCGAAAAAAAAAAGAGAGACAAGGGAAAACTTAGCAAATCGAAAAGAGGAAACCATCCGAAACTCAACAAAGCCTACCGAACAAACCTGAGTCAGCAGAGGCTCCAGCATGGAGGCCACTCGGGCGGAAGCATCTGCCTTCGCTTGATCGAATCGGGAAGGCCGCTCTGAACCAGCTTCACCAGCCTGATGCCCTCCTTCCTCAGAACCCGATCCGAAGAGCTGACCAAGCACCGCGACCCCACTTCGAAGTCGAAAAGGAGATGGGGGTCGGGGAGGAGCTTCCGAGCCCGGGGATGGGCCTGCGTCCTCAAGGTGAACCCCCGAGGTCGACCCCCTCTCGAAAGTCGGGGGTGGGCACTCAGGAGACTCGTCGGACCCAGCAGCAGGTCGATCGCTCTCGTCTGCGACCTCCATATGGCTCCCTTCCGCAGGAAGGTCAGACCCGCTCGACCTCTCGGGGGTGGCCTCATCCCGATTTTCTTGGTCCGGAGCCCCTTGCTGCTCGGGTCCCTCGCAGACACCCTCGGAATTGGCCTCCTCGCCAAGCACTTCATCTTCCCCCTCGGAGGCATCTGAATGGCACTCGGAAGATGAGGAGGGAGGGGTGGGCAATTGATTCGCCCTCGCGACTTGATCCTCCAACTCCTGTCGGAAGATCTCCGCGAAGGGCGTGGCTCCCGGCGTCAAGTCAGCGGCATGATCCAGAGCCTCCTGGAAGGCACGCTCTATCTCCTCTCCGTCTGAGGAGTCGACCCCGGCCAGGTCAGTCGCCTCGATCTGGGCTTCCATGACCATCCTCCCGGCCTCAGCCCTTATCCCCTCGGTCTGCAAGAACCAGAGCCCGTCCGAGGACGACGATGAAGAAGCCGGCTCGGGACGTCGTGTGGGAGAATCTGTGGGGGGAGCGCCTCCGTCCGGACCCTCGGTCCGTGGACCCTTCCCTTTCTTCTGCTTCTTGGGGCGGGCACCACGGCTTGAAGTAGCTTCGCCGGCCCGACTCTTGGTGCGCCTCTCCTGTTCTACCTCCCGATCAGAGGCTCGCTTGCGAGAGGAGGTAGGAGGCTCTTCCGGGACAGTGAAGAAGTTTTGACCCTCGGCGTAGGACCGGTCCGGTCGGGTCAAAAACTCCTCGATGTTCTCCTCGGTGAGGAGATTGTCGGACCATAGCCGATCGGGATCCTCTGCCCCCCAGGAGAGGACCGCCTTCACCCTCTCAGCCTCTTGGGCCGAGAGGGTAACCTCCATATGTGTCTGGGAGGGGAGGAAGCCCCAGTCTTTCTGAACGGGGAAATCACTCCCCTCTCCCTCCGGGAACTCCCACTCCCTGCCCGAGACAAAGAAGAACCTCTTGTGGTAGTCTCGGGCACTCGAATGCCTCTCCTCCATTCTGATCAGCCTACATTTCAGCTTTATCTGGAAGTCGGCAACATTCCCGTCCCGACGGAGGAGCCGGTACAGCGAAAAAAATTTTCGAGCGGTCAAGTCGGGGTACGGATCGTTCCTCCCAGACAGAACGATCCTAAACGCCACACAAGTGGCCAACAGGATACGCCACCCGTTCGGCATGAGTTGGGCGGGGGCCAGACCCAAGAAGTGTAGGACTTCCCGAACGGGCCGAATGAAGGGAAGGATACGCCACCCGTTCGGCATGAGTAAGCCCTTCGACAGCATAAGGGAGAAAAGCACGACCTTCTGAGCCCTTCCGTCGCGCTCACAGGCCCTAACTCCATCCCCCGGGGCCTCCAAGGTGTGCCGCCAGGAAACACGGTGTTTCTTCCTAAGCGTGTCCACATCAGAGGATTGCATTGTGGACATCCAGCCGTTGCCGGCGAAGAAAGGGCATGGGTCAGAAGAAGCCATGGGGGCAAAAGCAAGGAAAGAACAGAGAAAGCAACGAAAAGAACGGAGAAGACAGCGAAAAGCAAAGGCAGGAAAGAAGGATAGCAGGATGGCAAGAAAGCAAACAACGAAGCAAGGACAGTGACAAGACCGCTGGGTGATTTATACCCAGAAGCAAAAATTTAAGCGAGCAGGAAACGAGGCTACGCCGAAACCGTCACCTCAGACGCGGCTCTTGGGAACAGAAAGCACGCCCTGAACTGACCAATCAGAGGTGAGAAGCGTGCGCCGAAATGACAAGTCAGTTAATGATGGTCACGCGCGTGCGTCTCACCATTTAATAACGGATCACTAACGGATCACCATTTAATCGGAACGACGGCACAATTAAATTTCAAACTGCATTAAATGCCTGACACAGAATATCACGGGTCACGATTCGGCATTAATTGATTAGAATTCAAATCGTCCCTCTGAAGTCCGGTCGGTAAACGAAACGACATGCCAGCTGGAATCACCTGAATACATCCAACCCCGTGCTCCTGCTCGGAAGGGGAATTAAAGGAACACTGCCCAATATCAAAGGACAGTACGATCAAAGGAAAGGAAGACCCTAGCTCTAAAACGTTCGGAATTTCCATCGAAGTGCCTTCGATAAAAACTCGCGGGGTACTGAAAGGGGGTCCAACTTGCCCAGAACCCGAGCCCACAAGGTTATCATGCCCAAGGCCCGTTATCCGCACCCACCACAACGCAGCGTCCGAATTCAACTAGGGAGACCGAACTCGGGGACGAGCCAAGTCCCTGGTTATCCCGCCCTAGGCAGGAGATGGTTAAACCGGCTTCGAGAACACTTTAAGGACAGAACGACGGCTCACGTACTGATATATCTCCTGGACCCGTCTCCTATCAAGACCACTCCCGCATTTATGAACGACAGACAGCCGCCGGTCTACAGACCCCCCCTTTAATGCGAAGACGCTACAAACATACGCCATTAATTGCTAAATTGACAAAAGATACAGCAGCATTTAATGCCCCTGTCCAAAAGGGGTTAATTGAGCATTAATTGGAGGGATACTCAATTAATGCGATGAGACCGACCAAATCAGACCAGGTTTCCTTACCAAGGATGACGGTCGAGTGATGTCCCGATTTCCGGTACTTTCGTCACACAGACTCTCCTCCCAAGGGGACACCTATAAATAACACCAAACCAATGACGAAAGGACGGTACGCTCACAGATCCTCTTACTTCCTCTATCATATATTTCCTCCCCTATACTAACTTGATCGTCGGAGCGGTCCCGGACCCCGATCCCCCTTTGTTCTTGTTTTTCAGGTTACTATCGTACGGGATTCGGTAAGCAAGATTGCAAAATACGTCCTTAACAGTTTGAAACAAAAACAAAAAAATGAAGAAATAATAATAATAATAATAAATCCTACTTCATCTATCATAATATTAACAATTATAATTTAAAATATTATCCATAATAAATCCACATTTTAAAAACAAAAGAACCATTTATTTCTCTCATATAAATCCATAGAAAAAAATAATACTAGTAATAATATAAGAGAATTTTAAAATACTATTAAAAGTGAAAAGATCGAAATATTAGTATGTAACCTAAAAAAAACATCTGGATCGAGATGTTATAAATACAGCCAACATGATAAGGTAAGCTCTAGATCTTTGTTGTTCACCTATGGATGTGTAAAAAATGATGCTAATGTTTTTCTGAAATTTGTATATATTTCGGTTAATTGGTCGGCAAATGTGTTGACCTTTTAACGGAGTTAATTTCTTGCTGATCAGTACAAATGTGTGGCCAAGAAGTACTGCACTAGGCTCCTCTAGTTTAACTACAGAATTTTTCCACGTTTACGAGTTTTCGATTATACACATTTGAAATACTCTCCATTACTGCTCCGTTGGATGAAGACTGAAAAGTTGTATTTGAATATTGAAATGAGTTGAAATAAATTGAATTAAATTGTAAATAGTAAAATTTTATGAGTCCCATTAAGATGGCTTTAACTTGAGATTGGTTTAAGTTTTTTTTTTAAAAAAAATTAAAAAAATGTTGAGTCTTCAAACCTGTCCAAAAATCACACAAGACGATTTTAACGTGGTTCAGCAATTTGCTTACATCCACAGGTGCCAAATTTACTATAATTTATGAAATTTACAAATCACTCAAAATTTCTCATGTAGCTCTCAAATGCACACACCACTTCCCTCTGCTCTCCACTGCTATATTTCATTTCGAATATCAAAGCTTTCCTTTTATAGGAGAGGTTTTACAAATGGTTGGTGTGGTAGGTGCAGCCAAACTAGAAAAACTCTACATTGAGGTGGGTGGTGCAGCCATTGTTGAAGGATGGTGGACGGTGCAGCCATGGAGGACTGCAAATGATTTCTATTTCACACTTTGGTGGCCTATTTTCAACAATCACCCCCTCCACCGAAGTGTGCCATACTAGGCTGCTTTCAAACTGATTCATTCTTCAAATGAATGCACCTCCTTCTTTGACGTGAGTGTCTTCTACTAACAAATGCGCCATAAGACGCCAAATGCACCCAAAAGTGCTAATGCATCCGAAGGTGCTCAGCAACTTACAATATTGATCAATTCCAAGCAGTGTTGGAACTTGATCCCTGTAACGACTTTCGTCAACATATCTGCTGGATTATCTTCAGTGCCAATCTTCTGAAGTAATATGTCCTCTTCTTCTAATATTTCACGTACAAAGTGAGATCGGACATCGATATGTTTTGTTCGAGAGTGATACACTTGATTCTTGGCCAAATGAATTGCACTCTGATTGTCACAGTAGATGGTAACCTCTTGCTGCTCAAAACCCAAATCTGTTACCAGTCCCTATAACCAAATGGCTTCTTTTACGGCTTCTGTTAAAGCCATATACTCAGCCTCTGTGGATGACAGTGCAATCGTAGACTGCAAATTTGATCGCCAACTAACTGGTGCTCCAGACATAGTGAACACGTATCCAGTTGTCGATCGTCGTTTGTCAAGATCACCTGCATAGTCTGAGTCAACATATCCAGTTACTAGACTATCTTCACTCTTCTCGAACTTCAAACCAAGATCTACGGTCCCTAGAATATACCGTAGAATCCATTTAGCCGCATGCCAGTGTTTCTTTCCAGGATTATGCATATAACGACTGACCAAACTGACGACCTGAGAGATATCAGGTCGTGTACACACCATGGCATACATTAGGCTACCAACAACACTTGCATACGGGACATTCTTCATGTAGTCCCGCTCCTCATCATCTTTAGGAGACTGCAATGCACTGAGCTTAAAATATGGGGCCATTGGAGTACTCACAGGCTTCAACTTTGAGTCCATATTGAAGCGTTGCAATACTTTCTTCAGATACTGCTTCTGAGTAAGGTGAACTGTACATTTCACCCTATCTCTGCTAATCTCCATCCCCAATATTCTTCGTGCTTCTCCTAGATCTTTCATTTCAAACTCATGACTCAACTGAGTTTTCAAACGATCTATCTCCACCTTGCTTTTACATGCAATCAACATATCATCTACATATAAAAGCAAATAAATGAAAGATCTATCTTCAAGTTTTCTGAAATACACACAATAATCGTATTGGCAACTAGTGTATTTCAGATCCATCATAAAACAGTCAAACCGCTTATACCATTGCCGAGGTGATTGCTTCAGTCCATAAAGAGATTTCTTCAGTCTGCAAACCAATTTTTCTTTACCAGTCTCTTTAAACCCTTCTGGTTGAGACAGATAAATCTCCTCTTCCAGATCACCATGTAAGAAAGCTGTCTTCACATCAAGTTGTGCTAATTCAAGATCATATTGTGCAACCAAAGCTAGTAATATTCGAATGGATGAATGCTTCAAAACAGGAGAGAATACTTCACTGTATTCTATTCCCTCTGTCTGAGCGTAGCCCTTGGCTACCAATCTAGCTTTGTATCGAATTCTATTTTTAGCAACTTGATCATCTTTTTGATTGAAGATCCACTTACAGCCAATTGACTTCTTTCCTTGCGGCAGTGGCACAAGTTCCCAAGTCTGATTCTTATGAAGAGACTGCATCTCCTCTGTCATCGCCTTTATCCATTCATCCTTTTCACTGGATTGTATGGCTTCTTTGTAAGTGGTGGGGATCTCACCCCCTTCAACTGGTAGTGCATATGTCACGTAGTCTGCAAAACGTGTCGGCACACGTTTCTCTCATCTCGATCTACTGGTTGCTATTGATTCAATTTGAGTTGGAGGTGCTGTGACTGGACTATCAACCTCCTCTTGTCTGTCTTCTCTTGAATCATTTGGAGTAGTAAACTCCACCTTCTGCGAATCACTGGGTGTTTCGCCATCATAGCTGCCTTCACTGGAATCTTTATGCTTATGTGACTTAAACATCTCAGATTCGTTGAAAGTAACATCTCTACTGATAATTACCTTTTTAGACTCTATGCACCAGAGTCTATACCCTTTTATACCAGAACTAAAGCCCAAAAATTTTGCTTTCTTGGCTCTAGGGTCAAGCTTACTTTCCTTTGCATGATAGTAAGCAGGACATCCAAAAATGTGTAAAGAGTCATAATCAGTAGCATGTGTACCTTTCCACATTTCAATGGGTGTCTTCCCTCCATTGGCAGCTGCGGGTAGTCTGTTGACGAGGTGGCATGCATATGTCATAGCTTCAGCCCAAAATCGTTTACTGAATCCAGCATTCAATAACATACATCGTACTTTCTCTAGCAAAGTACGATTCATCCGTTGTGCCACACCGTTTTGCTGCGGTGTTCCTCGTACCGTAAAGTGTCTGACTATTCCCTCTCTCCGACATACTTCCATGAAAGGGTCTAGAGTATACTCCCCTCCATTATCTGATCTGAGCCGCTTAATTTTTCTGCCGGTCTGAGTCTCAATCATCTTCTTCTAAGCAAGAAAGATGTTCAGCACTTCATTTTTATTCTTCATCGTATATACCCACACACGACGAGAATAATCATCTACAAAAGTTACAAACCAATACTTACCTCCCAAAGATGCAATTTTGGTAGGTCCCCAAACATCGGAATGTACATAGTCAAGTATCCCCTGTGTATTGTGAACAGCGGTTCCGAACTTGATCCGCGTCTGCTTCCCCAATACACAGTGCTCACAAAAAGACAATTTACCAGTCTTGGCACCTTTGAGTAAGCCTTGTTTTACGAGTGTTTGCAACGCTTTTTCTCCAGCGTGTCCCATACGCATATGCCAAAGTCTGGTGGTGTCAGCATCAGTCTCATCTAGCTTCTCACAACCTGTAGAAGCTCTTCCAACAATAGTACTTCCTTGCAAGAAGTACAGGTTTCCTCGCCTCAAACCCTTCATAGCCACCTGAACTCCCATTAACACTTTGAGAGTTCCATCTTCAATAGTGATTCTGAATCCCTTTGAATCCAGAGATCCTAATGAGATAAGATATTTCCGTAGATCCGGAACAAACCGAACTTCGGTCAGAATCCTGACAGTTCCATCGTGCAGCTTCAACCGAATGCTCCCTATCCCCCGAGTCTTACAGGCACTGTCGTTGCCCATAAGTACTGCTCCACCTTCAATCTCTGTGAAGTTAGTAAACCAGTACCGATTGGGACACATATGATAGGTGCATCCGGAATCCATAATCCATTCATCAGGATGACAAATCAATGATGAACCTATCAAGGCAATGTCTAGATCTTCATCTCTGTCTGTGACATTTGCTGTGGTGGATTGATTCTTCTGTTGTCCCTTCAATTTGGGACAATCCTTCTTCCAGTGTCCTTTGTCGTGACAATAGGAACACTCATCTTTGGCGAGTTTTCTGCCGACTGATGAACCACATGATGTGGCCCGAGTTTTTGATTGAAAACCTTTCTTCTTTCCAGGATACCTTGACCGCGATCTCCCTCTTGCTGTCAGTGCTTCACTTGATGTATCTAGCTGTACCTGCTTATCCTTTTTCCGATACTCATTACTAATCAGAGAACTAGATACATCGTTAAAGCTAATTTTCTCTTTCCCATACAATAATGTTGTAACTAAATAATCATATGTATCGGGTAAGGAATTTAACAAAAGTAAAGCCTTATCTTCATCTTGGATTTCAACATCCAAGTTTAGTAGATCAGCAAGAATTTGATTGTAACTATTCAAATGTTCAGACATACTAATACCTTCACGAAATTGGAATCTGAATAGCTTTTTCTTCATATGCAAACGGCTCTCAATGCTTTTCTTCATGAACTTATCCTCCAATTTCTGCCAAAGTTCCTGTGCATTTGTCTCTCTCATGACAAAATACTTCTGATCTTTGGTAAGGCACAAACGGATTGTACTACAAGCTTGGGTGTTAAGCTTCCTCCAATCCTTTTCTGACATATCGTTGGGTTTCGCTTCCAACGCCATATCCAACTCTTGTTGGATCAAAACATCCATCACTTCACATTGCCATATACCAAAGTTAGAAATTCCATCAAACTTCTCAACTTCAAACTTGGCATTTGAAACTGTGGACCTACGCCCTGAACTACTGGCATTTCCAGAGTTCCTAACTTCCCCAACACCTTCCATATTAATTAAGAAATTTTAGAAGACAAATTTCAAAATTCTAACCGTATGGATGAGTCCGGAATGATCCAAATAGGTGGAAAGCACTATTTGATCGTCGAAATCAGACTCCAAATGGCTAAGATCAAGCCCAAAATCAGATCTGAAAATCGGACGGTCCAGATCTGTCAGGCGCGTGTGATACACGCGCTTAAGGTGGTCAGATGTGCGTGAGGCGTGTGGGATTCACGCGCCAGAAGGGGCTCGGAGCGCTTGGAGGCGCGTGAGTCACGCGCGGAGACTGCGCGTTGGCGCGTGTTGGCGCGTGGGCGCGTGATTGTCACTCGCAGAGAACTCCTGTGGCGCGTGTGAGCGAGTGGGAGCGTGCGTTGCACGCATCTTCTTCCTCGGGGCGCGCGTGGGGGCGCGTGGCACGTGTTTTCCAGTCGTCTTCAACCTCCAGCTGCGAGTGGGGCGCGTGGGTACACGCTCGGACCTTCTACCGGCGCGTACGGGCTTTTTCGACGTCCATTTTCGATTCCGTTTGCGCCTACGGATTCGTCTTGACACAAGGAACAGCCTGGAGTTGCCAAAAAACAATTTTGACCAACTTGATTTCTGGACAGCACGAACCAAAGCTCTGATACCAATTGTTGAGTCTTCAAACCTGTCCAAAAATCATACAAGACGATTTTAACGTGGTTCAGCAATTTGCCTACATCCACAGGTGCCAAATTTACTATAATTTCTGAAATTTACAAATTACTCAAAATTTCTCATGTAGCTCTCAAATGCACACACCACTTCCCTCTGCTCTCCACTGCTATATTTCATTTCGAATATCAGAGCTCTCCTTTTATAGGAGAGGTTTTACAAATGATTGGTGTGGTAGGTGCAGCCAAACTAGAAAAATTCTACATTGAGGTGTGTGGTGCAGCCATTGTTGAAGGATGGTGGACGGTGCAGCCATGGAGGACTGCAAATGATTTCTATTTCACACTTTGGTGGCCTATTTTCAACAAAAAATATAGTGAGTCTTATCATTAATTGGTTTAAAATAAGTTAAGACGAGTTAAATTGTCTAACAATCAAACGTACAGCCTTTTTCCTTTGTTTTGTTTTTTTTTTTAACCCCACATTGCCTAATGCTTTATTTTTCTTGATTAATTAAATTCGTAGTGAATTTTGGGGTTTCAAATGATTTTTGATCATTTGCATGTAGCCAATATGTTTACTTTTTTCAACCTAATTTTTCTTTAAGGGGTCGGGTTTATGCCTGTTCATTCAGGCTGGATTGTACCCTGCCCGGTTTAAAATTTTATTTGTTTCTTAATTTTTTTAATTTTTTTTAAAAAAATGTTTAAAAAAATTTTGAATTCGAATTTTGGGTTCCCAAATCCGAAATCCGGATGAACACCCCTAGTCGGATTGTCTTGCCTAAAACTATTAATAGCAGATCATGAAATTAACCAATAAAAGTAGCATGGAATCGTAGGGACATCGATCACAAAACACCAGATCCAGAACATGTTGAAGAATGATTAAACATTGCATCACTCAAAAGCTTGATTAAAATTTTGTGGGTATTATTTATTAAGTAGACATACCAAAATCTGGAGGCATCTAAAGCTAGTTGGATGGTGGAAGCTTTAAAAAAATAAAGATGTCCATTTTAGGGACTTTATTATAAAGCTTAAATATTCATGGAGGCTTCGCCCAAACGGCATGTACGTCATTGTCGGAATATTGTGGTATTATTTTTTAAGTAGACACACCAAAATCTGGAGGTATCTAAAGTTAGTTGGATGGTGGATTTTTTTTTTTTTTTTTTAAATAATAATTTTAAGGGGAGTTGATTTTAGAAAATCGAGAAAGAATTGATTTTAGTTTTTTTTTTTTATAATCTTATTTTTATAAATTTATTGAGTTTTATTAATTTAATTTTGATATAAGAATTGAAAACATTATTCAAAATAAAGAGAACCAAATGGCACGTAGGTCATTGTCGGAATATTGTTTAAGTTACGAATATTGTCGGAATATTGTTTTAAGTTACGAATATTGTCGGATTTATGTTGCCTGCATCATGCATGCATTTTGCACTTTTTTCATTCAGCGACTTTTAAACGGTTGGTCCTTCGTTACTTAATTATAAATAGCTTTTAACTCGATAATTATTAACATGTAAATCAAACTACCAATTACAATGATCTTAATTAAGTTATTATATATTTTAACTCAATAATTACAGTTATTTTATATTATTTTACTATCCATCAATGTGATAGTACGTACTCAGTACTGCAATCAGCTCGGAAAAACAACCTTTCACCTAAGCTAACTTTTGGTTCTTCAAGTATTCTTCTCAACCAAATAACTTGGTCCGCACAACCTGTAGCTACCACATACTCGACTTCTGCAGTAGATTGAGCCACATTACTTTGCTTTCTCGAGCTCCATGAAAAGATAGTGGATCCCAAGCTGAAATAATAACCTGAAGTACTCCTCATGTCATCAATTGAGCCTGCCCAATTACTATCAGTGAATCCTACCAGCTTTGTTCTTGCAGTTTTCTCATACCAAATGCCAAAATTGATTGTTACTTGCAAATACCTCAAAATTCTCTTGATAGTGCCAAAATGAATTTGAATAAAACTTTGCATAAACCTTGAAAGTAAGCTAGTGGCATATAGTATATCAGGTTTGGTGTTGCATAAGCATAGCAGACTTCCCACTAAACTTCTATATGTTGATGCATCCACCTTCTTCCCATCATCATCTTTTCTCAATTTCTCATTTGGAATTAATGGTGTTGCTACTAGTTTAAATCTTTTCAACAAGTCTTCAGTGTATTTCTTTTAAGAACAGAAAATCCCATCATTTTCTTGACTTACTTCCTACCAAATAAAATAATTCATCTTACCCAAATCACTTATTTCAAAGCTGGCCATCATATCTTTTTTGAACTTTCTAAGCATTTTAGCATTACTTCCTATAAAAATCAGATCATCCACATAAAGTGATACAATAATCACATCATTGCTGTTTTGAGACTTTGTGTACAATGTAGGCTCACTTTTACTCTTACGAAAACCTTGCTCAATGAAGTATTGATCAATTCTTCCGTACTAGGCCCTTGGAGCGTGTTTTAATCCATATAAGGCATTTTTCAATTTATAAACTTTGCCTTCTTCTTTTTCAAACCCCTCAGGTTGATCCACATAGACTTCTTCTTCCAACACCCCATTTAGAAAGCCTGACTTCACATCTAATTGCAACACTTTTCAGCCCTTCTAAGCAGCAAGAGAAACCAAAACTCTAATGGTATCCATTCGAGCAACAGGAGCAAAAGTTTCATTGTAATCTATTCCATGTTGTATCCCTTAATAACTAGCCTTGCTTTGTGCTTCAATATGGAACCATCCGGATTCAATTTTGTCTTATAAATCCATTTTACTCCAATGACAACCTTATTTGCAGGTTGAGAAATCAACTCCCAAGTGTTATTCTTCTCAATCATCTTAATTTCTTCTTCCATAGCTTTTTGTCAAACTTTTTCTTTTGATGTAGTAGCAAAGCTCACAGGTTTAAGAGTGGCATAATTGCATTGCTCATACACTTCACTCAGCAGCCTTGTGCTTCTTATGGGAGATTCAGGAGATGATTCTTCATCACTGTTATTAGAAGAAACTTGGGTAATTATAGGACTTTTAGACTGAATGTGCTGAACTTCACTTGTTTCATGTTCAACTTCTTCTTCAATTGATGGCTCAATTGGTACTTCAACACTTTGTTGAATAATTTTCTCAGCTTCCCACTCCCAAAATGCTTCTTCATTGAACCTTACATCTCTACTTTCAACCAGCTTTCTAGTTTCCAAATTAAAAATTCGATAGCCTTTTGAAATAGAACTATAACCCACAAATACACATCTTTGAGCCTTCTTTTCAAGTTTGGTTCTCTTCTGAGATGGGACATGGGAATAACAAATACAACCAAACACCTTTAGAAAGTTGGCAGAAGGTTTTATCTCACTCCCAGCTTCAATTGGTGTCTGATTTTGAACTGATTTTATGGGCAAACGATTAAGTAGGAACACAACAGTGTTCACTGCTTCACCCCAAAATTCCTTGGGTAGTTTTTTCTCATGTAACATGCACCTAGTCATTTCCATCAATGTCCTATTCTTCCTCTCGAATACTCCATTTTGTTGAGGAAAATATACTACAGACAGCTGGTATTCTATCCCTTCAAGTTCACAATTTTTTTTGGATTCTTTGGATTTATACTTACCACCTCTATTACTCCTTAGAGATTTAATTTTATGTCTTGACTGCTTCTCAACATGCAGTTTGAACATGTTGAAAACTCCAAACACTTCAGATTTTTCATGAATGGAATAAACCCAATTTATTCTAGTAAAATCATCTATGAAAAGGATGAAATACCTACAATGATTATGAGTTGGAGTTCCCATTGGACCACATACATCAGTATGAACCAATTGCAGCTTTTCTTTGGCTCTCCAGCTACTCTCGGATGGAAATGGAAGCTTGTGCTGCTTTCCAATCATGCAACCTTCACACACTGGTATTTCTTTTTCTAGGAAAGGTAGGTCTTTCATCATCTCACTTTGACATATTAATCTCAATGAATTAAGATTGTAGTGGCCAAATCTTTGGTGCCATAACATTTTCTCATTAACAGTAGCCACAATAGCATTAGAATAGCTCCATTGAATAGGAAAATTTCTACTTCTCCCCATTTTTATTTCAGCCAACTCCACCTTATTCTTCTCATCATATATTCAACACAGGTTATTTTTAAAACTTAAAGAGTAGTCATTTTCCACCTTTGGCCTACACTCAATAAAGTTTGATCAAGAGATGGAACTAACAGCACATCCTTGATGAGTTTGGTACATTTTTTAGTTGAAATAGCCACTATCCCTTTGCCTCTAGATTCAAAAAATTCACCATTGCCCATCTTCACTTTTGTTTTGATAGAAGTATCCAAACTAGCGAATATGGCTTCATCAGATGCCATGTGATTGTTGCAGCCACTATCAATGAACCAGATCTTCTCCTCTTGAGTGAGGGATTCACATGCAAAAAATAAATGCTCACTTTCCGCCTTTTTTTCTGAATAATTTTCTTGCTGATTATTTTATATCTGCAATCATTTTTCATATGCCCAAATTTCTTGCAATTCCAACATTGTGGCTTCTCGACATAGTAACGATTTTTCTCCAAGTGATTTGTCTTTTATAGATACCACGTGGAGGGAATTCACCTATTTTTCCTTTCATGTTACTTTCTTTTTTAGCTTGATCAGAATTCTTGCAATCCTTTTGGGTTGAGTTGAAGCCGAAGCTCCTTCTAACCATCATCAGTTATTGAATTAATGGGTTTCTTGCTTGGATTGAGTTGAAGCCGAAGCTCCTTCTACTGGAACTGTTACCCCATTTTCAACTACATCCCTCAAATCTTAAGAGATTAAGAAGGTCTTCATTTTGATTCTCCAACAATCGTAGTCTTCACCACTGAATATAGTAACAAGTGTTGATGCTCCAAAAGTAGCCATTGACTCTTAGATGAACCTTATTTTTGCTCCGATATCAATTATTGGTTTTAGAAGCCAAAAGACAAGCAGCAAAACATAGAAAAAATAGGGGAAGTATATGATATTTTCTAAGAAACCTCAATCCTTTGTTCTTGTATTGATTCTAATGTTCTACTATTCATCTTCCATTGATCATGCTTTTGAAGACTTACATAGAGATTTACAAAAAACATTAATGCAGAAATACAACTTTCAAAATAGAATAATTAAAATAAAGCATAAATAAGAATATGAAAAGTTCCTTTGAAAATAAACATCACACTTTAATAAATTCTCAGTTAAATATCTGATCATTAACTTTTGCAACATATACCTGTTATCCTGCATAAGTTTTGAAAACGTTTTTCATCACATTCTATCTAATATCATTTTATCTCAATTAATTTTCTTCCTCCGCTCTTATCTTATCTTATTCTTTATCACATCCTATCCATCTCATCTCTTCCTATCTCATCTCATAATTTCATTTTCAAACATTATTAAAATATAAATACTTTCAAACTAATTATTACAACTTTTTCAAATTTTTCATTACAAATTTTTCATTTTTTAAATAAAAAATAATTTAACTTTTTCAAATTTCAAATAAAAAACAATATTAAAAAATTTATATTTTAACAATTTTTTAATACTTTTGATTCATAATTTTTTCTCTCTCATTTCTCAAAATTCAATAATTATTTATCTCAAACTATATCACTTCTATATATTCCCAAACTATCTTACTATATTTACAAAATTCTTATCTCATCTCACTCCAAGCATCCCCCATAGGGCCATAGATATATTGGATGACTATGAAACTCTTGGAGATATATTGTTATATGAAACCTTTAAAACTCCATAAATTAAATCATGTTTTTTCGCTAAGATAAAGAGCCTAGGGAACTTGCAATTACCTTGTATCGGATACAACAACAGTAATGAAAATCGAATTTGCAATTAAGAAAAAGAAAGTGACTAAAAGAGGATTAGTAATTGTTACCCATTCTGTGAATGGCGTCCGGAGAGATTAGCCACTTCTCTCAAAGCATTTCTGCATGTTCGTACCTTCTCTAAATTCTTCTCAAAACGTATCTCATGTTAGGCGAAGGCATCTGCAAAAGTGCCCCCTTGATTTCGCACATTGCTAGGACCCACTGGTAGAAACAAGGCAAAACTCTCATCTCCCTCTCTTTCATGCATTCAATAATTTCTACAAGTTCTTCTAGGCACCATATGGAAGACGCATAATTTCTTGACAACACGATGACTACCATGCTCGACTTCTCAATTGCAAGCAACAGTTGTCGGGAAATGGGTTTTCCAATATCGATATAGATGGTCGGTAAAGGTGACAATCCCTTTAAGGGATTGTTGGTGAAAGTATCATCCTTTAAGGGATCATCCTTAAAGGTGACAATCCCTTTATCAACCAAAGCCTGATATAGATGGTCGATAAAAGTATCGCGGGTGTCTTCACCTCTAAAACTAAGGAATATATCATACATCTTGAGTTCAAATTTGGAACGACTGTTCGAATACTTTTGGAGTAAGACATTAGATTGATTGGAAGCTAAAATTCTGCAAGTAGAGTTAAGACTGAGAAGAAAAAGACGCAATTGACAGAGATTGAAATGGGAAATAGTGAACAAAAGCACCTACAAATTGCAATTCGAAGATATTGATGAAGTGAGAGATAGAGAGAGAGGGGTAAGCAAGAGGGTTTTGTTTTTTTTTTTAGGGAAGCGAATGCATTCAATTCATTAATAACGTGCATTATAAATAGACCTAAAACATACGTTAAAAGTCAACTAAATGAAGATCTATAGTTCCTCAATACACTAAAAGTGACTGATATATTCTAATCCTAACTATACACCTCTCCAGAACAAAGTTTGAAAGACAGCCCAACTCTGTCAAAGACAAAGTTACAATCATCAAACCAACAAAAAAAACAAAAACAAAACCAACCCCACTATTATTCAAAGATAGATAAGGGGACAAACTCTAAGAACATAAAGTCTTAGAGACAATGTGTTTTTTTTTTATTAAATAAAAAGAACAACAAATAGAAATGAATTAAATGGGAGAAACCAGATCACATGGACATGAATCCGACTCTCAACCTTGGAGGAAACATAAACCGACCAAACAGGTGAAATCGCGGCTATGAGTGGCGCGTGCTACCGTGGGACGCATACACCTCCACATTTACAACTCCACTTTAAATTGATAATTAGACTCATCAAAATAATAATATAATAATATATTTTAAAAAGAATAGTTTTAAATATTTTTCATATTTTATAATTATACTAACCATGTATATATTAATAAATTAATTTGATATTTAGTGAGTGAGCAGTGACTATATGTATATTAATAATTTAATTTGATATAATTATACTAACCATATGTCTAACTTCACATTTGATATTTAGTGGGTGAACAGTAAACAAGAGAGAAGAAAAAAGGGAAAAAAAGCGAGAAAAAGAAGTTGCAGAAATAAAATATATTAAATAAATAGTTTAGTGAGAAAACAGTGACCTTTCAAAATTAATGAGTTTCTCTAACTTTACTGTAACTCAAAGTTAGAGATATGCACTTTGATGAAACTAATGTGAGATTGTTTTTAGCATAAATCATCAAATTTATTTTTGATGAGCTATTTGTTGAGACCAGTGCTAAGGCTCTAAGAGCATTAATATTGTTGGTTCTATTAAAAAAAATTTAAATTTGATGAAAAATATAAGTTTGATGAAAAATTAACACTTAAAATAATCTTATATTAGATTCATCAAAAAAGCTCTTTGAAAGATTATTATTCAAAAGTCAAATTAAAAGTAATTGTATTTTATTTTTTTCACTTTCTTTTCTTCATTTTACGTCAAATATGATAAAAAAAAATTGATAAGTTTAATATAGAACTATTTTAGGTGTTAGCTTTCTATCAAACTTTTTTATGAGTCCAATAGGCAGCCTCACCCCTGTGACGGCGAGTCCCGACGACATCCGGTGTTCTCCCGACAGCCTTAAACCTGAAATGGGTCCATTTTGAGGTCAATTATTTCTCTTGCTTTCATCAGAAAGATTCTTCCAATCCCATTTTGTTTTCCAAATGAGAAAGATATATTAATATGTTTCCCTCCTTAGCACCATGGGGACTAGTGATTTTGTATTGTCCATAACAGAACTTGCGGTAGCTATTTGAAAAGATGAGCAATGCTACACCCACCCCGAGGTCCCTTGTCACCGATCGAGCTTATAGTTTTTTTTTAAAGAGTTTCTTAAATTTCTTAGAGCTTTGTCATCAGATTAGCTAAATATCAATGCTTTTCAAAATTTGAAGAAAATAAATTAAAATGCCCCTATATTAAATTAGCCATCCACTTTTCAAAATGACTTTGTGCTACAGTATATCTATTTGGGAAATTCTATAGGGCCCCGGCATCGGAGCCCCTTTGCGCCCCTGGCTGATGTGGCACATGCCACGTCAGTCATGTGCCACGTCAGCCGGCTTATTTTAAATTAAAAAAAAAAAGGATTTTGAAATCCCCAAAATTAGAAAACCCATCTCACCTGAAAACAAAAGAATGAACGTGAAAGAAAGGGTTCCGTTGCTCAACCCGTTTCGTCGCCATCGTCAGCCTGTTCCATTCCCTAGCCTTCAATCCACATACACAGAATGTGATTTTAGCTGGCCGTGTGAATATAAAGCTACTTTATGGGGAAGGTTGGTAAGGGTTCACATGTTCCTGACTTAACTTTTGTTGCTTCTAAAAGAGTTTGAGGAAAATAAATTACTCAGAAAAATTAATGAGAAGAAAATGGAAGAATCTTTTGAGTTAGTAAACCCCCCCTCATTTGCTCGTTGCTTGCATGCCTTTGTGTTTCCTGCACCTCTCATACTATGCCCATTAATTTGATATATATTCTCTCTTTTTTATTCAGTGGTCTAGATTAATATTATTCCTTCTTATAATAATTTTTTATTTATAAGTAATAAAGGGAAAAAAATTAAAATGTCCAAAGCTATCTAGGAAACGAACAGGAAGAGATAAAATAATAATTAAAAAAAAGGTGTTCGTTTCCCTCAAACAACTTCGATTTACTTGTTGTGTCTTGTCTGCCTTCTTATAATAATACGGGATATTTTGAGATTAATTGTAACCATAATATTTATATATCAGCCTAGCAGCTAGCTAATATTTCCAGACCCCACCACATTAGGCAGACCAGAAAAGGGAATGATGATATAATTTAAATGTTCTTGTTCAGGGTCTTTGGAACATATCCTCTATATTTAATGTTTGAAGGGCATATTTATATATATATATATATACACACATATATATATATATATATTTTCATAATATTTGGATTTTTTTTTTCTTTTTCATATCCTATTATATATACATATATATTGAAATTAGTTAGTCAAATGTGACAAGAGATACACATATTAATATGTGAGATCCATGCAAGGCCAACTGTGTACAAAACCATATAAACTGATCATTATTTAATATAGTAGTCTTCATCGATTGTATCTCTCTTCAAATCTCTCTCTCTCTCTCTCTCTCTCTCTCTGAAAAACTAACATTGATTATTGCTATTTGGTTGGCTAATTAATTTTCATTCCAAGTAATTTGCAATAAAAACCCAAAATAATTCGTCAAGCATGCCAGTTTTTCATTTGAGTGTTCAAAGTTGGTTTGTTGATATGCTCTGCTCATTCTCTTTTATAGTTTCTGATATATATATATATATAAATATATATATATATATTTTGTAAGTAAAAGATTTTAGTTTCTTTGGTTATTTATGCATACAGCTTATTACAGATGTGAACATTGTCGTTGCAGTTGAAGCCATACAACCTATTGGCAATCTTGCTAGTGGTTTAAGAACGCACTTTTCTAGGAGTTCATGCTTCTTATTGCCAGTTTTACTTGTAAGTACAATGATGTTGTTTACAATGTAAGAAAAAAATGATATGAATGCATAATTATTTTTTGCTATCTTCTTGCTATTTTCAAAATACATACATATATATATATATATTTTTATATATATTGTGTTTATTTGCAGATTGCGGGTTACCCATTTTCACATGACATGGAATCTCTAACCCTTGTCATCGATACAAGCTCCAGTACGAGCAAAATAATTAGTTCAAAAGATAATAGACCCGATGGTGGGGAAACTAAATCTCCATGTACATCCTTTAGAGTTGAAGAAATTAATGAGGATAGACCAAATCCACTAGAAACTGAGGGTTGTAGTGCCGGTACATCTCAGAATGTTGAAATTGATAGTGATGATATGCTTGAGGAGCCCACAAAGGGGATGGACTTTAACTCCCTTGAAGATTTATTGAGTTATTATAAGAGTTATGGTAAGTAGTGTGGGTTTGGGGTAATGACAAAAAGGACTGATAAAGAAAAGGATGGGACTGTTAGGTATGTCACACTTGCTTGTGCTCGTAGTGGAAAGCCCCGTAATAGGACTTTGAATGTCGCCAACCCACGTCCGACAGGAAAGACGTTTTGTAAGGCAAAGATTAATGCCTTAAGATCTGATGGCAAGTTTCAGTTGACGATAATACATAACATTCATAACCATGGCATAAGTCCAAAAAATTCTCGCTTCTTTCGATGTAATAGAGAAATCAGTGATTCAGTAAAAAAGATCCAGGACATAAATGATGAGGCATCAATACGAGGGTGCAAGAGCTATGGAGCTCTTGCTGTTGGCGCTGGTGGGTACGAGAAGCTCCCATTTACAAAAAATGATTGTCGTAATTACATAGCCAAGGCAAGAATTCTACGACTCGGCACAAGTGGTGCTGGAGCACTAAAAAAATATTTTTTATGAATGCAGTATAAAAATCCTGGATTTTTTTATATGATGGATCTAGATGATGAGCTACGGCTAAAAAATGTCTTCTAGGCAAACCCCCATAGTAGAGCTGCCTACAAATATTTTGGTGATGTGGTGACGTTCGACACCACCTACCTCACGAATAGATACAGGATGTCGTTTGCTCCATTTGTAGGTGTTAACCACCATGGGCAGTCAATTTTGTTGGGAGTGGGCTTGATTTCCAGTGAAGATACAGAGACTTTTGTGTGGTTATTCGAGATTTGGTTGTAATGTATGGATAGAGTTGCTCCCAAAGCTATTATCACTGACCAAGATAGAGCAATGAAAGCAGCAATTGCTATTGTTTTCCTAGAGACTAGACATAGAGTTTGCATATGGCATATATTGAAAAAGGTCCCTGAGAAACTTAGTTCCTATGGTTCCTACAAAACAGGGATGAAAAATGCAGTGATGAAATGTGTATATGATAGCCACAGTGTTGAAGAGTTTGAGACAGGTTGGGATCAGTTAATTACCACGTACAACCTACATAAGAATGCATGGTTGCAAAGTATATATGCTGAGCGTGAGCATTGGGTTCCAACATACCTGAAAGACTACTTTTGGGCTGGAATGAGATCAACGCAATAGAGTGAGAGCATGAATGCCTTTTTTGACGGGTATATTAATTCTAAGACGAACCTGAAAGAGTTTGTTGACCAATTTGATAACGCACTAAAAAAAAAGATTGAGAATGAAACTGCTGCGGACTTTCAATCATTTAGTCTCACAATCCCCTGCATATCAAGATCTCAAATTGAAAAGAGGTTTCAAGAGTTGTACACGATTTCCAAATTCAAGGAAGTACAAAAAATTACTGGCATATATGATTTGAATCCAAAGTCACATAAAAGTGATGGTGCACTGAAAACTTGTTTGGTAGATGATGAAGTTCATGTAGAGGAGTTCACTAAGTTGGTTACGTTTTCTGTGGACTTTAGTGAGGAAGAGTCAGTGGCAAAGTGTTTTTGTGGATTATTCCAGATGAGTGGGATAATGTGTCGGCACATTTTGGCCGCATTCAGGAGTAACGAGATTAAAGTTTTGCCATATATGTACATTTTAGATCGATGGTGGAAGGATATCAAAAGGCGATACACGTTAATTCACAGTAGCTATGATGTAGGGGAACAGCATGTAGATTCTAATAGATATTCAGAGTTGTTGAATATTTGTTATCAAATGATTACTCTTGCAGCATGTTCAAGAGAGCATACCCAGGATGCAAAAAAAAGATTGTATGAGATGATTGAATTGTATCGTGCTAACCAAAAACCACCATCGATGACTGAAATGGGTTCCAATATTGCTGGTCCTGCAGGAGACACAACTACTATCGGTGGTTCTGTGCAAGTACGTAGTCCACATGCGATGTATGAGAAAGGGAGACCTCCATCTATAAGGAGAGCATCCAGGATGGAGATAGACATGCAAAAAGTTAAAGCAAAAGTGAAAAAAGCACCAGGAAAAGGGAAACACAAAGAGGTGTATATATTTAATGACTTTTTTATTTAAAATTTACAATTTCAACGTAATATAATTTTGTTGAAGAATGGTCACTTGATTATTAATGATTTTGTGTTCTTATTTGTCACTTGATTATTAGCGCAATGAAGGAGATACACAAGTCATGGATACACGAAGACGTTTATTTCGTGGTTCAGAGATGGACATGGCCAATGTTGATGGTGGACACGTTCAGGTATATTAATAAGTATATATTTATAATTGAAATATAATATATGGGTAGGTTTTTATGAATATTTCTCACCAGGTCATTCCAAAAACCACAACTATTGATATTGGTGGAACCTAGGTCCGCGGAATAGTAATTCAAAGTCAAGAAAGTGTAAGTGAAAGATATTGTATTTTATTTGATATTTTAATGCTAATTAGTGAAATGATATAAATATTTGGATTTCGTTGTTTACAGATGCAAATTGGATTAGATGGATCACAACCAGTAGACTTCGGGTTAGATGGAACACAGTCGCAGGAATGATATGTATTTAATAACTTTTTGTGAGATGAATTTAGTTCAATGAATTTTTGTGTATTACTCATGGACATAGCTTGAACACACTTTTATGATGGATGTTGATGAGTTGGCTCACGGACTTTTTGTGTATTGCTCATGGACTTGTGTACTGTGTTTTATGTATTTATTGTCTTTGTTCAGGATTTGTATTTATAAGTTTGCCCAGAATTTTATGGTTTTGAATGGCAGGACATGGTGAATTGATATAAGTGCAGATGGTTTTACATAATTGAGAAGGCCCTTTTGAAACTCTTTTTTGGGATTCTACATGGAGAAAATGGGTTTTTAGCAAATTCAAATGTTGGGAATATTAGGTTTGCCCTAAATTTTAATAGGTTGGAAATCTTGGTTTGGAGTTAGTTGAGGAGGTGAAGTTTGAACAAAAGGAAAATAATATGGACGATTCATAACGTGGAAGATCGTGAAAGCCATTCTAAAGTCTAAATGGTTTCCTTTGTTAATACAGGTTCAATCATTTAGAACACCATACGAAGTAGACACGTGGCTATTTAGTAATCTGATGAGGTGCCCTGGAGCTTTTCATTTAATTTGTGCAAAGAAATGCTACTATAATTAACTATGGCATACAAACTAATTCTATGGCATAAGGAATGTTTGTAGAAGTCAACATCTGGTTGTCAAAAGATCAACATAGCTTAAAATATCTACATCTCCAAAGATCAACAAAGTATCTATGACACAAACCATTTAAGATAATTTAAGCTCAAACATAAAAAATACAAATACAAATAAAAATTATATTGACTCCAAATACATCTTCGTTTAAGTTCAAACATTAAAAAAAAAAAAACTCCAAATATATATGTCCAAACAATTAAATTTCACTACAAACGTTAAAAGTATCACAACAAAATTTTAGATCTTCAACAGCTCCAAATGTGCCTTTGAATCCACTCTAACAAGCCTTTATTCACTCTCATTACCTGTAAAATAAATAAAAAAAAATAAGAAAAAAAAAACAAATAATAAAGGTAAACATATCCATACAATCTAAATATCAAGTTTTGTTATGTGTTATCGTTTATATTTTCAAGATCTCTGTAATAATAAAATAATATTATTATTTATTATTTATATTTATTTAATTATTGAATTATTTTTCAAGCCATCTAAAACAGTACTCAATTAAATATTCAGATTGTTTGCAATGAATAAGACACCTCTTCTAAAGCATATAGTCTTAAAGTTCATTAAACTAGGAAAGGTCTTCTTGGCTTTTTAACAGTCCATTCTACAAAATGATTTATCTTTCTTCAAAGCATATAGTCTTAAAGTTCATTAAACGAGCAAAGAAAAAGTCCATAACACAAGCAACAAGCATGGATAACATAAGAAGCCAATCTAAATAAGTTACGAAGAGAAAAATTAGAAACTACGATCCTTTCAAAATGAAGATATATTCAAAACACTCATAACTGACAAATAGCATACACAATTCTGGAAATGCTAATAATCAGCACCTCCATCAAGTATCATATTTATCATTTGGATAAACAAATTCTCTGCTCCAAACTACTTCAATGAAAATAGAGGTGAGCCTAACGACATTAAAATATCTTTGTTTGCACAATAGAAGTCAATTACAAAAAGAGTGTATTTGGAAATCCACCAATTGCCATTACCCCCTGTCAAAAAATGAAGTCGACCAGCAAGTCGAAACATCGCCCAAGCATATCAAAAGCATCAATTCCCAGAATCAAGTAACTATTAGAATGTTGCTCATTGCCTCCTTATAACAAACCCCCCTGGCAGGAGCACAATATCTTAAGATTTTACAAAGGATTTCTCTATCAAAACTATGCATAAAGCCTCATGATGATCGAGAGTAAAGGGGGAACCTACATTACAACTAATTTAAATCGAAATTAATGTATATGTTATTCTCCACAATTAATTGTAACAAACAACTAATGAAATCCTATGTTTAATTAGGATGCATTTGGTATAAGAAAATATAGAAAGCCCTAAAATTACAATTATAATTTTATTTGATTTTTCTCTAAAGCAAAATAAATTTTCCCCAAGAAAAGTTAAATCATTTTATTTGAGAGTATGCAAACATTCGATTCGCACCAACAACATGGTATGCAAACATCATATAACCCACATTCCATTTCGCACCAACAAAATAGGATCAAACATAAACCCTATCTAAAAATCTCAATAAGTAAAATCCAGTACCAATATAAACTCAAAACGAGTTTGAATGTGTTCGGAAGCTAACAGAACAATCAAAACCCAAAAATGGAATCAAACAGAATTGAATGGGTTTCATCCTTCCTGTCCCATTAGCCGATTCCAAACAAACCAAGCAAAATAAATGAGAAAAAATGAAGCAAGGGTTTCTGATCTTACGGCGACGACGGCAGGTATGGCCTAAGCTTAGGCGACGGCGACGACGATTTTCCTTCTCGGATTCGCTTGTTTTCCTCTCTCTTGCATTTTCGTTCTTCTCTTTATCCCATTTTCGGCCAGGTGACGACGAATTCCGACGAAATGGACTGACGGCGACAGAACGGGCTGAGCGACAAAACCCTTTCTCTCGCGTTCGTTCTCCAGTTTTAGTGAGATAGTTTTCTGATTTTGGGATTTAAAATCCCTTCGGCTTTTTTTTTTTAATTTAAAATAAACTGGCTGACATGCCACGTCAGCCAAGGGCGCAAAGGGGCCCCAACGTCCATAGAATTACAATATCTATTTTACTTTTCATATATGAAAAGTAACTATAGAGGTTTTCATCCAATTATTTTACACATTTCTTTCCTGTGGCCTTCATTTCCTTCGTCACGTTCCTTTCCCGCAACCTACGATTCTCCTGACTCAGAAACTTCTCATTTTCGTTTCATCCCCGCCGTCAGATCATCTCCGTCGACAACTCTTCTCCATTGCCGGCTCCTCTCCATCACCAATGAGATCTTTGTCTTCATCTCCCGTCATCTTCTCCACTCCAAACATAGACTTTTCTCTTCAGGTATAATCTCTCCACCCCATTTTCTCCCATTGTCTTCTCCACTCCGAGCTTTGATTTTTTTTTCACCTTCACTCGACTTTAGTTCCTTCAATGATTGGTTTCTATTCTTTGTATGAGGTAAATGATTCAAATCCCTATAAGATTTGAAATCGTCAAGCTTCGTATGGGTAAATGACTTGTTTGGTGGTACTAGTTGCAAGCTTATTTAGTGGTTCTGAAGTTTATTTTTGGCCATTGTTTGCGCAATTTTGGGTTGGTTTGAGCTGGGTTGTAAAACACCCAGAGAAATCACTTGAGAATCTTTAAGTGTGCATTGGAGGTGATGTTATGTTTTTTCATTAGCTTGTTTTCAGAACATGTTTTATGTGCATGTATATGTATGCTTGTGTTGCATAGCTGAAAAGCAATCCTTTATATAGTGTTGTCTGGGTAAAACATTTTATGACCAACGCACTTGTCCCTTGCCCCCAAAGAAAATGTAAAGCAGTAGACCAATGCATTTTATAAAGTTGTGGTTACTCACGCGCTAAAGTTGATCATGTTAATTTTAATTTGAGTGGTGCTACCTGGCACTTAATAACACTGCTCCAATTGATTGCTAGACAAAAATTAAGCAAAGTAGCAATTTCTTTTTTAATTTTTAACAGCGCTAAGGGGATATATTAGATTTATATATAGCATATATAACTCTTATCACTACTCTCCTTGAGCTTTTCTCTTCTCCTCGATGAGGGTTCTGGCTGTTCCTTAATTCCATTACCATTTAAATCCTTAGTTTTCAACCCAGTTTCTTTTACTTTAATTTCCTTTCTTTCTTTCCTTTATTGGCCTTCCCAGGGATATGTGTTTCCGAAATCAGCCATACATCTCTCCCTTATACCTTCCTTTTTCTTTTATATTACTTTTCGTTAACCTTTATCTTCTTTCGTTAACCTAGTATCCCCTCTATCCTCTGAGTCTCTTACTTAAATATCTTTCCTTTATAGATTACAATGCTTATGGCAAAAACTCCCGATCTAAATCCCCTTGTACTGAACCTAGATGATCTCAAATGGAGTAATTTACACCTCAAACTGTCACTCCCAACTGAAGACGAAAAAGACTCCAAAAATATCCTTATCGACAAGGTTATTTCTCTTCGGCCAATGCAAGTTTATTCATGAAGTTGTGTATGCAAGCTGGATTTTTGCACCGTACAGATAGACGATCTTTTAACAAGGGATCTTAACAATATCTTTCAGGATATCCTCATGTTCTCATTTCGAAAACCGTCTGACAAACAAAGAAATATGGATCAAAGACCTTGGAACATCCGAGGTCATTTGCTGATTGTTTCAGAATGGCCACCAGGTTTAAGCATAAATGAGGTACCTCTTAACTCTTCTCCTTTTTGAGTACAAGTACATGTGTTACCTAGAGAATTTATGAAGGAAGAAGAAAATTTTATTCAGATTGGGAAGTTGTATGGTGCTTTAATAAAGCGAGATTCGATCCCTTGTTCTGGAGGGATTTTGAAATCTTTTTGAAGGATTCAAGTTGAAGTTAATGTTGATTGTCCGCTGCCTGAAGGTTTTTTCCTGCCACGAACTGAAAAATCCACCCTCTGGATTCCCTTCAAATATGAAAAGTTATCCGATTTCTGCTATTTTTGTGGACTAATAGGCCATGTTCAATTTCACTATCCTTACTTCTCGGAAGTACTAAGAGGAGTCTCCTATGGCCCATGGATGCGTGGTTTCTTTCCAAACTAGGACAATTCAAACCAGAGGGATATTGTTCATCCAAAGCTTCTCAATTCTACTCCTAATATCTCATCTGGAGTTCTAAATCTCTTGCCGAAAACTCGCTCTGGACAACAGTTTCTATTGAATAAAGGAAAACAAATAGAGTCCTTTGTTCCTTCTTCAGAGCATATCTCGTCATGGTCCACAACAGATTGTATGCAAGCCGAATCAGCAACAAGCTTCCAAAGAACAACTAAGGAACAATTATTTGTGTTGAAAGCAAACAAAACTAAATCTCTCTCGAAACACTCGAGGAGTTCTAAGTCATCATTGTCAGCTTGTGGCAAAAGAACCCAATTGGTGGGAATGTGGGGAAAAGGACAAGATTCTCCCACCACGTTCAATAATCCTTGTTCCCATATTCCCTTTTGGAGAAACTTGATCCCCATAGAGCCGTCTTCCTTACATGCTCCTATAGAATCTTGTACCTTTGATCTTTCTTTAGAACATCCAACGATTCAGGATTCTCCCTCAAGTTATCATTATCAACGATCATTAATCAAGTTTCAACTGAATGAGGTCACTCACAATACTATATCAAGGGAACCACTTTTGACTACAAATGATCCAGATCATGATGGAATTTCATTTAATGAACCAGCACATAGGCCTCTTTGTTTTGGGCAAGCTTCCTTTCAAATCCAGCATATCATTGGGCCAAGAATCCAAGCCCATCAAGCACAGCAAGGTTCATTCGGCATCTCAATTAAAAACTTTTCTAATTCCAACCCGTTTGATATTACTCAGTCTATTTCACCCAATTCTACTACATCACCTGTCTTTCAACATTCTAACCCTAACCTTACACTTCTTCTGCCCAATAACAATACCCCACTCTTTGCAACCTTCCCTACCTCAACTTCCATAACCATGGAATCAAAGGAACAGACAGGATCCTTAGAATAGGAGATCATTTCGGGGCATTCTTCCAGAGCACCGACAAAGGAAAGCAAGTTGAGACAACTCTTACAATCCAACAATAGCAGAGCGGTGGCAAGTTGAAATGGAAAGTTGTACCTCCAGGGAACAGAAAGAAGCAGCGCCATTCTCCATGCAATTCGTAGCTTATGGGCTTATCTTAGGTCTCACAAACCTGATACTTTATTTTTATCTGAAACTCTTTTAAATGATCGTAATGTTGCTACTATTATTAATAGATTAGGGTTTGATCAGTATTTTTGTAAACTCCCTCTTACTAAATGGGGTGATCTCTCTTTGCGTAGAAGTTTGAGCTAGACTTCGAACTGATATATAGTGATGCAAATATTATTATTATGTTGGTTTACTCAAGTTATGTACATGTACCTTGGGTGCTTTGTCTTATATATTGTCCGGTTGCGTATGGTTCAAAGTGGAGATTCTAGGACCCATTGGACAAATGCATCAATCTATTTGGGGGTCCTATTCTTGTTCTGGTTGATTTAATGATATCCTTCATCCTTCAGATAAAAAAGGGGATAAGCCTTTTGCTTCCTCTTCTAGTAAGTTAGGTCTCTCCAAGTTTATGGAAGATAACGGGATGATTGACTTATTTTCTGCACCTAAATTCACTTTGACTAATAACCATCAAGGATTGGGGAATATAAAGGAAAGGTTGGATAGTGGGATTGCTAACTCTCTTTGGTCATCTCTTTTTCGAATGCTACGATAATACATTTTCCTATCTTTTCTTCGAATCATGCACCAATTCTTCTGGATGCTAAGGGTTTCAAGAATCATTTCAAATCTTTCACTTTTAAAGAATTTTGGGTTCATTATCCTACTTGTCAATTGGTTATTCAAAAGGCTTGGAATATTCCTAAATTTGGTACTCCGGCCTTCATTCTTACAAAGAAGCTTAAAGAGGTAAAACATGCTTTAAAGCACTGGAATAAGACTTGCTTTAGTCATATCCAAACAAAAATTAAGGAGTTGACCAATTCTCCTTCTACTTTTCAGTCCCAATCTAATCATTCTTCTCCAAGTGAGGTCGAGTTATCTCTTCAAGCAAATCTTCATGAAATACTTAAAAGAGAATAAATCCTTTGGAGGCAAAAATCAAGACAACAATGGCTAACTACCACTGATCTTAATACCAGATTCTTCTATCTCAGTACTACAGTTCGTCGGAGGAAGAAATCCATTGATTGTCTCCGCATTCTCCCTCGGAAATGGATTACAGATAGGGATGAGATTGATAATCCTATCGTGTCTCATTTTTCTAGTTTCTTCTCTTCAACTCACCTTGTTTTATTTGAGGAAGTTAAGGATGTCTTTCCCCCCATAATCTCCTCTATAGCATCCATATTGAATAGGAAATTTGGGACACTCTTAAGAATACTCTCTCTTCAAAAGCTTCTGGACCTGAAGGTTTCACAAGGTTGTTTTATAAGCGCTATTGGGGAATTGGGAAGACTGAGGTCATCTCCACCAGTCAAAATTTCTTTCTCAATGAGACTCTTCTCAAAGAATTAAATCATACTCACATCACTCTAGTTCTAAAGACTTCCAACCCTCAAACTATTCATCATTCCAGACTTATCAGTCTTTTGAATTTTTTTATAAACTTATTTCTAAGATTATGACAAATTGTCTAAAGACTGTGCTTGGTAAGATAATTTCTCCCCTTCAGACTGCTTTTGCTTTTGGCCAACAAATTCAAGAAAACTCAATCATTACTTAAGAAATTTTTTATTATCTTAAAAGGAAGAAGGGTAACAGTTATTCAATGGCTATTAAAGTTGATATGGAGAAAGTTTTTTATTTTATGGAGTGAGAGTTTCTTTTAAAGATTCTTATTAGCCTAAGTTTTTCATCCTCTTAGGTGGGTTTGATTAAAGAATACATCACCACCCATTTTTATTCGGTCATCATTAATGGACAACCTAAAGGTTATATTCAACCAACAAGAGGCCTCCAATAGGGGGATCATCTTTCCCCTTTTTTGTTCATTTTGGGGTCAAAGTGTCTGTCTAGAGTTATTGCAAAAAGTGAATCCCAAAATGGTCTTCAAGGTCTAAATATCAATAGAAGAGGTCCTAGACTTACGCATCTGCTTTTTGCTGATGATCTCATACTGTTTGGTCTTGCCAATATTAGGACAATCAATGCTCTCTCTACTTGTTTGGAGAAATACTCATATTGGTTTGGTCAAAAAATTCATCTTGAGAAATCTATGATTCAGTTCAGCCAAAATACTCCTCCCATTGAAAAACAAAGAATTTGAAATTTGTTGGGGTACAAAATTACTCCAAACAAATTAAAGTATCTGGGTCTTCTGTTAATTTTCAATAGGTCTAAGTCCTCTATCTTCTCAAATCTTTTTCAGAAAATCTCCAATAAAGTTACAGCGTAGAAAGCTAAACTCCTCTCTCAAGCAGGTTGCACTGCTTTTATTAAGTTTATTGCCAATAACATTCCTTTTTATGTCATGCTTACTTTCTGGATTCCTAAAAAAAATCTCAAAAAAGCTGGATCAAATGCTTGTGCATTTTTGGTGGGGTTTTAATTCTCAGAAGACTCATAATTTCACCCCTAAATTCTAGACTTCAATTCGTCAGCCTAGAAGAAATGGTGGGCTGGGTATTCGGCTTACCTCTCAGTCAAATCAAGCTCTGTTAAGCAAACTCGCTTGGAATATGATGACTGAGAGGCATTCCATGTGGTACTCTGTTCTTAGGTCCTGTTATCTTAAAAATTCTTCTCTTTTTGATGTTTCTCCGAAGTCCACTGAATCATGGTTGTGGAAAGGTCTCCTCAACCAAAGGGACATTGTCCGCAAGAATTATTGTCTTCAAATTAATAACGGAGAAACTTGTCGCATTTGGTTTGATCCTTGCATTCATAATCTTCTGGATTGTCTTCCATTACCTCGTAATGATGACATATTGCGCTCTTTGGACTTAAAAGTGGCTGATCTTATTCTGGATAATCCTAGGTGTTGGAATCTTTCACTTCTTCAGTCTCTCTTTCATCAATCAACTCTACATTTGTGTTGAAATTGAAATTGGTCCAATTTCATTTTTTCTCAAGAGGAATAAAATCACAAAACATATTTTCTATATCATTTGTTTGGTTGGAAATAAAGCAAAAGTTCTTGTTCATGCCATATATAAAAATATTACAAAATTATGCATTTAATAATTAATGCAAAAGGTTGTAATAATGAATTCTTAGTACTCCATTCTATTTGAAAGGATTGAATCTTTTGTAAGCAAAATGATCAAAACAATAATTGTCAGGGATCAAATCTAATTATCCAAGGGCTCTCTACAATTCCTCTATGCCTAGACTCCACGTATAGTGATTCTAAAAGATCTCTTTCAAGTGAGACATCATCTTTAACCTGTCAAAATTTAAAAAATTTCGATTGTATTAAGAAACGTCTGAAATTATGAGAGATTGTAAAATCTATTATTATAGTGAATTCCACCCCAAACAATTCGTGAATATAAACTTTTTTATTGAATTATGTAAATCTTTATATTTGTTTTTGTTTTTTTTATTTACTTATTTGTTATTTACTTTTATGAATAAATGAGAATAGCATCATATCAATGCCTGGATCGATGATAACTTTTCCCTTCATCCCAACTATTTTTTTTAACCCAAACGAAAAGGCAAAATAATATACATGTCCTCAAGTCCAACCTATTGTGCAATTTTTAGCATTAAATATATCGTGATCGATAAAGCTAATGCAATTATGCAAGGCCGAGTGAGTCTCGGTTTGGGCTCGCATATGCTTGTGATATCTCACTTTACTTAGTGATAAGGTCGGTATACTCATCTTTATCATGAATGATGGTCATTTATTGATTCAATGTATGCATGATTTTTCTCTTCTAGGCCCTGTCGATTGTAACCGGACCGACAGTAAAGTAACTTCGCCAGCTGTATGGTGTATCTTTAACTTTAATAGAGCTATATTGCAATCATGCAAGAGCGAGTCCCAGTTCAAGCCCGCATATGTTTGTGATACCTTGACTTGACTTGGTGATTAAGGTCGGTACATTCGTTTTTTTATCATTCCAGGATAATGCACATCACCCTTCTGTCAAATCCAGAATAAGAGGATGTATAAAGATGACAATCACACAGAACACTCTAGACACCAAAATTTGAAGTGGTTCAGCTTAACATAAGCCTACGTCCACTGTTGAATCGGTCTCAATGAATCACTATAGAACAAAAGATGGAGTTCAGAGATTGAATCAGATTATTCTTATACTATATCACTCAATCTCACTTACAAGTTGCAAAGCTCTCTCTCACAACTCTCAACCTTTTCTTCTTTACAAATGCTCTCAATAAACAGAAATCTAACACAAAATGAGCTCCTCACCAAGCTGAGGGTTCAAATGAACGCGGTGCTACTTATAAGCCAAGTCTCGCTTGAGTGAGACTACTCTTGCTCAAGCGAAATACTATTTGAAATGGCGCCAACCCTGATTCCAAAACATTATCTTGAAGCAAACCATTGAGCGAGCTTCGAGCGAACGTCTAGGGTTGACTCTCGCTCGAGCGAGGGTCAAGCGAAGTCTCTTTCTGGATCTCGCTCAAACTGGAAGTCGAGCAAAGGTCAAGCGAACTCTCTGTCTAGAATCTCGCTCAAGCTAAAAGTCGAACGAGGGTTGAGCAAAGTCTCTTTCTGATGTCTCACTCGAGCTGGACGTCGAGTGAGGGTCAAGCGACCTTACAAGTTGAGTTTCTCTCGAGCTACCACTCATGCGAAAGTCAAGCAAGCATACTGATGTGCTTTCAAACAATTTAAAACACATCTTATCAAATCTTCACCTTGGCTTAAATTGTCACAACCTCCACAAAATCCATTCTTTACAAAAGACCCACAAATCCCTAAATCATATCACAAAAGGGAAAACCCAATCGAAATACGAAGTTTATCTTTGAAAAACTGAATTTCCACACAAAAGTCTTCAACATCATAGATGACTTGACCAAATCACCGGTTTGGTCCTAATGAAGAATCAATATTTTCACACAAACGGCAATGCACCACTATAAAAACTGCTTATTTGAACAATGGCTTTTGAATATAGACGAAGACAACTAACAAATATTCTCTGCCAAAGAAAGAACCTAACAAAGCATACATGAGCATATCCCAAAGGTGGCCAAATTGCCTCCTATATGTACCAATTGTAGAACTGCTCTCACTGTGCACTAATGCCAATAAACAAAGTCAAAATCATACTTAATCACAAAGTATAATCTAGAGTACCATCTGTACTCTGTTGTGAAGCTCTCTCAACAACTTCTCCTTCTTGCTATAACGATGTTCTCATTTCCAGTGGAATAAAAGGAGAGAAGGTTCATCCAATAGCAGGTTGTGTTGTCTGCTTCACCCACAATTTGTAGACAAGTTTGGCAAAGCCAAAGAAAACTATAGACTCTGATACTCAAGTCCACCTCATTCCATTCAACTACTCCATTTCTGTGGAGTGAAACAAACTATATGGTCTGAGCAACGCTCTACCTTCTTATCTATAGATCTCTAGTCTTCTCAAGTGTTTGGACACATTAAACACATCACAAAAAACAGATAAACAAAACCATACTCTTCTCCAATGGTCATAAAACAAATACAGGTATAATAAAACACAACCTTACACAAGATGTATCCTAATCAGAGATAAACAACTGCAGAAAACCTGATTCTACACTATTTTTCAATAACACAATACAAACAAAAAATCAAGATTACTATCTTCTGATCACACTAAGTAAAAGATGCCAACTCATAAATGACCACACCATCTGGCATACTCACATGTGCTGCATACGAGCGATATCTGAATCTGGAGCATATAAAGATACTCCATCAATTACCGTACTGCCCTCAAGGAAGTAAAGGCCATTTGTCCTCTTTTTCGCTGTCATTACCACCAAAGAGCCTTTATAGACTCGAAAGACTCCACCTTTAGCTGAAAACTGATAACCAAGAGAATCTAAAGTGCCCAAAGATATGAGATTCTTTTTCACAAACGGAATGTGTCTAACATTAGACCAAGTCCTAATGGTTCCATCATATATCTCAATCTTAATTGAACCAATCTCAATAATATCACAAGCCATATCATTCACAACCAAAACGAAATTACCGTTGATTGATTTATAGTTAGTGAACCAATCTATCCTAGAATATATATGAACATACAAGTTGAATTCATGATTCACTTATCACCAAAACAACCACTAGGGTTATTGACTGCTAGGACAATATCAGGGTAATTAGACTGATCTTCAATGCTAACTACATTAGAGGAACTCTCCTCTTTCTCCATATATTTCAGTCTAGGACACTTATTTTTGTAATGATCAAACTTATGGCAGTAATAACACCTAACATTTTTCTTGTTAGATTTAGAGATACTAGAACTATCTCTACTCTTCCCTGAACATCTCTTCCCGGATCTATCACCAGAAGAACCTTTTACAAACAAACCATCAGCTTGATCGTCCATGCCTATTCTCTTAAATTTTGTTCTCAATTCCTTAGAATTCAAAGCAGACTTAACATCTACCAAGAAGATTGTATCTCTACCATACAATATTGAGTTTACAAAATTATTAAACGAAATAGGTAATAAATACAAAACAACTAAGGCTTGATCTTCCTCACCAATCTTAATGTCAATGTTCCTTAGATCCATAATTATCTTATTAAATTCATCTAGATGTGAAAAAATATAAGTACTTTCCTTCATTTTGAGAGTGTATAACCGTTGTTTCAAATACAACCGGTTAGTAAGACATTTCTTCATGTACAAGATCTCGAGCTTGTCTTACAGACCGACAGCGGTCTCCTCTTCAACAACTCTCAAAACTCCATCTAATAGTGACAATACAATAGTACTGTGAGCCATTTCTTGGTCATTCTTTGACTATACAGGAGACTCACCAGTCACCTCTTCTAGAAAATTGAATAGACTCGTCTGTCGCAACAAAGCCTTCATCTTGATGAGCCATGGACTAAAACTGTTCTATCCATCGAATTTCTCGACTTCAAATCTTACTGTGGCCATTCCTTCAGATATGCACAAAGCTCAAGAGCTCTAATACTAGTTTGTTGGAAATGAACCGGTTAACAAATAACATATAAGAAGTAGTGCAGCAAAAATGCAACAAAAGAAAAGACGACAATCACACAGAACACTCTAGACACCAAGATTTGATATGGTTCAACTTAACACAAGCCCACGTCCATTGTTGGGTCGGTCTCAATGAATCACTATAGAACAAAAGATGGAGTACAGAGATTGAATAAGATGATTCCTACACTAAATCACTCAATCTCACTTACAAGTTGCAAATCTCTCTCTCACAACTCTCAACAAACAGAAATCTAACACAAAATGAGCTCCTCTCCAAGCTGAGCATTCAAATGAATGCGATGCTACTTATAAGCCAAATCTTGCTCGAGCGAGACTACCTCGCTCAAGCGGAACACTATTTGAAACGGTGCCAACCCTGGTTCCAAAATATTAGCTTAAAATGAACCATCGAGCAAGCTTTGAGTGACCGACTTTTTAAAATAATATGTTTAATAATTTTATAAAAAAAATCTTAATTAGCTAAAAAATTAAAAATCAACTTTTTTCAAAAATTACCAGCTTTTTAAAAATATTTCATTCTCATTCGGTTGATGATAATTTGGTTTAGAAAGCTAGTTCCTCTAAAAAGTTTACAGTCAAATCAGCTTACAAAGCAGTGTTGGATATGGAAGGAACTTCTCTGAATAACTCTGGAACCCAATTCCCTTGATAAAACCTTGGAAGCTTCAGATCTAGGATAGACTCAAAATGTTTATGTGGAAAATTCTCAACCACGTCTCGCCTACCTATTCTCTCCTTAAACATTTCCTTGACTTTGGGGATCTTATATGTCCCTTGTGTAATCATCCAATAGAAATTGATATTCATTTGTTTCTGGAATGCCCTTTCTCTTGTATTCTTTGGAGACAGTGTACATAGCCTTTGCAATTGCATCTTTTTGTGGACCGTGGGATTAAAACTTGGATTCAGTGCATCTTATCCACTGAGAAGCCTTCCATTTTGGCTACTGAGCACCATTCGTTTCAAATCTTTGGCATAACAATTATGGATAGCATTTGGTTTTGTCGAAACAAAGTAGTACATGAAAAAGTACTCCCAAATATTAATGTCTTTAACCAACATGTCTAGAGGATTTACAATGAACATATCTCAACTTTGGGAGCAAAGGAATGCATCCAAACTCCACCTCAAACAACTCTTCCACAAGGCTATCATTATCTCATCTTTAATGTGGCGGTTAGAGATCGCACTAGTTCAACAACGGTTGTTTGTTCTGCTGATAGCAGAGAAATTATCTTTGTCTGCACCAAAGAAATCACTCATGTTAACCCAAATCAATGAGAGGCTTTGGCTTTACTTGATGGTGTTCAAAAAGCGTTATCCAAATCAATCAAGAATATCGTTCTCGCTAGTAACTGTCAAATTACTATTGATGCAGCAAAGACCCTGACTTAGCAATGAACTGGACCATTAAACCCATTGCTAGAGATATCAATTTTCTCTTTCAGTCATTTGAAAATTGACATTTGGGAAAATTTATTGAGACTTTAATCAATGCTTACATTTTATTGTTAATGGACAGCCTCTATCAAAATATATAATTGCCTACCACTCATGTAACGCCCTGATTTTTTGCCTCGATTAAGACATAAATCGAAGCGTCCGAACAAGTAACACAATGCTACTTATCCTACATAAACGTAAGAAATAACATGCATGTATCTAAGCTTACTAATTAAATGCAATGTGAAACATAGCAGAAAGAGATAAATCTTCAATATATCCAAATAGATCTAACTCTTGCATAAATAGATCACATGGCATGGTAAAGTTATAATCTTCATAACATCACATTTACAAAAAAACATATTGTATCCAAGACTTACATAACCCAGTTAGTTTTCTTAAAACAAAATATCGTATCCCATCATCATGCAGTAATCTTACTATTCCACTTGATTACGTACATGAGAGATCATTCCAACTAGAGAGAAGTATTCTATAGGACCCTCAGGGTACCTCAGAATTTCATGTGCACAATATCTATCATTCCATAAGAAATGATAGAAAAAACTTAAAATAGTAAGATTTCCAAGAAATCTCCGTAAGTACACAGTTAACAAAACAAGGCATAGATAACATCAGAAATTAACATACATAGCAATGATCACAGATCTATAGCTTATAAAAATATTTTATGAGACTTATGGTTGTCAATGACCACTCTTCCCATACAAACTTAGACCTTACTTGGACCCATCATCTTATACTTAAAACTTATATTTTTCATCTTATTTATTAATCTTGTGGGTCTTACTTAATGCTTATCCTCGACAAGCGTTACGTATCGCCGTTCCTATCGGGTCTTACTTATCTCTTACTCTCTATAGGCGTTACGTATCATTGTCCCCATCGGGCTTACTTAGCATGATGCGTCAACTTATCCATACATATAACTCATCAATCATCTAAACGTTACGTATCTTACTTAGCATGATGCGTCAATTTATCCATACATATAACTCATCAATCGTCCAGGCGTTACGTATCACCGCCCCGTCATGATGAGTCTCGTGTTAGTCTTCCGGGCGTTACGTATCGCTGTCCCCGTCTTGACACGAAAAATACTTAACATAACAGGCGTTACGTATCGTCGTCCCCGCTAATCATGTTAGTCGTCTGGGTATTATGTATCACCGTCCCCATCGTGACACGACTCTTTACTTATCAAATCACGTCAATCTTCTGGGCGTTACATATCGTCATCCCGTCATGACGTGATTTAAGTATTATCATGTTCTTTTAAAGTTTTCTTAATGTATTTTCTTAAAACAAACTTCATGACTTATGAAGATACATACATATGATGAAATGCAACATACTCATAAATTTAGACTTATGACATGTATGTTTCATGTTTTCATAGATCATATGACATATAAAAACATTTCACAAGAACCTACATGCACATACGTCACCTAAATTCGTAACGTCAAAACTTAACGACTAATACATACGCAATTAAATAAAATATTATAATCTTATTAACCTAGGCTGGCCAAATTGCATGGGAAACTTAATCTTAATTATTTATTTATTTAACTTATTTAACTTAAACCAAGATTTACATAATTATACAACTTAAGCATATTTATAAGTTTTCTTGAATATTTCTCTTATATATATAATTATATTATTATTATTTTATCTTTTTAGCATAATAATTCTAAAAATTCTCCTAGTACATTGAAATTTCTAAACTTACCATACTTGTTAAAAATCTTATTCAAATAATTCATTAAAAGGTTAGAATAAAAGAAATACATCCTTTGAAGTCCATACCTACTCTGTTTTGCCTTTTTAATTCCGAATTCGTCTTTTATAGAGTTCTTATCTCTTAAAACTTAAAACACAAAAGTTGTATATCTCTGTCTTAGATTTCCATAGCCTCTTGAATTATCCAATTCTGACATCACACTAGCAAGTTATAATCAATTTATCATAGGATATTAAATTTGTCAACATTACCCCTTTTAAATCTAAAAGTTGCTAAGGTTGATCTATCATTTTTTTTTTTCAAATCAAGACCTTATATTTTCACATAATCCTTTTAATATATAATCATAAAATATATTCCTAAGGTTATAAAATTTTTCTTAGAATTTTTCCATAACAAAAATCATTCCATAACTCAATAGCTTTCAATCTACTACATAAGCAATACATAAGCTCAAACAAGCATCAAACAAGCATCAAATTAAATCTATAAATCAAGCCACTTATACTACACTAAGATTATGTTAAGTAGTGCACTCACTAATTTTTCCAAAACTAGATTAGTTGTCTAGAGTTGATCTTGTACGAACCTTTTCTCCAAGGCTCCCACATTGCTACCTTTTGATGTTTGGGTGTTGTAAGTGAAATTTTTGGTATTTTTCTTAGCTTTCTCTCAAGGTAACCGTATGATATTTCTAAAAAGGAAAAAAAAGAGAAGCTTTTGTGTCTATTTATAGAGGTAAAAAGGTGTTGGAGTCTTGAGGAAGGGAGAGGGTGTCTCGGCAATGGCCTTAGCCGAATGGGTGAGGTGTCCCCCCTATATGCATGGCCTTATGATTACCCCTAACTCTAATGATTTTCTAAGACTTTCATCCCATGGCTGAACTTAATCCTCCTCTAAACTAATCTTGATCAATGGCTCAAAGGATTACAACACATGGATAAAAAATAAACAAAAAGTCTAGAATATCTAAGATGGATTCAACCGACCACTTGGCCTCCCCTTGTACCCTACGGTTTCTAGATCAATTTCTCTCTTCTTGACACATGTTCTAGCTCTCATTGGCACCCCTAGGATATCTTGAAAGAATTCCTTTAAGGCTTGATTGTCTATTGGTTAAGAATAGAAGGGTAACTTGGATGGTTTGATTAGTTCTAAACTAATCAGATTTGTTCCTACTTCTACCATGGTTATAGACAAATTTTCCTTCTAGAAACTCTTCCACCACAAAATAAAAACCTTCTTACACATGTCTAGAACATAAAAATATATAGAACCAATCAAATTCGAGCTTCTAAAGTAGGTCGGTGGTGTAATTCTTTTTCAGATTTCAGTTTACGCTCAATTCGGATCAGTCCACTTCCAGCCCAAATAACCCATTGATCCAATTCGATTCTCCAAAAACTCCAAATATGAACGTTTTAGATCATCCTCTTAGTGATCTATAGGATGTTAAATCAAATTATTCCAAGATCAAATGAGAGAAATATGATTAATTTACCGAAACACGTCAAAACCACCCGAAAAAATCCATTCCTAGTTCTCCATTTATTTTCCTTTGTTTTCTTACCCGTTAAGACTTTTAGATAAATTCTCATTAACTTGTCACATGTTCTCACACAAGTCAAGACCTCATAAAGTTTGGTAGCCAATCACAATTTTTGTCACATGGCCAAACATAAGCAACTCATCTAAATCGGTTACCAGTTGACTCATATTCTTGTCCGTCTACTTCACACCAGATTTCGTCCTTGATTTATTACTTATCTTCAAAAGTCCAAAACATAAAAGTTCTAGATATACATCTTAAGGTTCTATTGGAACTATAATCACTTCATTTGGAGCTCATATGACCAAGTTATTACTTTTCTACTGAAATTCGATAGATAAGCCCGAGAGTACCAATTCGGGCACACCAAGTGTTTGATAAATGATCCCTCTTATTTCACACGAAACTTACTAAATAAAATCTTCTCATTTGACATATTTCTACACACTTGTCAAGATCTTAGGATAATTGAAAAAATATATCAAAGGCTTAATATTAATTAAAGTCACTAGTCAACTCCAAGTCAATGCTTATATATCTAATTTAGATCTGCCACCTCAATCTCAGTTTCGCATTTGATTAATTTTATATCTCTTAAAACTCGAAATATAAGAATTATAGGTATTCCTCGTAACTTTCCAAATTATCTTGAATCATCTCAATCCGATATAAATTGAGTAATTTATGTCCATATTACTAAAGGACGTTGAAATTGTCTAAATTAACCTAATCCAAAAATATCATAGGATATATTCCTTATTTATACCACTTGACTTCTTTTATAAAATTCCTTCAATTTTTATATAATATTATCTTGAATATTTAAAAATCATATCTTCTTATTTTATTTAGTATCTCCCACAGTTTTTTTTCAATATCAATAAAACACTCATAAAAATTATATACATATATCAAGATTTTAAAGATTCTCTAAAAAAATATAATTATATCAAATATAAAAATTAAACAAATACCTAAAAAATCTAGATTATCACAACTCATTTTTATACTGTTATATTTGTTGGATTTTTATAATGACCAATATCCTCTTTTGATCAAAAGGTGCGTTAAAACTGAAAGTGATTATGTATGCTAGTTTATGGTTTGAGTTTATCTTTTTCTTTTTATAATCTGCGTTCAAGTTGTTTGTGTTGTATTCAATCTCATTTTATAACAGGGTGGTGATATTCGTATAATTATTTTTATAATATTTTTATAATTCTATGTGTATTTGAGTATTTTTTTATTTTTTTATTATTTTCTTTTAGGTACTTTTTTGATATTTTTAATCATTAAGAAAATATATATATAATTTTATTAATATTTACATTCTTAATTACTAAATAAATTTTGTAAAATAATTATAAATTTATTATAAATATATCATTATTATAAAATAAAATAATTGTTGTAAAGTCAGCACTAAAAAAGATTGTTATAAAGTCACATTATTTTCTAAAAAACCAAAAAACGAAAAAACAGCACTAAAAAAAGTCGTTGTGAAGTCACATCATTTCTTAAAAAAACAAAAAACAAAAAAACAGCACTAAAAAAGATTGTTATAAAGTCACATTATTTCCTAAAAAAACAAAAAACAAAAAAACAGCACTAACAAAAGGCCGTGGTGAAGTCACATCATTTCCCAAAAAAAAAAAAAAAAAAATACAGCACTAAAATAAATCGCTGTGAACTCACATCATTTCCTCCTAGCTAGCTGACAATTTCTCTGAAAGCTAACTTTGAGATTTAACATCCGTATTCACCATCTTTACCGTCATTCTCGACCTTTTTGTGGAAATCTCCATTACAAGTCTTTTCTACATTTTATCTTGTTTCTTATTTTCTCTTCTGTTTAGATTCAGAAAATATTTGTGAAAATGCTCCTTTTAATTAGTATGTTATAATATATTTTTAAAATCTATTTTTTATTATTTATTTAAATAATTTTTAACATTCTTATTTATTAAGATAAAAATTACAAAAATATATATAACTTTATTAATAAATCGCTTTTTTAAACCAGTAAATAAAAATAAGTAAAAAAAATCAGAAATAAGTATATAAAATCAGAAATCTATCGTTATCCTATTGCAAATATATTTTATCCCTTTTTATAGCATCTTTCAACAAATTCCAAAACACGAGATTAAGCATCAGCCAGATCAGGATAATACATATGCATGAGGCCGTAGGTTATCCATCAAATAAATAATTTAATTTTTCTAATTTAAAAATAAAAATAATATGAAAAAATAGATTTTAATAATATTTTAACCTCATTATTTTTATTAATTATAAATTTCAAATTAAAGAAAAAATTTATTGTAAGAAAATAGTTTATTTATAATTAATTACGTTTTGTCAAATTAAATATTTTCTATCAAAATAAATTTATTTTTATTATAAATAATAATAATTATTGTTGAGACCATAAAAATCGGCCAACAGGTCCGGGTGAGAGAAAGAATTATTTCCAACCAACTGGTATGAGTTGGGTTTCGTTCAAGGTTGTTTGAGGCTCCCAGCGGGATCCCGGTGTGACTGTACGTGCATAAATAGCAGATGAAATAAATAGAGATGGACACACAATTTTACGTGATTTGGCAAGTGCCTACGTCTACGGATATTTGAAGATGAGAATCCACTATAATGAGGATTTTTACAGTCTCTCATAGCTCACTATACAGGAAAAAATATAGATAAATATGCAGATAAATTCGCCAGTCAAAACTCTCGAGAAAGGCTAAAGAAGCTGATGTTGGGGAAGATGAGGCTACCAAAATTATTCCAGTGGGAGAGAGTCCAGCCTTCGTCATCTGATTAGGTCCTTTTATAGCCAAATTTCGATCTGTACAGTCAGATATTTACCTTGCGTGTATCAATCGGTCAACTTTTCTTTCTTCCTTTCTTTTCTTTGCCCGCGTACCCATGTGCCTGACATCCCTTCCTCATGTCACCTCAATTACCAGACTAGTCTTTCCTGACCCCCATATGCTTTTATCCCATCATGTCCTTTTTTGTCCCCTAGTGTCATAAATGCATAACTTGGTTGTGGGTTTTCCGTTTCATCCATTTCAGTACCCCGCGAATTCTTAGCAAAGTTATTTTGATGGGAATTCTGTCTTGTTGTCTTGTATCCTGAATTCCGAGAAGGTGGTACTTTGTCTCCAGATCCCTAAAAATTCTAATTGCGTAAAATGTAGCTGTGGAGCTAGATTAAGGTGGGAGATGGACTTGACCATGAACGTGGGACTGCCAAGCTCAAACGTAAAGGGAGATGAACCCGACCACTCAAGTGGGAGCGCGATGCTCAAAGGTGGCAAAAGAGTCATGGAGCGGGCCGTGGGTGATCCGACAACCTTGCGAGTCTTCGAGCGGGATGTGAGTCTTCGAGTGGGATGGGGGTGATCCGACAACCCCGCGAGTTTTTGTGCGGGATGTAGATGATCCGACAACCTCGCGAGTCGTCAAGTGGGATGTGGATAATCCGACAACCTCGCGAGTCGTCAAGGGGGATGTGGGTGATCCGACAACCATGCGAGTCATCGAGCGGGATGTGGGTGATCCAACAACCCCTCGAGTCTTCGATGAGATTTCGCTGTGAGGAGGGCACAAAGCCTATTCCGTCACCACATGAGACCCGACGGGGGGTGTCATCGCGTGAGACCTGGCAGGAGTGTATCGTCTGGGACTCCATGGGAGGTATCATTGCGTGGGACCCGACTGGTGGTGTCATCGCGTGAGACCCGGCAGGAGTGCATCGCCTAAGACTTCGCGGGAGGTGTCATTGCTTGAGACCCCGCGGGAGGTGTCATCGTGTGAGTCCCTACGGGAGTGCATCGCTTAAAACTCCGCTAGAGGTGTCATCGCGGAAGACTCGGCTGGAGTGCATTGCCTAGAACTCCGCGGAATTTGATTGATTTCGCGTAGGTGGGTAGGCCAACCCCGCGGGATTCTGTTACTTCGCGTCGGTGGATAGACTGACCCCGCGGGATGTGATAACGCGTCGACATCCCATGCTATAGGCAATAACTTTATTAGTACAAAAATAAATTTACATATGGTAAGAGAGACAAACTGATGTATTTTTGTCTGTGGAAAAAAGTTTTCGAGTGTCGAATGTTGACTCCCGAGCGAGGAGTCGTGAGATCCCGAGTTTCGACTTCCGAGTGAGGAGCCGTGAGATCCTGAGCATCGACTTCCAAGTGTCGACTTCCGAGTGTCGAGGCATGGGTGGTGGTTGCCTGATTCATGCAAAAAGGAGAGGAAGATAGCTTTTATAGAGCGTGAGTATTCTGAGCTTGTGAGTTTTCCATGAGCTAGGTGAGCCCCGAGTACACGAATAATGAGAACTCAAGCTGCTTAGTATAGTTCCTGATGACCTTCTAAGGCTGGTGTGCCTACGAGGAGGACATGATTGGTCCCGAACGGGTGACAAAATTCCAAATCCTGAGGAATGGATCCACATAAATGGGTCTATGAGAATCCCAAGAGCATAGAGACTGGGAGTGGTTCCCAAATGAATAAATTCTAAGTGTGATGCCATGGGTTCACGTGTGAGGCGAGTTTTGAGTAGGTGAGGGTATGCGAGCTTGTGTGGCGACTCGGTGAGCTATACATGTGAGAAGTCGTGATCGAATGGGTGTCCCATGTATAGGATGTGTTACCATGAGACTGCAATGGTGCAGTTACCGTGCACCAGCATAGTCTCTATGCATGCATGCACTCTGTGAGGTGCCAAGGACATGCATGTACGCTGCATACCTTAGTGTGGTAAAGTGGTCCGAGTGGTAGGCGACCGAGCCAGTGGAACCTTAAGCTGTAGGAGCCCGAGTTGAGGAAGCCTGGGCTGGTGCAGCCTGAGCATGGTGAAGCAAGGTGATGCCCTGTGTGTGAGGGAGTATGGCGAGTGGGTTCTCGTATGGGGAGTTGTGAGCTAGTTTGAGCTCAAACTTGGTTCTTGAATGAATAAATCCTGAGAGAGGATCTGGGCTAAGGTGGCGAGCTAGTGTGTGATGAGTGTATTTAGAGATGTTCCCAAGTGGTGACTACTGAGATCATGGAATATGAAGGGAGTTCATACTGTGAAGTGCCGAGTGAACAAGTTCTTGATGCTATGCTTGGGAGTGGGTCTTATATGTTGTGTCCGTGCAAGTTAGCTAGTCAAACACTGGAGTTTAGTGTAGGAGGTCTATGTGTATGTGCTTCCCGAGCTCCTACGAGAAGTCCAAGTTCATGGAAGTGTGCTCAAAGCCCGAACGAAGTTGCAAGCTCAAGGTGTGGGCAGTACCCCGCAAGTTGAGCAGCTTAAACCTATGAGCTCTGAATGGAGGTGGGGGTTTCCAAGTGGCACGGTGAAGGCATTTTATTTTTCGAGTAGCACTCCTGAGTGGTTTATGTGTTATTTGATGCTCATTTCAAAGAGAGTCTCGAGTGTATGAGGCTGTGGCGAGTTGGCAAATGAGGGAGGCGTGAGTTCGTTGGCGGGCTGTGTGAGAGAAGGTGGAGCCAGAGTATGGGGGAGCTCGGGTGGTGAAGAATCCCGAACTAGTGAGCCCAGATTGGAGGAGCCCGAGCTGGTGTTCTCGAGCATGCATGGCGAGCATGGGTGCGTTAAGTTGGAGTCTGTGTAATAAGTTAGGAAGAGAGGGAAGGAGCTCGGTGGACCCTCGAGCTGGTGGAGCTCAGACCGAAGGACCTCGAGCTGGTGGAACCTGTGATGAGGGCGTCCATGTTAAGGGATCCCGAGCTAGGCACGAACCGAGGACTCCCAAGCTAGGCCCGAGCTAGGGGAGTCCGAGCCCATGGATATCTCAAGTTCCCACTATGTCCATGGAGTGCAACGTGAGGGAATTCCGAGATGAGGGAATCCGATCTGAGCTGAGAGAATTCTGAACTGGTGCTCGGTCGGTCCGAGCTGAAGGAGTTCATGATTGATGAGTCGTGTTCCCGAATGTGTGTAACGTGATTGGCCTAAAAACGTATGTGTGATGTAAGTCCCGAGAGAGAGGGAGGGAGCTCGGTGAACTCCTGAGTTGGTGGAGCCCGAGCTAGAGGAGCCCGAGCTGGGGTTCCCGAGCATGCATAGCGAGTATGGGTGCAGTAAGTTTGAGGTTTGTGTGAAAGGTCCCAGGAGAGAGGGACGGTGCTCGATGGATTCCCAAGCTCAGCTCGAGGGGCAATCCAGGAGGCACCACTCCAGTGAGGGCTCGGGAGCGGGCATCCCGAGCCTGGGCTGATAGCTTGGGAAAGTCTGAGCTGCGTGATGGTGCACTCAAAAACCTCTAAGCCAAATGAGGTTGCCGAGCTGGGTTAGCTGGGTTCCCACCTTCTGCCAAGAGGGGCTCTCGGTTGAAGACAGAGGTTGCCGGCGGGACGTTTGGTGGCTGCTGACACAGCCATCAATCCGAGATACCTGCCAGGTCCAATCCCAACCCGGTTTGCAGCACACGGGGCGCGAAGTAGGGAACCTCCAAGGACACAGGGATTGCCGGCGAACTTCCATTCGGGATAGACGGCGCCAGTGACTTCCATGGTGACGGTAGGCGACCCAACGGCGCGACGAGTTGGCTGGGCATGATCCCGAGCATGTGAAAAGGGAGTAAATCTGACAGGGCTACATCGATGGGAACAATGGCCCACCGGGACTCCGGCAGAGGCAGAAACCGCCGACGGTTCCAGTGGAGACCGCCAGCAAGCCAGCCATGCCCACGGTGGTAAGCCGTGAGGCTCGGGGTGACGCTGTGCTTGGGGTGCACCACGTTGAGCCCCCGAGCACTGTGCATGCATGCACAGTACGTGCATGCCCCTTGTGATAACCCGGACTTTTAGATATCCGTTTATTTTTCATATGTACGATGATTATGTTTCTCCAAAACTATTTTTAGTAATTTTTGGGATATATGTATAGGTTTTTTTATACTGAAAGGTTAGGAGTAAGGTTGGGTACAAATTTAGCTTGTTTTAAGTTGAAAAAGTGCCTAACCCGAGATCTCGTGCGACTCTCGCTTGATGTCTGGCTCGAGCGAAATACAGGGACAAACTTAACGTCTTTTGGTAGAAAGATCATAACTTGCTCATTTGATGTTGGATTTGAGTGATTCAAGAGGCCATGGAAATCTAAGAGGAATATATAAAACTTTTATGTTTTGAGGTTTAAGAGATATGAACTTAATCAAATAAGAAATAGAAATTGAAGTAGCAAATCTGAATTGGAGATAGATAAGCATTGACTTTAAAGTTGACTAAGAACTTTGGATAAGATTAAGCCTTTGGATTAATTTCGTAGTTATCTTAAGATCCAGACAAGTATGTAGAGATGAGGAAAATGAGGAGATTTTATTTAGTAAATTTTGTGTGAAATAAGAGGAATCATCTATCCAACACTTGGTGTGCCCGGATTGGTGTTCTCGGGCTTATCTGTCGAGTTTTATTAGAAAAATCATAACTTGGTCATATGAACTCCAAATGAAGTTATTCTAGTTCCTATGGAACCTTAAGACATAGATCTAGAACTTTTATGATATACGTTTGTGAATATTTGTACTATAGATATGATTTATTCTAGAAACAAGTGGACAGTTTTGGGTTGAGCTCAAATGGAACTCGAGTTAGAAGAAATGGATCAAATTGGGGCATGTGATGAAAATTGTGATTGGATGTCAATTCTTATAAGGTCTTGACATGTGTAGGAGTATGTGGCATGAGGATAAGAAGTAATCTAGAAGCTTTAGTTGACACAAAGACATGAAGTAACATGAGAGGAAGAAATCTGTCTGAATCTATCCATATCTAACTAAGTGAGTTACAAACCAAAGTTATCCCAACCAAATCTCGAAATGGCCTTCTAGAACATGTAAAATGTAGTCTTAGGAGGCTTAAGAAGTTACCAAAAGTGGTAAGAAGGAGGCTGGGGGTGTGGCATACCAGATGAGGGCTGGAATGACTTGAATCATGCATAGTTAAGTGAGTGCCACCTCATGCCTTATCTCTTTAGCTCTCTTCTCAACCTTTGATCAATTTTGGCTGACTAAAGTGACTTAATATCAGCCATTGGATGAAGATATTTTCTGCCAAGTTTAGATTCTATATGCCTAGAGTTGATCATTTGATTTTAGGAGGTATGACACCTCATCTCCCAAGCAAAGACATAACCGGTTGCCTATAGCCATCCTTTCTTTTCCTTTTTCTCTAAAGGGTCGACCACCCTCCTATATATATGGGTTGATAAGTCTTATAACCCTCTTTGGAAAGCTAGAACACACGCCCACTTGGAGAGAAAGCCAAAGAAGAAGCCTCTCTTAACCCTTGAACCTCCAAATATCATCTAAGTGAGCTAAGTGAGTGTTTTGAGGAGAAATATTGCAAGGACTAGTTTGATCATTCAACCAAGCTTTGGAGAAACTTGTAAGTATACAATTTAACTTAATCTTGATATAGAATAAGTAGATTGTTGATGGAATTAAGTTTGTTGTTAGTTGGAGCTTAAACTAGGCTTATACGATGTGCTTGGAATCTATAGTGTTTTGGATATGATTTTGTGATGGTAAAATGTTAGGAAAATTATAAGGATATAGATTTATGTTTTAATAATTAAAAAAAAGGTTTATGTGAAAATATTGGTTGGTTTAGGTTGAAAAACCCCATGAGCCGTGATCTCGCTCAACTGTCGCTTGATACCCCACACGAGCGAGTTCCAACCCGTGACTTTGCTTGACTTTCGCTTGACACCCCACTCGAGCGAGATGCCCTATTTTGCTTAGATTCAGGGTTTTTCCTGGAATAAAATTGGTGTCTCAAATGGAATGAGTTCTAGGTGAAAAACTCATATGAATAAGAAAAGATATAGTATGACCCAACTACGGGTATTAATAGTGACATGACCCGACCACGGGTAATAATAGTGGCATGACCCGACCACGGGTAACAATAGTGACATGGCCCGACCACGGGTAATAATAGTGGATATTAGTAAAGACTTGTGAGAAAAAGGGTTCTAAGATAAGAATGAAAAGCATATGCATGTATGAATATGTTAGTCACGTCATGACGGGGACGGTGATACGTAACGGCCGTATAACTGACGTGCCAACAGGGACGGCGATACGTAATGCCTGTCTTAAGAATAAGAATTATGTCACTATGGGGACGGCGATACGTAACGCCCGCTATGATAAGAATGCTTACGTCATCACGGGGACGGCAATACGTAACGCTCGGATGACTGGTAAGTTGACGAGGACGCCTGTCATATATGTTAAGTATGTTTCGTGTCATTACGGGGACGGCAATACGTAATGCCCGGAAGATTGACACGAGACTCATCATTACGGGGACGGCGATACGTAACGCCCGGATGACTGATGAGTTATATGTGATGGAAACGGCGATACGTAATGCCCATCAAAGATAAGAGATAAGTAAGACCCGATAGGGATGGCAATACGTAACGCCTGTTGAGGTTATGCGATAAGTAAGACCCGACAGGGACGGCGATACGTAACGCCTGTCGAGGTTATGCAATAAGTAGATCCCGATGGGGACGGCAATACGTAACGCTCATTGAGGATAAGAAATAAGGGAAACCTATAAGGTTAAGAAGTAAGGTGAAAAGTATAAGTATTAAGTATGTGATGATAGGTCTAGATAAGATCTAAGTTTGTATGGGAGGATGGGTAATTGACCTGTATAAGTCCCATAAAGCATTATTATAAGTGATATGTTGGTGAGTATGACTATGTATGATGATAGTTGATGTTATCTGTGCCTTTTTTCGTTAGCTGTGTACTTACTGAGATTTCTTGCAAATCTCAGTCTTTTATATTTTTCTATCATTCCTTATGGAATGATAGATGTTGTTGCAGGGATAGATAAATTGCATTGGAACTCGATCAGCACTGGAGATTCTGAGATACCCTGAGGGTCCTATAGAATGCTCTCTCCGGTTGAGATGATCCCATATACGTGATCAAGTAAAGTAAGAGTACTGGATGATGGTGGGATATGAGATTATGTTTTGAGAAAACTAACTGGGTTATGTAAGAGTCAATACAGTATGTTTTATGTAAATACGATGTTATGAGAAGTGTAATTTTAGTATGCCATATGATCTGTGTAATTTTAGTATGCCATGTGATCTATTGATACAAGAATTAGATCTCTTTGCATATATTGGGAATTTACTTCTTCCAGCTGCGATCGGCGTTGCATTTAATTAGTAAGCTTAGATGCATGCATGCTACTTTTTATGTTTATGTAGAATAAGTAGCCTTGTGTTACTTGTCCGGATGCGTCGATTTATGTTGTAATCGATGCGAAAAATCGGGGCGTTACACCCCTACTGTGCATGCCTACCCAGCGTGCATGCATGCATGGTATATACTATATATCTACCTTCATATGCATTTTAAGTGTACAGTACATTATTTTTTCGAGATGTGTTCAGGTCCATCACGTGTTTAGTGCATGTGTTAGTGACTTTTGTAAGCATCTCGATCGGGAAGGTACACAAACAGGGGGTCCAAAATAAGAGCATAACCGAGCTGATACCAACACTTTTCTGGTCTTGTAAGTGATAAAGATAAAAAATAAAAATAAGAATGAGGTGTCGAGCACATTTATCTGGAGGGAAAATTTTTGCCGAGTCGGTCAGAAACTTTTATTCAGTGGGCTGAAAAGTTATCTTTCTTCCACCTCCGACTTTAAAATCCCACAGACGGCGTCACTGTTGAGACCATAAAAATCGGCCAACAGGTCGGGGTGAGAGAAAGAATTATTTCCAACCTACTGGTACCAGTTGGGTTTCGTTCGAGATTGTTTGAGGCTCCCAGCGGAGTCCCGGTGTGACTGTATGTGCGTAAATAGTAGATGAAATAAATAGAGATAGACACACAATTTTACATGATTTGACAAGTGCCTACGTTTACGGATATTTGAGGATGAGAATTCACTATAATGAGAATTTTTACAGTCTCTCATAGCTCATTGTACAGGAAAAAATGTAAATGAATATGCAGATAAATTAGCAAGTCAAAACTCTCGAGAAAGGCTAAAGAAGCTAATGTTGGAGAAGATGAGGCTACTAAAATTATTCTAACGGAAGAGAGTCCAGCCTTCGTCATCTGATTAGTTCTTTTTATAGCAAAATTTCGATCTATACGATCAAATATTTACTTTGTATATATCAATCGGTCAACTTTTCTTTCTTCCTTTCTTTTCTTTATCCGCATACCCACGTGCCTGACATCCCCTCCTCATATCACCTCAATTATAGACTAGTCTTTCCTGACCCCATATACTCTTATCCTATCATGTCATTTTTTGTCCCCTAATATCATAATGGATTGTGGATTTTCCGTTTCATCCCTTTTAATTATTATTATTATAAATAAGAGGACCACTCCTCGAGTACTTGCAACCACGTACGTCTGTCTTCACTTTTTCCTTTTTGAAGTCAAGCAAAGGAATCATTTTCCAACATTAATTTTTTTATTTGCTTTATATATAAGAACTTCCATAATGCACCAGATCGTGACATATGATCAGCACCCACACGTCATCAACGGTATTTGATGATTCCTTCCTTGATCTCCAAATAGCTGGATTCCATTTAATTTGTTTTGTAAGAATTTTTGCAGCAACCGTGGAATTTTCTAATTAGGCAGAGGTCGGTGCAGCAAATGAATCAATTGATGGTTTCGCTGGTATTATAGACGGGTTTCTTTTTATTTTTCATAGAATTACAGACGAATTTCTTTTGTGACTGACCAATTAATTAAGAATTTATAAATGAGATGAAATAAGACGAGATAAAAAATAAAAATAAAAATAAAAATTTTTTATAATTTATTTTTTTAATATTAATTTTATTTTAAAATTAGAAAAAGTTATTTTAGTATTTAAAAAAATTTAATTATTTATTTTATTTTGTATAAAATTTTAAAAAAATAATAATAATAAGATAAAATGAAATGAAATTATTTATGAAAATAAACAGGCCTAAAATTATCATCAATTGTCATGACACCATTGTAAATTCAGATATTCAACAATATTTGATATTAGATGTCTATATCATTAACGTCCAAACATACTAGTAGTGGTAGCACGTTCGAGGGACGTAATTCGTCCGGTTGAGAGGAAGGCAGCAAAAAACAATACACACATCAATTATAGTCTACCTACATATTAATTAAAAGTCATGATTGGCATACTATTTTAACCAGTTTGCACGACTCTCTCCCAACTATTAGATAGGTGTAACCAATACAAGTAATCATGTACATGACCCAATACTGCAGATCATTGAAAAAGCAAATTAGGCCAAGACAATTAATAATTTAATTGGTACTGCATAAAGTAAGTGGAGTATCAGCAGGCAACTAGTTAGCTAATATTTCATCCTCTACTTTGTTACTAAAAATGGGGATATGCCAGTTACACTACAAATCAATCGATAGTAAAGCGGCCCCTTAACTCAAAGGAACATGATTGTGTTTTAAGTAACAAAACAAAATAACTAGACTTGTATATTTCACCCATGCATGGTTGGCTACAACAATCATTTAAAGTTGAGTTGCAGATCATCAACATTCTCTAGACTTGATACAAGTAAGGAATACAAAAGACTGCTCAACCAGCAAATACATAGTTCAAGAAATGGTAGATCACAATCTTCAACGCAGTAAGATCAATGTCCAATCTAGTAGCGATTGGGCATTATGGGCTTATAAGACCCATCGAGAAAATCATCGACAACATTGCCAGCAACTGCAGCTATTGTAACGATGAGGCACCCCAAACTGAGGATTTGAAGACCAACCCATCTTGCGCTCCACTTTGGTGTCCTCTTTTGCACGATATACATCTCTACTGGAAAGTAAATTACAATGGGCCAAAACGTCATAGTCCCTATGAGTTTAAGCACATCCAAATATACCGCAAAAAACATTGATAACAAAGTGATCGCGGTCACGAAAAATGTCCTCCAAACCAACCGGAAGAGGTTGTATTTGTACTTGTAGAAACCAAATGTCGGGATCAAGATCTTGATTTCTTTGGTACCGTAATAACCCCTAAAGAGGTTGTAGTTGTAATAACCAAATCTTGGGATCCAGATGTTGATTTCTTTGGTGACGAATTTATTGTCCGGGAATTTTCCTGATACGAGTTCCTCAACCATTGCGAAAATGGGTTGGGCAAAAAGTTGATTTCCGCCTGCTAGATTGATAACTATGGCAGCATTTGCTATGTACATCAGCCAATACGGTTTATAGAAGCCGTCACGGAGGAATTCGGGGGAGGCTTCTCCCAAAGCAGCATAACCAATGCACGCAAAAATCATGGAAATAATAGTTAGGACAGCAACGCTTATACTAGTGGCCTTCTTCATTGTCTGGACCTCTGATGGTGGGGATCCAACAGTGTCCTGTTTTAGAATTGGTTATATTCATTAACGTATATATCATCTGAAAAGAATAAAAGATGGAAGTCATACATTTTGGACAAATGCATACCTGAATTTCAAGAAGAACATTAGAGAAATCATATGCTTGAGCTATATCCCCAATCGCTTGAAAGATCTTCCATGTCTTTTGGGCTCGAGTCACTTGATCAGGGCCAATGCTCATTCCAGTCAGGCTTCCTTTGATCTTTCCATTCTCTAGTAATTAATATATGCATGGTAAAGCATAAAACATCAAATTAAGTTTACAAAAAAAAAAAAGTCAGGATTTATAAGAATCATAATAATTATAGTAGTCATATAAACCTGCTACTTTAGCAGTAGCAAGGCCAAGAAGAATTGATGAATAAAGTAGGAACATGACACCACAGAGAACCGATAGCCACCGCAGCTGATGAAAATTGGGAATTTGAGAGAGAAATATTTGAAAGACGCCGAATGCGATGTAATATGGTTTTAGATAAACATAGCAAGGCTCTACGCCATCACTGTTGTAGCATTTAGCTGCGAACCAGTTGATATCCCTGTTTTGATCAAAACGGCCAAAAGACCCATCAGCCCCATACGTGCTGTTCCAAACATCAACTAATTCTATAACGGCAAATTAATTGAAATCAGATTCTATATATATGGTTTCAAACATACGTACGCCATCGCTGTGGATGCTGAATGTGTGGACCAACTAGTAAATACCAAAAGGCTCAGGTACTGAAGTACCCAACAGATTTTGTGTACGATCGGTCGATCTAGAAAGACCACAAAAGAGAAGAGAAATACTCAAAATTCATGACTAAAAACTGCGCTTCTCAGTTTGTTAAGAATATATATATATATATATATATATGTGTGTGTGTGTGTGTGCGTGTGTGTGTGTGTGTGTGTGTGTAAACCCCCTGGCACGACTCTTATCAGTGTGTGTATATATATAGCAACATGATCTAAGTACGTACGTACCAAAGTTGGATCGAATGGCATCCATGTAAGTCGGGTTTCTGGTATCGTCAGGTGAGCGATAGGAGGTGCAGAGGATCGTGGAGGCAAAGTAAGAAATGAAGGAGAACAAGATTATCACTAAAGGACCAGCGATCCATCCAAGCTGAGCCATGTGCCACGCGAAGTTCAGAAGACCAGGAGCTGTCACACCTGCAACTATATAAGCACTTGCTGTCCAAACAGTCCCTGATTGACAAGAAAAGCATCAAATTAAGCAATGGTAAATTTGAAAAGAAAATACGTACAGAGAAAAGATGATCATGTTAAACCCTTTACCGGTTCGCTTGGGATTGCCAACGGAGCCCAAGCCGGTTCGCTTGGGATTGCCAACGGCGTCCAAGCTCTTGGAGCTGCCTTTGGGGTGCAAATCGTGGTCCGAAAAATGCGTAGTCGTTATTTGTGCAGTGTTCCCAGTCATCTTTGATACGAAACCTAGCTAGCTCAACGTCTTTTCCTTCAAAACCTAGCAGCTTTTAGAAGAACAGTCAAAGAAATTACAGGAAAAAGAGAAGCTTCTTCCCAGAATTAACGTACTGAGTAGATTCAGATAAATAAATGATTTCTTCTGTGTTTGGCTCTGCAGTACATAAGAAAGAGGAAGGGATCATCTTTCTCGGGACGACGCGTAAAAAAACGCGTGCAACCTTTTTAATTTAGGTTCAGTTTATTTTTAGAGATAAGTTAAAATAAAATAAAATTAAAATTAAAAAATTATTATAATATATTTTTTTAATATTATTTTTTATTTAAAAAAAATTATTTTAGAGTTTAAAAAAAAATTATTTTATTTTATATTAAAATTTAAAAAAATATAATAAAAAATTAAAAATGATATAAAGATAATTCCAAAAAACAAACGTGTTATATTTCCTTCGTCTCTATTTTTGAGCAACTTGTTTGCATTTTGTATCGACCTTTGGCCTTCACGTGGGGAGCCAAGCTTTTCTTTTCGGGCAACATTACATATACTTTAAAAAATTCGGCTCCTTTATCGTCTAAAAAATAAATAAATAAAAAATTTCTATTTTAAAAATATCTTTATTTATAAATAAAAAAATTTAAAAAACTGAAAATTCATTTAATTTAATTATAAAATGAGAACGTTTTTATGTGGACTACATTCAAATATAGATTGTAAAAAAAATTATTCTTTATCTTCATCCTAGGATCTTAGAACAGTCCTAACAGACTAGCTAAAAACCAATTTTTTATAAAATATGAAGGAAAATCGATAAAAATGAGCTCCTTCGAATGTGTTAAAATAAAGGAAATATAAATTTGTGAACAGTATGTGCGTTACATGTAGCGCACGTACTGCTTATCTTTCAAAAATATTTTATTAATATTTTTGAGTTCATTGATCTGCACCCCAGGGATATGCGATTCTGTTCGACCCACCGCCGGTCGTTAGCAGTTATACTACTGGTATCACTAGCATCAAACGACGCCAACAACCAAACTCTCGGCGATCTCAGTTCCGACCAACCTCTAGTAGTCCCCCACACGCAGATCGAAAGTCTAAAATGGGTTTCAGACTATTTGAAATTCGTTTGACCCACCGTCGGCATCGCTGGACTTGTTTCACACTGGTGACTAAGTTCTTAAAATTCCATCACCATCGTCTCCCACGAGCAGCTTGTGGACTTCGACAACACTGCTCACACTAGGGGTGTAAGAAAAAACCGATAAACCGATAAACCGGACTGAACCTGTGGAATCGGTCTGGTTTTGGATAGGTATCGGTTCGGAGTCGGTTTTTATAATATTAAAACCGGTAGATATCGGTTCGGTTCTAGTTATAAACTTTTTAAAACTGGACCGGACCGGTTCAATATAATATATATAATTTAATTTAATTTTTTTAATATGATACATAATATAAAATATTTTTTTAATTATATATAATTTGTTATACATTAGTATAATATAAATTAGTTATAATTTATATTTTATGGTCTAATACTAATAATATAATACTATATTATTATTAGTCATATACTTTAAGTCTATATATAAATTATTATACTAAATAATTACACATGAAATAATGATATAATAATACTAATACAATTTTTTTAAGCTAATACTAATAATATTAGTTATAAATATCAATGATATAATTATAAAAAATTAAACTTATTATAACAATTACTAATATATAATTATTTTAATCATTATAAATAATACTAATATATATATTAATAGTCTAATAAATTAATATAAATTTACTTAAAATCAGAAAACCGGACCAGAACCGATAAAACCGATGTTACTGGTTTTGGAGGATAACTGGTGCATAATCGATTTTAGAAAATAAAAAATCGGTGGTACCGGTTCAGTTCTAACTTTTATCCAAATTTGTTCCGAACCAGACCGGTTACACCCCTAGTTCATGCGTGAGTTCGTTCTCCATTTCTAGACTATTTTTTTAAATTTGTAAAATAAATAAAATAAGAATATTTTAAAAGATATAGAGAAAAAATAGAGATGCTGATGGATGATCAAATGTAAAAGTGAATAGCTAAAATAAAAAGTGTGTTTTTTATAATTAAATTTGAAGGAATTTTAATGAGTCCGTTGGGAGTTCTCTTAGGTTGCATTTAGATGTTGAGAAATATTAAGAGAATTTATGAATAATAGTAAAAAATAAATAAAAATAAATAATAAGATATTGAATAGTAATAAAAAAATAATGAATAGTAATAAAAGTAAATAAAAAATAATAATAATATATTTTGAGAATATTTGAGAATTTCTTATTTTGAAAAAATTCTTAACGACTAACGAGACAAAACTCAACATCCATAGCATCCATCTTCAGTTTCTAAGGTTTGCTCATAAAAGAATTAAGAAATATTTGGCTAAGAAAATGGAAACAAAGTACTATCACTGTTATAATTTTTTCTTCTTTTAGGCAAGAGTGGCATACGCTGTGGCCTGGGCAGTATTGTTCTTTTTTTTTCCCCCTGGAAGATAGTAATGCATTAAACCAAACTATTGTTCCTTAATAAAAACAACTAAAATTAAAGCACAACTGAAAAAAAACTAAACTTAAAACGTACAACAAAAAGAGACAAAATTGAAAATCAACTTCAAGAAGGATCTTTGCCACTATGAAATTTCATCAAACACGGCGGGACAATGATGAGGGGGGTGTAACCATATATGTGGGTAGAGGTTGTCCATTGCGCAATAGAATGCGCACACCGGTTTAGATCTCGGTGAATTTTCATTAGTTGCCAACTTTCAAAGGATTGCAACTTGATTTGGATATCTCAAGCTATAGGTTAGATGGTCCAGTCCATAGCGTTGTCTGGATCTTTGGCAGCATCGATAGCAATTTGGGAATTACCTGCTAACGCGATGTTCTTGATGGATCTAGCGAGGGCTTCTTTTACACAATCTAACAGGGCAAGGCTTCTCCTTGAGTTGGGTTCAGAGTAGCAATTTCTTTTATGCAAACAAAAATAATATCACCACTGTCTGAGGAGCAAACTGCCACTGTGGAGCCCGAATGTAGGGGTGGGCAAAAATTCCGACTTCCGACTTTTGAACAACTTCTGCTCCGATTCCGACTCTGATCGGAATCTGAAGTCGGAAATCGAAATCGGAGTCAGAAGACTTCCGACTCCAAAGTCGGAGTTCGGAAGCGGAGTCGGAGCACACGATTGCTCCGAACTCCGATCTTTTTCTAAAAAAAGTCCAGAAGCAAAATGACGTCGTTTTGCATTTGGGTTATTTTTTTTAAAAATGAAACGACGTCGTTCCAATTAATGAGGAACGATGCCGTTTTGTTATTACTCGGCCTCCCCCCCCCCTCCCCCCCCCTCCCCCCCCCCAATCCCTTCTTTCTCTTCAGTCTTCTCTTTCGCTCCTTTTCTTGCTTCTTTCTTCCGCTTCGCCCTTTGGTTTCTCTGTTCTACAGCAGTCCAGGCCCCAGCTTCATCTTCTCCTGCCTTTGAGGCTCGAGCAACTACTTCTTCAGCTGTGACATTGCTGTCTGACTTTCGGTCCGCCACTGCCTAGGAGATCCGAGAAATCCCACTTTTTAATTGGTATTTTTTAGAGTTTCAAAATAGGAATTTATTTTTAATTTTAATTTGAGAAATTGAGTTTGGATTGTGTTAATTGTTTTCTATTGTATTAATTTTGTAAGGTAATTGAGGATTCGAAATTTTTAGTGTTTAATTTATTTGTTTCTTCAAATTTTTAGCCTCTAGGGTTTCAAAATTTTTTTGGTAGCAAATTAACGAGTTCTCTGCTTGTATTAGGTTTTGGTTGTATTGCATATAGTTTACTTAAGAGAAATATTATCCTGGTTTTGATAGAATGTTGAGATACTCAATGTCCAATAATTGTTTGATAGAATGCCCCGTATGATTGTTTGAGTCACTTTGATGGCTGGTATTTGGTATTATGCAAATATAATTATCACAAATTCACATGATAAAAGTTCCAATGTTATGAGTAGAGAAGATTGGGAAAAACAATTCAAAAGAAAATAAAAAGAGAAAAAACAGTTTAGTTTTCTAAATTTGGATTAAAATTTAGAAAAGCTGGATTTTCTTGACAACCTATATAACACATTATAAACATGGTGTAGGAAATACCACGGCCCACAATCAAGGCGCTAATAGTTTAAACACAATGTGACAATATGAAATGAATAGATGTTTTTTTTTATAATGGTATGTGTCTATATTTCTTATTTTAGATTAAAAAGTTAGGATAAGAAGTTAAGAACAATAAAAAATCTTGATCTAGACTATCCAATACGATTAATTAAAATATTCCCTCAATACCAATAATATATATATAGATAAACTTATTATTATATATTTGCTTCGAGGGTTGGAATTTGGATGATATAAGAATGATTATATTGAAAATAAAAAGAAGAAATGTACTATGGTGAGCTATAAGATCATAAAAAGTTTAAGAGGTTATGTTTAATTTGGGATTTGGTAATTGTTAATATAGAAAAGAAATGAAGAAGATGTTCATAACCACTGGTCAGATAGTGTCATTTACGACTGACACATGGACATCTATACAGAATACCTCGTACATGTGTATCACAGCACACTACATTGATAGTGAGTGAAATTTTAAAAAGAGAATTATTGAATTTAAAGAAATAGCTGACCATAAGGGTGCATCGATAGGGGTAGAGATGGATGATTATCTGGTGGGCTGGGTTATCCAAAAAATGCTATGCATTATAGTTGATAATGCCGGTTCCAATGAGACTGCCATCAAGTGGTTTTTGCGGAATACAAGGGCAAGATACGATGTGATTAAAAATCATCAATATATTCACATTCGATGCACTGCTCACATACTTAACCTTATTGTTGGTGAGCCTTTCTGGTTTTGATTTTGTATTTTATATTTTAATATTTTTATGATTAAAGTTTTTAAAAATAGTATCATTTTTCAATGATAAAACAGTTAAGGGGATGGAAAATGTGGACGACTCCATCAAGAAAGTCCGCAACATTGTGCGGTACGTAAGGGCTTCTCCCCAAGGGCTGCGGAATTTCAAGACAATAGCAGAATAGGTTGGGATTGAGTCTTCAAAAATGTTGTGTTTGAATGTTTCCACTCGATGGAACTCCACATATCTGATGTTGGATGTGGCACTAAAGTACCAGAAGGCATTTGAGCGGTTGGATATTGAGGATGGGGGTCTGAGGTATGCCCTGCTGGAGCCTAATGGAACGGGGCTCGGTTCGCTAGACAGTACGGATTAGCAAGCTGTATCTGAGTTTGTCAATTTTTTACAATTTTCTATGATATTACTAAGCGAGTATCTGGATCCACATATGCGACAGCAAACATGTGGTTTAGCGAGATCTCAATGATACACCACCACTTGAAAGAAGATTGTGCTGACTCGAGCGGACTGTTATCTGGTATGGCATTACAGATGCAGTCAAAATATGATAAATATTAGGGGCAAGTTAAGAAAATAAATCAATTATTGTTCATAGCATCGATTCTCAACCCCCGATTGAAGTTGGCGGTGATAGAATGGTGGCCAACTGAAGTTCTCGGGGCAGTGAAGGCAACTACATTTATCATAACACTTAAGACAGATCTGAACAACTTATACACCCACTACAACATCAATAGCCAGCCTTCATCCTCAACAACCGCAGGTAGCTCACATTCAAGCTCGAGGTTAGGACCTCATTCAGATGCCCGTACCCGTCAGGTTAGTGCAAACAGTGTCATTTGATCCCGAGGCTTCAACGTTATGACATTATTTCACGCACGGTCAGTGAGAAATCCACTGCAGTGTACGAATGAGGTTGAGCGGTATTTATTGGCAGAGGTCAATGAGCCTAGTGATGAGTTTCAAATCTTGATATGGTGGAGGACTAATTCTTCCAAGTACCCAATCCTCTCACGTATTGCTTGAGATGTACTAGCCGTTCCTATCATTACAGTTGCATCTGAGTCGGCATTTAGCACCGGAGGTCGAGTGTTGGATGCTTATCAGAATTTATTGGCACCGTCAACTGTGGAGGCTCTCATTTGCACGTAGAATTGGATTAGTGATATTCCTTCTGGACTAGAAAGCATTGGCATCGATGATGTTAGTTATAGGCTTGAGTCAAGTAAAATTAAATTAATTTGTTTACTTGTTTTTTTATGATTAAATTAACAAAATGTATATAATTATTTCAATAACTATTTTTTATGATTTAATAAATCTATCTAACTTATACTGTCTATAATTTCACAGATCTACATATCAATCCTGACATAATTGTCGATGACTGATGAACCACATTACGATGGAGCGATTGCGTATATTTTTTTCTCTACTTTACGAATGATTTATTTTGTAGTTTGTACTATTATTTGTATTATTCAGTTTGTCCTATTTTTTGTATTAGCCTTAGCAGTTAGTGTTAACAATTAGTATTGTAAATTATAATAATATAATTTGTTTATCAAATATCAACTATTCAACGGTAAATTATTTAAGACTAATTTACTAATTTATTATTTATATGTGAAACAGATAAAATACATCAAAAAATTGGCTCCTTTGAGCCCATTAGAATCAGAATAGCCCAATTGGGCCCATTTTATTTCGAAATGGGCCAAAATTTGCCCATTTCAGTCGGAAGCTGGAATGGAAGTCGGAGTTCCAACTTCTGTTCGGAATTCCGATCGAACTCCTATCGGAGTTCGGAGTGCCGAACTCCGATCGGAGTCGAACTCCGATTCCATTTTGGAGTCGAAGTCGGAAGTGATTTTTGACTCCGACTTAAGTGGAAGTCGGAGTCAGAAACTTCGAACTCCGACTCCATCAGAGTTGGAGTCCACCCCTACCCGAATGTCTTCTAACCGCCACATCAAATATAAGATAATAGTGACCCACAAGAATCGATGGCGGAATAGGGCCTTGCAATATCTCACTATTGCCCCAAGCTGATATATGATCTTGATAAGTTTCGTGGACATCACGTATGAATACATCAATTTGTGGGGATTGATTCTCATGAACTACTTTGTTACGAGTAAACCAAATACAATCCATAGCAATAATAGCATAAATCTGAAAATGGTGGTGCTCCCTAGGTGGTGCTCCATAGGTGAAGTAATAAACTCTCCACCTATGTCTAATGATGAGTGGATGAATGCCAAATTATCTGTATCTTCCAAAGAATTCGTTGGCAAGTTGTCGGTAAAACTAGGGCAAAAGAGCCAATCCAGCTTACATGATTCTCTCAACTTTAGCATGGTTCATTCCAGCAATCCAGGCGTCTCTTTCAAGCCACATGATGACAATCATTCTTCTTTTTGGGAAGGACAAGAAATTTACAACATGTGTAGTCGCCAACTCAAACAAATCTCCTTTTGGGGTTACCCATTCTCCAAGCATCTCTCTTCTGAGTTGGACCAAGAAGAATCCAACAGTTTTGATTCACTCTCTATTCATCCAATGCTTTCGAAGGCTCTATCAAGCATTAATGTTCAGGCACAATTCAACCCATCACTCCCTGCCGATGTCCTTCAACAACAAATAAATTCATTCGATGTTGAAAAAAATACTAGTGGTGGGCCAACGATATTTCTTTTTAATCTGCTGGTTGGGCCTGGTTTCTCGACCCAGCATTCTTTTGCTGATCTCTTAGCCCATCTAGTAGCTCATTGATTCTAGAAACATTCTAGCCGTATTTCAGAGCATGTTCTATTCACTAGCCCCATTTCTCAATCTCCATTCAATTCTTATGTCAACCCACGTGACTAGATCTCTTCATCTTCCCCATTTCCAGTTCTTGACCCAACCCTAAACTTTCTCCACTCTACCATGGAACCTGGCGAACTCAAATAATCTCCCTCTCAGGAGGATCTCTCTAGTCAAACATCAAAGTCAATTGCCAAAGAAAAGCAAGTTGCAGTTTGTAAAGCAGATCACAAAGCAGAATCAGGTGGTAAGGTGAAACGCAAGGATTCTACTCCAAAAGGAAACAAAAAAGCTCGTTTCTCTCCTTATTACTAGTGGAAATCAGACACAGTCCTTCAAAATCTCCTCTTCTCCTGATGAGGCCGACGGGGCAGGGCCAATACTACCACCCCCTCAAGTATGAAACTCCTCGCTTGGAATTGCAGGGGAATTGCCACTCCCCTTACAATTAGGAATCTACAGGCAAATATTAGGTCATAACAACCTGATGCTCTATTCTTGTCAGAAACTCTTTTTGATTCTGTAAATATTAATACTTTGGCTTCTAGACTGGGGTTTGATATGTTTATATGTACGCCACCTGCCATTAAGTGGGGTGGGCTTATGTTTATGTGGAAGTCTGAACTAGACATGGAGCTGCTGTTTAGTGATGTTAATATGATTGTATTGTTAGTGTACTCCTATCCTGCCCATGCTCCTTGGCTTCTTTCTCTTACTTCTTGTTCGGTTGCTATTCAAGTTAAATGTCAGTTTTGGGATCATCTGGATAAATACATCAATTTGTTTAGGGGGCCTAATTTAGTTATTGGGGACTTAAATGCGATTTTGCACCCATTTGAAAAACGTAGTGGTCGGCCTTTCGCTAGTACCTCTTCCAACCCTGGCCTATCAAAGTTTATGGAAACAAATGGGATGGTTGATCTAGGATTTCATGGCCCTAGATTCACTTGGAATAATAATCGGCATGATATGGCCAATATTTGGGAAAGGCTAGATGGGGATATTGCCAATCTCTCTTGGACTTCACTTTTTCCTGATGCTATTGTGAGACATCTTCCTGTCATTGCTTCAGACCATGCTCCTATCTTGCTAAATACTATGGGCTTTCTAAATCATTTCAAATTATTTACTTTTGAGGAATTCTGGGTCAGAGACCCTTCATGTCAGATAGTTATCCAACATGCTTGGAACATTTCTCAGTTTGGAACCCCTGCCTTTGTTCTTACTAGGAAGTTGAAAGAGGTTAGAAAGGCTTTAAAGCATTAGAATAAGACTTGTTTCAGGCATATACAAAATAACATCAAAGAGCTGACTCATTCGCTTGAATCTATTCAAGCCAATCCATTTTCTTCTTCGAATCCGGATCTTGAGTTCTTTATAAAGGCAAAATTAAATGAAATGCTCAAGAGAGAGGAAATTCTATGGAATCGGAAGTCTCGACTGTAGTGGCTCACTGTCACTGATTTAAACACCAAATCTTTCCATTTAAGCACCACCATGGGAAGGAGAAAAAAAATCATTGAGTGTCTTCGTACTAACCCTCATCAATGGATCACCAATCAAGTTGAAATTGAAAATGTTGTTCTGACTCACTTTCCCAACATTTACTCTTCCACCTCTACTGCACTTTTTGCGAAATTTGATAAGCTCTTTCCTTCAGTCATGATGGACCAGGAGAATTCTATTCTTTGTCAAATCCCTTATGAGGAAGAAATTTGGCAAACCCTAAAAAACACACCATCTTTAAAAGCTCTTGGGCCGAATGGTTTTACTGGCATGTTTTATAAGTATTACTTGGGTATTTTCAAGATTGAGGTGATTAACACGGTTCAAAATTTCTTCGTCCATGGTAAACTTCTTAAAGCGTTGAATCACACCAACATCACTCTCATTCCCAAAATTCCCAATCCTCAAACTATGCACCAATATGGATCTATCAATCTTTCAAATGTCTGTTATAAGCTCATTCTAAAATTTTAGCAAACAGACTCAAAATTGTCATTGGAAAGATTATTTTTCCTTATTAGACAGCTTTTGTTCCTGGTCGCCACATTCAAGAAAATTCCATTTTGGCCCATGAGATTTTTCATCATCGTAAACGGAAGAAAGGAAATAGTTATTCCATGGCCATTAAAATTGATATGGAAAAAGCTTTTGATTACATGGAATGAAACTTCTTTCTCAATATTTCTCTAAATCTTGGTTTCTCTCAAACTTGGGTCAATTGGATTCGGGAATGTATTTCCACTCCTACTTATTCGGTCATTATCAATGGGCACCCGAAAGGTCACATTCAACCGTCTCATGGTCTACGACAAAGAGAGTCTCCTCTTTCTCCTTTTCTATTTATACTTGGCTCTGAATGCCTTTCTCATTTAATTCCCCATAGTGAAGTTTAGGGAAGTCTCAAAGGCCTTAGTATCAGTCGAGGTGTCCCAAAATCATTCATCTTCTTTTTGCAGATGAACATCTTCTCTTTGGGCAGGCTTATCAAAGTACTCTTTCAGCTTTCTCATCTTGCCTTGAGAAGTACTCTGCCTAGTCAGGTCAAAAAATTCACACTGATAAATCTTTGATCAAATTCAACCAAAATACACCAATTTTGGAACAAAGGCGTTTGCGCTCCATGATGGGGTATAAACTTTCATCATTTCGGATTATATACTTGGGCCTTCCTCTTGTTTTTGGTAAATCCAAAAAACCTATTTTTGATGTCCTTTTTTAGAAAATCTCAAATAAAGTGCCATGTAGAAAGAAAAAATCCTTTCACAAGTTGGGCAGACTGCTTTGATCAAATAGGTTGCAAATGTTCTTCCATCTTATGTTATGTCCACTTTCTGGATCCCAAAGTCCATCTCTAAAAAGATTGATAAAGTTTTGATGAGCTTCTGGTGGGGTTTTAGCCCACGCAAGGTCTACAACTTCACTCCTAAATCTTAGAGATCGATTTATCAACTTAAACATATAGGAGGGTTAGGTATCAAAACTTCCTAAAATTACAATCAAGCTTTGCTAGCAAAGCTCACTTTGAAGTTGACTCATCCTAGTTGTCAGCTATGGCATAATATTCTTTCTTCCAAATATCTCACGAATTCTATGTTTGCGGATGTCTCTCACCAATCGACGGATTCCTAGATTTGAAAAGGCCTGTTAAATCAATGAGAGTTTGTGAAACAATGCTCTTGTTATCAGATTAATAGTGGCTTTTGTTGTAGAATTTGGCTTGACCCTTGGATTCCGATTAATGCAAATTGTGTTCCCATTCTCAAGAATGAAGAAATTCCTCAATTTCCAGACATGAGAGTATCCGAACTAAACTTGGAAAATCAGAAAAGTTGGAATGTTTTACTCCTTCAGACTCTTTTCACTGATACCACGGTTGAGGAGATTCTTAAAATCTCTTTGGCTGAAAATCATTATCATTCCATAGATGACAAGCTTGTGTGGTGAAATAGTGCCTCTAGAACTTCTCTGCGAATGCTGCATACTCGACTATCCTTCAATGCGATCCTTTTCTTCTTCTTTTGCTAGTAATACATCTATTTGAAAAAAGTTATGAAAACTCGAGATTCAAGATAGGCTTAAGCTTTTTTTATGGAAGATTTTCGACCACATCCTTCTTACCCAATGTCTTCTCAAGTAATTCCTCGACCACATTCTTTTTTGTGGCCTATCAATATTTTTTAAATTTTAAAATAATAATAATATAAAAAATTAATTTTTTAATTTTAAATAATAATATCAAAAAATAATATTATAATAATTTTTTATTTTTTATTAACTCTTATTTTCTTCGAATTCAGACCAAACTTAAAATTAGCTTTTCATTCTTATTTTATTTTCTTATTCTCATTTTTTTATCATTTTTACAAATCATTAAAAAACTAATATACTAATAATTATTTTTTTAACTATTAAAAAAATAAAAAATAAAATATTATATCCAAATAAAATATTATATGAGAATAGACAAGATAACATTTCTCTTTTTGACAATAAGTGTGACAGAGAAAAATCAAAATGTGAAAAAGCAATTACATCGTGAAGCACACATTATTTCGATGTGTTAGGTTTTCCACTGAGCAGCAATCGAAGTCCGTCTTTCAAGGAACGAAGCAGCAATCAATTTTTTTGTTTTGTTTTTAGAAGTGATATTTATAATATATTTTATAATATTTATATAATACAAATTATAAAACAAGAATATTTTTATAATATTTTATAAAATTAATCTCATTTTATAGAAAAATTCTTATTTTACAATACATGTTTCATGTAAATTGTTGTAAAAAATATTATGGATTTATCATTTTTTATTTTTTTGAGATGAAAGCAACAATCATTGAAGTTTGAAAATGAACTTATTAAATTAATGTGAATGCTCTCGCCCTCAATTGTCAAGATAAAATTTGCAGCTATTATAAAACTAAATAAAAAATGAGAAATGATAGATGCAGTCATGGAGTTGTAAGCGGCGTACAGTCGCTTTAGAAAAAAAGTGAATATATATGGGACCCATATGAAAAAGTTAACTTTTTTTTAAAATGACTGCATGCCGTTTACAACTCCACGACTGTATGTAGCATTACCCATAAAAAATTATTATTACAAGATACAAATATAATATAAATTCTTTAGAACTCTTAAGAACTGAAACTTTATTTATTCTATATATTTTTCTTATGAATTTTAGAACGATTGAAACTCATATTTATAGGCCTTGAAACTACTATGCAAGTTACTATACAAGCCTTAAAATAATAGTAGTGGAGTCATTCACAAAATTATTGGTGGGGACAGAAGGCGGCGCCGACGCTTCATAACACTCACTCTCCCTGACCACCCATAAAGAATCTGTCTTTTTAAAACCTTGCCAAAGAAAAATCTAGTAGGAAGAAATATCAATGACAAAAGAAAAAGAATATAGTATTCTTATGTACTTCCAAGTATTTTAAGATTGCCTTATTAAAATCTTATAAAGGAAAATCCAGTGGGACAAAATCTTAGCGAAGGAAAAAGAGTACAATTAGCATAAGTCTTCAGGACATTTACTCCTCTTGAAAAGTGTATGTCGATAGATATTTGAGTCTTCGCATTCCAATGTTCTATACAATCTTCTTGAATATCGTAGTTGGTAATGTCTTTGTGAATAAATCTGCCAGATTATCACTTGATTGTATCTGCTTGATATCAATTTCACCTTTCTCTTGAAGTTCGTGAGTATAAAAGAATTTAGGTGAAATATATTTGGTTCTGTCACCTTTGATATATCCTCTTCTGATTTGAGTGATACAAGTAGTATTATCTTCATATAAAATTATTGGGCTATTATTGATCATGAGAAGTTCACACTTTTCTTGGATATATTGAATAATTGATCTCAACCAAATACACTCTCGACTTGCTTCATGAATTGCAATGATTTCTGAGTGTTTTGAAGATGTAGCAGATAGTGTCTGCTTGATAGATCTCTATGATATGGCAGTATCTCTATAAGTAAATAAATATCCAGTTTGAGATCTACTTTTATGTGGATCTGAAAAATAACTTGCATCTGCATACCTAACTAATTGTGGACTTGATCCACGTTGATAAAATAATCTCATATCAACCGTACCATGAAAGTAACGAGAACATGTTTAATACCATTCTAATACTTTCAAGTTGGTACAGAGCTATATCTTACAAGTAAATTAACTGAGAATGTAATATCAGACCGAGTGCAATTTGCAAGATATATAAAGGCTATAATTGCACTGAGATATGGTACTTCAGGATCAAGAATTTCTTCATCGTCACTACAAGGATGGAATGGATCGTTTTTCACATCAAGTGATCGAAAAATTATTAGAGTACTCAAGGGATGAGATTTGTCCACATACAAGTACTTCAGGTTTTTCTCTGTATATATAGACTGATGAATAAAAATTTCATTTGGCAAGTGCTCAAGCTGTAGGCCGAAACAAAATTTTATTTTGCCAAAATCTTTCATTTCAAATTCATTCTTTAAATATGTAGCGGTTCTTGAGATATTTTTATGAGTTTCCACAATATTTAAATCATCAACATAAACCATAATAATGGCAAATCAAGATTCTGATTTTTTAATAAAAACACATTAGTATGTAGGATTTTCTCAAATCTTTCTTTCAATAGATATTCGCTTAGGCGATTATACCACATGCGTCCGGATTGCTTCAACCCATATAAAAATATTTGAAGTTTGATAGAGTACATATTTCTAGATGTACTTGTAGATGCTTCAGGCATTTTATATCATTCAAGAATTTTCATATATGTGTCATGGTCTAAGGATCTATATAAATATGCAATGACAACATCCATCAACCGCATTTCTAATGCTTTTGTAACAACCAGACTAATCAAAAATTTGAATCTGATTGCATCTATAACGGAAAAATATGTTTTTTCATAATCAATTCCGGATTTCTGCAGGAAATCTTATACAACAAGTCGTGTTTTGTACCACACAATTTCATTTTTCTCATTGCGTTTTCGTACAAATACCTACTTATATCCAACAGGCATTCCACCATTTGGTGTTTGGACAACATGTCCAAATACTTTTCGCTTTACTAGCGAGTTTAATTTAGCTTCAATAGCTGCTTTCCATTTTAGCCAATCATTTCTACATCGACATTCTTTGACAGTTCTTGACTCACTTTCTTCATTACTTATAGTAATGTCAAGGGCCATCTTATATGAAAATATGTTGTCGGCAACAGTTTTATTTCTATCCAGAATTTCTCCAATACTCATGAAATGTATTGAGATATCATTATTTTCAGGTACCTATTCCTCTAGAGGAGAAAACATTTCATGAAATACCTCTTCAGGAGGTCCATTTTACGGAGATTTTGGAATAAAAAATTTGACATGTTCAGGAGTATCAACTATATTTATAGCCTATGTTGTGAGTATGGGTTCTTCGGGAACACTTAATTTATTTTGTATCATTTTCCTTAGAGAAATTTTGTCTTTTGCACTAATAGGTCTTCCACGCTTCAGGTGTGTCTTAGATCCACCTATTGTTGTTTTGATAACTTGTCCTTCAGGGACTTGCTGGAGCATTAACAACAGAAATTTAAGATTTTACTATATCTTTAGTGTCAGTAAATATATCCGGTAATTAATTTGCAACACTTTATAAATAAATAATCCTCTGAACTTCAAGTTTACATATATTTGTAGGAGGATCAAATTGAGACAGAGCTTTATTATCTCAAGTAATTTCTTGTTGTACTTCAGGCACCAACTTTTCTTTACCCACTAATGGAAAAGTGGATTTGTCAAAGTAACAATTCTCAAAACGTGCTTTAAACATATCCCTTGTAAGATGTTTAATGTATCTAATAATAGATGAAAAATCAAAACTAAAATATATCTCAAGTCTACGTTGATGACCCATTTTTATATGTTGTGGAGGTGCAATTGGAATATATATAACACATCCAAAAGTACGAAGATGAAAAATATTTGGTTGTTGACCAAATGTAAACTGTAATGGAGAATATTTATGATATGTATATGGTTTAATTCTAATTAATGATAGTGCATGAAGAATAGCATGTCCCCAAACTGAAATAGATAGTCTTGATTTCATAAGTAAAAATCTAGCAATTCGCTGAAACCTTTTGATCAAAGATTCAACTAAACCGTTTTGAGTATATGTATGGACAACATGATGTTCAACATCTATTCCTATTAACATGAAATAATCATAAAAAACTTGAAATAAAAATTCACCTGTATTATCTAATCGAATGGTTTTAATTGAATATTCAGGAAATTGTGATCGTAGTTTGATTATCTTAGCAAGAAGTCTAGCAAATGCAACATTTCTAGTGGAAAGCAAAACAAATATGTGACTATCGACTTAATGCATCAATCAAAACCATAAAGTATTTAAATGGTTCACTAGATAGGTGAATAGGCTCATATGTATCTCTGTGAATCTTTTGTAAAAAAGATAGAGATTCAACAATGACTTTGGAGAGAGATGGTCTAATAATCACTTTGCCTTGAGAACATACAGAGCACGGAGATTCATTGAATAAAAATACCTTTTGATTCCTTAAGCTCATGCGAATTTTTAATAATTCGTCACATCATTATAGATCCTGGATGTCCAAGGTAATTATGCCAAGTCATAAATACTTTGGGGTCAATGCACTTCTGGTGCACTACCACATATGATTCAATTGTTCTCATATTTGTATAATATAATCCAGAAGAGAGAGCAGACAGTTTTTCTAATACGAGATTCTGGTCCGAAATTATTTTAGTAATAAAAAAATGTTCTTTACTGCCTTTATTAGTAGTTTTAATATGGTAATCACTTCGACGTATATCTTTGAAACTCAATAAATTTTTTCTAAATTGTGAAGAAAATAGAGTATCATCAATACAAAATTTGGTGTCATTAGGCAACACAATATAAACTCTTCCGGAGCCTTCAATTAAATTTGATGAACCTGATATAGTATAGATATAGACTTTACTTAGTGTTAGATTTTGAAAATATTTTTTATCTTTAAGAATTGTGTGAGTTGTAACACTGTCAGCCAGACATATATCTTTATCATTTAACTCAGAGATAAAAAACTCATCAATATGATCCATAAATTTACAAAATATACAAAAATTTTATTACAAATAAAGAAAATACATTAATTGAGTGAACACTTCTATTTCTAATTAAGTGATCACTTCTACCATCAGGATCTTTAAAGAAATCATAAACATCAAGATGAGTGACATCTACATTTGCTGATTTTAATAAATCATCTGATGGTTTTACTAAATTTGTTTCAATCTTTTTATTCTTTCCTTTAATAGATGTTTGATATAAATCAATCAAGTGTCTGGCCGTACAACAAGTACGTGGCTAATATTCAGTCATACCACATCTATGACATAGCTATTCACTTCTTCTTGAAGAATTATTTTAGGAGTTTTTACTTCTTTATGAGTTGTACCACTTTTGGTGATACGATATATTATTATTATCTTTTTTAATGTGATCACTTTCTGTGACCAATATTTTTATAATTTCTCTTACCACGTCAACGCCATCGATTTTTTCGAAAGGATGCACTATTCACTTCTGAAAATGATATAAACCTATTATTATTCACTTCAGGGAATGATGTTGAGCCAGTAGGGCGTGACTATTGGTTTTTTAATAAGAGCTCATTTTTTTGCTCAATTACTAGAAGATATGATATAAGTTCAGAATATTTTTTGAACTTTCTCTCTCGATACTGCTGTTGCTGGAGCACATTCAAGGCATGAAAAGTAGTATAAGTCTTCTCTAGCATATCATCATTGATGATTTTCTCACCACATAATTTTAGTACTGAGTTTATTTTAAATAGTGCAGAATTATACTCACTAACACTTTTAAAATCTTGCAACCTCAGGTGCAACCATTCATAATGAGCTCTTGGGAGGATGACAGTTTTCTGATATTCATACATCTCCCTTAAATTATTGCACAAGATAAAGAGATCTTTTATTATAAGATACTCAGTTTTTAATTCTTCGTGAAGATGGTGACAAAGGAAAATCATTACTTTAGCACGTCCTGCAGGGACATTTGATTTCCTTCTTTAATTGTTTCTCCCAGGTTCATAGCATCAAGATAGATTTCAACATCAAGAATCCATGCTAAATAATTTTTCCTAAAAATATCAAGAGCAATGAATTCCAATTTTGTAAGGTTTGCAATTTTTTGAAAAATAAGACCACTAACTTCAGAATTGGTAGAACCGTCGTACTGATAACGTGTTATAAAACTAAAGAAGAAACTACTACTGTAAGAGAGAAATATAATAGAAACTCTTTGGAACTCTTAAGACTGAAACTTTTTTTGTTCTATATATTTTTCTTGTAAATTTCAGAACGATTGAAACTTATATTTATAGGTTTTGAAATTACTATGCAAGTTATTATGCAAGCGTTAAAATAATAGTGGTGGAGTCATTCACAAAATTATTGATGGAGATAGGGGGTGAAGCCAATGCTTCACCTCTCCAAAGAAATTATACCTTGAACAGAAATTGGGTCAGCAATGAATACTTTGCAACTGGGCCATTTGAGTGCCAAGATAAATAAATGCTCTTGCACCATGAGCACTTGGCTCTCATTTCCTGCTCAGACTCTATATGCCCTGGTTCAAGCCCTCCCTAGACTTTAAGTCCCATTGATGATCATGTATGATTTCCAGGCCAACCCCTTCCTAGAAGTTTAAGTAACCTTTCATGATCATGGTTATTAACTCAGGTTGGTAGTAGGTTGTTTGACACTTTTGCTTCCAATCTTCGTAAAAAGATACGATGACAACTTACACCTCAAAGGCTTCACCTTGTTTCTTTTCTCTTCTTTTGATTTGTGGCTGAATAGTCAAGTATTTGCTAGGAGTTGGTAAGAGCAACTAAACATTTGAGCAAGAAGGCGCCAATGAATATAGGTAATAGGATAAATACAATTGAGATTGACTTAGCAGGTGTAGAGATAGACTGTCACTAGAATGGGCAGAAAATTAATAATCGATAACCCAAACTGAAGAAAAAGGGTAGAAAATGCATTTATTATGTGGAACATCTCTCCAAAGAAGATTATACACGAGACAGTTTCTGACACCTACTTAACAAAATATTATAGAACTTATGGATTAGAAGATAAAGGGTAGCGGGTGCTCCATAGAAATCTCCCACAACTAAGCCACAATCTACAACTGTGATAACTTAAAATATGCCTTACACCTTCAAACCTTTGTAACTAGTTCCCAACATATTTACAAAAGGTACTAAATAGAAAGTTGTGCAGATCCAACACGCAACTCGATTCACTTGATCACACATAAACAAGACCTGAAACCTAAATGTTTTACTACTATCTCAGTAACTTTGTAAGTTGAGAACAAAACAAGAGAATATGACAACACTGATTAAATCTACTCCATTAACCTAACTATCAGATGAGCATAAATGAAATATAACTCGGTGAGTGCCTATATGTCAGTGAGTTCAATGTAAAAGAATAAAATTTGACCATAGAATCTCTATATATGTCTATTCTCCATCCCATGAAAAACACACATTTTACTTACAACATAAAAGTAACCTTAACACTGAGGAAATACTGAAAAAGAACAGAAAGGAGAAAAACGACCTTGGACGACAAAGAACAGAAATCAGATATAACATCTAGGAAAAATTATGGACCATACTTCCATCTCCAAGTTCAGAAGTTATCAAGTTTGAAAAGAAATTGGAATTTCTTTTACTGGAGTCAAACAAAATGAGTCCATTGCTAGATCCACCTCATTTGCGAACCAAAAAGTTCCAATTTTTCGCTAAGAAACATATAACAATCTCAAATCGATCAATACCTCCTCTAAGAGCAAGCATGCTTTTTACACAGCCTAGAATTCTATGATAATATGTAAGATTAGCCACCACAGAATTTTAAATAAAGGAACTAAATTCTTTTAAAAATTTCCACCAATAACACAATATATGAAAACAAATAAGGATGAGAAAAAACGCAAATTAGATATTCAAACAAACAGAAAACCAGAAAAAAAAATCCATCTTTACAAATTCAAATACAAATCCACACACCCAAATCATGAAACATCAATAAAAACTAACAAACAAAATCAATTCAAAGTCGGAAACAAGTAACAACATCAACCCACGCCCACAAAGTGTTGGGTTTGCTCCTTTTGGAGTCCCACATCGGTGGGATTTGATGAGGGGACAAGCCCATGTGGTTATAAAAGAAGGCCTAACCTCTTTACTTAATTACATTAGTCAGAAACTTATCTAATAACTTTTGACTCTAGTAAAATTCCTCTGTTGTTCTTTTTATATATAAAAGGAAGAGATGTGAAAGTTAGAGTATTACTAGTGGAAGAATTTTTTGTGGATGTCATTGGGGTGAGAAGAAAAATTGTGTGATTGTAATAATTTTTCACATAATTTATTTTCTTCTCTGAGTCTAGTGGTTTTTCTCCTGGTTTGGGAGTTTTCCACGTAAATTCTTATGTTGTGTTTATTTATCTATTTTTTCTTGATATTCTGTCAAAAGTAGATCTTAGTAAGGGGAATTTGGGAGATCCAAGATTCCCAACAAATGGTATTAGAGCCACTAGGTTCTTTTGACTGGGTAGAGCTTTGGTGTGGTAGTGTGGATACGTACAGTCTAAGGAGGTTCTGTCTAGGAGATTAGAAATTTTAAATATGTCCGTTGTGACCCTCCAATCTTTCCTGGGAACTTACTTAGTGAGTACCATTCATTTCTACGGTAAAATTCATCGAGGCAATGTTAAGAATGGAGATAGAAAAATTTGATGGGAGAATCAATTTTAACTTGTGGCAAGTACAAGTTAGGACTATTTTGATTCCATCAACTACACAAGAGTAGACCAACCCTTGAAGTCAGCAATTTGCTGGAGGTGTGGACAACCTGGCACGTCAAGAAAAGTTGTCAATAAGCGTTGGAGCAAGTTCGGCAAGGGCTCCAAGTCAGTAAATGGAGATACTGATAATGAAACTAATATCGTGTCTTTCTTTACAGCAGACGGTGTCTGTTAAAAAGAGACATGTACATCCTCATGGCATGTTGCTGATTCCAAAATTGCCATGATAGAGGATATGTTAATATTAGTTGTTCCACAAGTTTGCACACGGGCATTGGTTTGGCATTGATGCAGGGTGTGTGGTGGAAATTCATGTCGATAGCTGATGAACTTCCACGAAAGCCAAACGTAGAAGTTGCGCCATAATTTTTCAGCAAGGTTATTTTCGACATGGGCGAAAGTGAAATGCTTGGAATTGGTTTATTCTAAGTGGTTATGTTTTTATGGTGGAGCATGATAGCGGAAGTTATGAAGATTCTCATTGCGGTGGAGTGTGGCTGTGAGATCAACCAAAGTCATAAGGTAGAGATTGTTGGATTTGCTCCTTTTGGAGTCCCACATCGGTAGGACTTGATGAGGGGGCAAGCTCTTGTGGTTATGAAAAGAGGCCTAACCTCTTTAGTTAATTACATCAGTTAGAAACTTATCTAGTAACTTTTGACTTTAATAAAATTCCTCTGTCACTATAAGAAACGTTACCTTATTTTAAATTCGCTGCATCAAAATTCGCTGTGTATGCTTAGTTTTTCCGACAATTTATTGTTCGCCGCCTTAAGTCACATTTATTTGACGGAAGTCAATGTGTTAGTGCTTTTTATGAATGTCACGGCGAAAAACATCGCCAAAATACAGGCTACTGCGGCGAAGTATATTCGCTGCAATTACAGTTATAACCTCCATTGCAGCGATATTTATTCGCTGCAAGGTAGTTTTATAAGCCCGCAAGAATAGCCTCTCTTTCTTCCCCCCACACTTCCGATTTTCCCCCCACCCGACTTTTGTACATCACTCCGCGTGAAGAATGCCCAAAAAACCCTTCCCCAGCTGCGATTGCCAATGCCCTCGATCTCACCAGCGACGTGCTCCACTGAAGACTGCCACTGCCCATGCTCGGAAGGGATGGTTTAGCCAATCCCTCGAATTTATATTTTGAAAGGAAGATATTGAAAATATTTCAAGCTACGATGTGTGTAAATTCTACCCGTTCTCACATTAATCACTCGAGCGTGTTTCATAGTTAGGGCTAGAGAATTAGGAAATACGTCGAACTGGTTTTGACCTGGTTTCGCCTCCTCCATCACCATTTGCCCACTCTGTTGTTGCCGATTGAGGTAAGATTTTTTTGAGTTGCTCCATTCGTTTTGTCATAAATATTGATTTGTTTGTAGTGCATTTGTGATTTGTTTGTTTTTTTGTCATTTGTTGGATGATTTGCATGATGAGCCTAATATAATCAGGGAAATAGGAGAGAACAGAGTTCTATTTTTGTAACTCAAACCTCCATTTTTAATCGATTATATGTTTTCAACAGAGTTCTTATTGGTGTTGGTTATATTTTGGAATTTAGTGTTGCTGGAATTTAGTCTTGGAAGTGTTGCTGGAATTTAGTGTTTAACTCACTGACAAATAATTCATCTAGCTATCTTGAACTCATGCTTTTTAAGACTTTGAGAGATATTTTAGTTACAAAATGATTTTATAAAAATAATTTTATCCATGTAGCATTTCTCTGAATTTATTATGTATACATGACTTAGGGAGATGCTCAGCTTAATTTCGAGATTTCAAAAACTAAAATGTGTACTATTGGATAGTTCAACAGGATCGATTTTAGGGGTCCCAACTCCCTTAAACCATTTGCCTAGCTACCATGGAACTTCAAGTGAGATATAATAAATTAAGATCATAAATATTTGAGTTTCTGACATTAATGTATAAAATGCCAAATTATACACTTTTCAAAATTTTTATGGTTGAATTCACCTTTATTTTTTTCCTTTGTGTTTTTGGAGTTTGAAGTTGGAAATTATGCCTTAAAAGTTTATAATCTGAATATTTATACAAATAGACAGCAACTGTGTTTTGATAATGACATTTCAATCCGGTACTAAAATGTTAAGGGAAATCTCATGCAATGCAAATATTAAGAGTACTTTAGCTATATATATATATTGCAATTGTCTTTTTGTGAGTGTTTAGCTCATGTATTAATGCTTTGTACTGATATTTTGATGAGTTTTTGCTTTTGGGTTGATAGACAAGGTAATTAGCCGGTTAATCTGTTTTTTTTAATCCGATTATCCTTGTTTACTACTTGAGATTTGGGGACGTTGGGTTTAATTTTTCAGCCTATAAAAGTTTTTCTTGTGGCACCTTTTATTTCTGATATTTTTCTATAACCAATTTTTTTCTTGTTACAGACTTCAATTTTCTAAATGATTTCAGAAAATTATCACTAAAAAGAACCTGTTGGAAACGGGAAAAGAAAGAATACAGAAAATTCTAAAGATTTATCAAATTGACTTCCAAGCTATAGGTAGAATTTAGAAAGAGTTCTCAAGTATGGTTAAGCTCACTAGCTATAAATCCCTTTTGGAAAATTCTAAAAATTCAGTAGTCTCTAGGTTGTTGGATATGACCATGAAGCTTGAAAATGAAGTTATGTGTGGTCTGCTACTTATCATTATAAATCACGTATCTGCAGAAAAAAATAAAACAAAAAATTGTAATGCATAGATGGTAGTAAAGTTAGAAAATGGAAAATCAAACGAAAACGTAAAAATTTTATGAATATTTGGCTAGAAAATGAACATAAATACTGTATACTTTAAGAACTATGGCACTAAGCCTAGCTATATATAACAGAAAATTCTCTGTTTCTGTAGGGAAATAATGGTGCATATATATAGCACTAAGCTTTAGTTTACAACTAAACACCTATCTATCTCCCCAAACACAAATCATGCCAAAATCTATATCCCCAAACACAAAGCATGAAGTGTATGTTTAAAATTAAATTTTATTAAATGCATTATTTTATTGGTAAGGTTGGATTATTCATCTAATTCACGTTTGTAATTGTTACATCTTAGGTGGTTCTCATGTGGAGCATCAACGACCCAGGTATACATATTTTGTAGATTAAGTAATTTCATTTAGTGTTAGACATGATCCTATGAAGAAATCTCTTATTAATTTCAAGTTTCAAGTGGTAAGGTAACACTAGCTAGTGTTACAAAATGCTTAACAACTTTTTATATTGTTTACTGCAGTGCTGAGGGCAAACTGCATCTAATTTCGACTTTCTTAGGTTAATCACTCAGGTAATTAAACATCTTTGCTAGTGATGCTCCTGATTTTATGTGTATTTCTTTATTGTTGTTGTTTATGTTTTGTTGTTGACTGCTTTATATATATGTTCTATACTGGGATATCAAACGGCGTGTTTTTGGTTAGATCTTGGAATTCTCTGATTATCAATGTAGTAGCTACCTCCCCTATGTTTAAGTTGGTGCTTTGTATAAAATCTGTCCAAGCTTTTGAGTTAGGAAGAGGATGATTGAATATTGTGATGAGTTAGGAAGGTGATGATTGAATATTGTGATGAGTTAGGAAGATATTGAATAATAAAAAAATATTATTTTTGCTGCATGTGCATGCGTCTGTCGTATTCTAACTGACATAGTTCCTTTATTCCAACATCTACCATTGTTTTTGTGCCACGTTGGGTTCCTGTAACTAAAGGCAGAACTCTGGAAGCGATTCAGCAGTCATGATATTGCATTTGGAGAGATTGGAGGTACATGCTATTTTGGAGGCCGTACCCATTTATGAATGCCCTTTCATGATTACCTTCAATTAAAGATGATCTTTGAATAGTATGAAATATTAGGAGACGTTATTAGTATTTAGTTTTGAAGTAAGTGAAATATTCTTTGACCTAGACATTGATCTAGGGAAAGTTATTAGTAGTTAAATGTTGATTTATTTATTTACCTCTGAATAAATGTTGATTTAATCTAAAACTCATTAAATAGAAACAATTTAGCTGAATTTTGCTATTAAAATCTTCTAGTCAATTCAGATGTGTTACAGAGCCCCCCATTTTCTAAAAAAATCATGGAAGAATTTTAGTCTGTCTTTCAAAATGATACCAAGGAATTCTTAAGTTTGCTGAGATTCAAATGCTTGTTCCCACTTTTGCTTTTTTAATGATGGAAGACGCATGAAGTGATATAAAATGGAACTTGCACATTGTTTCTGTAGTCCTTCCCTATGTTGCACACTCGGCTTACAATGTATCACTTCTTTATGATAACATATCCTCATTATTTAGATATAACCCTATCAGCTTAAGTTTTTGAGTTATCGAATTGTAAATGGTACCATTATTTTCTCCTCGTGAGTTTTTCTTTCTTACCCATTTACTCAGCAGAACTCTGGGAGAGATTCAATTAGATTCAGCAGAAACTAATGGCAGAAATCGGGCTTTGAAGTGGATGTAAAGCCAGTGTCATTGCATGTAGAAATGGGGCTTTGAAATCGGGTTTTGGAAAATTGCAAGAACAATCGCAATGGTTTATTCATTTTGCATTTCTTTGTAAAATTTGACAGATATAGTATATGGTATTCTATCTAAAAACTACTATTGGATACTTTATTGATAGAACTAGTACATTTCTTTCTATCTGTTTTGGTGAATGACAAATCTATGTCATATATAAACTCATTATGATGCACACGCGCGTTAGAAATTCTACAAGTTCTGCCTTGAATTTTGAAAAGAGGTAGGTTTGTAATTACACTTGAATCTGATAAGATATTAAGAAGATGCCTATACTTTTGTTATAAAGACTGCTGATTTACAGTAATAGCTCCAATAGCTATGGAAGTAATAGCTGTCTCCGTGGGATGCTTGTATATATATATATGTATATATAAATTTTTATATATAGATATGAGTTTGACTTGCTTGATCTGCAGTTATATTTCTTGCAATTACAATATATTTTGAAAAGGATAAAAAAACAATTAAAATATATTTAAAGATGATATATTTAAAATATATTTAAATAGGGCAGACATCTTTTTTAGAGGATCATTTTTAGCATTTCCCTTCTAATATTCCCATAAAAAATTAAAAAAAAAATCTAGCATTTTAAAATCATTTGAAAAAATAACTAGGATCATTTTTTGTTTATATACAGTTTAAAAGAAAAATGATTCGGATAAACTATACTCAGCACACTCTATCTCACATGTCATTGTTCATGTGATCAGCGACATGTGAGATAGAGTGTGCTGAGTGTGATTTATTCCTAGCATAACCTGCTTAAAAACATATGCAGCTTTGTTCGGCCAGAGAATAATTGCTGCAAACAATTCTTTGTTGCAGCGATTTTATTCGCCGCAATCTAAATCATGGTAATGCCGCAAAGTTATTGTTACGCGATTTAAGTTGCGAATGGGTTGTTTTATGAGGCGAAAATTTTAAATATTTCAGCGAATATATTCACCGCAAATGAAGGTTTTATTTTGGCGAGTACCTTTGTTCGCTGCGTTAATTTATAAACGGCATTTTAATAGAGGCGAATCCTCCAGTAGTAGAAAATCGTGGCTGATAGGTATAAGCGGCGAATAATGTGACTATTTGCGACGATTATTTTTGTCGCAAAAACCGCTTATTCTTGTAGTGTTGTTGTTCTTTTTGTATGTAAAAGGAAGATAGATGAAAGTTAGAATTTTACTAGTAAGAGAAGTTTTTGTAGGGGTCGTTGGGGTAAGGAGAAAAATTGTGTGATTGTAACAATTTTTCATATAGTATTTTTTTTTCTGGGTTTGGTGGTTTTTCTCCTGGTTTGAGAGTTTTTCACGTAAATTCTTAGGTTGTGTTATTTCTCTATTTTTTTTTATGATATTTTGTCAAAAGTAGATCCTGATTGACAGAATTTGGGAGATAAAAAATTCCCAACACAAAGACTCAAAAAGGACCCAGAAAAATCTGTAGCCAACCAATCGAAATATTTAAAAAATAACCCAAAAACCCACACCAAAACCAACACCAATATCAGATATTAATCACAAATCAAAAAGTATTTAGCAACCATCCATACCTTAGATATTAATCCCAAACTCTCGGCCGAGCTATTGAGTATGGCTTAGGAATACATGCCCAGACCTGTCTCACTCGACCGTCGCTCGAGCGAGACTTCGAGACTTCCAGAATTGCTCCAACCCGAAACTTCGCTCGACCCTCGCTCGACCTCCAGCTCGAGTGAGGTTCAGGCAGTGACTTCGCTCGACCCTCGCTCGACCTCCCACTCGAGCGAGATTCCACGTGGCGCCAGGTGTCCGATTTCTAGTTGAGCGAATCTGACCTAGAAGTCCTCGCTCGAGCGAGTTTAAATCTCGCTCGAGCGAGATTGCATAATATAAATATCGCGAAGGCATTTCGCGCAGCGGCAGACGAAGAACGAGAGGCCTCTGTTTTTTGCGCCAGTGAACAGTGTTTGCTTCTAGATCATTTTCTTCTCCATTTCTCCACTATTCTGAGTGAAACTTGTGAGGATTGAGTGTATACACGTGAGGTGAGTGTTCTCTGTTGTAAGAATCTTCTGATTCTCTCTCTGTAACCTCCATTTGATCTAGTAAAACTTTGAAACCAACCCCACAGTAGATGTAAGCTCATTTTGAGCTGAACCACTTAAATCTGTGTGTTCTTTCTGTGTTTACTGTTTTATTTCTCATTGTTGCATCCGCTGCGGTTTATTTCATATCTTTGTTGTTTGTTTCCTTGCCTATTTCCCAACAAACTGGTATCAGAGCATTTTCAGGCTCTGTGAATATTTGAAGGGATGGCTACAGCAAGATTTGAAGTTGAGAAATTTGACGGTCAGAACAGTTTCAGCTTGTGGCGCCTGAAGATGAGGGCATTGTTGCGCCAGCAGGGGTTATTCAAAGTTCTAAAGGAAAGGACGGCAGATTCTCCTGTACCGTCTAAGGACGATGAAGAAAAGGTACAAAGTACAATTCTATTATCATTGTCTGATGGAGTGTTGAGAGAGGTGGTGGAGGAGGAGACCGCTGAGGGTCTCTGGAATAAGCTTGAGAGCTTGTACATTAAGAAGTCTCTCACAAACCGATTGTATTTAAAACAACGGTTGTATACACTCAAAATGGCTGAGGGTTCGTTAGTTACTGAACACCTAGATGAGTTTAATAAGATTGTAATGGATCTTAGAAATGTTGACATTAAGCTTGATGAGGAAGATCAAGCTCTAATTGTGCTGTGTTCATTACCTGCCTCTTTTGAGAATTTTGTAAATTCTATGCTGTATGGTAGAGATACTATCTCCTTAGCAGATGTGATCAGCTTTGAACTCGAAGGAGTTGAGGAGCAAGTATGATAAGGGTGGTGAAGCACAGCCCAGTGGTTTGTTTGTCAAATATACCTCCGACAGAGGAAGATCCAGTTAGTAGGGTTCAGAGAAGGGCAGAGGCAAGTCCCGGGGGAAATCAAAGTCCAAGTCCAACAAGAAGAATGTAAAATGTTATTACTGTCAGAAGTTTGGACACTATAAGAGTGAGAGTACGAAGCTGAAGAAGAAGGAGGAATCTACGAGTTCCTCTAATGCCGTCAGTGCTGCTGATGAATCTGACGGCTCTGATGTAGTTCTTGCAATCAGTGATTCAAATAGTCGGTTCAGTGATAAGTGGGTGATGGACTCAGCTTGCACGTTCCATATGTGTCCCAGAAGGGACTGGTTCATGTCTTATGAATCAGTCAACAGTGGTTCTGTTTTGTTGGGGAACGACACTGCTTGCAAGATTGCAGGAATGGGTTCTGTGAAGATCAAGATGTTTGATGGGATGGTTAGGACATTGACCAACGTCCGGCACATTCCAGACTTGAAAAAGAATCTTATCTCCATGGGGGCCCTTGATTCTTTGGGCTTGAAGTACACGGGACAAGGTGGAGTTTTGAAAGTCAGCAAAGGCTCCATGATCATTATGAAGGGAGACCTGAAAAACGGTCTCTATTTCCTCGAGGGCAGTACTGTCAGCGGTGAAGCTGCAGTTTCAGTATCTGATCAGTCAGAGTCAGATGTTACTCGTCTATGGCACATGAGATTGGGCCATATGAGTGAGAAGGGGATGTCTATCCTCAGTAAGCAAGGGTTGCTAGGGAAACAGAATTTGGGCAAGCTAGACCTGTGCGAGCACTGTGTATTCGGGAAGCAGAGCAGGGTTCAGTTTGCAACTGGGGTCCACAGAACAAAGGAAAAGTGAAGTCTTCAAGAACTTCAAGCAGTGGAAAGTTCTGATAGAGAATCAGACCGGCAAGAAGGTGAAACGGCTTCGGACTGACAACGGGATGAAATTTTACGGCAATGACTTTGATGAGTTCTGTAAGAACGAAGGAATTGCCAGACACCGTACAGTCAGGCACACTCCACAGCAAAATGGAGTGGCTGAACGCATGAACCGGACCCTCCTAGAACGAGCACGCAGTATGCTCTCCAATGCCGGCCTGTCTAAGGACTTTTGGGCGGAAGCAGTCAATATAGCCTGTTTTCTGGTGAACCGCTCTCTAGCCACAGCTATTGAGTTGAAGACACCTAATCAGGTATGGTCTGATGAACCTACTGATTATTTGAACCTGAAGATTTTTGGTTGTCCTGCTTATTTTCATGTAAATGATGGTAAGCTAGAAGCTAGGGCAAAGAAGTGTATTTTTATGGGATATGCTTCTGAGGTGAAGAGATATAGATTGTGGTGTACTGATCCCAAGTCACCCAAGTTTGTGATAAGCAGGGATGTTGTGTTTGATGAGAAATCCATGCTTAGTCCGACAAAACAAATTCCCGTGTCTACAGGGAAGAAGGTGGAGCTGCAGGCTTCACTTGAGACACCACCAGTAACTCAGGATCATGCTATGACTGATGAGCATGGTTCTGAGTCAGAGACTGAGACACCAGCTGAGGAGCAATACAGTATAGCTGCTGGTAGACAGAGGAGGCAGATCAGACCACCTCAGAGATATGCTCATGCATATATGATCAGTTATGCACTCGCTACAGCGGAAGAAATTGTGGGGCAGGAGTCTTCCAGTTACTCAGAGGCTGTGAAGAGTACTGAGTCTACACAGTGGTGTTCAGCGATGACTGAAGAGATTGAGTCTCTTCACAAGAACCAAACCTGGGATTTGGTTAAGTTACCAGCAAAGACCAGAGTTGTGGGCTGCAAATGGGTTTTCAAGAGAAAAGAGGGAATCCAGTCTGATGCAAGATACAAAGCTCGTCTAGTTGCTAAAGGCTACAGTCAGAGAGAGGGGGTCGACTTCACTGAAGTGTTCTCTCCAGTAGTAAAGCACAGTTCAATCCGAGTTTTACTAGCCATCACGGCTTTGTATGATCTGGAGCTTCAGCAGCTTGATGTGAAGATAGCGTTCTTACATGGTGAGCTTGAAGAAACTATCTATATGCGTCAGCCAGAGGGGTTCACAGTTGAAGGTAAAGAAGACCGTGTATGCAGACTGAAGAGGTCTTTGTATGGGTTGAAGCAGTCACCTAGACAATGGTATAAACGTTTTGATTTGTTTATGAGTGATCATGATTATTTGAGAAGTAATTATGACTGTTGTGTATATCATAAACAATTGTCTGATAAGTCTTTCATTCACTTATTGCTTTATGTTGATGACATGCTTATAACTGCTAAAAGCATGGTTGATGTTGATTTGTTGAAAACTCAACTTAAGGATGAGTTTGAGATGAAAGATTTAGGTGATGCTAAGAAAATACTGGGGATGGATATTTACAGGGATAGAAAAGCTGGGAAGTTATACTTGTCCCAGAGAAAGTATATAGAGAAGGTTCTAGACAGGTTTGGAATGTCTGACTCCAAGCCTGTCAGCACGCCGTTGGCGTCGCATTTTAAACTTTCAGCTTCCCTATCCCCCCAGACAGATGAGGAGGAACAGTCCATAGCAAATGTTCCTTACTCTAATGCTGTAGGTAGCATTATGTATGCTATGGTGTGTACCCGTCCAGATATTTCACAGGCAGTGAGTGTGGTTAGCAGATATATGGCTAAGCCTGGTAGAATTCACTGGCAGGCCGTGAAATGGATTTTGAGTTACTTGAAGGGAACCTCGCATGTGGGCTTGATATTTGATAGAGATGTAGATCTCAGTTCTGTTATGATTGGTTTTGTTGATTCTGACTATGCTGGGGATTTAGATAAGAGAAGATCATTGACAGGCTACATTTTCACTTTGTGTGGTTCTGCTATTAGTTGGAAAACAACACTTCAATCAACTGTTGCTTTATCAACTACAGAGGCAGAATACATGGCAGCAGCTGAGGCTGTTAAGGAGGCCATTTGGGTGAAGGGGCTAATCAATGACCTGGGTCTTCAGCAGACAGAGATGACAGTGTTTTGTGACAGCCAAAGTGCTATACATTTGACCAAAAATCAAATGTATCATGAGAGGACAAAGCACATTGACGTCAGGTATCACTTTATCAGAGGAGTAGTGTCAGATGGTACAGTCAGTATTCAGAAGATTGCTACTTCAGAGAATCCAGCAGATGTAATGACCAAGCCAGTTGCAATATTCAAGTTCAAACTTTGTTTGGACTTGATAGGGGTTCGGGGTTTCCAGGTTCCTTAGGGAACTTAGATGGGGTTGATTTTCTCAGTTGCTTCATTTTACATTCTTGGGTTGATCTGGACTTTATGGGGCTGTTAGGTATTCAAGCCAAGGTGGAGATTTGTTGAGTATGGCTTAGGAATACATGCCCAGACCTGTCTCGCTCGACCGTCGCTCGAGCGAGACTTCGAGACTTCCAGAATTGCTCCAACCCGAGACTTCGCTCGACCCTCGCTCGACCTCCAGCTCGAGCGAGGTTCAGACAGTGACTTCGCTCGACCTCCCGCTCGAGCGAGATTCCTCGTGGCGCCAGGTGTCCGATTTCTAGTTGAGCAAATCTGACCTAGAAGTCCTCGCTCGAGCGAGTTTAAATCTCGCTCGAGCGAGATTGCATAATATAAATATCGCGAAGGCATTTCGCGCAGCGGCAGACGAAGAACGAGAGGCCTCTGTTTTCGGCGCCAATGAATGGTGTTTGCTTCTAGATCATTTTCTTCTCCATTTCTCCACTATTCTGAGTGAAACTTGTGAGGATTGAGTGTATACACGTGAGGTGAGTGTTCTCTGTTGTAAGAATCTTCTGATTCTCTCTCTATAACCTCCATTTGATCTAGTGAAACTTTGAAACCAACCCCACAGTGGATGTAAGCTTATTTTGAGCTAAACCACTTAAATCTGTGTGTTCTTTCTGTGTTTACTGTTTTATTTCTCATTATTGCATCCGCTGCGGTTTATTTCATATCTTTGTTGTTTGTTTCCTTGCCTATTTCCCAACACGAGCCTCTCGCTTTGTCTATACAGATCAGTCAGTCAGCACCACAGAATGAGCAGCTCTGTCGCCTCGTGTAGTATTAATAATGCATCTGGAGAGTTTATAGAAGGATTATAGATAATATGGAAACATCAGCATAACAAGTGCCCTCCGTTGTTCTTCTAATGACAATATTGCCACCTCAGAAGATGATGAGGCCTTTAATTTTTCTTAAATTTTATAGCCATGTTGTAAGCGAGTGACCTTTATTTATTTATTAATTTTATTCACAACCTGCGGTTGCCTTAATATGGCAGAAAATTCTCGTGCCCTGTAAGGTTGACCACTGTACTTTGTAGACTTTCGAACGCAAAACAAGGAACCTTCCCGGGGCAGTTAGCCTCCACCGCTTTGTTTCTCAATTGCATTAGGGAAGTGCTATTCATCAATCATCCCACTAATTTGAATCTCAATGGAAACCGTTTTTCTTTTTAGTTTTTCTCACATAATTTTTAAGTTTTTTTTATATAATTTTTTTAACATCTTAAAATATCTTTTAAAAGTATAAAAAATCGCAACATCATTTAAAAACATTTACTTAAAAATTATATAAAAAGAAAACTCAAAAGAAAATTCAAAATGGGACCTATTCAAATGAAAGGAAACGAAAAAAAAAAGCATTTTCTATTGCATTAATGGACTTCATTTTATATAAAAAAAATGTTACAGATTCTCATTTTGGGATTTTATTAGTTATCGATGGAGCAACCTCTCGGTTTCAAATATAGTGATTTTTTAGACTCAGTTTGTCATTTAAAAAAGACAATTTATGAGCTAAAACAAGCCACAAGGGCTTGATTTGATAGGTTTAGCTCACATCTATTACAAATTGGTTTTAGTTATAATGCTGCTAACCTAAGCTTATTTATCAATCATTCGGATCAAAGGACATTAGCACTATTGCTATATGTCGAAGATATTATCTTAACAGGTTGTTCTTCAGCTCTCATTCAAGAGTTTATAAATCAACTCCATCATGAGTTTGCAGTGAAAGATGTCGGGCCACTACATTATTTCTTGGGCATACAAGTTTCGAAAGTATCAAGTGGCTTATTTCTCCAACAAACAAAGTATGCTGTGGAGATTCTAGAAAGAACAAGGAATGCATGAGTCCAAACCTATCAAGACCCCAATGTGCACAAAGACACAACCAGATATCAATTCACCCTTGCATCCTGATTCACATGCATATTGATCATTGGTAGGAGCCCTAATACCCTATAGTACTTAACGAAAATTCTTCAACTTCTATTTTTTGTTATTTTGGTTTGTACACCATCAATAGAAATCCAGACACCTTACGCTACTTCAATTGTAAAAGAGCATGGAGAACAATAATGGCTGATTCTTTGCTAAAATTCTTTTACAACTTATGTAAGATCCTAATTAAAACCAACATCGCAAATGCAAACAACAACATAATCAATTAAAGCTATCTGAATACAGAGAAAGTGAAATAAGCTAAAAGAAAAAAAAATCTTTTGAAGTCGATATCAGAATGAAACTCGAGATGGAGGTCAGAAATATGAAGTGCCGGCATCAAAGTATGAAGTAACGGAATCGAAAAAGGGGGACAACCAGTAATAATGGACGAACATAGGAACTGAGAGTCTGAGAGCAACGAAAATGGTGACTTAATTATCAATTTTATGTAGATGTTTCTATTGTAAGCTATGTAGAATATCTGATCTGGCATCTCACTAATGGAGGGCTGTTTTTATGGACTTACCAGTCGGATCGGCTAGTAGTGTCCCCCTTTACCAAATGTTCTTCAATTCATCTCAATTCATTTTATTTAATTATTATAATTTTTTAAAGTTTTATACAAAATATAATAAATACTTCAATTTTTCCAAGTTTTAAAATAATAATAATATAAATAATATTTTATTCAAAATTTAACTTTTATCTCAATTTATCTCATCTCATCTCACTTCACTATTCTAACCTCATAACCTTTCGTTTAAGACTCTCCTGCTATTGTATCTTTAAATTTATTGATATTAGATTTCTCATATGAATAATAATAAATTTACATCCTATTTATTACCACTTTATCACCTTTTCAAATTATTTTGTTTTTAAATTTTTTTTTTTACTTAATGGTTAAAAAATAATTATTAATGAAATTATGTATTTTGTAAATTTTTTCTTAATGATTAAGAATGTTAAAAAAATACTGAAAAGAAAAAAAAATACACCTATCATTAGGGGTGTAAAAAAAAAAAGATCGGTAAACTGGTAAACCGGCCCGAAACGGTCCAAACCGAACTGGTTCGATTGGGTTTGAACCTATTCGGTCAAGAACCAATTTTTAGAAACACAAAACCGGTAAGATCTGGTTTCGATTTCTGTTCCTTTCATTTTAAAACCGAACCGTACCGGTCCTAGTAATTATATATTTTAAATTATTTTTTTAATATTATATATAATATGTTTTTACATTTTATATATTTTTATATATAATACATAATAACATAATCATATATAAGTAATACTATAGTATTTATAAAATAAAAGTTTAATTTTAAACATGAAATTAAAGTAATTTTTTATATTACAGTTCTTTTTATATAAGATTTTTATTTTATAACTATTTTTTTAATAAAAAAAGATTTTTTAAACCAGACTTTTTTTTATAATAAAAAATATAGATTTATTTTTAAAAATTTGCAATTTATTAGAACCGAAAAATCGGACCGGAACCAGTACTATCAGTTTTGGAGGATAATCGGGGCATAACCAGTTTTGCGTTTTGCAAAATCAGTGGTATCTATTCGATTTTATATTTTGACCAAAACTAAATCGAACTGGACCGGTTACACTCATACCTATCATTATCTTTCTCAGATTTCGCCATCTCCACTCCTTTTCCCCACAATGGCTACATGTATAGCATTTTGTATGTTTTGAGGGGAGAGAATTTTGATTTTCTTAAGAAAAAGACATCAATTTTGGAAATTTTGAGAAAATTCTTCTCAAGAAAATTTTGAGGGTTACTTCTTTTCTTGAGGGATACCTGTTTTCTCAATAGGATAATATTAGTCATATTGAGAAAATTCATCAAAGATGATTATTTTTTAAGCTAATAATTAACAAAATATTTTATCATGAATGAATTCATAATTAATTTTTAAAAAACATTCAAAAAATTTTAAAAATATTTGAAAAAAAAAAATACACATTCGTTATCCCTAGTCTCAATGGGTTTTTTCAATGTGTAGCATTGTCCTACTTCGTAAGCTGCCAATAAAATTTGAGACATTTTTATGCATTCATTTCTCATCTTCAACTTGTGCAGTTGTGCTACTGTATATAGCATATGTAATGGTTTTTTTTTTTTTTTTAAAGGGTCACCACCCTCACCCTCTTTCTTCGTTAATAGTATTTATTAGTTTATTAGAGAAACGCATAGAATAAAAATCAAGATCTAACTCAAGTCCAATTTTTCTTGAAATTAAATTCATTAGTTAAAAGACACGTACGGTCACGTAGTGAAAAACAAGAGAACATCCAATAAATCCAACTAATTACATCCAAATATTGGATGTGAAAAAAGAAAAGAAAAAGTAACATTTTTGTAATGAATCAAACGTTTGACGTCATGCATGCTTGCATGATCTCTTCTCGAAACTTGACTTGGAGATGAAGTAGATTCAAGATTTGGAGGTTGATCTCATGATTAAACTCATCTTGTCATATAGAGGAGATTGAGTTGTATGAGAACTCATTAATAGAACCAAAAGTACTCAAACATATAATTAGGATGAAGACAAGAAGATAGGAGATCAGGATAAGGCTTGTGACGAATACAGAGTTGGACAATTATAATAGGATACTGATCATATGCAATTATAATTATAATAGAATATTGATGCATGCCAGGTAAAAATAGTTCTACCAGACAAAAAAAGATTCGTAGATAATATATAAGATCCAAATAAGCGGACACAAATAATGAATCTCTCTCTCTCTCTCTCTCTCTCTCTCTCTCTCTATATATATATATATATATAGGGTCACTAGGAATCGAAGCTGGTTCACTAATTCATTTACAATGACTGATCGATCATACCTTTTCAGCAACTAGCAGTCACACCTAAAAAATAAAGCAATATTTAAAAACCAAAAAACCGTTATAAAACTAAAAATAAAACTACTACTATTACAAGAGAAATATAAAAGAAACTCTCTGAAACTTTCTTCTTTCTATATATTTTATTATAAAATTTATAACAACTGAAACCTATATTTATAAGTTTTGAAATTACTATACAAGTTACAATGTAAGTCACTATGCAAGATTTAAAATAATTGTGGGTGGGTCATTCACATAATTTAGTGGTGGGGTAGGGGGCGGCAGCCGCCCCTCCAATTAATTATTAACACTCCCTCTTGAATGACCGCCCATAAATAATCTGCCTCGTTAAAACCTTTCCAAGGAAAAACCCAGTGGGAAGAAAAACCAATAGTGAAGGAAAAATAGTACACTCTTCTTATGTATCCACAAGTACTTTAAAATTGCCTCATTAAAATCTTGCAAAGGAAAACCTAGTGGGACAAAACCTTAGCGAAGGAAAAAGAGTACAATCAGCATAAGTTTTCAGGACTTTTACTCACCTTGGAAAGTGCATGACGATAGATTTTTGAGTCTTCACATTCTAATGTTCTGCACAATTTTCTTGAATGTTGCAGTTGGTGATGCCTTCGTGAATAAATCTGTCAGATTATCACTAGATCATATTTTTGATATATCTCCCTCTGATTTGAATGATACAAGCAATATTATTTTATAATCTATGAGTGATTTGAAGATATGGCAAATACAAGCAACTCTATATCCCCATTTGATATTGTTTGTGTTGGCACTTCAGGGCATTACGAGTTTAAAATACGTCGGATAAAGTAGAGAGAATCTCATATATAAGGTGCTTGACAGACTTAATAGAAATTTGAAATCTGCAATAATACTTAAACTCCCCCTGAAAATATGCGTCAGTTTTTCAAGTAATAAACAATCATGATTTCAGCATATATAACAGGGTATTTAAACAAGATTTCTATCTAAATAATGCATTGGAGGGAACATCTTAATATTCTCATCTAAAATTTTCTCTCCTTCATTCGGCATTATTAGGGAGAACTTGTTTATATACGGCGAAAATAGCACTGGAAACCATCCATATATGATAAAAGCTGTAAAAGCTTGAGGTCTAATGTTATCGGTTCAGCCGAAAATCAAATCCACTTAACATTGTTGACAAACGAGATCTTGAAGAGATTTGAAGGCTTCAGTTTGCTATTTAAATATAACTATTTTACAAGCAAAAGATCTCACATTCTTTATAGATCCAGTTATTGTTCATTCAGAATGATATTATATCTGATAGAAATTCTTTTGTTAATGATGTCTCATATTTGAATCATGAACCTTTTATACCTCAACCACTCATCTTTTCTCCTGAGACTGTAAACACCATGATAGGAGCAGAGATATATCTTTCTAATAAATCTGATCCTGAAATTGTTGCAGCATCAAGAACCCTTAGTGCTCAATATGCTGCCTCTCTTACAACCATGTCTCAGAAGCTACTGGTGAGAACGAGTCAGGTTGATCATCTTAAAAATCAAATATTTGAGTTGCATCAAACGCTTGCAACTAAAGATAGAAAAAATAAAGATTTAAGACAAAAAAACAAGGAGCTGAAGAAGTTTGTAGACTGGTATTCTCGTGACCTAAAAATACGAGTAGGAGAGCTAGAACAAGAGAGAGCTTAAATACAAAGTCAACAACAATACCTAATGGCAGAGGTTTAACGTTTACAAGAAAATAGGTATAGCTGTAATTAATCTCGCTGGCTTTTGAAATTATGCATCCAGTATATCTTGCAAAGTGAGATTTGAAGAGATGATGGTTTGTCTTATTCTTATTTCCATTTCTATAAGAACCATCTTTAGTTTCATATAGTTCGCATCAAATATTCTTCTCATATCTATAACTCATCTATATTTACATTATTATTCCACAAGTTCCCAATGGCTCATCAATTTCCTTTCAATATTTCTTACGATCAATATATGAGGTATGATGAGTGCACAAAAATGCACTCTAAATACTCTATTTAAATACTAAAAGAAATGAGAAAACAATGGATATAACTCATGTTAATAAAATTAATGGTCATTTATCTTGAGATAGATATAAGCATGATTTAATATATTGATGAGAATATAAAATGCCATATTTTCCTCTCTTAATGTTTAATACTTTATTCTTATTTGATGCCTAACTATACTCATTATTCTTATATTTTGATTTAGGACACAAATGGAGACATTAGGAGCAAATAAAGATAATTGCGGAATTTCAGACAGTTCTGACATCTTTTCGTAAAAGGGGCATAACTCTCTCATCCAATCTCCGATTTAGCTGATTCAAGATTATCTAGAACCGCAAGAGAAATATCTAGAACTTTTGTGTTTTATGTTTGAAGAGATATCCACTCAATCTAAGACAAAATCGACCATCAAGTGGACGCACCTGCACTTGACGTTCCTGGATATTTTTCAGCCACTTGCATCAAATCCAAATACAAGATGAAGTGCACTCAAGTTTCTTCAAGACAAATTATTTGACCACAAGATATTAAGTCATACAAGACAACTAATAGATAGAGAAGCAAAATTGAAACACTCAACCTACAAGCAAAATCCAGCTCATGCATGGTGGGAAAACAAATGATCAAAATGACAACTCACAAATCACTTGGATTCAAGAATGGCACATGGCAAAACAAGTTGAAATTGTGATGATTTTGTCATGACAACTTGCATGAAGGATGCTTATAAATAGAAGGGAGGGGTGTGTGTTCTAGGATAATACTTAGTGTGGGAAAATACTTAGTGTGGGAGAATGCTTAGTGTGGGAGGATGCTTTGGAAGAGCCATTATTTTGAGAGCTTGAGAAAAGAAAAGAAAAACCAAAGAAGAGAGAAGAAAATAATGGTTGGCTCTTCCATATTATCCCTTGGAGAATTTTTGTTGCATATTTTCAATATGTGTAACTAAATTCTCAAGGAGGGCTAGGGATGAACTTGTGTGTGTGATGGTATTTGTAATTTATTTTTGATTCATGTATTTGGTCTTTAAATATTAAAACTCTTTTGTTCTATTATTCTCAATTTATTTGTGATGTTTTTTTGTTTTCAAATAATTATAGAATCTATTTCGTTTATAGATTCAGTCATGCTTTTTCTATTGAGTGAATTAGTTCTATAATTATGTTTGGAGCAATTGATTGTCTATATTGATTTAATTCTTTGCTGCAATATCGCCTCTTGGGTATATTGTCGTCGTTGGATTTTCTCAATATCGATAACAATTTATGAGAGTTAAGTACGAAAAATGATTTTTTAAAGAGTTACATGTGATTTAAATTTTGGTTATTAATGTTATATCTTCCGATTAAGAATTTGGACATAGAATTCTTAATTGAGTTATCAATGAATTAAGAATAAATTTGAATACCACAAATACACAAGGAATTCCCTACGCTCTACTTTTCGTCTCATTTTTATACTGTTCAAATTATTCATTTAGTTTTAATTTACGTCACACTCTAAAATTTACTTATCACACTCATTTAATCTTTTTGTTAATTTCATTACTGCTCTTCAATTTCTCAATCCATCTCCCTGTGGAATCGACACCCCAAAGCTATACTACAAACGACCGCGTTATTCTTTGGGCGTAATCAAGGTATCATTCACCTCAATTACAAGTTATTCCTGCATCTTCCGCAGGTGCCATGTTGCAGCAAGCGAATGATCTGGCTAATAAGTCAGATCGTGAAGCCGTTTATGAGCTGGTGACTCTCGGCACCCGATACTCCTCCTCTATTGTCGGGTTTTCTAACCGATTACAATCTAAAAATCGTCAGATTGAGGAGCTTAACGAGAAGGTTTCCGTACTTCAACGACTCATTCAAGAGTCTGACAGAAAAATTGCAGACTTAAAACAAGAGAATATATATTTAAAATCTTTACTTGCCTCTTCATTTCGACTGCCTAATCCTTTAGATAAGGATGGTATGTTGCTTTATAAAGAGCAAATACATTTGAGAAATGAAGTTAGAAGTCTCAAATTCTTGTAACTCATTTATCAATAGAATAATAAGATTTTTCCATTTCAAATGCATTCCTTGTATTTATAGCAGCCCTTGTGATCTCTTCAGAAGTTCTAACAAGGTAAATCATCAACGTAAACTACAATAATGGCAAATCCAGATTCTGATAAAACACATGGGCATATAGGATTATTCTCAAATCCTTCTTTCAATAGACACTCATTGATTTAATTATACCACATGCGTCCGGATTGCTTTAATCCATATAAATACTTACTTATATCTTATAGATATTACACCCTTTGGTGTTTGGACAACCGGTCCAAATGTATCTCGCTTTACTAGTGAGTTTAATTCAGTTTCAATAACTGCTTTCCATTTTGGCCAACCATTTCTACGTCGACATTCTTCGACGGTTTTTTACTCACTTTTTTCATTACTTCTGGTAATGTCAAGGCCATCATATATGAAAATATGTTGTCGACAATAGTTTTATTTCTATCCAGAATTTCTCTAGTATTCATGAAATGTATTAAGATTTCATTATTTCAGATACATATTCCTCTCCAGGGGAAAACATTTCATGAAACATCTCTACAAGAGGTTCCTCTTCAGGAAGTTTACACTCTTCAGAAGTTTTCTATTCAGGAGTTATACTCTTCAAAAGGTTTCTTCTTCAGGAGTTTTGTACTCTTCAAGAGTTTTGTACTGTTCAGGAGTTTTCTCTTCAAGAGGTTTGTATTTTATACAGAAAGTCTGGATAGATCTTATTTTGTAGGTACGGTCTCTTCAGGAACATCGATTTATTTTCATTTTTCTCTTTTGCATCAATAGGTCTTCAACACTTCAGGTGTATCTTAGACTCATCTATTACTATTTTAACAACTTGTCCTTCAAGGATTTCAATTCTTGCTAAGCATTAACAGCAGTAATATATGATTTTACAATTCCTTTAGTGTCAGTAAATACATCATGTAATTGATTTGCCACACTTTGCAGATAGCTAATCCTCTGAACTTCTTGTTCACATTTATTTGTAAGAGGATCAAATTTAGACAGAGCTTTATTATCCCAAGTAATTTCTTGTCGTGCTTCAGGTACAATTTTTTGTTATTTCAAAACATGATAAAACTTTACTATAATGTATAAAAGTTTAGTATAAGTAAATCAAGTGCTTGGCCGTACAACAGGTACGTGACCACTATTCAGTCATACCACATCTATGACAAACATCTTCATATTTCTATGAAGAATTATTCTGAGAGCCTTTACCCTTATCTAAGTTGGATCACTTCTGGTGATACGGTATATTTTTATCATCTTTAGTGTTGTCGCTTTTGAGACCAACACTTCTATAGTTTTTCTACCACGTCTACGCCCTTTATTCATTTGAAAGGATGCACCTTCACTTCTAGGAATAGTGTAAATTTAATATCATTAATAGGACGTAACTGGTGATTTATTAATAAAAACTCATTATTTAGCTCAATCACTAGAAGACAAAATAAAAGTTCAAAATATTTTCTGAACTTTCACTCTCGATATTGCTACTGCAGGAGCACGTTCGAGGTATGAAAAATAATATGTCTTCTTTTAAATATCATCATCCGTGACTTTCTCACTGCATAATTTTAATATTGAGCTGATTTTAAAGAGTGCAAAATATTCAACATCACTCTTAAAATCTTGCAACTTCAGGTGCAATAAGTCATAATTATCTTTTGAGAGGATTACATCTTCTGGTACTCATATCTCTTACTTAATTTATTTCACACAGTAAGATGATTTTTCATCATGAGATACACAGCACGGTTCTTCAGGGACACATGATTTTCTTTTATGATTGTATCTCATAAGTTCATCATCATATCCAAATGGATCTCATCAAAGATCCTAGATAAATAACTTTTTCCAGAAATGTCAATAGTGAAAAATCTCAATATTTAAGATTATATATATATAAATTACAAAAATAAATCTGTATATTTAAGAAATATATTCACATGATCATGAGAATAAAAGTAGAATTTTATCAAGTGATATTCAGTAATATTACCTTTAATATTTATCTCGAGGACTGTAAATAATATATTGAAAAACTTAATTAAAGTGGAAGACCACTAGCTTCAATATCGGTAGAATCTCATGCTGATAACGTGTTATAAAACTAAAAATAAAACTACTACTATTGTAAGAGAAATATAAAAGAAACTCTCTGAAACTTTTTTTTTTGTATATATTTTTTTTGTGAAATTTATAACAACTAAAACTCATATTTATAGGCTTTGAAATTATTATACAAGTTATTATGCAAATTACTATACAAAATTTAAAATAATTATAGTAAAATCATTCATATAATTTAGTGGTAGGATAGAAAGATAGCAGTCGTCCCTCTAATTAATTCTTAATAAAAACAAATTATTTTGGACACACCAAAATAATTTCAAAACATCAGTAACTGTTTTAGACAATAACAAAATTATAGTAGTTATCGTGAAGGGTCATGATCAATCACATCCCTGCCAACCAGTTACCCCATTACTGCGATATGTTGCTGGTAAGGTAAAAGTAAAATAATTTAAATTGAATTGAATTAAATTTAGTTTTTAATATTATTATTATTTTATTATTTAAAAAAATTAATTTAAGAATTAAAAATTTTATTTAGAGATTTAAAAAAATTATATTAAAAATTATATTTTATATAAAACTATAATAATAAATTTAAGATAAATTAAGACAAACTTATTTTATCTTATAATACAAACTATCCTTACTCTTTTTTTTCGTTAAAAAAGGAGAACCATCCTACGGACGTTTCCCCGGCCTTGCCCTATCTTTATCTTAGATGAAAGCTGCAAAGTATGCCAAAGTTACAAACTGCTGCCCGGATTGAGATTGAACTAAAGGAACCGGTCCCCCGTCTATCTCTTTCACCTTTTTATGTCACTAGAGGCTAGAGTTGTAGACGTAGTACCACACTGTATGTTGTGCGTGCTTTACGCTTTCGGATCAAAAGTGAAAAAGGCACAAACAAGATTCATACTACATTATTAATTTGGAAGGAAAATGTTTCCCAGGTCATCACCTATACACTGCCAGCCTAGCTTCTTTATTTCGTTTTAGACTTCCTTCTGTTTGGAGTCCTGATCGATCCCTCGTGCCAGAGCAATATTTTTAATCGCATTTTAGAATTCATTAGGGTAATAAAATGATAAAATAAGATGCAATAATTTATAAATAATAATAAATCCTATCAGAAAAAGAGATTTTGTGGCTCTTATTATTTCTTGTGAGCCAAAAAAAGGCCAAAAATAATAATTTTAACCTTTTGTCCGAAAATCATCTGTCTAAAATGAAAAAATGCCAAAAAACATAATTGTTTAAATGACTTTTTGAGTCGTAAATACATTTGCCATAATAGACATTTATGATGGCAATATTTTGCCAAATTTTGACTTGAGCTGTCGCAAAAAAGTTACAATTTTATTTTAATGGACTTATTATAGAAAATCCCCAAATCGCTGTCTGCATTTAATTTTTCTCTCTTTCTTCCCCGATAGCTTCTGCATCTCTTCTCCATCGTTCGTTGGCAATTTACTATCATCGACGCCTTCAGTTCAGCCCAAGTGGTGAGTCTCTCCTCCTTTCGTCTCTGGTGAGTCTCTTCATTCATCTCTTAGTTTCCATTCATCTATTGTTTGTCTCTGTTACCTCCTTTTGATGCCGCTGTAGTAGTTGTCGTTGTTGTCGTTTGCGTTAAGGTACTTGCTCAATGATTCCACTCATGTGATTTTCCCTATTTTGCATTTATTTTTATCATTAGTTCTGTTTATTTGGAGATCTAACGAAGGCATAGAGCTACTTTTGGCTTAGACAATATGACTTTTGACTTGATAGAAAATTTAAAAATAAATGAGACAAAAATAAACAATTAACCTGAAAGTCTTTGCTCCAATTATGACAATCATTTCACATGTTTAATCCTCTGTTTGGTTTCAGTAACTTCTCATTTTGGTTTTAGATATCTTTGTCTTGTCTAGTGCTCCTTTTTAACAGGATGTAATTTTTTTGTCTCCTTCCTAGCAAAAATTGTAGAAAAAAATTCTAGGAATTTGGCAATTTAATGTATATTAAAGAATCATAGATGAAACAAAAATGACAAGGAAAAAACAATTAAATGGAAAACCAAGTAGAATATGTCACATGTGCAATACTTGCTTTGCAAGTAGATTATATGCCACAAGCAGATCGACTTAACTAGAATTGGTAAATATATTTTCAACACCAGCAGAATTTGCAAAAGTAACTAACAATACATTTCAATAAATTCTTTAAAAGTTAGAGCCAAACTGCAAAGTGAAGAAAAAAATCTCTATAACAACCATATTTAATTGTCATTTTTGTTTAAGAAATCTCTTATTTGTGTGTTGGTGAGCAGCTTTGTTGGAAACAACAAAGAAATACAACATCTGTTATTTTTGTTTGTGGAAGTTTTCCAACATGATATTCTTTCACAAAAACGAAGTTCCATTTTTGTTGTAGAGTCTAGTTGGTTGGTTGGTTGGTTGGTTAGTTTGGATAGAATACAAGGTCATACGGCTCCTAGAATCATGGAAGATCAATTCCTTGCAATCATGGAAGAAAGTCAGCAAGACAGATCAAGCAAATAAGCAAAATTATAGTAGCAATTGTGAATTCATTTTTAGCATCATAGCTACCATCTTTATGACATAATCTTGTATTTGAGCCTTGCATAACAGTAGACATGTTTATAGAATTTTTCCTTTGTAACTTTCCTTTTATAAATTGATTGAAAGTTATATAAATACACACTCACACAACCTGTCAGAGGTGTGGTGAGATTTCTCCAAATTACTCTATCTTTGAATTTTCCATTTGGCATCAGAGAAATACAATGACTTTCGCATCGCTTAATGTAAGCAACTTTGTTACCTTACGTCTCAAACCAGAAAATTATCCACTCAAAAGAGAATAGGTTCTTGCTATTGCTGAGAGTCAAGCATTTATTGACTTTCTCATTGGAGAAAGCCAATGCCCAATTGCTATATTTCCAGTAGTCGATGGATTTGAACCAGTTGTTAATCCAAAGTTGAAAAAGTGGAAAATAGCTGATCGATTGCTGCGAGGATGGATCATTGGAACATTGGCTGAGGAAGCACTCAGTCATATTATTGGGCTTGACACTTCTGCACAGGTATGGACAGCTCTCAAGGAAGCCTATGCTCAGTCTTCCCAAGAGTGCTAGTTTTAACTCAATCAACAATTGACTTACATGAAGAAGACTCATGAAGTTCCTCTCAATGAATATCTTCACAAATTCAAAGAGGTATGTCACAGTCTTGCTACTATAAGACACACTGTTACTGATCAAAACAAAGTGTTTTCACTGCTTATAGGACTTGGTGCTAAGTATGAACCATTCATCACCTCAATGTAAAAACCACCAATGCCCTCCTATAATGAGATAGTTCCCTTACTACAAAGCTATGAAACACGCCGCAATCTCCACACTCCAGACACTTCCCAATACACGACATTCTATGCAGACAAACACGATCAAAAGAACTTCAAAAATTAAAAGCCCTCCAATCAGTTCTCTTCAAAAGGGAGGGGCTTCGCACCTACAAATCAACCACCTAAGAATGTTAAACAGGGTTCCTCCCTAGCATCATCTTCTCAGAACAACCATGACATGACCTGTCAGATCCGTGGAAAAAAGGGACATCCTGCCATTCGCTATTGGTATCGATTTAATCACTCTATGCAACTAGACAATCTACCACAACCTTTCACTGCTCTACAAATTGATCTTGAAACACACCACGAGGAGTGGACCTCAAACAGTTGTGCCTCTGTGCACATGACCACAACTGAAGGTAATCTTCACAATATTCGATCTTATAATGGGCATGATCATGTTATGTTAGGAAATGGGCAGTGTTTAAAAGTCACTCACATCGGTGAAGCTATTATTGGTTCAAGTTCCTCCTCTCTTATCTTAAGATATGTTCTTCTTGTTCCTGAGTTAGAAAGAAGCTTTCTATCTATAGGACAACTCACATCAAATTATTCAGTTATTTGTGAATTTACTGATAATGACTTTGTGATTAAGGACAAGCTGACACAGTAGGTGGTACTAAAGGGAACAAAATGGGTTAATCTCTACTCAATTCGTGCACCTCCAGTTGCCTTATTCTCAATAAGATTTAGAACAGTCTCAAATCAAGTCTAGCACCAGAGGCTTGGACACCCATAGGCGGCTGCAGTTGCACATCTTTGCAAGAAGGAATTAATAAAGACTGCAAGCAATAAAGACAACTCTCTATGTGAAAGTTGTCAATTAGGAAAATTATCCAAGTTACCCTTTATGTTGTCTGAATCAAAAACCAATGTTGCTTTTGAAAATATTCATACTGATCTATGGGGACTAGCTCCTATTTTATCTATGCACAACTTTAGATTCTATGATGCAATAATTGATGACTTCACAAAATTTGTTTAGTTAATTCCATTAAAAAACCAATCAGATTTTGTGGAAAAATTTTTGCTCTTTGAAATATATGTCAAAAGACAATTTAATGGGCAATTTAAAGTGATTCAAATTGATGGGGGAGGAGAATTCGAAAATCACAAATTCAGATTTCATCTCAAGAACTCTGGAATAGTTCATCAACTATCATGTCCTTAGACACCTGAGCAAAATGGAAAAGTTGAGAGAAGACATCGAGTAATAAGGGAATCAGGCATTACAATGTTGATTCATCCAAATATCCCTAAGAAGTTTTGGGTTGAAGCCTTCACAACTGTTGTTTTTCTTCTCAATAGATTTCCTACAACTACATTGCAGTGGGATTCTCCTCTTTTCAGATTGTATGGGAAGCATCCTGATTATTCTTGCTTGAGAATTTTTGGCTCGAGATGCTTTCCCTATCTATGAGATTCTAAGAAAAACAAGTTTGATAACAAATATATACCATGTGTTTTTATGGGTTATAGTGACAGTCACAAAGATTATGGCAATGCTACATACAGTCCAAAAAGTTAGACTCATTTGTAGTCCAAGCAATAAACAAATAAAAAAAATTTAATTTTATAATAAAATTGATTAAAACACTCTCATTTATAAATAAGAAACTTTAAAAATCTGAAAAATTCATTTCATTTAGTCATAAAATGAGAGTGTTTCTATGTGGACTACAATGCAGTCCATCAAATATGGACTGCAAAAAGAATTATTCCAAAGATTGGGCAATGCTACATACAATCCAAAAAGTTAGACTCATTTGTGGTCCAAGCAATAAACAAATAGAAAATTTTCAATTTTATAATAAAATTGATTAAAACATCCTTATTTACAAATAAGAAATTTTAAAAATCTGAAAAATTTATTTCATTTAGTCATAAAACAGAAGCGTTTCTATATGGACTACAATGTAGTCTATCAAATATGGACTATAAAAAGAATTATTCTAAAGATTGGGCAATGCTACATACAGTCCAGAAAGTTGGACTCCTTTGTAGGCCACGCAATAAACAAATAGAATATTTTCAATTTTATAATAAAATTGATTAAAATACCCTTATTTACAAATAAGAAACTTTAAAAATCTGAAAAATTCATTTCATTTACTCACCTTCAACAAACAGAACATATATTTCACGGCATGTCACTTTTGATGAGTCCCTATTACCATACAAGACCACAACTTTGTTTACAACCCCAAATAATCAACCACAGATAGCGGTTTTTTATAAATTTGATCAATGGACAAATGATCATGAAATCCCAACTATGTCCTTTGACTCACAAGAAACTAAACTCCATCCTACTCCAGATGCTCCTTTAAATAAAGCTCTCACAATAGCAGATCTTACATGCCAAACTAATGGTAACTTGGCTTCATAGAACAGCTTTCCTGCTTCACTATCTCCAAATGTTCATTCTATAGAGCAACATGATTCACATCCAATTACAGTAGAAAACACAACTCTATCAGAACTGGTATCTCATCCCATGGTGACATGCAACCATGTAGGCATTCGAAAACCAAACCCCAAGCATGCTCTCTTGCATGATTATACATCTATACCTAAGGAATCAAGGTCTCTTAAAACTGCTCTCACACATCTTGGTTAGAAACAAGCAATGCATGATGAACTTAAGGTGTTAAAGCAGCAGAGAACATGGGATTTGGTTCCTCGAACATCCTCAATGAATGTTGTAGGAACACGATGGGTTTACAAGGTTAAAATCAAAGTAGATGGTACCTTAGAACGCCTCAAAGCTAGGCTTGTGGCCAAAGGTTATCATCAGCTACAAGGGGTTAATTTTAAAGAAACAAATTCACCTATTCTTAAGTTAGGCACAATTCGGTTAATATTGTCTCTTGCAACAATTAAATGATAGGATATCAAGCAACTTGATGTAAAGAATGATTTTTTATATGGCTCCCTTAATGAGGAAGTATTCATGGAGCAACCTCTCGGTTTCAAAGATAGTGATTGATTTTTTAGACTCAATTTGTCATTTAAAAAAGGCAATTTATGGGCTAAAACAAGTCCCAAGGGCTTGGTTTGATAGGTTTAGCTCACATATATTGCAAATTGGTTTTAGTTGTAATGCTGCTGACCCAAGCTTATTTATCAATCATTCGGATCAAGGGACATTAGCACTATTGCTATATGTCAATGATATTATCTTAACAGGTTCGTCTTCAGCTCTCATTCAAGAGTTTATAAATCAACTCCATCATGAGTTTGCAATGAAAGATCTTGGGCCACTATATTATTTCTTGGGCATACAAGTTTCGAAAGTATCAAGTGGCTTATTTCTCCAACAAACAAAGTAAGCTGTGGAGATTCTAGAAAGAAGTGGAATGCATGAGTCCAAACCTATCAAGACCCCAATGTGCACAAAGACACAACCAGATATCAATTCACCCTTGCATCCTGATTCACATGCATATTGATCATTGGTAGGAGCCCTATAGTACTTAACGAAAATTCTTCAACTTCTATTTTTTGTTATTTTGGTTTGTACACCATCAATAGAAATCCAGACACTTTATGTTACTTCAATTGCAAAAGAGCATGGAGAACAATAATTGGCTGATTCTTTGCTAAAATTTTTTTACAACTTATGTAAGATCCTAATTAAAACCAACATCACAAATGCAAACAACAACATAATCAATTAAAGCTATCTGAATACAGAGAAAGTGAAATAAGCTAAAAAAAAAAATCTTTTGAAGTCGATATCAGAATGAAACTCGAGATGGGGGTCATAAATATGAAGTGTCGGCATCAAAGTATGAAGTAACGGAATCGAAAAAGGGGGACAGCCAGTAACAATGGACAAACACAGGAACTGAGAGTCTGAGAGCAACGTAAATGGTGACTTAATTTTCAATTTTATGTACATGTTTCTATTGTAAGCTATGTAGAATATCTGATGTGGCATCTCACTAATGGAGGGCTGTTTTTATGGACTTACCAACTGAATCGGCTAGCAGTGTCCCCCTTTACCAAATGTTCTTCAATTCATCTCAATTCATTTTATTTAATTATTATAATTTTTTAAAGTTTTATACAAAATATAATAAATACTTCAATTTTTTCAAGTTTTAAAATAATAATAATATAAATAATATTTTATTCAAAATTTAACTTTTATCTCAATTTATCTCATCTCACTTCACTATTCTAACCTCATAACCTTTCGTTTAAGACTTTTTGCTATTGCATCTTTAAATTTATTGATATTAGATTTCTCATATGAATAATAATAAGTTTACATCCTATTTATTACCACTTTATCACCTTTTCAATTTTTTTTAAAATTTTTATTTTACTTAATGGTTAAAAAATAATTATTAGTGAAATTATATATTTTGTAAATTTTTTCTTAATGATTAAGAATGTTAAAAAAATACTTAAAAGGAAAAAAAAAATACACAATATGTGATAAAGTGAGAATAAATAAAATATAAACCTATCATTAGGGGTGTAAAAATAAAAAGATCGGTAAACTGGTAAACCGGCCCGAAACGGTCCAAACCGAATTGGTTCGATTGGGTTTGAACCTGTTCGGTCTAGAACCAGTTTTTAGAAACACAAAACCGGTAAAATTCGGTTTCGGTTTCTGTTTCTTTCATTTTAAAACCGAACCAGACCGAACCGGACCAGTCCTAGTAATTATATATTTTAAATTATTTTTTTAATATTATATATAATATGTTTTTACATTTTATATATTTTTATATATAATACATAATAACATAATAACATAATCATATATAAGTAATACTATAATATTTATAAAATAAAAGTTTAATTTTAAACATGAAATTAAAGTAGTTTTTTATATAACAATTTTTTTTATATAACATTTTTATTTTATAACTATTTTTGTAATAAAAAAATATTTTTTAAACCAGACTTTTTTTTATATATAAAAAATATAGATTTATTTTTAAAAAATTTCAATTTATTAGAACCGAAAAATTGGACCGGAACCGGTACTATCAGTTTTGGAGGATAATCGGGGCGTAACCAGTTTTACATTTTGCAAAATCATTAGTATTTGTTCGGTTTTATATTTTGACCAAAACTAAATCGAACTGAACCGGTTACACTCATACCTATCATTATCTTTCTCAGATTTCGCCATCTCCACTCCTTTCCCCTACAACGGCTACACGTATAGCATTTTGTATGTTTTGACGGGAGAGAATTTTGATTTTCTTAAGAAAAAGACATCAATTTTGGAAATTTTGAGAAAATTCTTCTCAAGAAAATTTTGAGGGTTACTTCTTTTCTTGAGGGATACCTGTTTTCTCAATAGGATAATATTAGTCCTTTTGAGAAAATTCATCAAAGGTGATTATTTTTTAATCTAATAATTAACAAAATATTTTTTCAATGAATTCATAATTAATTTTTATGAAATATTCAAAAAAATTTTAAAATATTTTAAAATTTTAAAAACATTCGTTATCCCTAGGCTCAATGGGGTTTTTCAATGTGTAGCATTGTCCTACTTCATTTGAGACAATAAAATTTGAGACATTTTTATGTATTCATTTCTCATTTTCAACTTGTGCAGTTGTGCTACTGTATATAGCATATGTAATGGTTTTTTTTTTTTTTTAAGGGTCACCACCCTCTCCCTCTTTCTTCGTTAATAGTATTTATTAGTTTATTAGAGAAACGCATAGAATAAAAATCAGGATCTAACTCAAGTCCAATTTTTCTTGAAATTAAACTCATTAGTTAAAAGACACGCACGGTCACGTAGTGAAAAACAAGAGAACATCCAATAAATCCAACTAATTGCATCCAAATATTGGATGTGAAAAAAGAAAAGAAAAAGTAACATTTTTGTAATGAATCAAACGTTTGACGTCATGCATGCTTGCATGATCTCTTCTCGAAACTTGACTTGGAGATGAAGTAGATTCAAGATTTGGAGGTTGATCTCATGATTAAGCTTATCTTGTCATATAGAGGAGATTGAGTTGTATGAGAACTCATTAATAGAACCAAAAGTACTCAAACATATAATTAGGATGAAGACAAGAAGATAGGAGATCAGGATAAGGCTTGTGATGAATACAGAGTTGGACAATTATAATAGGATACAGATCATATGCAATTATAATTATAATAGAATATTGATGCATGCCAAGTAAAAATAGGTCTACCAGACAAAAAAAATTCGTAGATAATATATAAGATCCAAACAAGCGGACACAAATAATGAATCTCTCTCTCTCTCTCTCTCTCTCTCTATATATATATATATATAGGGTCACTAGGAATGGAAGCTAGTTCACTAATTCATTTACAATGATTGATCGATCATACCTTTTCAGCAACTAGCAGTCACACCTAAAAAATCAAGCAATATTTAAAAATCAAAAAACTGTTATAAAACTAAAAATAAAACTACTACTATTGCAAGAGAAATATAAAAGAAACAATCTGAAACTTTGTTCTTTCTATATATTTTATTATAAAATTTATAACAACTGAATCCCATATTTATAAGTTTTGAAATTACTATACAAGTTACAATGCAAGTTACTATGCAAGATTTAAAATAATTGTGGTTGAATCATTCACATAATTTAGTGGTGGGATAGGGGGCGGCAGCCGCCCCTCCAATTAATTATTAACACTCCCTCTTGAATGACCGCCCATAAATAACCTGCCTCGTTAAAACCTTTCCAAGGAAAAACCCAGTGGGAAGAAAAACCAATAGCGAAAGAAAAATAGTACACTCTTCTTATGTATCCACAAGTATTTTAAGATTGCCTCATTAAAATCTTACAAAGGAAAACCCAGTGGGACAAAACCTTAGCGAAGGAAAAAGAGTACAATCAGCATAAGTTTTCAGGACTTTTACTCACCTTGGAAAGTGCATGACGATAGATTTTTGAGCCTTCACATTCTAATGTTCTGCACAATTTTCTTGAATGTTGCAGTTGGTGATGCCTTCGTGAATAAATCTGTCAGATTATTATTAGATCATATTTTTGATATATCTCCCTCTGATTTGAATGATACAAGCAGTATTATTTTATAATCTCTGAGTGATTTGAAGATATGGCAGATACAAGCAACTCTATATCCCCATCTGATATTGTCTGTTTGGCACTTCAGGGCATTACGAGTTTAAAATGCGTCAGATTAAATAGAGAGAATCTCATATATAAGGTACTTGACAGACTTAGTAGAAATCTAAAATCTACAATAACACTTAAACTCCCCCTGAAAATATGCTTCAATCTTTAAAGTAATAAACAATCATGATTTCAGCATATATAACAGGGTATTTAAACAAGATTTCCATCTAAATAATGCATTGGAGGGAACAACTTAATATTCTCATCTAAAATTTTCTCTCCATCATTCGGCGTTATTAGGAAGAACTTGTTTATATACAGCAAAAATAGCATTGGAAACCATCCATATATAATAAAAAGCTGTAAAAGCTTGAGGTCTAATATTATCGGTTCGACGGAAAATCAAATCCGCTTATCATTGTTGACAAACGAGATCTTGAAGAGATTTGAAGGCTTCAGTTTGCTTTTTAAATATAACTATTTTACCAGCAAAACATTTCACATTCTTTATAGATCCAGTTGTTGTTCATTCAGAACGATATTATGTCTGATAGAAATTCTTTTGTTAATGATGTCCCAGATTTGAATCATGAACATTTTATACCTCAACCACTCATCTTTTCTCCTGAGGCTATAAACACCATGATAGGAACAGAGATATATCTTTCTAGTAAATCTAATCCTGAAATTGTTGCAACATCAAGAACCCTCAGTGCTCAATATGCTGCCTCTCTTACAACCATGTCTCAAAAGCTACTGGTAAAAACGAGTGAGGTTGATCATCTTAAAAATCAAATATCTGAGTTGCATCAAACGCTTGCAACTAAAGATAGAAAAAATAAAGATTTAAGACAAGAAAACAAGGAGCTGAAGAAGTTTGTATACTGGTATTCTCGTGACCTGAAAATACGAGTAGAAGAGCTGGAACGAGAGAGAGCTCAAATACAAAGTCAACAACAACACCTAATGGCAGAGGTTCAGCATTTACAAGAAAATAGGGATAGTTGTAATTAATCTCGTTGGCTTTTGAAATTATGCATCCAGCATATCTTGTGAAGTGAGATTTGAAAAGATGATGGTTTGTCTTGTTCTTATTTCCATTTCTAGAAGAACCGTCTTTAGTTTCATATAGTTCGCATCAAATCTTCTTCTCATATCTATAACTCATCTATATTTGCATTCTTATTCTACAAATTCTCAATAGCTCATCACTTTCCTTTCAATATTTCTTACGATCAACATATGAGATATCATTCACCTCAATTACAAGTTGTTCCTACATATTCCGCAGGTGCCATGTTGCAGCAAGCGAATGATATGGCTAATAAGTCAGATCGTGAAGCTGTTTATGAGCTGGTGACTCTCGGCACCCGATACTCCTCCTCTATTGTTGGGTTTTCTAACCGATTACAATCTAAAAATCGTCAGATTGAGGAGATTAACGAAAAGGTTTCCGTACTTCAAAGACTTGTTCAAGAGTCTGACAGAAAAATTGCAGTCTTAAAACAAGAAAATAAGGATTCAAAATCCTTACTTGCCTCTTCATTTCGACTACCTAATCCTTTAGATAAGGATGATATGTTGTTTTATGAATAGCAAATGCATTTGAGAAATGAGGTTAGAAGTCTCAAATTCTTGTAACTCATCTATCAATAGAATAATAAGATTTTTCCTTTTCAAATGCATTCCTTGTATTTATAGCAGCCATTGTGATCTCTTCAGGAGTTCTAACAAGGTTAGGGGTGGCAATATATGACACGACCCGTTAATCCGAAACGAACACGACACGATAAAAATGGGTTAGGATTGAGGCTTAACAGGTTTCGGGTCAAAACGGGTCAATTTGTTAAGACATGAATTCTTAACGGGTCATAACGGGTCAAACCCGTTATGACCCGTTAAAAAATAAAATTATTATTATACCCTCCAAACTCAAAAAGCCCTAAATAGCTAACTTACACCGCCGCCGCTCCTTTTGAAATTTTTCTTTTTCGTTTTCCTTCATTCGGTTTCACATTCTCGCTCAGAGCCTCGGCCCTTAACACTCTGTCTCTCACTCGTCTACAGACTTCGGCTTTCGGCATTCAATTTCACCTTCGTCCTTCCATCGAGATATCCCTCCTGTCTCACTCATCTTCATTGATTCTTCAACCTTCAACCTTCGGCATCGGCTTTCCTCCTTCACCTTCCATCGAGATCTCCCTTCTGTCTCCCTCCCGTCTCACTCATCTTTAACCTTCGGCATCGGTGACTTGTTCAGATGTGGAAATTACAGCCCCTTTCGTTTCTACATTCTAATCGCGAGTCCTAAAATCGAAAATCAAAATCGCGAACTCCCTCCCGTCTCACTCGTCTTCAACCTTCGGTCTCTCCTTCAACCCCTTTCATTTCTTCATGGCATCACGGCGCAGCTCAAGCTCATCTTCACGGCATCGCCCAATCCCAGTTCTCACGCCGCCCCATTTTTCAAGGTAGCTTCTATTATGAGCTGCCAAAACACACAAATATTGATCTAAAAATGGACTTTGTTAGAAACTTGGAGTTAGGGTTTGGTTGTTTTAGGAGCAATTTTTATTGTTCAATATTTATATTTTATTTTTCCATTAATTGTTGTACCTCTAATTCTTTATGTTCCTCCTGTTAAAAACTTTAACCTCTTTGTAGAGGCCATGGAAGATATCATGAGGTAATTAAGACTATATATCAATGGGAACATGTTGTTTGGTCTATGATCTTGGATGTTTAAATAATTTGTCTAATTTGTTCCTATTCTTGTTCTGTTTTCCCGGTTCACTAGTTTTATTTAAATCTCAAATCCTCTTCTTGCCATCTCTTGTATAAGTTAGTGTCGATGTTTTCCCTTTCATCTGTTTCTGGAGTGCTCTAAATAAATTAATAATAAGCACTTTTAAAAGAAAAAAAAAACTACTTCTCAATAAGTTTCAGATGTGGATTTACAGTATTCATGAGCACATGGGTTTGTCCATAAACATAGAGAGCTCGTCCTCTGAGTACATTAACTTCCATGTGATCTAAGTTTTGTCAGTTACCATTTTTTTTTTTTGGCATTCTCCGAGAGCTAGCTTCTGCATTATTTGATCATGATCACCTACTTTTATTTCTTTTCTGCAGTTGTGCCAGCTTATTATACTAGATACTTTGTCACTGGAGGTAAGAATATTATGTCTCTCTCTTATCTATTTCTCTTTCGTCTTGTAATTAACAGATCATTCCTTAAACTTGCAGATAAAATAAGATATATTAATTACATGCACACGCATATATGCAGTATACAAAAAATAATTTTTGCAGGCATATATAAAATGTGCAATCCCGAAGCAATATATAATTTAGAAAAAATGCATGTCCTTGTTGACTTTGTATAATTCTATCATACCCTTCCATTTAGTATGCCTTTTAGTGTAAGTTATAATTTTTTTTTCAAATATGTTTTAAACCTATTTAAATAATTTTTTTAGGTTAAGTGTCTTTTCATTTTGATAACATTTTGTGAAGTCACTTAAAATTTGGGCATAACCAATTCTATAGAAGAGAGCCAGACTCCTCCATTCTGTGAAGTCACTTATACTCTATTCACACTATATTATATGCATATTCATATTTGTTCTCTTCTTTGTATTCATATGATAATTCCCGTGGTTCTCTTTCATTGCTACCTAGTTACAATCTTTTATATATCCATATATATATATAACCTCCACTCCATCTTAATATTAACTTCCTTTCAATTGCACTGTATACTCTTCTTCTCATCAATTTTATTATTTGATTGATTTGATTATAATGCATAAAGCTTGCAAGATAGTTCTCGATCCTTTCAATATCTATTTTATCCACCTGAGTAGCTGAATTATGTTTTCAGAAAAAATAGGGAATTAATTAACTGACTAGTTTTTATGTTTATTTCAAATGTAAAATAATTTTTTTTCTAAATAATTTAAAATATTTTGAAAAATAAGTTCATGTTTTTTTTTTAAAAAAAAAAAGTAGTGTGTCTGAGTAGTATCATTCACTTATACTATTAATTGATTTTCTAGAATTGATGCTAGATGGCCGATAAAGAATAATTCTATGACCCTTTGTTCTGCATTATAAACTTGTAATTCATATAACCCTTTGTTCTTATTTGTTGTCAGATGACTGAGGCAGAAGGTGAAAATAATGAGTATATTGATTTGGACTAGTTTGAAAATGAAGAAGAAAGTTTTCAAACTAAAGAGGCTAAATCAAAATGAAGGAAGCGGTCATATGTGTGGAATGTTTTTAAAATTGTTCCTGATTCTGAGAAACAGGGTGATAAGAAGCCACGAGCTAGGTGCAAGCTGTATGGAGCTACTTACCTTGCAACGAGCAAAAATGGAACCGAAAATTTGAGACGTCACATTGAGGTGTGCCCTAGGAGAAGTTCACGAGATATTGGTCAGTAGATTTTGGGACAAAATAGTAGTTCTATTTCGGTAAGCAATTCTAAATTTAACCCTGAAGAATATAGACAAATATTGGTAGCTGCTATTGTTAAGCATGACCTGCCTTTTCGGTTTGTTGAATATTCGGGGGTGAGATCTTTATTACAATATTTGCGTCCAGACATTCCAATTATTTCTAGGAATACTGCCAAGGCAGATTTGGTTAAGATGCATCAGAGGGAAAAAAAATAAGATTAAATGCATGTTAAATGAAATTCCTGGTAGAATTAGTTTGAAATCTGACTTGTGGACTTCTATAACCACTTATGGTTATATGTGTATTACAGAACATTTTTTGGATAAGAGATGGACTTTACAGAAAAGGGTTTTGAACTTTTCTTATATGCCATCACCACATAACGACATATCTTTGTCTGAAAAAATTTATAACTTACCATGTGAGTGGGGAATTGAACACAAGATTTTCTCATTGACTTTAGACAATGCTTCTTCTAATGATGTTTCGGTAGAGTTGTTAAAAACTCAATTGAACATTAAGAAAGCTCTTGTTTGTGACGGTGAGTTCTTTCATCTTCATTGTTGTGCTCACATTCTAAATTTAATAGTACAAGATGGGTTAAAAGAGATTGAGGATGCTATCCATAAAGTTCGTGAAAGTGTCAAGCATGTCAAAGGATCACAATCAAGAAAACTAAAATTTTTAGATTCATCAAATCAAATGTCTTTGGATAGCAAGAAAGGGTTGAAACAGGATGTCCCCACTAGATGGAATTCTACTTATCTTCTGTTGGAGAGTGCTATTTTCTATCGTCGTGCCTTTAGACATTTGGCATTGACTGATTCCAATTTTAAGCATTGTCTATCTGAGTTTGAGTAGGAATAAGTGGTGAATATTAAAAGTTTATTGAGTGTTTTTTATGTAGCCACTTGTGACTTTTCTGGGACCAAATACCCTACAGCCAATCTCTACTTTTCGACAGTGTTTCTGATTTATTTTAAATTAAAGCAACGTTCTATGGGTGATGACGACTACATGAAGAAGATGTCTAAGAAAATGCTTACTAAGTTTGAGAAATATTGGTCTGATTTCAATGTGTTGTTGGCTATAGCAGTTATATTGGATCCCCGATACAAGTTGGTTTTTGTTAATTTCTCTTATAAGAAGCTTTACGGGAATTGTTCCTTAGAGTATATGAATGTTCAGACCAAATTGGCATCTCTTTTCATGAAATATAGTTCTTCTAGTGCTCACACTTTTTTCTACCATTAGTTCTGATAACACTGTTAGTGGAGCAACAAGTGAGTTAACTGAAAATAAAGAAGTGTTTCAGGTAATATCAAATAATATTTTTGTTTAATGATTTAAATTATATTGTTGTTTCATATCACATATCATTAAGAAATAGTTTTATTTTTTTTATTTTTTGTAGAAATTTGATACATTTGAACATGATGATCGTAATCTCCATTTGCAAAAAAGTCAATTGGATATTTACTTGGATGAACCTAAGGCAGATAGAAATGCAAAGATCAACATTCTTTCCTTTTGGAAAGGAAATGAATTTTGTTGTCCCAATCTTGCCAAAATGGCTCGTGATATTTTGAGTGTACCAATCTCTACTGTCGCATCTGAATCTACTTTTAGTGTTGGTGGGCGTATCATTGATCAGTTTAGGAGTGCACTAAAACCAGATGTTGTTGAAGCATTGGTTTGCACAAGAGATTGGTTATATGGCGACGAAGAAGGTAAAACTTTGAAATTATATGGTTATTGGTTTATTTTTATATATAGTTGTTTATATGATAGACTATCTACTAAATATTGATGCTTTTTTTTAATAGAAGTAAAAGAAGATCTTGACTTCGATGAGTTAACGGAAGATGTGATCGAGATGAACATCAACAAAGGCAGTGACGACGCTATACCTATTTTTGCAAGTTCTAAATTTGTTTAGACGTGTGATTTTATTATTGTAACAATAACATGTTTACAATGTATTGTTTATTATATTTGGGTGTAATTTTAATACTTTACTATACAGTCATGAGTTTGCATTTTGGTGGTGTTATGATGTATTATCATAAATTGTAATGTATTACTTGTTAGATAACTTAGATTGTGAATTTGTGATTTTAAGATTGTAATTTGTAAATAGTTATTTATATTTTCCAGTTAGAAATAAAATTTGTAATAGAAACTGATGTAAAAGCAGGGAAGTGGACTATTTGATTCCAGGCGAACAGAAGTTTCTGCATTGTATTTGTTGGTAGTTAATAGGGTGAAACGTGTCGGGTCGTGTCGGGTTGCTAACGGGTTCACTAGGCGAAACGTATCGTGTCGGGTTTGCGGGTTGAAACATGTCGTGTCGAGTCGTGTCATTTTCGTGTATATGCTTAACGGGTCTTAACGGGTCGTGTCGTGTTGACATGATATTTTATAGGGTCGTGTTAGGGTTGAGATTTTTGACACGAAATCCTTAACGGGTCATGTTTGTGTTGACCCTTTAGACGTAATGTATATGCCTTGACACGACACGAACACGACCCGTTGACACGTTTTGACACCCCTAAACAAGGTAAATCATCAACGTAAACTGCAATAATGGCAAATCCGGGTTTTGATAAAACACATGGGCATATAGGATTATTCTCAAATCTTTCTTTCAATAGATACTTGATTACGCCCAAAGAATAACGCGGTCGTTTGCAGTATAGCTTTGGGGTGTCGATTCCACAGGGAGATGGATTGAGAAATTGAAGAACAGTAATAAAATTAACAAAAAGATTAAATGAGTGTGATAAGTAAATTTTAGAATGTAACGTAAATTAAAACTAAATGAGTAATTTGAAAAATATAAAAATGAGACGAAAAGTAGAACGTAGGGAATTCCTTGTGTATTTGTGGTATTCAAATTTATTCTTAATTCATTGATAACTCAATTAAGAATTCTATGTCCAAATTCTTAATCGGAAGATATAACACTAATAACCAAAATTTAAATCACATTTAACTCTTTGAAAAATCATTCTTCGTGCTTAACTCTCATAAATTGTTATCGACATTGAGAAAATCCAACGACGACAATATACCTAAGAGGCGATATTGCAGCAGAGAATTAAATCAATATAGATAATCAATTGCTCCAAACATAATTATAGAACTAATTCACTCAATAGAAAAAGCATGACTGAATCCATAAACGAAATAGATTCTATAATTATTTGAAGACGAAAAAAACATCACAAATAAATTGAGAATAATAGAACAAAAGAGTTTTAATATTTAAAGACCAAATACGTGAATCAAAAATAAATTACAAATACCATCACACACATAAGTTCATCCCTAGCCCTCCTTGAGAATTTAGTTACACATATTGAAAATATGCAACAAAAATTCTCCAAGGGATAATATGGAAGAGCCAACCATTATTTTCTTCTCTCTTCTTTGGTTTTTCTTTTCTTTTCTCAAGCTCTCAAAATAATGGTTCTTCCAAAGCATCCTCCCACACTAAGCATTTTTCTAGAATACACACCCCTTCCTTCTATTTATAAGCATCCTTCATGCAAGTTGTCATGACAAAATCATCACAATTTCAACTTGTTTTGCCATGTGCCATTCTTGAATCCAAGTGATTTGTGAGTTGTCATTTTGATCATTTGTTTTCCCACCATGCATGAGCTGGATTTTGCTTGTAGGTTGAGTGTTTCAATTTTGCTTCTCTATCCATTAGTTGTCTTGTATGACTTAATATCTTGTGGTCAAATAATTTGTCTACAAGAAACTTGAGTGCACTTCATCTTGCATATGAATTGATCATTGAATTTCCAAGTTGGTGTAGGAGTGCTTGCTGGAAAATATTATGATAACATTTGGATTTGATGCAAGTGGCTGAAAAATATCCAGGAACGTCAAGTGCAGGTGCGTCCACTTGATGGTCGATTTTGTCTTAGATTGAGTGGATATCTCTTCAAACATAAAACACAAAAGTTCTAGATATTTCTCTTGCGGTTCTAGATCATCTTGAATCAGCTCAATCGGAGATTGGATGAGAGAGTTATGCCCATATTACGAAAAGATGTCAGAACTGTCTAAAATTCCGCAATTATCTTCATTTTCTCCTAATGTCTCCATTTGTGTCCTAAATCAAAATATAAGAATAATGAGTATATTTAGGCATCAAATAAGAATAAAGTTTTAAACATTAAGAGAGGAAAATATGGCATTTTATATTCTCATCAATATATTAAATCATGCTTATATCTATCTCAAGATAAATGACCATTAATTTTATTAACATGAGTTATATCCATTGTTTTCTCATTTCTTTTAGTATTTAAATAGAGTATTTAGAGTGCATTTTTGTGCACTCATCAATACTCGTTGATTTAATTATACCACATGCGTCCGGATTGCTTTAACCCATATAAAGATCTTTGAAACTTTATAAAGTATATACTCCTAAATGTATTTGGATTAGATGTTTCAAGTATCGTATATCTTTATATATGTAATGATCTAATGATCCTTATAAATATGCAATGACCACATTCATCAATTACATATCTAATCCTTTTGTAATAACCAAATCGATTAAAAATATGAATGTGATTGCATTCATAACAAGGAAAGATGTTTCCTCCTAACTACTCTCTGGTTTTTGCAAGAAATCTTGTGCGACAAATTGTACTGCACAATTTTGTTTCTCATTACGCTTTCGTATAAATACTTACTTATATCTTATAGATATTACAGCTTTTGGTGTTTGGACAACAGGTCCAAATGTATCTCGCTTCACTAGCGAATTTAATTCAGTTTCAATAACTGCTTTCCATTTTGGCTAATCATTTCTATGTCGACATTCTTCGACGGTTTTTGGCTCACTTTCTTCATTACTTCTGGTAATGTCAAGGGCCCATCATATATGAAAATATATTGTCGACAACAGCTTTATTTCTATCCAGAATTTCTCCAGTATTCATGAAATGTATTAAGATCTCATTATTTCAGGTACATGTTCCTTTCCAGGGGAAAACATTTCATGAAACACCTCTACAGGAGGTTCCTGTTCAGGAGGTTTATACTCTTCAGGAGTTATACTCTTCAGGAGGTTTCCTCTTCAAAAGCTTTGTACTCTTCAGGAGTTTTGTACTCTTCAAGAGTTTTGTACTGTTCAGGAGTTTCCTCTTCAAGAGGTTTGTATTTTATACAGAAAGTCTGGATAGATCTTATTTTGTAGGTACGGTCTTTTCAGGAGCACCGATTTATTTTCATTTTTTTCTTTTGCATCAATAGGTCTTCAACACTTCAGGTGTATCTTAAACTCATCTATTGCTGTTTTAACAATTTATCCTTCAGGGACTTCAATTCTTGCTAAGGATTAATAGCAGTAATATATGATTTTACAACACCTGCAGTGTATGTAAATACATCATGTAATTGATTTGCAACACTTTGCAGATAGATAATCCTCTGAACTTCTGGTTCACATTTATTTGTAAGAGAATCAAATTTAGACAGGACTTTATTATCCCAAATAATTTCTTGTCGTGCTTCAGACACTGATTTTTTGTTATTTTAAAACATGATAAAGCTTTACTATAATGTATAAAAGTTTAGTATAAGTAAATCAAGTGTTTGGCCGTACAATAGGTACGTGACCACTATTCAGTCATACCACATCTATGACAAACATCTTCATCTTTCTATGAAGAATTATTCTGAGGGCCTTTACCTTTATCTGAGTTGGATCACTTCTGGTGATACGGTATATTTTTATCATCTTTAGTGTTGTCGCTTTTGAGACCAACACTTCTATAGTTTTTCTACCACGTCTGCGCCCTTTATTCCTTTGAAAGGATACACCGTTCACTTCTGAGAATGGGGTAAATTTAATATCATTAATAGGACGTAACTAGTGATTTATTAATAAAAACTCATTATTTAGCTCAATCACTGGAAGACAAAATAAAACTTTAAAATATTTTTTGAACTTTCATTCTCGATATTGCTACTACAGAAGCACATTCGAGGTATGAAAAATAATATGTCTTCTTTTAAATATCATTATCAGTGACCTTCTCACTGCATCATTTTAATATTGAGTTGATTTTAAAGAGTGCAGAATATTCAATACCACTCTTAAAATCTTGCAACTTCAGGTGTAATAAGTCATAATAATCTTTTGAAAGGATTTCATCTTCTGGTACTCATATCTCTCTCTTAATTCATTTCACACAGTAAGATGATTTTTCATAATGAGATACACAACATGGTTCTTCAGGGACACATGATTTTTTTTTACGATTGTATCTTTTAAATTCATCATCATATCCAAATAGATCTCATCAAGGATCCTAGATAAATAACTTTTTTCAGAAATGTCAATAGTGATAAATCTCAATATTTGATATTATATATATATAAATTACAAAAATAAATCTGTAAATTTAATAAATATATTCACATAATCATGAGAATAAAAATAGAATTTTATCAAGTAATATTCAATAATATTATTTTTAATATTTATCTCGAGGACTACAAATAATATATTAAAAAACTTACTTGAAGTAGAAGACCACTACCTTCAGTATCGATAAAACCTCGTGCTGATAACGTGTTATAAACTAAAAATGAAACTACTACTATTGCAAGAGAAATATAAAAGAAACTCTATGAAACTTTCTTATTTCTATATGTTTTCTTATAAAATTTATAACAATTAAAACTCATATTTATAGGTTTTGAAATTACTATGGAAGTTATTATGCAAGTTACTATATAATATTTAAAATATGAAATTATTCATATAATTTAGTGGTGGGTAGGAAGACAGCAGCCGCCCCTCCAATTAATTATTAACAAAAACAAATTATTTTGGACAAACGAAAATAATTTCAAAACATCAATAATTGTTTTAGACAGTAACAAAATTATAATAGTTATCGTGAAGGGTCATGATCAATCACATCCCTGCCAAGTAGTTACCTATTACTGCAATATGTTGTTGGTCAGGAATCTGAGGAAAGGAGAACCAGCTGGTCATTATTTTCCTACGTTTAGGTAAAAATAAAATAAAATAAAATAAATTGAATTGAATTGAATTTATTTTTTAATATTATTATTATTTTATTATTTAAAAAAATTAATTTGAAAATTGAAAATTTTATTTTAAGATTTAAAAAAATCATATTAAAATTTATATTTTATATAAAACTATAATAATAAATTTAAGATAAATTAAGACAAACTTATCTTATCTTCTAATACAAACTATCCATACTCTTTTTTTTTCGTTAAAAAAGGAGAACCATCCTGCGGACGTTCCCCCGGCCTTGCCCTATCTTTATCTTAGATGAAAGCTGCAAAGTATGCCAAAGTTACAAACTGCTGCCCGGATTGAGATTGAACTAAAGGAGCCGGTCCCCCCGTCTATCTCTTTCACCCTTTTATGTCACTACAGGCTAGAGTTGTAGACGTAGTACCACACTGTTGTGCGTGCTTTACGCTTCGGATCAAAAGTGAAAAAGGCACAAACAAGATTCATACTACATTATTAATTTGGAAGGAAAATGTTTCCCAGGTCATCACCTAGACACTGCCAGCCTAGTTTCTTTATTTCGTTTTAGACTTCCTTTTGTTTGGAGTCCTGATCGATCCCTCGTGCCAGAGCAATATTTTTTCAATCGCATTTTAGAATTCATTAGGGTAATAAAATGATAAAATAAGATAAAATAATTTATAAATAATAATAAATCCTATCAGAAAAAGAGATTTTCTGGCTCTTATTATTTCCTGTGAGCCAAAAAAAAGGCCAAAAATAATAATTTTAACCTTTTGCCCGAAAATCATCGGTCTAAATTGAAAAAATGCCAAAAAAAAATAATTGTTTAAGTGACTTTTTGAGTCGTAAATACATTTGCCATAATAGACATTTATTATGGTGGTTTTTTGCCAAATATTGACTTCAGCTGCCGCAAAAAAGTTACAATTTCATTTTAACGGACTTATTATGGAAAATCCCCAAATCGTTGTCTGCATTTAATTTTTCCCTCTTGCTTCCCCGATAGCTTCTGGATCTCTTCTCCATCGTTCGTTGGCCATTTACTATCATCGACGCCTTCAGTTCAGCCCAAGTGGCATCTCTCCTCCTTTCGTCTCTGGTGAGTCTCTTCATTAATCTCTTAGTTTTCATTCATCCATTGTTTATCTCTGTTGCCTCCTTTTGATGCCGCTGTAGTAGTTGTCGTTGTTGTCGTTTGCGTTGAGGTACTTGCTCAATGATTCCATTCATGTGATTTTCCCTATTTTTCCTCTATTTTTATCATTAGTTCTGTTTATTTGGAGATCTACGAAGGCATAGAGCTACTTTCAACTTAGACAATATGGCTTTTGACTTGATAGAAAATTTAAAAATAAATGAGACAAAAATAAACAATTAACCTGAAAGTCTTTGCTCCAATTATGACAATCGTTTCACATGTTTAATCCATTGTTTGGTTTCAGTAACTTCTCATTTTGCTTTTAAATATCTTTGTCTTGTCTGGAGCTCCTTTTTAACGGGATGTAATTTTTTTGTCTCCTTCCTAGCAAAAATTGTAGAAAAAAGTTCTAGGAAATTTGGCAATTTAATGTATATTAAAGAATCATAGATGAAACAAAAATGACAAGAAAAAAACAATTAAATGGAAAACCAAGTAGAATATGTCACATGTGCAATACTTGCTTTGCAAGTAGATTATATGCCACAAGCAGATCGACTCAACTAGAATTGGTAAATATATTTTGAACACCAGCAGAATTTGCAAAAGTAACTAACAATACATTTCAATAAATTCTTTAAAAGTTAGAGCCAAACTGCAAAGTGAAGAAAAAAAAAACCTCTGTAACAACCATATTAATTGTCATTTTTGTTTAAGAAATCTCTTATTTGTGTGTTGGTGAGTAGCTATGTTGGAAACAACAAAGAAATACAACATCTGTTATTTTTGTTTGTCGAAGTTTTCCAACATGATATTCTTTCACATAAACGAAGTTCCATTTTTGTTGTAGAGTCTAGGTGGTTGGTTGGTTGGTTTTGGTAGAATACAAGGTCATACTGCTCCTAGAATCATGGAAGATCGAATCCTTGCATTCACGGAAGAAAGTCAACAAGACAGATCAAGCAAATCAGCAAAATTATAGCAGCAATTGTGAATTCATTTTTAGCATCATAGCAGCCATCTTTATGGCATAATCTTGTATTTGAGCCTTGCATAACAGTAGACATGTTTATAGCATTTTTCCTCTGTAACTTTTCTTTTATAAATTGATTGAAAGTTATATAAATACACACTCACGCAACCTGTCAGAGGTGTGGTGAGATTCCTCCAAATTACTTTATCTTTGAATTTTCCATTTGGCATCAGAAAAATACAATGACTTCCGCATCACTTAATGTAAGCAACTTTGTTACCTTACATCTCAAACCAGAAAATTATCCACTCCGGAGAGAATAGGTTCTTGCTATTGCTGAGAGTCAAGCACTTATTGACTTTCTCATTGGAGAAAGCCAATGCCCACTTGCTATATTTCCAATAGTCGATGGATTTGAACCAGTTGTTAATCCAGAGTTCAAAAAGTGGAAAATAGCTGATCGATTGCTGCGAGGATGGATCATTGGTACATTGGCTGAGGAAGCACTCAGTCATATTATTGGGCTTGACACTTCTGTACAGGTATGGACAGCTCTCAAGGAAGCCTATGCTCAGTCTTCCCAAGAGCGCTAGTTTTAACTCAATCAACAATTGACTTACATGAAGAAGACTCATGAAGTTCCTCTCAATGAATATCTTCGCAAATTCAAAGAGGTATGTGACAGTCTTGCTACTATAAGACACACTGTTACTGATCAAAACAAAGTGTTTTCACTGCTTATAGGACTTGGTGCTAAGTATGAACCATTCATCACCTCAATGTAAAAACCACCAATGCCATCCAATAATGAGATAGTTCCCTTACAACAAAGCTATGAAACACGCCGCAATCTCCACACTCCAGACACTTCCCAATACACGACATTCTATGCAGACAAACATGATCAAAAGAACTTCAAAAATTAAAAGCCCTCCAATCAGTTCTCTTCAAAAGGCAGGGCTTCTCACCTACAAATTAGCCACCTAAGAATGTTAAACAGGGTTCCTCCCTAGCATCATCTTCTCAAAACAACCATGACATGACCTGTCAGATCTGTGGAAAAAAAGGGACATCCTGCCATTCACTATTGGTATCGATTTAATCACGATATGCAACCAAACAATCTACCACAAGCTTTCACTGCTCTACAAATTGATCTTGAAACACACCACGAGGAGTGGACCTCAAACAGTTGTGCCTCTGTGCACATGACCACAACTGAAGGTAATCTTCACAATGTTCGATCTTATAATGGGCATGATCATGTTATGTTAGGAAATGGGTAGTGTTTAAAAGTCACTCACATCGGTGAAGCTATTATTGGTTCTGGTTCCTCCTCTCTTATCTTAAGATATGTTCTTCTTGTTCCTGAGTTAGAAAGGAGCTTTCTATCTATAGGACAACTCACATCAGATTATTCAGTTATTTGTGAATTTACTGATAATGACTTTGTAATTAAGGACAAGCTGACACAGTAGGTGGTACTAAAGGGAACAAAACGGGTTAATCTCTACTCAATTCGTGCACCTCCAGTTGCCTTATTCTCAACAAGATTTAGAACAGTCTCAAATCAAGTCTAGCACCAGAGGCTTGGACACCCACAGGCGGCTGCAGTTGCACATCTTTGCAAGAAGGAATTAATAAAGACTGCAAGCAATAAAGACAACTCTCTATGTGAAAGTTGTCAATTAGGAAAATTATCCAAGTTACCCTTTATGTTGTCTTAATCAAAAACCAATGTTCCTTTTGAAAATATTCATAATGATCTATGGGGACTAGCTCCTATTTTATCTATGAACAACTTTAGATTCTATGATGCAATAATTGATGACTTCACAAAATTTGTTTAGTTAATTCCATTAAAAAATCAATCAGATTTTGTGGAACAATTTTTGCTCTTTGAAATATATGTCAAAAGACAATTTAATGGGCAATTTAAAGTGATTCAAATTGATGGGGGAGGAGAATTCGAAAATCACAAATTCAGATTTCATCTCAAGAACTCTGGAATAGTTCATCAACTATCATGTCCTTAGACACCTGAGCAAAATGGAAAAGCTGACAGAAGGCATCGAGTAATAAGGGAATCAGGCATTACAATGTTGATTCATCCAAATATCCCTAAGAAGTTTTGGGTTGAAGCCTTCACAACTATTGTTTTTCTTCTCAATAGATTTCCTACAACTACATTGCAGTGGGATTCTCCACTTTTCAGATTGTATTGGAAGCATCCTGATTATTCTTGCTTGAGAATTTTTGGCTCGAGATGCTTTCCCTATCTATAGGATTCTAAGAAAAACAAGTTTGATAACAAATATATACCATGTGTTTTTATGGGTTATAGTGACAGGCACAAAGATTGGGGCAATGCTACATACAGTCCAAAAAGTTAGACTCATTTGTAATCCAAGCAATAAATAAATAGAAAAATTTCAATTTTGTAATAAAATTGATTAAAACACTCTTATTTACAAATAAGAAATTTTAAAAATCTGAAAAATTCATTTCATTTAGTCATAAAACGGGAGCGTTTCTATGTAGACTGCAATGCAGTCCATCAAATATGGACTGCAAAAAGAATTATTCCAAAGATTGAGCAATGCTACATACAATCCAAAACGTTAGACTCCTTTGTAGTCCAAGCAATAAACAAATAGAAAATTTTCAATTTTATAATAAAATTGATTAAAACACCCTTATTTACAAATAAGAAATTTTAAAAATCTAAAAAATTTATTTCATTTAGTCATAAAACGGGAGTGTTTCCATATAGACTGCAATGTAGTCCATCAAATATGAACTGTAAATAGAATTATTCTAAAGATTGGGCAATGCTACATACAGTCCAAAAAGTTGAACTCCTTTGTAGTCTACGCAATAAACAAATAGAAAATTTTCAATTTTATAATAAAATTAATTAAAACACCCTTATTTACAGATAAGAAACTTTAAAAATCTGAAAAATTCATTTCATTTACTCACCTTCAACAAAGAAAACATATATCTCACGGCATGTCACTTTTGATGAGTCCCTATTACCATACAAGACCACAACTCTGTTTACAACCTCAAATAATCAACCACAGACATCGGTTTTTTATAAATTTGATCAATGGATAAATGATCCCAACTATGTCCTTTGACTCACAAGAAACTAAACTCCATCCTACTCCAGATGCTCCTCTAAAAAAAGCTCTCACAATAGCAGATCTTACATGCCAAACTGATGGTAACTTGGCTTCACAAAACAGCTTTCTTGCTTCACTATCTCCAAATGTTCATTCTATAAAGCAACATGATTCACATCCAATTACAGTAAAGAACACAACTCTATCAGAATTGGTATCTCATCCCATGGTGACACGCAACCATGTAGGCATTCGAAAACCAAACCCCAAGTATGCTCTCTTGCATGATTATACATCTATACCTAAGGAATCAAGGTCTCTTAAAACTACTCTCACACATCTTGGTTAGAAACAAGCAATTCATGATGAACTTAAGGTGTTAAAGTAGAACATGGGATTTGGTTCCTCAAACATCCTCAATGAATGTTGTAGGATCACGATGGGTTTACAAGGTTAAAATCAAAGCAGATGGTACCTTAGAAAGCCTCAAAGCTAGGCTTGTGGCCAAAGGTTATCATCAGCTACAAGGGGTTAATTTTAAATAAACAAATTCACCTATTGTTAAGCTAGGCACAATTCGGTTAATATTGTCTCTTGCATTAATTAAATGATAGGATATCAAGCAACTTGATGTAAAGAATGCTTTTTTATATGGCTCCCTTAATGAGGAAGTATTCATGGAGCAACCTCTCGGTTTCAAAGATAGTGATTTTTTAGCTCAATTTGTCATTTAAAAAAGGCAATTTATGGGCTAAAACAAGCCCTAGAGGCTTGGTTTGATAGGTTTAGCTTACATCTATTACAAATTGGTTTTAGTTGTAATACTGCTGACCTAAGCTTATTTATCAATCATTCAGATCAAGGGACATTAGCACTATTGCTATATGTCGATGATATTATCTTAACAGGTTCATCTTCAGCTTTCATTCAAGAGTTTATAAATCAACTCCATCATGAGTTTTCAATGAAAGATCTCGGGCCACTACATTATTTCTTGGGCATACAAGTTTCGAAAGTATCAAGTGGCTTATTTCTCCAACAAACAAAGTATGCTGTGGAGATTCTAGAAAGAAGTGGAATGCATGAGTCCAAACCTATCAAGACCCCAATGTGCACAAAGACACAACCAGATATCAATTCACCCTTGCATCCTGATTCACATGCATATTGATCATTGGAGGAGCGCTATAGTACTTCACCTTGACAAGGCCGGATCTATCCTATAGTGTCAACTACGTCTCCTAGTTCATGCATACTCCAACAGAAGCACATTCTAGTCTGGTCAAAAGAATATTGAGGTATGTAAAAGGTATAATTAACACGGGATTTCATATTCAAGCTTCCAGTTCATTACAGCTTTATGCCTTCTCGAACTCAGACTGGGCTGGATGCCAACAAACACGACGATCTACAACAAAGTACTATACCTACTTGGGAAGCAACCTCATTTCATGGTGTGCAAAAAAACAACCAATAGTGGCGAGATCGAGTTCAAAAGCTGAATATAGAGCACTTGCACAAGTTGCAGCAGAAGTAACATGGATTACATTCCTCCTGCGTAATCTTAATATTCCCCTTCTTCAAACTCCAACATTATTTAGGGATAACATGAGCTCACTTTTCATGACTTTATATCCGGTATTTCATGCACGTAGCAAGCATATTGAGGTGGACTATCATTACATTTGAGAGCGTGTATCACTTGGTTTACTTGTCATAAAACATATTCCAACTCAGCTTCAAATTGCTAACATTTTTACAAAGGCTCAACTGAGACCTGCCGTAGAAGTTTTACGTGAAAAATTGTGCATCATAATGATGCTCAACTTGAGGGGGAATGATAGAATACAAGCTCATACTGGTCCTACAATCGTGGAAGATCAGATCCTTGCAATCATGGAAGAAACTCAACAAGACAAATCAAGCAAATCAGTAAAATTATAATAGCAATCATGAATTCATTTTTAGCATGATAGTTGCCATCTTTATGGAATAATCCTATATTTAAGCCTTGCATAACAGCAGGCATGTTTATAGCATTTTTCCTCTCTAACTTTCCTTTTGTAAATTGATTGAAAGTTATATAAATACACACTCACACAACCTGTCAGAGGTGTGGTGAGATTTCTCCAAATTACTCTATCTTTGAATTTTCCTTTGGTTTCTCTTTTCTTTTAAGAGAGGGAGAGGGAGGTGGTTAATAGGACTCAACTTATGCGGCAAAAACCTAAGCTAGTTGCCACTAGTTAGGGGATCCGCCAAATGGTCTAATAATCAGACATGGTTTTGATTTACTTATAAAAAAAAAAATTGACATCTAATTTTGCCTATTTATTTAATCTCCTGCAGTGGCCCACTATGGGGATTCATCATTGCTTTCATGCGGTTTAATGTGAAAGGTACAATAGATTATAGGAAATGAGGCCACAGATGGTTATTTCGTGTTTGTTTTGGTTAGATGCAGGAAAACTTTGAATTATGCTTAAGTGAATATACTTCTAGTCCTTTAATATTCATTTATTTAGTTTTCTTACTTTTCAAGTGATTCTTCTGCACCAGTCTTAATGAGCAACATAGTTTGTAGGATTTACTTCTTGTCGTGCTGTCTATCCCATCTATAGATTGTAGTTCAATCTACCATACTTGTCATTCCAAATTCTCTAAACATACATTCATTTGTTTCTGATACTTAATACTAGGTCTAACCTTTATTTCTGGATAGCGATCGTTCCTATTTCTGTAAGTTGAATTTTTCTTTCTTCTTTTTCATTTGTGTCTTTCACAGTTACTTATTAGCTAATTGAATATGTTGTGGATTCCAAGGGGGTATCATAGATGTATTTTCACAAACTAATAGAGATGGTCAACTTGTTACATCTTAATATTAAATGTCTAGTTGATGGAACTATCTCAAGAATGCATTTTCTAAATTGAGATTTGATCTTAGATCTGCTACATAGCTGGGAGTTTCATCACGTACATGTCTTGTTACCTACGGTTGGCTCCAACCTAAAAATCTAGTTCTATATGTTTGTGTGCAACTTGTTCTTCTGGTTGGCACAAAGCTGCAGCATGTTATTGCAACCTTAGTATTAGATAATGCAAGTATAACTGGACTTTTCACATAAGCAAAGCTAAGGTAACTCCTTATATTATTGCAACCTCTTCCTTGACTAGTTTGGCATTTATTTGAAGTACTGGAGATGACTCTTCAGCCCAATATTGACCAATCTCATATTGGCTTGAAAATTAGTTTCTATTTTTTAATAGTTTTCTCTCTCTCTCTGCCATTCTTCAGTTTAAAGAGAATAGTTGAGAAAATGAAGTGACTTAGACAAACTGTTTAAATATCTGAAAGCATTTAGTGGTTACAAGCTCCTAGACCGCAAAGGATACATAGGAAAATATATTTTGTTTCCTTTATTTTCTCTGTTAGGATGGAAGATATGTGCTTAAACTAAACTATCTTTGTTGATATCATCATAGTAGCATTTTGGTATGATTCTTCTATATCAAGACTCATTCGCTCATGTACCTAAGGCTGATTTTGGGGTATGCAAACATTTAAATGTTGTCCGTCTTATTTAGGACATTATCTTGTAGGTTTGCTGGACAGTTCCAGTGCAACTACAACACCTTACCTCTTTATGTGCTTATAATTTGGATATTATTACTGAGTACAAGTTTGGGTTGAAATATAGCAAAAGCATAAAATTACCTATTTATAAGGTAGTACTCTCCTGTGCCATAAGTTTGAGCTCTAATGTGATTGGTTGAGGAATTATGAGATTGTGAGGAGTTTCTACTTTTGAGAGCATGCTTATTTTGATGGCCAATAAAACTTTTGACAGGGAAACTTCTTTTGATAGGTCAATAGAACTTAAGCAACACGATAAATATGTTTGGTATGCTTTAGCCCCAAATCTAACCTGTTCTTTAATTTTTTTCCCCCTAGGGATGCATTTTTGTAGTCTAAATATGTAAAAAAGTCTCCAAGTACTTGTAAATGATGTTAGCATGCCCTCTTTGGAACGTCTTTTCCAATTTTAACAATGATAATTTTCTTGCATACATTTTTAGCACCTTATTTATTTTGTTTATGTACTTCCTATGTACATTGGCTTTTCCTATTTACTTTGTTTTAATCAAATTTAATCTTACCTATCAAAATAATTACTAAATTTGTTTCTTGTTTTTCGATATGATTAACGCATCTGTAAATTCCCAGTATCTGTTATGTGTAGGACTGGTTTGGTCTTTCTGCTTTGCAGTATAACATATGCATGGCTCTTTCTGATTTGTTATTTTATTAACTGTTTAACAGATGTGCAAAGATAAGATCTCTTAGTGCTTGAAACTGTGTACTTTATGTATCTAAATATTCTGTCGTAACCATTTTTGACGATGTACATTATTCTATTGTTATTTATTTGGCCTGAATGTAAATTTATATTATGGATTAGTGAATAATGAAGTTAGCCTCTTGAATAATGTTAATATAATATTTGAAAACTTTAACTTTTCCTTATATTAGCTAGGTGGTAATTTTTCATGTAACAAGAAAAATCTTGTTGTTTGAGAGTCAATCTCCATATAACTCTAGTGCATGTGCATTTGTATTTGTATTCTTGTCTATCATTTTCTTTATACTTGTGTTTTTTTTTCTCCTATATATTCATTCTTGCATTTTTGGTGTGCTTTACTTTCATTGGTAAATTATTCGGAATGAAATTTCAGTTAATGTACTAAAGAATGTACATTGTTGTTGACTTTGAGAACTAAAAAAAATGTACATATTTGCAGCAATTGAAATCAATGAAGAAGGCATCCAATTTTGAGAAGAGTTGAAGAATACGGCTTTGAAATCATGAAGAAGAGAGCTTCCAGAGAATGATCAAAGTTTGCTTAAGAAACCCTAGTACCCTATATTCAACACTTGTAAAAAAATCTTCATACTTGTAGGATGTTAACTTAGAATAAATTATCATAAATTTCAATTTGAGCTCTTTTTATTAATATATGATGTTTAAACCCTTTATATATATATATATTTCAATGATTTATAATATTGTAATGTTTATTAAGAAATATAATTGGTTAGATGTATCATGGATTAAATTGATGTTGAAAGCAGGCTAAATTGTACAATTATTACAACATTTATTAAAAAAAAAGAGGGCTAAAAAAATATATTTCCCGCAAACATTAGTCGCCACAAAAGATCAATTTCATCTGTGTACTATGTAGGAGTTATTTCCGGCACTTTTAATTACTTTTGCGGCGAGTTTTGGTCGTCGAAAAAAGAATTATGTTCTTGCATTTTCCTGCTTTTTAAAATTGCGCCAGAAAATGTTTTCAGACTCAACTATTGCGACGCCTTACAGGCGACGGAAATAAGCGGGAAATAATTATTTGAGGCAAAAAGCTGACATTTTGCGGCGACTTGGTATTGCCAAAAATACTGCTTTTTATTGTAGTGAAAATTGTTGAGTTGAGATGGTTTTATTTCACCTTTATACTCGAGGGGCCCTTCTATAGTGTAATGAGAATCTCTATTAATGCAACAATTAACAAGCTTAGGCTAGCTATAATCATCATGACTAGTTTTTGTTAGAATAGGTTGTAATATATGTTTATATGTTGAAGGAAGAAAACTTGTAAAAAAGTTTAAGTAGAGTGCATGTAGTAATCTCGCTCGACTATCGCTTGACATGTCACTTGAGGGAAGTCCAGGTAGTGATCTCGCTCAATACTCGCTCGACACTTGACTTTAGCAAAATTCGAGCAAAAATATCGCTCAACACTCACTTGACACCTAGATTGAGCAAGATTGCTTGGACTGCCGATTCGTTGCATTTGTTTTTATAATTGTCTGTTTCATTTGAAATTTCAAGCAATTATATTACAAAAGGATGCGATTTTTCACATGCGCCTCTTCATATCTATTTATATTGGATCTGTACAAACGTGAGGTGTGATCAATTTTTCTTCTTTTTCTTCGTTGCTCTGTTTCAAATTTTACAATAGAAACACATGAAACTCTCCAAAATTGTTATTTGTAGAGTTTAGGCTTTGTTGTATCATACAAACGATTTGCTAGAAATCTATTAGCAAACTCTAATTGAGTGGGGGCAAATATCTTCTAAAATACAGTATTTTCATACGCTTCAAGCCTACAAATTTCTCAACTCCAATTTTCACAACAAGTTTAAGACGATATTTGCAATAAAAAGAGGGTTTGATACAACTGCTTTTAGAGTCATGAATCAAGATTTTTATGAAATTGGACAAATTTGATGGAACCAATTTCACACATTGGCAAGAGAATATGAAGTTTCTTCTCACTACACTAAATATTGTTTACGTTCTGGATCTAAGTTTGGAGGCAATTCCTACGCCAACTTTTGAAAATTCTGAAACGGTTAAAGTAGAGAGGAAGAAATGTGAAGAGGATGAACTTATCTGTAGAGATCAGATTCTCAATACTTTATCTGATCGTTTATATAATCTTTTTACTGCTATGAAATCTTCTATAGAAATCTAGAATTCCTTGGAAGCAAAGTATAAGATAGAAAAATTGGATACTAATAAATTCATAATTTTGAAGTACATTGAATTCAAAATGGTTGATAATCTATCTATGTTAGATCAAGTGCATGAGTTGCAAGTTTTGGTTAACAAACTTCGTAATCTGTCAATTAATATTCTTGAGTCTTTCCAAGTGAGAACAATTATTACAAAACTCCCACCAAGTTAGAATAACTACAGGAAGAAGCTTTTGCATATGACAGAAGAACTCAGTTTAGAATAAATTAGAAAACATCTACGAATAGAAGAGAAGAGTAGAATTTGTGATGATAACCATTTTGATTCTAAAGTGAATGTTAACAATGTTAAAAAGGGAGATGATAGAAAACGGAACTTTCTTAAGCTAAAGAAGGGAAACACCTTCAATAAGAGTTTCTCAACCAATAAAGACAAGAAAAATAGGCAATGTTTTAACTGTGAAAGAAATGATCATTACATTTGTGAGTATAGATTCTTAAAAAATAAGAAGAAAGAAGATGACAGTTGTCTGAACATTACATGCAGTTGAGGATATCATTGCAATGGTGACATAAATGCAAATTGGCAAGATAACTGAAGTGCATCTCACTTCTACTGCAAATTCATTTGATTGAGGGTTTGACTTTGGTGCTACTGTGCATGTATGCAATGATAAAGCACAATTAAAAAATTATGTCATGGCTACTGATGGTCAACAAGTTCTTGCTGAAAATCACAGTGCTTGTAACACCCGGCTCCAGCGCCCCTTTTTTTTCTTTTTTTTAGATGCTTTATTTAATTAATTATTTTATTTAAGTAAAAACATTTTTTTTTATTCAAAGATTTATTTTAAAATTGACTACGAGTGTAAAATTGTTTGTTTTAGTAAATTCTGTCTTTTCTCATTCGATTTGATGATTATTAAAATTTTTATAGGCCGAGAAATTCCTTTTAGACAAATTGTATTATTATTAGTATTATTATTATTATTATATATATTTCTGGTCCTTTCTCTCAACTTTTTTATTAAAATTCTTTATTTTCATTATTGTCTTGTTTATTTGCACCATGCACGTCTTAGCCCTTAATTTTAGGCTTCTTTTCCGTTTATAGTTACAAACTGATCTCCATCTTATACGTCTTCCATCTTGATGCCGATCCACAACTACCTCCGGATTTTTTTCTCTTATGATTTTAAATCTCTCCACGATTTTTGCGGTTTCCCTTTCCGTTTCTCACCTAAAAATATTTTTCAATAAATACAATCAATCTGATGCTCCCTCTCCTAACCACAGCATTTTAGAACCAACCAAAGTTTTTTTTTCTGCTGCCATGCACACTTTGCCACTCAAGTTTTTCCTCTCCTAGACTTGCAGCCCCTCACGTCTCAGTTCAGCCTCGTGACGCATCAGTGAAGCTAATGACGTCGCTCTTCACCTCATCTCTTCTTCCACTTAAACCGCCGCTTGTGCCACCCAACATGGCCGAGATTTCACTTCATGAAGTATGTATGCACCCCTATTTTGCCACTCAAGAATAGAGCATCCTCATACCTCCTTTGTTTGCCAACTGCCGGAACCACCACCGCAGCCTTCTCCTAAGCCACGACAACATGCAAAAACCACCACCAAAGTAGCCATGCACTGCTACACATCACGCCGCTGCCAATACCTCCAGTATATGCCCATTTCCTCTCACGGCGTGGCACCTCCAGGATCTCACCACCGCCCACGGCCTTGTCCACGTCCAAACGGTCCCGTGTTTCTCCTCACCGAAAACAGTGTAGTGTTATTCCCTGAGAGCACCCACTGCCATCTTTACACCTCCCGCAACCACGGCAAGCAGCAACCCAGGCGAAGTCAAACGCCCCTATTTTACTGCACCTGAAACAGAGCACCCAGCATCATGGTGGACAGCAGTCCTTCGTGGTAGCACCCCCACGTTTTCGCCCTCAACCATAAATGACGTCGAACACTGGCCTTGCCCAGCCATGCGAAATTGGCAACTCGCTACCGGAAGAACCACCTTACAACCATATCAACCGAAAGCCAAACAGCCACTGCGTAAAGCTATGGAAGCCGACAGCGCCACCCCAATCCCCTCGGACCCTCTCATTGCACAGTTGCCAACTCACCAGAGAACTCATCTCAGCCGTCCATCCTCGTCGCCACTCAGGCCTCTCCTCATGGTCAGCATCCCTTTGCCACAAGGAATCTGAATCTGAAAACTTAAAACCTTCGAACCTTGTGTTTCGTGTTTTCACTTATAGGACCCATACAAATTCATAACTCCTTTGATTAAAATGTTACCCTTTTAAGATGCATCCGGAGGTCTTATTTCGATACATTCGAAAGTCTTACGCATAAGATTGTGAACCATTTTTGAGTTTTAAATTACAAACATTTATACCCGTATGCAATGGATTTTCTTCTTTTGCGAGATCTCAATAAATTTCAGAAAAATCATTTTAATGTTTTATGTGGCTTTGCCTCTTTTCTTTTTACTTATTCTACTAGTACACAAATTTTATTTTTTACAGAAAAGTTTTATATTGTATGCGGATTTCCACCTTACTTTATATTAACTCTCAAAATCATTTTTTTTTACAAAGTAGCTAAAGTTTTAATTCTTTAAATAGACTGGCATTCGGATTGATATTAGATTAAGGATATTCGGTGATATCACAGGTTTGGGAGTTTATGATACTTTAGGGTGTTGGAAGATTTTAATAAATTGAAAGTAATTTGGGAAATTAGATGTTAAGAAAATATATTGGGTTTTATATCTCAAGTTCTATTTATGAAGGTTGTGATTAGTTGAGATTTATGGGAATTACATGATTATATTTATAGGTGATGATTCATATTTGTTCAACATGATTGAGGTAATTTTTGAAAGGCTAAGAAGTTCAGGTAAGTGGGGTTCCTATGCTTGGCTTTATACCAACTCTGAAATCGAGGTTGACTTTCTGAAAACTTTGCATGATTTTGTTATAAATGAAAACCTGGAAAAAACAACCTGGGTCAATTATTTGCATTACACATAAAATCTATATGAAAAAGAGAAAATTGTTTATATCATGCATAGTGTAGACATGAGCAATATTGACATGTTTATGAAATGCATAAAAGAGGGAGTATGAAAAATGATGTTTTATTTATGTGATGTGAAATGTTTAAAGTATTTAAAAATGACATGAACAAGTTTGGTACATGATTTGATATGACATGACATGATATGATATGGATATGAAAATCTTTGACATTCTTATCTGTTTAATCTACTTTGGAATATGGTTCTGATATGATGATATGGGTTCACGTGATATGGTTGGTACCACCATGATATGATATGATAGGAGTGCAACTACTTTAGAAACAAAGTAGTCCTGTATGTGTTTCTTTCCTGTGTGCACACTTGGGGCTCCGAGAACGAATAAGGGAAAGTCTCACAATATAATACTGCCTGGTTTGGCCACCAGGGATAGCACAACCCTACCACGGGGGTTAAATATGGTACATGTTCGGATATGAGGATAAGATGAGATTGTATAGTTATTTGTGCCAAAGCGTTTTTGATAATGAATAGTGATTTTCTAAATGTAAAAGGATTAAAAAGTTGCTCTATTTTATTGATAATATTTTGGAAATCTATATATGAAAATAAAAGGATTTCTGGTTCATGCATATGAAGTTTCTTTTAAAAATGCTCATGTTTGCACTATTGTATATATCCTCTGCTTACTGAGTTGTGGTTAAACTCACCCGCTATCTCTGAATATTTTTTTCAGATGAGTTTGGATATTTCAGCCAAGGATTAGATTACGAAGCATTGTGTGAGATGACTCAAGAATAGTTGATTAAGTATAGAGAATTCATATGAACATTGATAAAGTTTAGTAAGAAAATATTATTGTAGTCTGGTGACTTAGCATTTCTGGAATTGGTGATATTGAGGAAAGTGATTTTCAAACCAAGTTTTATATGATATTTGGAAATTGGAAGTCTATAATTATAGTGTTGAATGTGAGTATATGTGATAGGTAGTAACTCTCGGACCCCTCCGGGACCGGGGCATTACAGTGTTGCCCAAGTTCATGGAAGAGGAAATATAGAGATGCAACTTACTTTTGGGAAGAAATTAATTTTAACTAATGTTCTTCATGTTCCAGAAATTAAGAAGAATATTTTATTTGCCAACTTTTTATGTAAAAATGGCATAAAAGCTGTCATTGAGTCTGATAAATTAATCTTGTCTAAGAATGGGGTATTTGTTGGAAAGAGATATTCTTATGATGAGATGTTTAAACTCAATATTATGAATAAAGATGTTACGCATTCTTCTTATATTGTTGAGTCATTTTCTTTATGGCATGGTCGTTTAACACATTTAAATTTTAAATATATGAAACATATGTCTAAGTATGGTTTGATTTCTTATAAGAATGTTGATGGTACAAAGTGTGAAATTTCTATTCAAGCTAAAATGACTAAAAAACCATTTCCTACTACTAATAGAAATTTACAAATTTAAGAACTTATACATTTTGATACGTGTGAATTAAATAGCATTTTGACTAGAGGAGGTAGAAGATATTTTATTACATTTATAGATGATTTTTCTAGATATACTGTTGTGTTTTTATTAAATTATAAAGATGAGCCTTATAACATGTTCATTCGCTATAAATCAGAAGTAGAAAATAAAAAAGAAAAGAATATAGAAATTCTTAGAATCGATAGAGGTGTAGAATATTTCTCATGTGAATTTTCTAATTACTACGAAGAATATGAAATTATACACTAAATGACCACACCTTACACACCACAATAAAATGGTTTGGCTGAACAGAAAAATAGGGCTCTTGTAGACATGGTTATTTTATGATTTTAAGTGCAAAGTTGCCTTTCAATTTGTGAGGAGAGGCATTACTTACCGCTTTCCATGTGCATAATAGAATACCATCTAGAAAACTACAAGTGTCACCATATGAACTCTAGAATAGAAGAAGACCAAATCTAAATTATCTTAAAGTGTGGGAGTGTCAAGCATTTTACAGAGTTTCAAATTTAAAAATGACTGAATTAGGACCAAGAGTAATAAAATGTATGCTTGTTAGTTATACTGAAAATTCGAAAGTATATAGAATATTATACTTAAGTTCTAATGTTATAGTGGAATCAAGAGATATTGAATTTATTGAAAATAAATTTAATGATGATTCTGAATATGTTTCAAAATTGAGCCAAATAGAAGGTTCTAACTTTGATTTGAATATCTCTCCTAATATGAATAAGAAAATGTCAATAGATTTGCTCGTACAACAAAGAAAGAGTCATGGAGTTGGAAAAAAAAAAGAGTTTTGATCCTGATTTTATTTTATCTTTTGCTGTAGTCTTCCTTATAGAAGGAGACTTAAACATAGTCCTTAACAAAATATCTATTGTTATTAATAGGAGGATGATCCAAAAAGTTTTGATGAAACCATATCTTCTAGACATGCATTTTTTTGGAAGGAAGCTATAAATGATGAAATAGGTTCAACATTATCTAATAATACTTGGGTACTTATGGGTCGACCTCCAAATTCAAAGGCTATTGGTAACAAATGGGTATTAAGAAGGAAATTTAATTCTAATGGTTCAGTCCAAACATTTAAAATAAGGTTAGTTGCAAAAGGTTTTAGTCAAAAGTAAGGGATAGACTATTTTGATACATATACTCTAATGGCAAGGACCATATCTATTTTTGTACTTATAGCTCTTGCATCGTTATATGATTTATATGTGCATCAAATGAATGTAAAAACTACTTTCTTAAATGATTATCTTGATGAGGAAGTATATATGAAATAACCTGAGGGGTTTATTCTGCCTGAAAATGAAAAGAAAGTATGTAAATTAGTCAAGTCATTATATGGATTAAAACAAGCACCAAAAAAATGACATGAAAAATTTGATTATGTATTTTTATCTGATAGTTTCAAACACAATAATACTGACAAGTGTATTTATTCAAAATTCACTAAAGCCTATAGTGTTATTGTTTGTCTTTATGTTGATGACATGTTAATTTTCAATACTAATATGAAAGGTATATGTGAAACCAAGAAGTATTTGACTTCAAATTTCAAAATAAAAGATCTCAATGAAGCAGTACTATTTTGGGAACTAAAGTGAAAAAACATAGTGACAGTTATGCATTATGTCAATCTCATTATATTTAGAAAGTGTTTCTTACATTCAAATATCTAGAAATAAAAGAAGCAAATACACCATATGATTCTAGTGTCAAATTAGGTAAGAATTCTAGAAGGGCAATAATATAACTTGAGTATGCTAGTGCAATTGGTAGCATGATGTATGTTATCATTGTAACAGACTAGATATTGTCTTTGCAGTGTGCAAACTTTCTACATACACTAATTGCCTTAGTATAAATCACTAGAAAGTGATTGGTAGAGTCTTTAGATATTTTAAAAAAAACTATCTACTTCAGACTCTTTTATTCAAAGTTTCCAGCTATATTAGAAGGATACTTGGATGTTAGTTGGATTACTAGGACAAGTGACAATAAATCTACGACTGGTTGGATATTTACCCTTGGTTCGGGTTCTATTTATTGGGTATTAAAGAAATAGACATATATTTCTCATTCCACAATGGAATCAGAGTTTATAGCATTAGTAGCAGTAGGAAAAGAAGCATAATGACTTAGGAATATGTTGTTAAATATAAAGTTATGGCCATAACCTATGCCTGCTATTTTCCTACATTGTGATAGTGAAGCTACTATATCTAGAGCGTACAATAAAGTGTATAATGGAAAGTCTAGACATATAAGTCTAAGACATGATTATGTTAGACAATTGCCCATGTGAGGTCAAGTTATAACTTATCCGACATTTTTACCAAAAGTTTATTGCGAGAATTGGAAAGAGTTATATTTATTGGAGTGAGATTGAAACTCTTTTAAAAGAATCACTATTAATGGTAATCCAACTTTTTAGATTTTATCTAGAAGAGTTTAATGGGTAATAACAAATTACTGATTTGTGATTAGTTGAGCACTACAACAACAAAGTCTCATTCATGATGGAATAGTACTGTCTATTACGTTTAAAGATGATGAATTTTTCTCTTAATGAAATTCGAATTTAGAAGTGTCTTGGTAACATGGACATAAGTGGAACTTCGCCTATATGAACATAGAAGTGGTGATGCTTCTAACAAGAAATTTGGATTTATTTCTTGTAAATGTTCATTAAACCAGGGTGTAGCACAATGCCATAATAGTGATAATAATTATAAGCTTCTATTGTAAAAAAGATATTAACATGTGTGTTATTTTCGATTTTGAAAAAAAAAAATTGGTTTAAGCTTAAGTCACCAATAATTTTTCAGAACTTTGAACTAATCACACTAAGAGAAGGTTTAACTGAAAAGATACATTCTTTTATGCATGATAATGTCAATATTAAAATAGATTATACAATATATATCACAACCTAGTGGAGGATTGTTGAAATATATTGTAATATATGTTTATGTGTTGAAGGAAGAAAACTTATAAAAAGGTTTAAGTAGAGTGCAGACAGTAATCTTGCTTGACTATTACTCGATGTGTCACTTGAGCGAAATCTAGGCAGGGATTTCGCTCGATACTCGCACGACACCTGACTCGAACGAAGTTCAGGCAGAAACTTCGCTTGCCATTTACTCGACACTTAACTCGAGCGAGATTATCTGAATTGTCGATTCGTTGCATTTTTTTTTATAATCGTCTGTTTCATTTGAAATTTCAAGCGGTTATATTACAAAAGGTTGCGATTTTTCACATGCGCCTCTTCATATGTATTTATATTGGATCTGTACAAACGTGAGGTGTGATCAATTTTTCTTCTTCTCCTTCTTCATTGCTCTATTTTAGATTTCACCATAGAAACATAAAAAACTCTCCAAAATTGCTAATTGTAGAGTTTAGGTTTTGTTGTATCTTGGAGACGATTTGTTAGAAACCTATTAGCAAACTCTAATTGAGTGAGGGCAAATATCGTCTTAAAGACAGTATTTTCATATGCCTCAAAGTCTACAAAATTTTCAATTCTCTTTCTCAACTCCAATTTTCACAACAATTTTGACTTGAACCCATATAATCTTGAAACAGCTAGGTGTTGAAATATAGCTTTGTTGAATGTTAAGTACTCCTAGTCCTAGGAATTAATCTCTATACTGATCTGCTTGGCTCTAAAAGCCAAATTAATGCAGAGTTGTATTATCAACATAATTAAGCTCCGTTTGGATTTAAAGATGAGATGAGCTGAGATAAATTTAGTTTATTTTTTAATATTATTATTATTTTGGGATTTAAAAAAAGTATATTAGAATTTGAAAAATGTATATTGAGATTTGAAAAAGGTGTATAAGAATTTATGTTTTGTATAAAAAAATTATAAAAATATAATGATGAAATAAAGATAAATTAAAATGAATTAAAATAGTTTTAAATACAAATAAGATATTAAGTGATCAACCAGCCAAATTATGAAGATTCATCTGGCCAAGGAACTTCGAAGACCAAAACATCCATTCAGCAGTGCCTGCATGGATGGGACCCAGATTGAGTAATCCAGCACGTCATGATGCAGGGGCGACCAAGTCAAAACTATGACTAATTTGATCATCCGATAAGGGGTTTATTGATCGGTAATCACGATTTGTCCTCATCTACTTACCTAAATAAAGAAACTTTGCAGTGAATCCTATACTGCAAACACTACAAAAAAAATTGACTTTTTGTGACATTAGATTTTGTCGTAAAAAGTAAAAAGAATGCTGTAAAAAAATATTTACAACAAAAATAGTCATTTTGGCTGCAATTAAAATGTCACAAATAATTATTTTTCTTGTAGTGAAATAGATATGATTATTGTCACAAGCAGCTTCAATCCATTGACTTTAGTGCCTTTTTTTTTTTTTTTACCTGTGTACGTGTGTAGAACCATCCCTCTTTCTGCCAGGAATAAAGGGCAAAAAAAGCTTCAAACACAAGCTGGTGGGATGAAGTCACTTGCTTCTTTACCCAGAAAAGAAGAAACTGGGCATGAAAGTAAAGGCACCTTTTGAAGGTGAAATGGAGAAGCGTGAATTTTGTAAGAGCTGCCGACTGATACTGACGGGATATTAATAAGACCCTTTTCTCTGAGCTGAATACGATCCTCATCAGTATGTGCAATTTGGTTTCACATTAAATACTACTAGGGACTCATTGCAAACTGATAGAGATGAAGTCTTATATCTTTATATATATATATATATATATAAAGGGGTTATCTAATAAAAAAATTTATTTTAACAAAAAATTTTATTTTTTTATTAAAATTAATTCTTTTCATCTATTTTTATTATAATAAATATTACATTTAATGAGAAACATTATTTTAAATACAATCTATTAATTCTATTAATTACTAAAATAATGTTCTTGATATTAAATTTAATTACACCACTTCAATTTTCTATAATAATAAACTTTTCTTTTAATTTTTTTTATGTAAAATAAATATAGAATAATAATAATAGTATAGAATGACATAATAATAGTATAAAATATATAACAATATATATAAATAAACTATTCATAACAATATAACAATGCAATCCTCACTTAGAGATGTTAATTTATACGTTAGAGAATTCAATTTTATTCATAAAAATTTATTCCTATTATATGATTAATAATTTCATTTTCTAAAAATTATTTTATAATTTTAAAATAAATGTATTATTTTTTTATTTTTTGAGATGATAAATATACGGTATATATAATTAACTATAATTATATTAAATTGGTAATAATAGACAATAAATATAATTAATATATTATATATGTTTGATATTAATTATATAATTAATATAATTATATAAAGTATTTATATAACGGAAAATCTTGTTTTAATGAAAAATTTTATTTTTCTGTTAAAGTTAACACTTTCCATCCATTTTTGTTAAAATAAATACTGCATTTAATGAGAAATATTATTTTAAATACAATCCATTAATTCCATTAATTATCAAAATAATGTTCTTGACGTTAAATTTAATTACATCACTTCAATTTTCTATAACGATAAATTTTTCATTTAAAACTTTTTTTTATGTAAAATAAATATAGAATAATAATAATAGTATATAATGATATAATAATAGTATCGAATATATAACAATATATATAAATAAACCATTTATAACAATATAACAATGCAATCCTCACTTAGAGATGTTAATTTATACGTTAGAGAGTTTAATTTTATTTATGAAAATTTATTCCTATTATGTGATTAATAATTTCATTCTTTAAAAATTATTTTATAATTTTAAAATGAATGTATTATTTTTTTATTTTTTGAGATGATAAATATACGGTATATACAAATAATTATAATTATATTAAATTGGTAATAATAGACAATAAATATAATTAATATATTATATATGTTTGATATTTAATTGAAATATATATGATCTAATAAATTTATATATTTAAGATTAAAATTTCAAGTTATAAATTATAATATAACATTCTTTTATATAAATTATAAACTACATAATTTATTTTTAAAAAAAATTATGTTATTTCTTAAAAATAATTATATAACTAAAAAAATTGTTGATGATTTAAGTGTATGTAGATCTAGAAAAATTCAAAAACTAAAAACATAGGTATTTTAATGTTCTCTCTTTTGAGGCTGTGCAAAATGACGTAAATAATAGATCATCGTCTTAGAATTATAAAAATATAATATTTTGAACGAATTTTTTATTAAAATTTCAATAAAAATTATCTCAAATAAATTTGATAAAACTATAGGTTATGTTTATTTATGAGACTATCTTATTGTTTTTCTTAATATTTTTTTTATAATATATGAAAACGTATAATTATTTATCATCCATTTAATTATGAATAATCTTTTAATTTTTGTTAGAAATTAAACTAGATAGCACGTTACTTTTATCTAGTTATATATATATATATATATATATATATCTGTGTGTGTGTGTGTGTGAGATGGCGAGGAGTACGGAAGAGAAGTAATGGATATGAGCAATCTTACACAACTTCTCTAATTTCTATACATCATTATTTTTTTTTAATATTTTTATTTTGAATTTATTTTTTTTAAACTAATTGAATTTTTTTTAATTCATTATCCATATATTCAATATTTAATAAAAAAAAATTTTAAAAATTGTTGCCCAGATGACTAACACAAGAGGGGGGGTGAATTAGGTTATATTAAAAAATTAATACTTATAAACTAAATATACAATATAAAATATAACCAAAATATAAAGCAGTAGGAAATATAAAGAGTAGGGTAAGAGAAAGCAAACTCAGTATTTTTACGAGGTTCAGCCCCACTGCCTACGTCCTCGCCTCAAGCTACCCCTTGAGGATTCCCAAATCCACTGTTCAATCTCCTTTAGGTGGAGATAGAAACCTATTACACCTTTGAGCAGCACCGCTCCAAAGATTCCGTGTAGAACACCCTCTACACTTCCAATCACCTCACACTTGGTGATTCAACTATTCCCTGTGTAGAACACCTTCTACACACACAAGGGTTATACACACCCTCTTACTTCCAATCACCTCACACTTGGTGATTTAACTATTCCCCGTGTAGAACACCTTCTACACACACAAGGGTTATACACACCCTCTTACTGATACAAGAATTGATAGTGGGTAGGCTATCAGAAAACACTCCTCAATGAGTGAAATAAGAACAATACAGCACAAACTATATCTCTCTCAACAAGAACAAGAATTAAGGCTCAAAACTTTATAAAAGAGAGAATGAGAGCTTTGAAGAAATGATGCAAAACTTAGCAATAGATGTGTAAGCTCTTGTTGTGATTTTTGCAAAACTCAAGTGAGCTATTTATAGGTAAATGAGTCTTCAATTTCAAATTTGAAAAGATTCCCATGTCAAATAAGAGCACTATTCACTTTTCAAAAAATTCAAATAAAAACATTTCCTTTTTGCATTTGTCAAAGACAACTCCATTCATTTTTCAAAGAAATCAAACCTAATCTTTTGCTTTTCATACAAGACAAAATGAGTATGATTTATTTTTCAAACCAAATCATCTTCTTTTTGCATATGTCAAAAAAAAACACACAACCACCCTTTAAGATTTTCAAACAAATCATCTATCTTTTATATTTGTCAAAAAAACACACAACCACCCTTTAAGATTCTCAAACAAAATCATCTACCTTTTGCATTAGTCAAAAAAACACACCACCTCCCTTCAAGACTTTCAAACAAAATATGCACATGTCAAATATGATAATCAATCATCTTATAAAATCAAATTTTTATAAAAAAAATATAATTTTCGAAATTATTTTGTTTGATGGTGTTATGCACATGTGAAAAACATAATTTTCAAAACTAAGACATTTAAAAATGTCTTGCATATGTGGAAAAAGTAATTTGATGTTTTATGAGAAAAAAGAGTAATTTGGAGCCTTAATCCAATTTCTAATTTTATCAAGAGATGTACAAAAATAATCTATGAGCTTCATTTGTAGACTTGATATCTTTCTTGCTCATGCTTGATTTCTTGATGTGTTTAGCTTCCTTCATGCATAGACAACTTGAGCTTGAGTTTTCAATATTATTTGTTATCATCAAAATTTATACGTAAATATGAGACTTGAAACCTTGGGTTCAACAATCTCCCCCTTTTTGATGATGACAAATACTTAGTAGAAATCTGCGACCTGCAGTAATACTTAAGCTCCCCCTGAAAATATGCGTTAGTATTTCAAGAAAAATATAAACATGATTCTAGCATATATAACAGGGTAGTATAATACTAGTATAAGACTTCTCCCCCTTTTGGCATCATTAAAAAGGAACCGTAATTGGTTTCAATAATTTTTTTTTTTTTTTCGTAATAAGCAATAATCAAATAAAACGGTACGTTAGAGAGTAGAAGTTGGAACCACCCGTGCCCGACAAAACCTACAAAGGTTGAAGCCGAATTTTATCATCTCGGTGCGGAAGAAGATTTAAATCCGCTTGATGTTATTGACGAATTAGATATTCCAGAGATTTGAAGATGAATAATTAAAATTATCCGTGTCCGACAAAGACAGCAAAAGCTGCAGGCCTAGCTTTGGCAATGCGGTGCGGAGCCATGCATGTCCGACAAAACCTGCAAATGTTGGAAATCTAACTCTGGCAATTCGGTGCAGAACCACGCGTATCTGACAAAACCTGTAAAGGTTGGAGGCCTAGCTCTAGCAGTCGGTGCGAAAGCAGATCAATCGCCTGATGTTGTTGAAAAACGAGTTTGAAGGCTCTGAGTTTCTATAAAAAAATCATTTTCACCTATCGGATACAAAAAAAAAGCATTGCTTCTTGACCTAAGTTCTGTTTCTCCATAACGATAGAATGGCCGAACAGTTCTCTTCCACTAATGTTCCAGACTTGAATCAGGAACCCTTGACGCATCAACCATCAATCTTCTCTCCTAAGGCCGTCAATGCCATGATAGGAGCAGAGAACCGTTTTTCTAGTAAGAAAACTTTTGACAATGTGTGTCCAGCATATCTTATATTTCTTTTGACTAATAAGATTTGAAGAGACAATAGTTTGTCTTGTTCTTTATGCTATCTCTATAAAATCAGTTTTAAAGTTTATCCGAGTTGCATCAAATCTTATTCTCATCTCTATAACTCATCTGCATTCCTTCAATATTCTCGCTTTAAGTTTTCAATTCTTTTCTCAATGGCTCATTCTTCTAACATTCCTCTAGATGCATCTATGAGGTATTCTACATCTCAATCTCATGTCCTTTCTGCAGCTACCATTGGCGCCATGTTGCAGCAAGAGAACAATAGTTTGGCTAATAAGCCAGACTCCGATGCTATCTACAACTTGGTGAGTCTCGGGACTCGCTACTCATCCTCTATTGTCGCTTTTTCCCAGCGGCTACAAGTCAAAAATCATGAGGTTGAAAAGCTTAAAGAACAAATTGTTGTACTTCAACGAATTGTTCAAGAGTCTCACACAAGGGAAGGAATCCTTCGGCAGAAGAATAAAAAATTGAAATCTCTATTGGATTCTTCATTCCGCTTGCCAGTTCCCATGGATAGGGATGATATGATATTGTATGAAGAGAATGAGCGTCTCAAACATGAGGCTAAGAACCTCAAGTTTATGTAGGTCATTTAAGATAATGAAATAAAAGTATCTAGCAGATATCCATGGCATGCATAATTCCTATTTCTCTTCTAATCATGCGTAGTGTATCTTCTGGTAGGGGTTTTGTAAAAATGTCTGCCAAATGATCATGTGTACTAGTGAATTCTAATGCAATATCGCCCTTCTGCACTTTGGTCCGAGATTGTTGTATTGGATTCTTTGAAAGATTTATAGCACTTGTATTATCACATTTGATTGGAATGTGATTGTACATACGTTTAAAACCCTCAAGTTGTTACTTCATGTAAAGAACTTGGGCACAACAACTACCCGCAGCAACATATTCTGCCTCAGCAGTAGATAGTGTAACAGAATTTTGTTTTTTACTAAACCAGGAAACTAGTGCATGACCTAAGAAATGACATGTTCTACTAAAACTTTTTCGATCATCTTTGCAACTAGTATAATCGGTACCTGAATAACTAATAAGATCGAAAGAAGTGTGTTTAGGATACCATAACTCTAAGTCAATGGTACTGGCAAAATATCTAAAAATCCGCTTGACTGCAATCAAATGAGATTGTTTCGGAAATGATTGAAAACGTGCACATAAACATACATTGAACATAATATCAAGTCTACTAGTTATCAAATATAATAAACTACCAATCATATCTCGATATACCTTTGAATCAACTGGCTTACCGCTTTCATCTTTATCAAGTTTAGTGGTTGGACTCATTGATGTTCCAATTACTTGATTTGCAATCCGAGAAAGAAATTAAGTTCTCCCATTATGCTTATTTCAAATTCTTTCTGCATATTCTTAACAAAATCTTGATACATATTTTCATTAGTAGCACCAAATATTATATTATCTACATAAATTTGAACTAGAAGAATATCATTCTATTCATATTTGATTAAAAGAGTTATATCGATCTTTCCTCTTGAAAAACCTTTTAAAAAAAAAACTATTTAAGAAAACACTTTTAACAACCATTTGAAAAAATTTGAAATCTTTATAACAAGCATATGCAAGTAGCATTCGAATAACTTCTAATCTTGTGACTGGTGCATATGTCTCATCATAATCGATTTCTTCCTCTTGATTGAAACCTTGGGCTACAAGTCGAGCCTTGTTTCTAGTGATGATTTTAGACTCATCTTTCTTATTTCTAAAAACTCATTTTGTTCCAATAACAGCATAATTTTTTAGGTCTAGGAACAAATGTCCATACATTATTTCTTTCAAATTAATTTAGTTCTTCTTGCACAAATAGAATCCATGATTTATCAATAAGAGTTTCATCAATATTTTGGATTCAATTTGAGATAGAAAAAGTGTGTGATTACAAATATTTCTAAGAGATGATCGAGTACTTACACCTCGTGAAGGTTCTCCTAGAATTTATTCCGCTGGATGATCTTTCACATGTTTTCACTATTTGGTTGCATCTTGTACTAAGTCTTGATGATCTTTCCTTCTATTTCCATGATCTTCTCTTTTGAATTGTCTTCAAATATCACACATCCTTTTTCTTTAGAAGTGAAGTCAATGAATTTAGTTTTGTCTTCTGTCACGTATCTTGAGCATCCGTTGTCTAAAAATCATTTATTTTTACCTGTAGAATACTTCATGCATACCTACAAAAGCAATTAAAAACAATTCCCGGTACCCAAGTTCTTTGGGTCCTTTATTTATTAGTATTAGAAGAAACAAGATATTTAAGTACCCATATGGCCCTAATAGTCATTGTATGTTTTCTTCTAATAGGACAAGCAAGATAATTATGGCCATTTCTATTACAAAAATTGCAAATAGAATGTGACATATATGAAGAACTTGAGTGATTATAATAGTATCTTTTTTTAACAAAATTATTTTTATGAAAAGAATTTTGAATATTGGACTTTGATGTAGAAGGATTATCAAAGAAGTTTTTATAAGGTTTGTATTTTTGTTTTGGCATATATCCCAAGCCTGCCTTATCAAAAACACATCTTTGACTACCAAGAAGTTTTTCAAAATTTCTTTTTCCATTCGTAAAGTTTTCAATAATATTTTCTAAATCAGTTTTCTTTTTCTTCAACTCAAAATTTTCATCTTTCAAAACAATATTTTCTTTTATTAAAATATCAATTTCGTTTGTTAAAGAAGAATTTTTCTTTTTCAAAACAGTATACTTGATACCCAATTTTTCAAATTCCTCATATACTTCTTCTAAAACATTTTGCAATTCTTCATATGAAGGATCTTCAATATTATCAAAATTTGTTACCTCAATGTCATCTTTAGCCATAAGACAAAGATTTCCTGATTCTTCATTGCTTGCTTCACTATCTGAGCTACTTGAATCATCATTCCACATAGCTTTCATTGCTTTTTTGCCTTTGTTTCGATCTTTCTTTAGCAGAGGACAATCTGGCTTGATATGACCGGGTTTATTGCATTTATAACAAATTAAAGTGTCATTTTTACCTGAATCTTTCTTGGAAAACTTATTGAAGGATTTCCTTAGAGGAGTTTTATTTTTCTTTAAGAACCTCTGAATTCTTCTTGTTATCATCGCAACTTCTTCATCTTTGTCGTCATTTTCCTCATCTTCATCACTTTCACTTTCATGTGGAACAGCTTTAAGTGCCAAGCTCTTCTTTGACTTTCCTTCTTCTTCTCCTCTTTTCAATGTGTACTCATGGGTGATAAGTGACCCGATGAGTTCATTCACTTCGAGCTTCTTGAGGTCTCTAGCTTCAAGAATCGCTGTCACTTTTGATTCCCAACGTTTTGGTAGAGAGTTGAGAATTTTTCTTACTATCTCCACTTTGGAATAAACTTTGCCAAGAGCTGTCAAGCTATTTATGATGTTAGTAAAACGAGTGTACATACTAGAAATAGATTCATCATCATTCATCTTAAACATTTCATATTCATGAGTAAGAATATAAATTTTTGATTCCTTGACTTGAGAAGTTCCTTCATAAGTAACTTCCAAGTTATCCCAAATTTCCTTTGCTGTAGCACAAGTCATTACTCTATTAAATTCATTACCATTGAGAGCATTATATAATAAATTCATAGCAGTTAAATTCAAAGTATAAAGTCTATCGTCTTCACGATTAAACTCTTCTTCTTCCTTTTTGACCTTTACTCCATCAATTACTTTTGTTGGAATATAAGGTCCATTTACAATACATTTCCAGATTTCTCGACCTTGAGCCTGAAGGAATATTCTCATTCTAACTTTCCAGAATGAGTAATTGTCTCCACAAAAGAGTGGAGGCCGACTGCTAGATTGACCTTCACCAAATGAAGCTGCAATGTTAACCATAAGATCTTAACTCAAAAGATAGTTAATCTTATAATAGAGCTCTAGCTCTGATACCACTTGTTGCCCAGATGACTAACACAAGAGGGGGGGTGAATTGGGTTATATTAAAAAATTAATACTTATAAACTAAATATACAATATAAAATATAACCAAAATATAAAGCAGTAGGAAATATAAAGAGTAGGGTAAGAGAAAGCAAACTCAGTATTTTTACGAGGTTCAGCCCCACTGCCTACGTCCTCGCCTCAAGCTACCCCTTGAGGATTCCCAAATCCACTGTTCAATCTCCTTTAGGTGGAGATAGAAACCTATTACACCTTTGAGCAGCACCGCTCCAAAGATTCCGTGTAGAACACCCTCTACACTTCCAATCACCTCACACTTGGTGATTCAACTATTCCCTGTGTAGAACACCTTCTATACACACAAGGGTTATACACACCCTCTTACTTCCAATCACCTCACACTTGGTGATTTAACTATTCCCCGTGTAGAACACCTTCTACACACACAAGGGTTATACACACCCTCTTACTGATACAAGAATTGATAGTGGGTAGGCTATCAGAAAACACTCCTCAATGAGTGAAATAAGAACAATACAGCACAAACTATATCTCTCTCAACAAGAACAAGAATTAAGGCTCAAAACTTTATAAAAGAGAGAATGAGAGCTTTGAAGAAATGATGCAAAACTTAGCAATAGATGTGTAAGCTCTTGTTGTGATTTTTGCAAAACTCAAGTGAGCTATTTATAGGTAAATGAGTCTTCAATTTCAAATTTGAAAAGATTCCCATGTCAAATAAGAGCACTATTCACTTTTCAAAAAATTCAAATAAAAACATTTCCTTTTTGCATTTGTCAAAGACAACTCCATTCATTTTTCAAAGAAATCAAACCTAATCTTTTGCTTTTCATACAAGACAAAATGAGCATGATTTATTTTTCAAACCAAATCATCTTCTTTTTGCATATGTCAAAAAAAAACACACAACCACCCTTTAAGATTTTCAAACAAATCATCTATCTTTTATATTTGTCAAAAAAACACACAACCACCCTTTAAGATTCTCAAACAAAATCATCTACCTTTTGCATTAGTCAAAAAAACACACCACCTCCCTTCAAGACTTTCAAACAAAATATGCACATGTCAAATATGATAATCAATCATCTTATAAAATCAAATTTTTATAAAAAAAATATAATTTTCGAAATTATTTTGTTTGATGGTGTTATGCACATGTGAAAAACATAATTTTCAAAACTAAGACATTTAAAAATGTCTTGCATATGTGGAAAAAGTAATTTGATGTTTTATGAGAAAAAAGAGTAATTTGGAGCCTTAATCCAATTTCTAATTTTATCAAGAGATGTACAAAAATAATCTATGAGCTTCATTTGTAGACTTGATATCTTTCTTGCTCATGCTTGATTTCTTGATGTGTTTAGCTTCCTTCATGCATAGACAACTTGAGTTTGAGTTTTCAATATTATTTGTTATCATCAAAATTTATACGTAAATATGAGACTTGAAACCTTGGGTTCAACAAAAATGATGTATGAAAATTATGTAAATAATAAGAGGTTATATAAATTTTTTCATTGAATATATGTCAAGATTATTTTAGAGAATGGGCCAGTCACCAGTGTATTTTCTTTTGTTATTATTATTATTTAAGCAAGATCTGTTGCTTTCATCTGAACTTTGGGTTGTTAACCGTAGTGGGCTTTGTAATGTTAGATCGTGTTATAAATTGTGATCATATGCACTATTTTTTATTATTTATAAAATAATAAGATTTTTTTTTTAATTCTAATTTTTTATATGCACTATATTTTTATCCTTTTGAATTTATTGAAGAATAAATCTTATATTGTTTATGGACAAAATTTTGAATATATTTATAAGTAATGTACAAATTTTTCGTATTGAACAGGTTTTATGAGATAAATTAAACTCATGAATTTCTACATGGTATCAGAACTTGCTACATGATGAATGTGGGTGCATGCTATTTATCCCATGACAAAGACTAGAAAAATTATTGATCTACACATGAAAAAAGGTGTTAAGGAATAAATTTCATATTGTCTGTGGACAAAGTCTTAGATATGCTTATAAATAATATACAAATATCTCTTATTAAATCGATTTTATGAGATGAGTTAGGTTATAAATTTCTACCATCAATACACTATATTTACATAATCTATAATTATAAACATTATTTCTCTTTTTTTATTATTTGTTTGGATCCTGACGACTATACGTACAAGATAATGGCTTGGGATAGCATAAGAAAGCTTCCGTTTTTCCTTGTTTCTTCTTCTTCTTCTTCTTCTTCTTCTTCTTCTTCTTCTTCTTCTTCTTCTCGGAGGTTCTTAAGTTCTCACCCTTCCCCTCTGCATTATTATATGAAAATCAATGGGTTTGTTACAAGACATTAGCAAGCTGAGGGTTCCAATCTATGATAGGGTACTCTGGCTTCGCAGATGCAGTGATGTCCGTGTCCATCTTCCGCGACTTCACTCTATCCTCCTTTCTCTCTTGTGCAAAACGAGTGTGTGTTAAAGAAACGGAATTGTGGGTCTAATGGGCTGAATTTGCCCTCATGTGAAAGAGAATTAACATTTGGTTTTAATGGGCCACTCTGATGGACTTACTTCCGAAATAACATAAATGTTTACAGCCGAGTCTTTACATTAGGTCGGCCTTCACCTTCTCCAGTTTTGTCATATTAAGAATTTTTAGAAGATTCACATTTGATGATTAATTTTTCTCTTAAATTTTTAATTTTTAAATTTTACTCATCTTTTGAAAATATTCTAAATCTCATTCCATATTCTTTCTTTATATATTAAAATAATATTTTTCTATTATTTCTTTATTATTTTTCTACTTTTATTCTTTTAACTTAGTTTTTTTTTATCACATTTTTATAATTATTTAATTATTTATTAGAATAAATTTATTTATCATTCTCTTATCATCTCATGATGTGGTATTAGATGATAGGTTAATAACTAAAATATAATAAATAATCTCCAATTATTTAATACCACATCATAAGATAATGAGAAGATGATAAAAAAATAGAATGATGAATAACATTGTTCCATTATTAAAATAAGCACTTTCATAATAATAATATTTATAAAAAAAAACCGTATTTTTACAAATGGTCAATTATTTAAAAAAAAAAAGGATCATCTCATGCATGGTGACATTTTTTTAAAAATTTAACTATAAAAATATAAGTATAAAAGAAAATGAAGATGATTGGAAGAAAAAATTATTTTATTAGTTATAATAAAATATTTGTAAAAAATGATTAGGAATTAACTCTCACTTAAAATAGTCAATAGGATGGATGGGAGAGGGCCAGGGATCTTGTCAAAAAATGTTCAAAATTCTTATTAAATTTTAGAGATAGAGGCTACGGGAACTGGATGCGCGCGGATGTAAGCTTAAAAAAAACTTTTGACAAGAAAATAAAATAAATAGATAAAGCTGTCCTACAAGATCAACTTATATAGTATGTAGCATGTCTACTGTAAACTTCAACCTATTTCCAATTTTCAAAAATATAAGTTTTTGATTATTTTTATAGATAAGATCATATAAAATAAAATAAAAAATAAATAAAAAATTATTATAATATATTTTTTAATATTAATTGTATTTTAAATTTTTTTAAAAAAAATTATTTTGAGATTTAAAAAAATTAAATTATTTATTTTCTTTTATATTAAAATTTTTTAAAAATAATAATAATGAGATGAAATAAGATGAGATGAAATTATTTTTTAAAAAAAAAAACCTAATTTTATTAACAAAAAAGAATATATTTCAAACTTTTGATCCAATCATTGGCCTAGAGTTCAAACTTCAATGCCCAAGGGTTAAAAAGAAAGAAAAAATTTACAACTCTATCTATCCACTTTCACATTCCTCATTAGTCAAATTTTCCTATGTACTTCCATAAAACTCAATGAATAATATATCTTTAAAAAAACTCGAAAATATTAAATTTTAAAATTCTCACATTCTCAAAGCTTTTTAAGGTTTTATTTATTTAGTACACAAAAGAGTAGCTCACAAAAACATGAACAGATAAGTTCTAGTCATGCTTCTTTCTCCAAATTAAGGTGATTATAACCTGATATCTTATAATCATAAAATAGCAATCATTAATTTCCAAAATGAAAGCATATATCCCTCATATTAAGCCAATCCATCATTAGAAGGCAGCAAAAACAACAAGAATATTCACATCTTTCTACTTCCCTAAAAAATATTTCTATGAATTAAAGCGAGAAGAAAACATTTTCAACACCTTCGGCCTTATGCAACATCAAACCATAGACCACAATATATTGACAATTTCCTTATGCAACATCAAACCATATTAGAAATCCAACATATTTGTGCATTGCGTAAGTTTACAAAAATTTTTATCGAAGTTAAAATTCACATACTTGGAAGGACTGTGTCCTTGGAGCCGTAGTGGTGATAGAATGAGCCGGTTGGAGTTTATAGTTAGATCTTCGAGCTGAGGTGCGGTGCTTGCAACCACTACAAGATTATGGAGTTTTTATCACTAATTCTTTTCCCACTATTAATCATAGTGGAAAATAGTGGTAATTGGCACAAAAAACTTCTACAGCAAAAACAAATTACGTTGGCGACAAGAATTGATGCGACAACGGCGTTTTTGTGGTAATTGCCACTTTTTGCCGCGACCAACGTAGGTTTTTGCGGCAAAATTTATTTGCAGCAAAAATGTAAGCCGAGAGCCACAAGTTAAGCGTCGTCGTTTTACTCCTAGCTAGTAAAATTACTCATACGGCGTGTTTATCCTTTCCTCTCTTAAACAGATGAAGCCACTGAAGCATAATCCTAATAAAACTTTACGCGTAAACATCCTTAGCTAAATCCCCAACTAGGTGATCTAAGATTGATGCCGAGAAGGGTTTTCTTCATCCGTCGACTACGTGGTGTCGCCTGCAATATTCCGGCCAGTTCATCGGTGATCTGAGATTGACGCCCATTCGTTCAACCTCAGGTTCCAGGTGATAAGTTCCTTTCAAATCTTTCAATATTTTGTGTGAAGAACCTCATGTTGTGCTAATAAAGAAGATCTCCCATAAAACCCACACTTAAACCTTTTGATATTGACACCTGGGCAGTTTCTGAATGTATTATGTTGGTAATTACTTGTTTCGGTGTCTCCCAAGCCTTAGTCACCGAAAGAAGGAACATACATATATAAAGGGTTTTATTCTCTATTTTTGAATTTTGCCTGTCAATTGACCAGATTGGGTTGTTTCTATTGTTTCTTTATGCAAATTGTTTGTGTTGTTGTCATTCTAAGCATTATCATCTCTGGAATGGCCATGTAGCAGCTTGGTTAGAATACATGCATTTGATATAAATTTGGCCTCTTGATGGTACATAATTAGGTTGTTCAAATAACATAATCTGAACTGACTAATTATTACTTCTGCTCTGTAGTAGTGGAAGTCAATATTTTAATCTTTGAAGATGTAAACGTTAGGCAATGACATTACACATCATATTAAATGGAAGAAGGTTGAATAAACAAGGCCATGATATGTACTGGAATTGCACTAATTGTGTGATCGTACATTGAGAATTCATGACCCTAGTGTTTTCTTACACCTTGATACAAATTGCATTCTTTACTGCCTACACCTAGAGTATCATGTAGTGTAATATCATGAATTTGGTGTTCCAATCAATGTCCAACCAGAAAAAGAAAACTAATAAGAGAACTTTATGACCTTGGGAAAGCTGAAAGCATTACCTCTTTTTAATTTTTGCTAAGAAAAGCTGAAAGCATCGCCTCTTATATATATATATATATATATATGCTTTAAGTTCTATAAACTGTTTATGAAAAACAAAACCTTCTTCTTTCCTCATTACCTCTTTCTAATTCACTTGATTTTAAGGGGTAAAAAACAAAAAACCCTTTCCTTCTAGCCTCACCAATAATAGTTTGAGCAAAATCCGTGTGTATATAGGTTTTTAACCACAAAATACTCAGGCAAAGCATTAATTGCTAACACATGAAGGTGGAGCTATGATGAGGAATAAGAAGCTGACAAAAGCAATTACTATTTCACACCTATTTAACTCTCACCTAAGTGAACAGCTACCAAATTCAATTAACAAGTTCAGAATCTTTAGATTTCAATCCACTCTTTTGCCATTTTCTGAAGTTGACAACTTTCATAGCTATTGTTTTATCAATTTTCCAGATTTGTCTTAATGCATTTTTTTGGGGCATAGCCCCTGTTTCAGCCATGGACTACTTTGGCCCCCCGACAGGAAAAATGAGAGCTTGTGATCACTTAGGCCCATAACTTAGCAATAATAAGGATGGTCTTCTTCCAAATGAGAAAAAATAATTACATCATAGTGTGCTGGTTATAGGACACTACCTAAGGGACAAAGTCACAAAACCAACTTGAATGGGTTTAGGGCAGCAAAATTTCAACATATATGCCACAACTTCAAGCTTTCATATCCTCCAACATCACCAAACCTGATAAATGAGCCTTTATTACCTTAATGTCACGTGCTAAAGACAAAGTGAGAAGTTGTGGAAAAGCACCAAAAAAAAAAATGATCTTAATAAATCACATGCAAAAGTTCAGTTCCTATCCAATTAAAGTGCATTATTCTCGAGCACTTTCAAAATTTCAAGATCAGAAGGATCGAATATTATATTAGTTGTAAGACAAAATAAAGTATACACACATGGAAGAAAGTGTTGGCTTCCAGTCCCAATCATATTCATGATGAGGCCGTAGTTTCCATAATAATATAAGATCATCAATCTGGAGGCCTTAATTTTTTGATTTTCATTTATACTTGTAGCCTATTTCTTTTATCGAATGGCAATTTTAGCTTATGTTATCACATAAAGAAATGCAATGTCATTTACTAGGGCAGATAAGGGAGGAGGGTTTGGGTTTAGGGTCTAGACTATTGTAAATTAATTCACATCTCCCACCATAATAACCATTTTAGGCCGACTTATTTATACAGAAGAACATCATTTCATGAAATTAGTGTCTTATGACATGTACGAAAGCATGGGTTTTATATGTTCAGCACTAGTTTTCAGCATTCTGAGTAGAAAACATGATGAATGATTATTTAACTTTGCTTGAGTAGTTTGTAAGACCACATTATGTGCATGTTCCTACTGTTCTAGTATAGTTACCTCAATTTGGCTAGGAAAATGGAAGGAAATCTTGAGGATTTATACAAACAAGAGAAGGCATAGGTCATTTTGGTGCCGAAAAAGCTGGAAGAAGTAGCCATCTAGGGTGGGAAATGCCTAGTTGTGAAGCTACTAACTATGAAGTACTACAATAAAGAGGCATTTAAGGGGACTATGAGAAAGGTATGGCACACGAACTGGGGGTGAGATTTAGGGTCTTGAGTCCATCTCTGTTTTTGGTCGAGTTTGAGAACAACCACGACAGGGAAAAGTTGATAAAAGAGGGACCATGGTCATTCGATAAACACCTAGTTTTGCTAAAGAAGGTGGACGGAAGACAACAAGTGAAGAACATACAGCTAACTACAACCTCCTTCTGGGTTAGGTGATACGACCTACCACTCTTCATGGAAAAGAACACCTATTCGAGGAGGAAGTTAGGTGAGAAGTTGGGTGTGCTTGCGGAGATAGACCTAGATGAAGGGGAGATATAGTGTGGTGAATACATGAGGGTTCGGGTCACTATAAAGATCGATGAGCCATTATTAAGGCAGTCTCTGCTATCGATAAGGGGTAAGGAACCGGTGTGGGTCAGATTCACCTATGAGAGGTTGACTAATTTTTGCTACTGGTGTGGGAGGTTAGGGCATAACGAAACCGAGTGTGAACACAAGCCGACGGATCGCAAATACCAAACGCCAGAGTCTCTTCCCTATGGGACTTGGCTCTATGCAGGAAATAATGGGGATAAGGGGGGCAAGTAAGTGTTCCACAAAATGCCCCAACTAAAGGAAAATGACACTAAGGAGGACAGGAACAAGGGGTTCAAAAGATGATGCTAGGAAAGGATATAGAGGAAACTCAGGCAGGGGAGATAGTGGCAAAGTTGGCACAAGAAATCCAAGGAGTGCACAAAGAAAAAGGTAGCTTATTTTGAGATAACAGGGGACAGTTTCGAGAAAGGACTCTATGGCCTTAACTAGGAGGGAGAACACTAGATGAAGGTGGACAAACCTAATGGAAAACTGGGAAGAAAGTGGAAGAGAATGTTGGCACTAACAAATTTGAATCAAAGGGAGGCTCAAAGCAAAAATGAAGCAAGGGAAGTGGTAGTCGAAAACTTAAAAAGGAGAAAACCAGGGAAGGAAGCAGTGTACCCCCAGTAGAGAGCAAAGAAAAGGGGAAAAGTAGGGACTCCTGTGACTATTGATGATAAAGAAGATAGCACTCACGATGCGGTGGCAGTTGTGGTTCAGCCTCGTCAATCACAATGAAGACGGTATGATGAAATGCCCACGGGCTTGGGAACCCACGTGGCATTCAAACCCTTTGTGACTTAGTCAAGAGGGAAGGGCCCAATATTTTGTTCTTGTAGGAAACCAGACTAAGCGCACGTTAGTTTGAAGCCTATAAGTACAAACTTGGTTTTTCTAATTGTCTTGCTATAAGCTCTAGTGGGCAAAAGGGGTGTATTGCTTTGTTGTGGGGTAAAGATATAGACTTATCTGTTATTAACTACTCTCGTTGTCATTTGGATGCTGTAATCAATGATGATGCTATTGGGAAATGGTTTTTAACTGCCGTGTATGGCTTTTCTAAAAAACACGTAAAATACAGAACTTGGGAGTTAATCTGCAAATTGTGTAGAACTGGATGAATTTTCATATCTTTGACTTCTGATTAAATTTCTTGAATGCTATTTGAATCTATGAAAGTTGTTTTCTCATAAGCCTAAGTTTCATTTATGATCAATAGGTGCAAGAGAAGATTTTGAAGCTAAGCTTAAGGAGCTCATTCGATATCCGTAAAGATATCTGCACTCAATACGTATATCAAGGATACTGTAGCTGTAAGCATCAACACATTCCTTGATGTTTCTACATTTATAGTAGGTTTTAACAAGAAGTATATTTGGTATTTGGCTTGTAAATCAATTGAGCCAAGAAAATTCATATATTGACTTAGTTGTTTACAAGGTGTTCTTCTACCAATATATAAATATAATATATATATATATATATTTATATAGAGTTCACTAAAACAAGGAGCGTAAAACTATACAATGTGTTGGAAGTTAAAACTAACAGAGTTGCTATGTTCCCGCTTAAATTACGCATTGCAAGTTCTCAAAGTAGCAAGCGGCTCCTTTGTTTTCTTAGTAAGCCAGGGGTTTGTCTTTCCAAATAAACTCAAGTTTGACCAATACATGATTTATACAAGCAGCAGCTTTGTTCCACAATAAGCGCTTGCTGATTTTCTTTCACTCTTCTCAACACTCCCCCTCAAGATGGAGAAATTATAGAGTGGATTCCTATCTTGTTCAACAAATAATGAAATTGCCTGGAACCAATTGCCTTAGTCAATATGTTAGTTACTTGTAAGTTTGTAGAAATATGAAATGGCTTCAACAAACCTTCTTGAATTCTTTCTCGAATAATATGGCAATCAATTTTAATATGTTTTGTTCTTTCGTGAAAATGGGATTGGATGCAATATGAATGGCAGCTTAGTTGTCACAAAATAATTGAATCGGTCGATCAAATGTAATACCGAAATCTAGTAGTAAATTGCAAAGCCAAACTAGCTTACATGTGGTAGAGGCTATTTGATGAGTGCACAAAAATGCACTCTAAATACTCTATTTAAATACTAAAAGAAATGAGAAAACAATGGATATAACTCATGTTAATAAAATTAATGGTCATTTATCTTGAGATAGATATAAGCATGATTTAATATATTGATGAGAATATAAAATGCCATATTTTCCTCTCTTAATGTTTAAAACTTTATTCTTATTTGATGCCTAAATATACTCATTATTCTTATATTTTGATTTAGGACACAAATGGAGACATTAGGAGCAAATGAAGATAATTGCGGAATTTCAGACAGTTTTGACATCTTTTCGTAAAATGGGCATAACTCTCTCATCCAATCTCCGATTGAGCTGATTCAAGATGATCTAGAACCGCAAGAGAAATATATATAACTTTTATGTTTTGTGTTTGAAGAGATATCTACTCAATCTAAGACAAAATCGACCATCAAGTGGACGCACCTGCACTTGACGTTCCTGAATATTTTTCAGCCACTTGCATCAAATCCAAATACAAGATGAAGTGCACTCAAGTTTCTTCAAGACAAATTATTTGACCACAAGATATTAAGTCATACAAGACAACTAATAGATAGAGAAGCAAAATTGAAACACTCAACCTACAAGCAAAATCCAGCTCATGCATGGTGGGAAAACAAATGATCGAAATGACAACTCACAAATCACTTGGATTCAAGAATGGCACATGGCAAAACAAGTTGAAATTGTGATGATTTTGTCATGACAACTTGCATGAAGGATGCTTATAAATAGAAGGGAGGGGTGTGTGTTTTAAGACCATGCTTAGTGTGCTTGGATGCCTTGGAAGATATATTGTTCTTGAGAGCTTGAGAAAAGAAAAGAAAAACCAAAGAAGAGAGAAGAAAATAATGGTTGGCTCTTCCATATTATCCCTTGAAGAATTTTTGTTGCATATTTTCAATATGTGTAACTAATTTTCTAGTAGAGTTAGGGATGAATTTGTATATATGATGGTATTTGTAATTGTTTTTGATTCATATATGTGTTCTTCAAATATTAAACTCTTTTGTTTAGTCATTCGAAATTTATTATAAATATTTTCGTCACCAAATAATCTTAGAATTTATTTCATTTATAGATTCAGTCATGCTTTTTCTATTAAATGCAATAATTCTTTGATTATGTTTGGTTCAATTGGTTATCTATTTTAATTTAATTCTCTGCTGCAATATTGCTCTACGAGTATATTGTCGACGTTGAATTTCTTTAATATCGATAACAATTCCTGTTCTTATATTGTGACGAATGATTTTTCGAAAGATTACATTTGATTTAAATCTGGTTATTAATGTTTTATTTTCCGATTGAAAATTTGGACATAGAATTTTCAATTGAGTTATTAATGAATCGAAAATAATTAAAATACCAATTATATACAAAGGATTCCTGATGCTTTACTTTTCGCACTCATCTAAATCTTTTTGTTAATTTCGTTACTGTTCTTCAATTTCTCAATCCATCTCCCTGTGGAATCGACACCCCAAAGCTATACTGCAAACGACCGCGTTATTCTTTGGGCGTAATCAAATTTTGGCGCCGTTGCCGGGGAGACGGTAAAAGAATTTGTAGTTTTTTTTAGTAGTTTGTTAAAAAAAAAAAAAAGGAGAGCGGTAGCTTCGTTCATTTTCTTTTTAGCTTTCTGCATCTTTATTTTATTTTAGTTTTATTTTCGTAATTTTTTTTTTCAGTATTACGCTTTTCTTTACTTTGCATGCGCAGGTACAGAGACGCTTTTGGACGGTTTGCTAGTAGACCCGTGCTAGAATCAGATTCAGAATCTAATTTTTCTAATCGCTTGTTTGATAATTCTTCCAATTCTGACGCGATGAGTGAACACGTGGACCAACCTGTTAGAACCCTTCAAGATTATCTTCATCCCGCACGAACAGCCACACCATCCTGTATTATGTTCTCACCTAATGTTCGTCATGTAGATTTTAAAACGGGAATGATACAATTACTTCCGACTTTCCATGGTCTAGAAAATGAAAACCCCTATGTTCATATTAGGGAATTTGAGGAAGTAGTTGCAACATTTCACGGTCAAAATACCACTGACGAAACGGTAAGGCTAAAGTTCTTTCCTTTTTCTTTGAAAGATAAAGCTAAGAGTTGGTTGTACTCACTAAGACCACGGTCTATTGGAACATGGAGTGAGATGACTCAAGTGTTTTTCAATAAATACTTTCCCCAACATAAGACTAATGCTTTAAAAAGACAAATCTCTACCTTTGCACAAAAGGATAGTGAGACTTTGTACCAGTCTTGGGAAAGATTTAAAGAATTACTGAGTATGTGTCCCCACCATGGATATGAGAATTGGCGCTTAGTGAGTTATTTCTATGAAGCCTTACGCCCAGGGAACGTCAATTCGTGGAAATGATGTGCAATGGAGAATTTTTACAAAAAAATCCTGATGAGGCCATAGAGTACCTCAATGAGCTTGCTGAAAAAGCTCATACTTGGACTGGACCTAGTGCTACTGATAGCACAAACAGGTCACGACCTACAGGAAACTTGAGTGGTGGTATTTACCATCTAAGGGAGGAGGATAACCTTAAGGCTAAGGTTGAAATGCTCACCAGAGAATTAGAGTTATTGAAAACTAAAAACTCAAAACCAACACACACGGCTAATCATGCAGAATCTTTTGGGCCATGTGTTGTCTGTGGTGGGATAGATCATCATTCCCAAGAGTGTCCTACACATACTAACATGAATGGTATGTATGAGGAACAAAGTAATGCTCTAGGTATGTACAAAAAGCCCTTCACACCTTACTCTGAAACCTACAACCCAGGATGGCGTAATCATCCCAACTTCAGCTGGAAGTCTGAAAACCAGCAGCCTGCACAACTCTCTAGATCATATCCTGCACCATACCATGCACCTCAATCTTCTAGAAATTCTTTAGAAGATACTTTGCATACTTTTATTGAAATACAGGGTAAGACTAATCAAAAATTTGAATCTTTGATTATGCAGGTTGTTGAAGAAAATAAGGAAATCAAGAGCCAGGTGTCAAAAATAATGAGTTCATTGACTATGAATGAGAAAGGTAAGTTTCCTTCCCAAACTCAATCTGTACCTCATGGTCAACATATGGCACAAGGAGATCTGAAGGACGTAAACGCCATTGTGACACGAAGTGGTAAGTCTCTACGTGATCCAATAATAGACAAAAAAAAAGATGTAGAGAAAGATCAAGATAGCAGCAGTCTTGAGCTTCCCAAAGAACTTGAGGTAACAAAACCTGAGGAACCTGCGGTAACAAAAAATCCTGGTAAGGTACCTTTTCCTCAAGCATTAAAGTCAAGTAAACAAACTCTAGATCATAACAATGATATTTTGGAAAATCTTAGACAGGTAAAAATTAATCTTCCTCTTTTGCATGTAATTAAACAAGTTCCTACTTACGCAAAAATTCTCAAAGATTTGTGTACAGTTAAGAGGAAGCATTATGTGAAGAAGACTGCATTCTTGACAGAGCAAGTTAGTGCTCTAATTGAACAGCGGATTCCCCCTAAGTACAAGGATCCTGGATGTCCAACCATCACATGCAACATTGGCAATCATGAGCTTGGACAGGCATTGCTAGATTTAGGGGCTAGTGTAAATTTGATGCCATATTCTATTTATTTGCAATTAGGATTGGGAGAAATCAAACCAACTTCTGTGGTATTGCAATTGGCTGATCGTTCAGTCAGAGCACCACGAGGTGTGGTAGAGGATGTTTTAATTCAAGTTGACAAATTTTACTATCCTGTTGATTTCTTAATTCTAGACACTAGTTCTGCTGTAGAAACCACCTCTAAAATTCCATTAATTTTAGGTAGACCTTTTCTTGCTACTTCTAATGCTCTTATCAATTGCAGAAATGGATTGATGAAACTCTCTTTTGGCAATATGACTCTTGAGGTAAATATTTTTCATATTGCAAAACAGCTAGAAGAGGATGTCGAGTGTCATCAGACATACATGATTGACTCACTTATAGAAAGGGATGTTCTTACAACTCATGACTCAGATTCCCTTGAATACTTTATTGTTAATTCTGAATTTAATCCTATAAGTGATTCATCTGATGTATTTGACATTTGTGCTATTTTTGAAAGAACTCATGATTATAGCACACAGGCATGGCAACCAAAGTTTGAGAAGTTGCCTGAAAAAAGAGAAAGACAGATTCCTTCAAGTAGGGAAGCCCCTAAAGTTGAATTAAAATCCCTACCTAAGGGTTTAAAGCATATTTTCCTTGGTCCAGGTGATACTTTTCCTGTTATTATTTCATCTGAATTATCTGAGTCCCAAGGTGAGAAATTAATTCAGATTTTATGCAAATATAAATCAACCCTAGGATGGAGTATTGCTGATATAAAAGGCATTAGTCCCCTAATCTGTACTCATAAAATAAATTTAGAGGAAGGAACTAATCCTCGAAGAGACCCCCAGCGTAGACTTAATCCCACAATGAAAGAAGTTGTGAAAAATGAAGTATTGAAACTATTAGATGCAGGAATGATATATCCTATTGCTGATAGTAAATGGGTAAGTCCTACGCAGGTTGTTCCTAAAAAGTCAGGAGTAACTGTGATAAAAAATGACCTTGGAGAGTTAGTCCCTACAAAACTGGTGACTGGTTGGCGGATGTGCATTGATTACAGAAAATTAAATGCCGCCACACGAAAAGACCATTTTCCACTTCCTTTTATTGATCAAATTCTTGAGCGGGTGGCTGGTCATCCTTTTTATTGCTTTCTGGATGGTTATTCTGGTTATTATCAAATTGAAATTGCATTAGAAGATCAGGATAAAACTACTTTTACTTGTCCTTTCGGTACTTATGCTTTCCGCAGAATGCCATTTGGATTGTGTAATGCTCCAGCTACTTTTCAACGTTGCATGATGAGTATTTTTAGTGATATGGTTGAAAAGTGCGTGGAAGTTTTTATGGATGACTTGACTGTTTTTGGATCTTCTTTTGATGCATGTTTAATGAGTTTAGAAAGAGTACTGACTCGTTGTGAAGAAAAAGAATTGGTTTTAAATTGGGAAAAATGTCACTTTATGGTACCTTCAGGTATTGTTTTAGGGCATATTATTTCTTCCAAAGGAATGGAGGTTGATCAATCAAAAGTTGAATTAATCTCTAAATTGCCTACACCTAGAACAATCAAGGATATAAGATCATTTCTTGGTCATGCGGGTTTTTATAGGAGATTCATACAGAATTTTTCTGCCATATCTAGACCACTATGTAACCTCCTAGCTAAGGATGCCCCATTTGAATGGACACAAGCCTGTCAAGAGGCTTTCAAAACATTAATTGGCAAGCTTACTTCAGCACCCATAATGCAACCACCTGATTGGAATTTACCTTTTGAAATTATGTGTGATGCTAGTGATTTTGCTGTAGGTGCTGTTCTTGGACAACGAAAAGAAGGGAAACCTTTTGTCATTTACTATGCTAGTCGAACTCTAAATAATGCACAAATGAATTACTCCACCACTGAAAAAGAGTTGTTAGCTGTAGTATTTGCTTTGGATAAATTTCGCGCTTATTTGATTGGTTCTCCTATCATTATCTTTACAGATCATGCAGCCCTTAAGTACCTTTTTACAAAGAAGGATGCTAAGGCACGATTAATACGATGGATTTTGCTTTTGCAGGAATTTGACATCACCATCAAAGACAAGAAAGGAGTGGAGAACGTAGTGGCAGACCATCTTTCTAGACTCACATTCGAGGACACTTCTGAACACATACCAATCAAAGATGATTTTCCCGATGAGCATTTACTTTCTATTACTTCTCTACCATGGTTTGCTCATATTGTGAACTATTTAGCTGCAGGTGAAATACCAAAGGATTTTAGCACCCAAGACAAAAGGAAATTCATGATTGAGGTACGAAAATTCTACTGGGATGACCCTTACCTTTTCAAATACTGCCCTGATCAAATTTTAAGGCGTTGCATCCCTGATGAAGAGATTGCAAGCGTTTTGGAATTTTGTCATTCCCAAGCTTGTGGTGGCCACTTTTCAATGAAGAAAACCGCTGCAAAAATCCTGCAGTGTGGATTTTATTGGCCCACCTTATTTAAAGATACAAATATCTATTGTCGCTCATGCGAAAGATGTCAAAAGTTAGGAGCTATGACCCGTCGTAATATGATGCCCTTAAACCCAATTTTGGTAATTGAAATTTTTGACTGTTGGGGCATTGATTTTATGGGACCATTTCCTCCTTCTTTTGGATATTTATATATTATTGTGGCAGTAGATTATGTGTCAAAATGGGTAGAGGCAGCACCTTGCAGGACCAATGATAACAGGACGGTAATTAAGTTTCTCAAAGAAAATGTACTATCTCGATTTGGTACCCCACGTGCTATCATTAGTGACCGAGGTACGCATTTTTGTAACCGTTCTTTTGAAGCTTTAATGAAAAGATATGGGGTGATACATAAGCTTTCTACTGCATATCACCCTCAGACAAGTGGACAGGTTGAACTTGCGAATAGGGAAATTAAACAAATTTTAGAAAAAACGGTCAACCCAGATCGGAAAGATTGGTCTTTGAGACTAATCGATGCGCTTTGGGCTTACCGTACAGCTTTCAAAACTCCCTTAGGCATGTCACCTTATAGACTTGTTTTTGGAAAACCTTGTCATTTGCCCGTGGAGCTCGAGCATCAAGCATATTGGGCCATTAAACATTTCAATTTTGACTTGGAAAAAGCAGGAAAATTTAGAAAATTCCAATTGACGGAATTAGAAGAATTGAGAAATGATGCTTATGAAAACTCCAAGATCTATAAGGCTAAAATGAAAGTATTTCATGATAAAAATATTTTGAGAAGAACATTTAAGCCTAATGATCGAGTATTTTTATATGATTCAAGACTCCATAAGCATCCAGGAAAACTTCGATCTAGATGGACCGGCCCTTTTATAGTAAAAAATGTTTTCACAAATGGGGCGGTAGAAATAGAAAATCCAAAAGATGGATGTATCTTCAAAGTAAATGGTCAACGCCTCAAAATCTTAATTGATAGACAAATTCCAGAAGTGGAAGACATTCCACTTATGGACCCAGTATATCAATCTTGACCATCTCCAGGTATGTTTTTCTTTTCTTTTATTTTCGTTCATTTTATTTTTGTTTATTGTTTACTTTATTTTGTTATAGGTTAATTTTATTTTGACAAATACCATCTTTGATGCCAAGCAAGTCGCCCACATCCCACATCAGGTGTATTCTACCCTGTTTAGTTATTCAATTCTGATTCTTAAACATTGAGGACAATGTTTCATTTAAGTTGGGGGGTGGGAATATAAATCTGTTATTTAAACTCTGTGGCATATTTCAATCAATATATAAAAAATTGCCAAATTTTTTCACACAGGCATCTTTTCACACATGATACTCATGCTCATTCATAACCATCTTGGTGAATTCAACAAACCCATTTTAAATCATTTTGCTAAAACATCCACAGAGCCATTTATGCACTTCTCCAAACTTTGTGGTAATATGGTGATTTGACACATGTAACTAAAGAATTATTTTGCTCAAGTATTCATGTGAATTTTGTGAGAATTGAGAGCTTACAAATACAGAAATTGTGATAAGTATCCATTGATCTATTGAATTTGACACTTCTTTTGAGAATATCATTACATGGTTTGTGGTAAGATGGTGGATATACTTGGGATATGACGAAAGTCAACTTAGGATTAACGTTTGAGCCTTTCAAGCTGAGCCTTTTCATCATAGATCCCTAGCAGCCAATTTTGAGCCAATATACACATATGGCCTTTTTTTTTCATATCTACATCATCCATACCTCTCCACATTGGAGTATAGCTTATACACTATATTTTCCTACCATTTTACTTCCAAGTGTGTACTAGGTGTGAAATCATCATAAAAAAAAAAAAAAAAAAACATGACAAAAATGGCATGGTGCTAGATGTGTCCATCAAATTATTCATGAAAGAGTTCATCAAATTGCGAAGACACCAGTGGCAAAAGAAGATGGAAAAGTGTACTTAGTCAAAAATCTAAAAAATTGAAAAGTACATCAAAAGGAAAGTATAGTCTACTGAAAAATTTAACAGATTCCCTTTTGTGTATACTTGGAAGTTTTTGAAATCTCTTCACCTTTTCTTCTTATGAACCCCAACCCTAAACCACATTACAACCCTTTGTGTTGATTTTTCCGATCCTAAGTATGCTTGTGGAAAGAATGGTGGAAATCTCATTTGTTAGTATTCCTATCATAAGATCAATGTTTACTTGTTACTTATATATAATTGGCTAAATTTCCATGAGAGTAAATGTACACCTTTGTCAACTCCATAGAGAGAACCCATACATGAAACACTTCTATACCCGTGAGTTATGGAGTTGAACCTTTTTGCTTAAGATATTCTAATTTTGCATGTGTCGAAACCTCTGATCTGATAAAAATAGTTTGGAACACATACACACTCTGTGGATTGATATATTTGAATTACTTGTGAAAGGGTTATTGAATTTCTAAGATTGTTTTGATATGTAAATTTGAAAAATGTGTCTTGATGGCCCCTATGTGTGATTTTCTTTGGTCTTTCTCATCATTTTGCATGAAAATTGCTAGGGACTAGAAATGAGTAAGTTGGGGGGTGTGATGAGTGCACAAAAATGCACTCTAAATACTCTATTTAAATACTAAAAGAAATGAGAAAACAATGGATATAACTCATGTTAATAAAATTAATGGTCATTTATCTTGAGATAGATATAAGCATGATTTAATATATTGATGAGAATATAAAATGCCATATTTTCCTCTCTTAATGTTTAAAACTTTATTCTTATTTGATGCCTAAATATACTCATTATTCTTATATTTTGATTTAGGACACAAATGGAGACATTAGGAGCAAATGAAGATAATTGCGGAATTTCAGACAGTTTTGACATCTTTTCGTAAAATGGGCATAACTCTCTCATCCAATCTCCGATTGAGCTGATTCAAGATGATCTAGAACCGCAAGAGAAATATCTATAACTTTTATGTTTTGTGTTTGAAGAGATATCTACTCAATCTAAGACAAAATCGACCATCAAGTGGACGCACCTGCACTTGACGTTCCTGGATATTTTTCAGCCACTTGCATCAAATCCAAATACAAGATGAAGTGCACTCAAGTTTCTTCAAGACAAATTATTTGACCACAAGATATTAAGTCATACAAGACAACTAATAGATAGAGAAGCAAAATTGAAACACTCAACCTACAAGCAAAATCCAGCTCATGCATGGTGGGAAAACAAATGATCAAAATGACAACTCACAAATCACTTGGATTCAAGAATGGCACATGGCAAAACAAGTTGAAATTGTGATGATTTTCTCATGACAACTTGCATGAAGGATGCTTATAAATAGAAGGGAGGGGTGTGTGTTCTAAGACCATGCTTAGTGTGCTTGGATGCCTTGGAAGATATATTGTTCTTGAGAGCTTGAGAAAAGAAAAGAAAAACCAAAGAAGAGAGAAGAAAATAATGGTTGGCTCTTCCATATTATCCCTTGAAGAATTTTTGTTGCATATTTTCAATATGTGTAACTAATTTTCTAGTAGAGCTAGGGATGAATTTGTATATATGATGGTATTTGTAATTGTTTTTGATTCATATATGTGTTCTTCAAATATTAAACTCTTTTGTTTAGTCATTCGAAATTTATTATAAATATTTTCGTCACCAAATAATCTTAGAATTTATTTCATTTATAGATTCAGTCATGCTTTTTCTATTAAATGCAATAATTCTTTGATTATGTTTGGTTCAATTGGTTATCTATTTTAATTTAATTCTCTGCTGCAATATTGCTCTACGAGTATATTGTCGACGTTGAATTTCTTTAATATCGATAACAATTCCTGTTCTTATATTGTGACGAATGATTTTTCGAAAGATTACATTTGATTTAAATCTGGTTATTAATGTTTTATTTTCCGATTGAAATTTTGGACATAGAATTTTCAATTGAGTTATTAATGAATCGAAAATAATTAAAATACCAATTATATACAAAGGATTCCTGATGCTTTACTTTTCGCACTCATCTAAATCTTTTTGTTAATTTCGTTACTGTTCTTCAATTTCTCAATCCATCTCCCTGTGGAATCAACACCCCAAAGCTATACTGCAAACGACCGCGTTATTCTTTGGGCGTAATCACTATTGAGTAATATTTTGCTTCTGCTGATGATCGAGATACTGTTTTTTGTTTATTTAATTTCCAGGAGACCAAGGCATCTCCTAGAAAGATGCAAAAACTTGTGACTAATCTCTTCATATCCGAACATGCACCCAAATCAGCATCACATAAAGCTGTGATATGTAGTGGTTTGTTGGCTGGATAGAATAGTCCTTGTGATGGAGATCCTTTGATATATCTCACTACTCTAAGAGCTGCCTTCCAATGAGCAATTTTTGGTTGAGTTAGAAATTGACTTAGTACCTATACCGAATATGAGATATCCAAACATGTGATTGTTAAGTACAACAACCTTCCAATTAATCTTCTATTCTTTCTTGGGTCAACAAGGTTGGGTCATTGTTCTTCATTCAGCTTCAAGTTTTGCTCCATTGAAAATTGAACAGATTTCGCTCCAATTAGTCCATAATCTTGTAAAATCTCCAATGCATATTTTCTTTGGCATATAGAGATTCCCTTGGAGCATCGAGCTATCTCTTTTTCTAGGAAAAACTTCAATTTTTCAAGGTCATTCAATTTGAATGTTTTTCAAGGTACTCTTTCAAGTGTTGAATTTTGACTTCATTATCTCCTCTTATCACCATATCATCAACGTAGACAAGCATGACAATGAATAAGCTGTTTGTCCTTTTGAAAAATAGTGAGTAGTTTGCTTTGGACTGTATAAAGCCAATTTTGGTGATCACCAAAGTTAACTTATGATTCCATTGCTGTGAAGCTTGTTTCAAACCATAGAGGGACTTTTTAAGCTTGCATACACGAGTCTCCCCCTCTCTACCATATCCTAGCGGCAATGACATGTAGACGTTTTCTTCCAAATTGCCATAGAGGAAGGCGTTGTTGACGTCGAGATGGCAAAGTGACCATCCTTGAGAGGTGGTAATGGCTAATAAGCAGTAGACGATGGGCATTTTTGCAACCGGAGAAAAAGTTTCGAAGTTATCCTCGCCTTCCTTTTGTGTGTAGCCTTTTGCAACAAGGTGTGCTTTTTGTTTTTCAATGGTGCCATCTACTTTGTATTTGGTTTTAAATACCCATTTGCATCTGATGGTCTTTTTGCCTCTTGGTGGGGTGATCAATTTCGAAGTATGATTTTCATCAAGAGCTCAGAAGTGGGCTCGGGTTTGATAGTAATGGCCAAGCTGAAACTTCAGTGAGCAGGAGATATATGATCATAATTGAGCATAGAAGAAAGGGGGTGGGATTACCTACATGCATGTGTTGGACAGCGGGGGACCTATGGGGTGCTGCTAGAGAGGTGACAAGGTGGCAATGGAAATCAGGGAGATAACCAAGTGGTTGTCTTTGTCTAGTGGAGCGTCTCAACTCGAGTTGTGTCTGGTCTGGTTTGGGCTCGAGCTGAGAATTAGCTCTTTGAGTGAAGGGATGTTTGAAGGAGTGTCATGGCTGGTAGGGGGTAGTGCAGAATCTGAGTATTCAGAGATGGGATTGGGTATAATCAGTAAATTGTCAAGGCTAGGTAGAGAAGGAGTTTGCAATGGCATCGGGTTTGAATTTAGAAAGGGAAATGTATTTTCATAGAAGATGACATCTCGGCTAATGAATATCTCTTGAGTCTTCAAGCCAAATAGTTTGTAACTTGTGATGCCATTTGGGTGGCCTATGAACACATGTTTTTGTGCTCATGGATCAAATTTTGATCGATGTGGATTGAGGTTTGATGCATAACATAGGCACCCGAGAGTCTTGAGGTGAGAATATGGAGGAATTTTGGAAAAAATGATTTGGTATGGGTATCTGTTTTGGAGTTTTGGAGAGGGCATCCTATTTATTAAATATGCCGTTATGACAACACATTCTCTCCAGAATTTTAAGGGTAGGTTGGCTTGAAATCTAAGGGCCCTCTCAACATTTAAGAGGTGCAAATGCTTTCTTTCAACAATGGAGTTTTGTTGGAGAGAATAGATGCAACTTCATTGGTGAATTATGCCCTTGGAAGCAACTAATTTGGTCATTTGGAATTTTTTCCCTTCGTCGGATTGTATTCCTTTAATCTTACATTGAAATTGATTTTCAATAAGACTGAATAAACTTTGGATAATTTTCCTTGTTTAGCCTTTGAAACGCATGAGATAAATCCATATCATTCTAATATGGTCATCAACTATATATTGTCAAAATAATGAGCACCATTAAGAGAACTAACAGAAAAAAGGGCCCCAAATATCCGTATGACAAGTTTCACATTGAAGTTTGCCAACAAAAGGGGGGATATTGGGCTATATGGCATGCAATAGATTGAGGCATTGGTCAGATGGATGTCCCAACAAGATGTGCCATAACTTGGGTGTCAAAGTAGTTGAGGAATTGGTCATGGGTTGGGGATGTACCAGCTTGTTCTAGAGTTGAGCTTTTTCCAAAAAGTAAAGGGCTTATCTTTCTCTAGCAATGCCAATCATCCTCCAGCTGTTCAGGTCCTGAATGAAGCAATGTTTAGCCAAGAAAATGAAACAAATGTTTAGTTTTCGGCTAATCTAACTTGTGGAGATAAGATTGTAATGAAAGTTAGGCACATATAAGACATTTTCAAGGGTGAGAGAAGGTGAAATAATAATAGTCCCCATGTGTGAAGTTGGTACTGTCATGCCATTCAACAAATTAACCGAAACATTGTTCAATGGTTTCTTTTGTGTAAGTAGTTCATGAGATCCTGTGATGTGATCAGTTGCCCCAATATCGAGTATCCATGCATTTTCATTGGTGACATTGTTTGTGCATCTCAAAGAATGTCTCAAAGATATGGAAGAAGCAGCAAAGAACTCACCATTATTTTGTAACAGACTCATACCTTGAGTTTCTGAGTTGCTGATGGATGCCTTGGAATTTTGCATTGTAAAAAGGCTATGAGCTGTTGTATTTGATCTGGCGAGATGCTCAAATTTGCCGCTGTCAAACCTTCATCTAAGGAAATATTGGTTGTCACTTTTTGTTGATTCCCTCCTCCAGGTTTTGGCTTGTACAGCTTGTGGTTTGGAAGGTATCTGTAGATTTCCCAGCAGGTCTCAATGGTATGGTTTGTCCTCCCACATTTCGTGCATGGTGCTCTCCCTTTAGAGCCTGGTCCTTTGTAGTTTCCTTTCATCTACTTGTTGTTCCACCTTTGGTTCTAAGGTCTGATGTTGTTAAATATCATTTTTGCAGAGTCCAAAATGTTTTGGCTTGGGTTAGTCAGCTTATGATTTGCCTCCCCTTGTAGAACAAGGTTAAACACCTCACATAACGAAGGCAATGCATCTTTCAACAAGATTTGATTTCTAAGGTTTGCATGTGTGTTGTCTAAGACCATAAGAAATTGCATGATTTGTCTTCTTTCTAGTCTCTTGTTCAGCACGAAAGCGTGGTGGGCCCATAAACCACAGGTCCCAAGATCGAAACCTGGCTGTAATACCATAACAAGAAGTATATTTGGTGTTTGGCTTGTAAATTAGTTGAGCCAAGAAAATTCGTATATTAATTTAGTTGTTTATAAGGTGTTCTTCGACGAATATATATAATAATATATAATATATATATATATATATATATATATATATACAGAGTTCACTAAAATAAGGAGTGTAAAACTATACAATGTGTTGAAAATTACATCTAACAGAGCTGCAATGTTCCCCCTTAAATTACGCATGGTAGGTTCTCAAAGTAGCAAGTGCCACCTCTGTTTTCTTTGTAAGCCAACGGTTTGTCTTTCTAAATAAACTCAAGTCTGACCAATACATGATTTATACCAGCATCAACTTTGTTCCACAATACACGTCTGCTAATTTTCTTCCACTCTTCTCAACAGTTTTGCTTGTGTTCATATTCTCAATTATTCTTCTTCTTCATTCTTTTGTTCTATGTTTTCCTTTATGTTCAGGTCCATTCATTTGTATTTATGATGGGTGAAGAAGGAAACTTGTATCTTGGTTCCTTGGAAGATATGTTGAGGACCATAAATTATTAATGTTGTCTAAAAACTGAGTTCCTTTTTCTTTTTAATCTATTTTTATATCTTTGATTTGGGGTTATATCTATATATAAGGCAGTATTTTATTTATATCTTGCTTGTGCACATTTATAATGGTTTTGCTTGTTGGTTGGGCATGCCATAGCCTATTTGGATTCCAATGAAGTGGATGGTATGCATTTGGGGATAGATTTATGCATTTAGATAAACTTAAGAATTTTATAGTTTGGCTTCATTTGTGTTGATGTTTGAGCATGGAATAAAGTTGAAATAAGATGAATTGTTTTGAAGTGTTGGGATTAAGCAGTGGAGTTGTAGTGAGCTGACCATATGTTTTCATAGATCTTGAAGTTTCATATACAACTATTGGACTAATACCTTTGTTGTTCTCTTCTCTTAAACAGAGACCATCTGCAGGAAATATATTGGAATTCCAGTATTCATTCGAAATCAAAAGACCAGCTAGATGAGTTTTGCCAAAACAATTGTAATTTTATTTTTTTCTCTTTCTTTCCCCTATTGTGAACTACACATATATTTGTTTGTGATAATTAGTAATTTAAATGAATATTAATTAGTAGTTGTTAAACAGTATCTTTTTTTTTTTTTGCTTTTACAATTTTTTTTCTGAATTCTTTTACTATATGCTGCGAATATGTCTCACGGCAAATACCTTTTTAACTGCTTTTACCAAATGCTCTAGTCAATAATACTAATATCCACGAGCCTATTTCGTGGGGAAAAAAGAGTATTTTCCACCAACACAAACTAATTTCAGTAAATTTTTCCCATGAATTTGGTTGGTTTTCTCCTTTATCTATTTGGTGGAAAAATGTTACCATTTCTCACGAGTTCATGAATTGATGGGAAAAAATACTTAGTGTCACTAACTATATGTCACTAATCTCCCATGAATAGATTTAGTGGAAAAATATCTTCTTCTACAAAGACCATATATAGCTTTTCTGACTACAAGTGCTCCTCGCAACAAAAACCAACAAATGTTGTAGTGTGACTTAGACTCACTACAAGAGAATATAGCAGTTCCAGCTATATTTATTTCGGGTGACATAATTTTGTGGCAAAAAGACACTTTTGCATTTTTGGGTTTTTCCCGCGCGCGCCTAGTTTCCATTCCCCCAACCCAACCACGCGACATGTTTTATAGTTCTCTCCCTCTCCCTCCCCCCCTCCTCTCTCTCTCTCTCTCTTTGCTTCACAAGGTTTCCCATTGCCAGCGCCGCCTTAATCTAGCCGTCTTCCCGCCACTAGATTTCCCATTGCAGCTTTGCAGAAGCTCCTCTGTCAAATTCGAACAAGGCATTGTGCATTTTGGTGCTTAGTGCTTTCCAATTTCTGGTACGTGTGCCACAACTCTTCTATTATTTTTTCTCTTCGTTTTTTTTTTCAATCTTTTAGCATAGTAGGGCTGGATTGGATTTTATTTTGGTTGCATTGTAAGGTTTGGTTGGTTTCCTGGCAGGAATAGGTAAATTTGTTATGAAACAAGTTTTGAGAGTTGTACTATGACTGCTGAGGTCATTTTGATGAGTTGTTGCCTCTCACAATTTGACCAAATCAATTTATAAAGTTTCTATATAACTCTAGTGGTTGATATTATTTGATCCTAGCTCAATATCGTGATTGATATATTAATATCGATCCATCTAGAACTAATTAATTTAATTAATTGTCTCACTAATTTCAACTAATCTCTGAAAGCAAAATGTCCCAAAAATTTAAATTATTATAGAATTAAATTTGATCATAGTACTACTGCATTTCATAAACCTTGAATATTCCATATTAATCAGATAAACTGATCATGGTACTTTCTTGTACACTTCTTTTTGCATCAAAGTGATTTAGAGTATAACCAGCGTATCATTGCAGTCCACACTCATGGCAGCAAGCAAAAATTCTCAAGCATTCAACAATTACTGACTAATACATTAGTAACGGTGGGCTTAATTAGATTGCAGAGATTACTGTAATTATAGTGAATAATTAATGAGATCTGATGCAGAATTAATGAGATCAAGAGATTAATATTTTGATGAGAAGTCCTAGATGGTCCAATAATTGTAAATCTGTATCCCTTCATTTATTTATATGGTCGTATATCAGGTGTTAAATTTCCTTTGTGCTTGTCTTTCTTTCTGTAACATAAATATAGTAAGTTCTTTTTGTTTTTTATTCTCAGGCCTCCTAACCTTCAAGACTTTTTTATCCCTTGAAAAGGTACATTAGGAGTATCATTTATCTGGAGGCATGGTGACTACCTATACAATGCTTGAAATTGAATGCTGGAAAAATTCTCTCATTTTGTTTTTATTATTATTATTTTTTTCTTTGAGGTAATGAAATGCTAATAGAAATAAAATATGACGCCCCCAAATTCTCTTTAAAAATAATATGGGAATCGAGGCGTCAGGATGATGACAACATGGGTCACATATCCCAACGACAAGTGCCAAACGTGTGTGCACACGTGACATACATAAATAAAAGCAGCGGATATTTGAGGTCAATAACTAAGTACCAGAATTGTTAGAAATATTTTACAAACTAGTTTAACATAAATTCTCCAACATGAGATTTAATACAGTCATCCGAAATACAATTTAACAAATACATATTTTTAAAAAAGGAAAATAATTTCCCGAGATAACAATTTATAATAACAGTACATCAACGGCGAAGCCGTCTCCTCAGGCTCATCCTCTTCAAAATCTGCATCCAAAAACTACAACGCCAAAAATGGCATTGCAGGTAAGTATAACCCAAACAAACCAAAAGACAGAAATACATTCATGCAACAACACTAAGCATGAACAAGACACCGTATGCATAAAGTTTAAAATCATTTTCCTCAAAACAAATACAATAACCACACACGCCAAAATCTCAATCTGGCCCAAATAAAACTCCAATAAAATCATCTATCATTTTCCCAGAAAATGATGTCCATAAATCCATTAAAACCACAACCATTTTCTCAGAAAATGGTCTACGTAAAACCAATAATTAAAACCAGCCATTTTTCCAGAAAATTGCCTAAACATCCATTTTATTAACCGTATGCACCATTATCTCTCCTAGGGACCATCCGCACACACTGTCTTTCATCATCACATCAAAGGTAACGACCACGCATGTGACTTCAGAACGGGCGATGCCTAGCTAACCGCGCCCAGCACATACCATGACCAGACATCCCCTAGCTCCTGCCAGTAGAGGAGTCACAGAGTCGGCACGAGAGCGTTACCATCACGTTCGATCTCGTCGTCACCCGACGACGACCCAGGGGACGTCACTCAGTATATTCCACTCCCGAGTGACCAGAGGAGCTCCACCGAGATAATGTCTCATCTCGGCTTGTGGTTGTGATACACACGCACCCAAAAACCATAAACACAATGAAAACCCAGTTTTCATTTCCAACACATAAATATTTGAAATCATGTAAAAATCTAATTTTCAAATATTTTCATGAACATGCGCGTAAATACACAATTCATACGACCATGCACCAAAATAGCCAACAATTAATGAATTCCAACAATGACCAAACACAACAACTATTGATGCCAAAATATATTTAAATCTTAAAGTTTATTTGGAAAATACTTACAGCGGGTAAAAACGTAAATCTTTTGAGCAGACGTAACTCCGCAGTGCTTGTAGCGGTCACTTGTACGTTAGGCTAAAATGCTCAGTTTGACACCAAAATTTAGGGAGATACTCTTTGGAAGGTGAGGAATCTCATGGAGGTGGTAGTATGACGATGTAACCACCGAAAAGTGGCGGATGGGACTCAAAATGGGTGGAAACCCATTTTCGGGTTTGGAGTTGTACCGAGAAGGTGGAGCCGTGTATGGGGAAACTGAGTTAGGGGGATGATCCGTTGGAGTAGGGGAGTGGTTTGGTGGCGGAGGTGAGATGCACGGCGCCGGGACGGCGGCGCGGCGGCGCGGCGAGGATTACTCATTTAAGGACCCATTTCGGGTGGAGGAGCAAACGGCAGAGATGGGTGGTGGGTTATGCTCGCCGGAGGGTATGGAGGTTGCTAGTAGGTCACCGGTGCCAAGGAGTGGCCTGCGATGGCCGGAAAATGCAAGGGAAGGCAAAATACCCATTTCGGGTTTGATGCTCACGCGCAGGCTAGGGGGTTGCCAGAGATGCACTACCGGTGCCGGGGAGGTCGCCAGAGGGTAAAAGTGCCGGCGGCATGGGCGGTGGGCGGCGGTGGAGGCTGGCCAGGCCTAAGGCCGAACGGCCAAAACAGGGGGGGGGGCTTGTGTCGCGCACGGGTCTGGGTCCAAATTAGTGAGGAATAAAAGGAAAGAAAAGGAAGAAGAAAAAAGAAGAAAAAGAAAATAAAAGAAAAGGAAAGGAAAAGAGAAAAAAGAAAAAAGACTAACTAGAAAAAAGCAAAATACCCATTTCGGGTTTGATACTCTTTGGAATGTGAGGAATCTCATGGAGATGGTAGTATGACGATGTAACCACCGAAAAGTGGCGGATGGGACTCAAAATGGGTGGAAACCCATTTTCGGGTTTGGGGTTGTACCGAGAAGGTGGAGCCGTGTATGGGGAAACTGAGCTAGGGGGATGATCGGTTGGAGTAGGGGAGTGGTTTGGTGGCGGAGGTGAGATGCACGGCGCCGGGACGGCGGCGCGGCGAGAATTACTCATTTAAGGACCCATTTCGGGTGGAGGAGCAAACGGCAGAGATGAGTGGTGGGTTATGCTTGTCGGAGGGTATGGAGATTGCTGGTAGGTCACCGGTGCCAAGGAGTGGC